>OY804575.1:171651603-172851603 GCA_963680875.1 Bathymodiolus brooksi
AACAAGAAAGTAACAGCGTTAACTGTGTCGGTATGAATACAACAAGAAAGTAACAGCGTTAACTGTGTCGGTATGAATACAACAAGAAAGTAACAGCGTTAACTGTGTCGGTATGAATACAACAGAATGTCATTGGCATCATCTAATAGTCTTTCCACGTCTCTAAGACTAGTGGAAAGCTGTCTGGCTGACTAGCATTGGAATATTTGTTGCGTGTTCATCGATGATGTTATTGAAAGACCTACAACGAACACTTGCACATCCTGCATGTTATGATGGAACATATGCGTATAGTATCGAAGGTCGGAGTAATGATGGGTTCAGATAAACTAAGAAAGTTACAACAAGACCTATCTTCTGACTTCATCACCTGATTATGTACATTGCTTTCTTGGACTACCTGAATATTATCGTTCTTCATGAAGAACGTCTGCCGCTATTTTAGTAGGACTTTAAAAGACTTCAAGTCAACACCTTCGGGAAAGAAGACCAACGCGAAAAGAAACGCCATAGTGATTGGAACAAGATGGACAGGCATTCATTGAACTGACAGAACTACTGACATCAGGCACAACACTCACCCATGAGCTCCATGCAGATTCTGTCAGTATTGAACTTCGAGCCATACACTATCAATTTCAGCAAGATGAGAAGCGTGTTATATGTTTCGCTAATAGGTTGCTAATTAAAGCTGGATCGCTAATTGGGCCATCTCCAACAAGTTTAATGGTTATTTGTATGAACAAAAATTCATTGTCATAACTGATATTAATCACTTGACTTACGTCATCACCACCACAAAAGTAGATGCTACTGATAATAATAGAAGTCTTGAGGAGCAATATAAACAAAGGACTTAAACAGGAAAGTGAAATCGGATTAGGTTTTCTATGCCTGATTGACTTTAATTGATTGACTTAACTTTAATGAATTACATTATTTAGAGTGCCACTGGTGGAGCAGGCACTGCTTACCCTTCCGGAGCACCTGAGTTCACCCCCTGTTTTTAGTGGGGTTCGTGTTACTCGATCTTTAGTTTTATGTGTATGTTTTGTAGATCGTTGTTTGTTCTTTTGTACTTTTTCTTTTGGCCATTATTTTGTCTGTCTTTCGATATACGGCTTCTGATTACACCTGTGGTATCTTCAAACTTTTCTAGATATCCTCCACATGAGGACACGTGTAGATGATTTTAAACGTGGAGCTTAATTAGACACGAGGACACGTGCAGATGATTTTAAACGTGGAGCTTAATCAGACATGAGGACACGTGCAGATGATTTTAAACGTGGAGCTTAATTAGACACGAGGACACGTGAAGATGATTTTAAACATGGAGCTTAATCAGACATGAGGACACGTGCAGATGATTTTAAACGTGGAGCTTAATTAGACACGAGGACACGTGAAGATGATTTTAAACGTGGAGCTTAATCAGACATGAGGTCACCTGAAGATGATTTTAAACGTGGAGCTTAATCAGACATGAGGTCACCTGAAGATGATTTTAGACATGGAGCTTAATCAGACATGAGGTCACGTGAAGATGATTTCAAACGTGGAGCTTAATCAGAAATGAGGACACGTGAAGATGATTTTAAACATGGAGCTTAATCAGACATGAGGACACATGAAGATGATTTTAAACATGGAGTTTAATCAGATATGAGGACACGTGACGATGATTTTAAACATGGAGCTTAATTAGACACGAGAACACGTGAAGATGATTTTAAACGTGGAGCTTAATCAGACATGAGGACACGTGAAGATGATTTTAAACATGGAGCTTAATCAGACATGAGGACACGTGAAGATGATTTTAAACATGGAGCTTAATCAGACATGAGGACACGTGAAGATGATTTTAAACATGGAGTTTAATCAGACATGAGGACACGTGACGATGATCTTAAACGTGGAGCTTAATCAGACATGAGGTCACCTGAAGATGATTTTAAACGTGGAGCTTAATCAGACATGAGGTCACCTGAAGATGATTTTAAACGTGGAGCTTAATCAGACATGAGGACACGTGCAGATGGTTTTAAACGTGAGCTTAATCCGACATGAGGACACGTGAGATGATTTTAAACGTGGAGCTTAATCAGACATGAGGACACGTGACGATGATTTTAGACATGGAGCTTAATCAGACATGAGGTCACGTGAAGATGATTTCAAACGTGAAGCTTAATCAGAAATGAGGACACGTGAAGATGATTTTAAACGTGGAGCTTAATCAGACATGAAGACACATGAAGATGATTTTAAACGCGGAGTTTAATCAGACATGAGGACACGTGACGATGATTTTAAACATGGAGCTTAATCAGACATGAGGACACGTGAAGATGATTTTAAACATGGAGCTTAATCAGACATGAGGACACGTGAAGATGATTATAAACATGGAACTTAATCAGACGTGAGGTCACGTGAAGATGATTTTAAGCATGGAGCTTAATCAGACATGAGGTCACGTGAAGATGATTTTAGACATGGAGCTTAATCAGACATGAGGACACGTGAAGATGATTTTAAACATGGAGCTTAATCAGACATGAGGACACGTGAAGATGATTTTAGACATGGAGCTTAATCAGACATGAGGTCACGTGAAGATGATTTCAAACGTGGAGCTTAATCAGAAATGAGGACACGTGAAGATGATTTTAAACGTGGAGCTTAATCAGACATGAGGACACATGAAGATGATTTTAAACGTGGAGTTTAATCAGATACGAGGACACGTGACAATGATTTTAAACATGGAGCTTAATTAGACACGAGGACACGTGCAGATGATTTTAAACATGGAGCTTAATCAGACATGAGGACACGTGAAGATGATTTTAAACATGGAGCTTAATAAGACATGAGGACACGTGAAGATGATTTTAAACATGGAGCTTAATCAGACATGAAAGACACGTGAAGATGATTTTAAACATGGAGTTTAATCAGAAATGAGGACACGTGACGATGATTTTAAACGTGGAGCTTAATCAGACATGAGGTCACGTGAAGATGACTTTAAACGTGGAGCTTAATCAGACATGAGGTCACCTGAAGATGATTTTAAACGTGGAGCTTAATCAGACATGAGGTCACCTGAAGATGATTTTAAACGTGGAGCTTAATCAGACATGAGGACACCTGAAGATGATTTTAAACATGGAGCTTAATCAGACATGAGCACACGTGAAGATGATTTTAAACGTGGAGCATAATCAGACATGAGAACACGTGAAGGTGATTTTAAACGTTTAAACGTGGAGCTTAATCAGACATGAGGACACGTGACGATGATTTTAAACATGGAACTTAATCAGACATGAGGACACATGAAGATGATTTTAAACATGGAGCTTAATCAGACATGAGGACACGTGAAGATGATTTTAAACATGGAGCTTAATCAGACATGAGCACACGTGAAGATGATTTTAAACGTGGAGCTTAATCAGACATGAGAACACGTGAAGGTGATTTTAAACGTTTAAACGTGGAGCTTAATCAGACATGAGGACACGTGACGATGATTTTAAACATGGAACGTAATCAGACATGAGGACACGTGAAGATGATTTTAAACGTGGAGCTTAATCAGACATGAGGACACGTGAAGATGATTTTAAACATGGAGCTTAATCAGACATGAGGACACGTGAAGATGATTTTAAACATGGAGCTTAATCAGACATGAGGACACGTGAAGATGATTTTAAACATGGAGATTAATCAGACATGAGGACACGTGAAGATGATTTTAAACATGGGGCTTAATCAGACACGAGGTCACGTGAAGATGATTTTAAACATGGAGCTTAATCAGACATGAGGACACGTGAAGATGATTTTAAACATGGAGCTTAATCAGAAATGAGGACACGTGAAGATGATTTTAAACATGGAGCTTAATCAGACATGAGGACACGAGAAGATGATTTTAAACGTGGAGCTTAATCAGACATGAGGACACATGAAGATGATTTTAAACGTGGAGCTTAATCAGACATGAGGACACGTGAAGATGATTTTAAACGTGGAGCTTAATTAGACACGAGGACACGTGAAGATGATTTTAAGCGTGGAGCTTAATTAGACAAGAGGACACGTGAAGATGATTTTAAACATGGAGCTTAATCAGACATGAGGACACGTGAAGATGATTTTAAACATGGAGCTTAATCAGACACGAGGACACGTGAAGATGATTTTAGACATGGAGCTTAATCAGACATGAGGACACGTGAAGATGATTTTAAACGTGGAGCTATTATAGACACGATGACATATGAGGGTGATTTTATTTTCGTTGTCCTTGCCTCTGGGGTATATGTAGTTCTTTAGTCTAGAATTCATTTAAATTATTGTATATATCCTTTTGTATGTACGATCGTGACTTCATTTCAAATATTATCTTCACCAAGATCGTGTTTAAGTCAAGTTACTCTCACCTGTCCATGTGTTTAATCATTGATTCTAATCAACCGTGTGACGTCACCATTAAATACGTATTAGTGTTTTCATACTAATATGTGAAATCTTTAACCATATTTAAAAAATGGAATATTTTTGTTTTATTAAGAGATCTCCCTGGAATTAAGGTGTTTTCTTTAATATCAAATCAGACAATTATACACCTATCGTTTTCAAATTACAGTCCATAATGAAATAATCAGAATAACTTTTTTGTGTGAAATTTGTTATGAAATGATGCAGAATATTACAGCTGATCAAGACACTAAGGTGAAAAGGTGCAATTGTTAACGTCGACAACATTTTATCAATTAGTGGTTTAATTTGTAAATCTAGAAAAGGAAATGTATGTTTGATATAAGAATGGAATCTCTTTACCATATACAAATTTTCATTTTATTAACATTACTGATTTTCACGCGCACAAGGGATTTTAACTTCAATACACTAGAATAGTTTTATTCTGTTCAAATAAAATAAAATATAAGACGGTGTCCTATAGTAGTTTTTCCCCCTAGCCATTTCCCCCCCCCGGAAAACTGACTATATAGCCATTTTTCCCCCCGGAAAAATGACTATATCATTGAACATAGCCATTTTTCCCCCCATTTTTTGACAGGGGGAAAAGTGGCTATATAGTAGAATTTCCCCCCGGAAAAATGGCTATATAGTCAATTTCCCCCCTCGTCTTAACATAAACCTGACTTCAACGTAAACTTACTCAACCAAGACCTTTAAAGTATGCAAACTCTAGGCTAGACATTACCCTACCCTTAGGCCTAATCCTCACCGAATCCCTCGGTCCAACACTATCCCTAAACCTAGGCCTTAACTTAATCCTAATTTTAAACCTTACCTTAAACCTAGCCTAATCGTAGGTCGAACTCACAACGCGAATGTGAAGGTATGGTAAACTTAAAGGCAAGTTTTCCGACGGCGAAATGAACGACCGTTTTACAGATATGGGGTTCTCGCAAGGTCACCAGTCTTGTGGGGGGAGCCCGATATTTCAATCTGGAAAATCGGCGAAACCCTGAGCTAGAGAAGGTGCCTTGAAACCTTGACACACATGAGGATCGAACCCACAACGGTGTCGACATCCTGATTGTAATGTCCAGCGCCTTGACCACTCGGCCACCTTCCTGCTTGCGAAGATGCAAAAAAAAAGACGCGAATAAGCGAGAGCCGAAAACCTGAAAAGGTTGAAACGCAAAATGGAGAAATGATTTCGATTTCGCCTCTTCGCTGTCGCAATTTAGAATTTTTGCTTTTTCGATTGTGCGTTTTCGCTTTCACAATTTCGCGTTTTAATTTCGTCTTTCAAAATCCAAAGGCAAAGTCTAACATACTATAGTCACTCTAGTTAATCTTATTTCAGTCCGTGACAAATATGCACATTTAGGTACTAATTTTCTAACTGCATAGATCGACTTAGGGGTCAAACTGCAGTTTTTGACTAATTAATATCTCAAAAACTATTGCAGATAGAGGAAAATGCAGGCGACCTTCCTTCTTCAGGATCAAAAGCTCTAAAAAAAAAGTCTCCATTAGGTCGAAGTCGTTGCACTTGTTGGCTAATATTTTGAAAACTATTATAGATAGAGAAAAACTTTTGCTTGCTGAAATGTTCAGTTAATGAAGCTCTACAAAAGTCTCCATCAGGTCGAAGTTGTACGACGACCCCTTATATGGGATATTGCTCCTGAAATGTCCAATTTTGCTATTTTCGGCTTTTATCTTGAAAACTAAGAGATAGGTGTTCAATGTAAACTGCGAAATTGATCATCATGCAAATGTTCAGCAAAATCGGACTACCGGTGTTGGAGTTATGGCCCCTGAAATGTCAGTTTTTACCTATTCTTGCATTTTCGGCTATTATCTTGAAATTTATAGACGATAGAAGGTCAATCTTAATTGTAAATTTGAACAGCATGACAAGGTCTATCTTCCTGGAATTGGATTACAGGTGTTGAAGTTATTAGCCTCTGAAATGTCAGTTTTTACCGATTTTTGCATTTTTCAGCTATTCTCTATGAGCACATATTCACAAACTTATAGGGTACGGTTTGCCAGGTGAGCTATTCAGGTCGTCTTGTTTGAATCTAACGTCTTTAGCACATTTGCCTCCTTTTTTTCGCAATGATAAAATAAAACTGATATATAAAAGAAATATACGTATGTCTGGAGAATATATATTTGATGAGTCAGCATGGGCATTTTAACCATCGATTGAGGTGCAGAATTTTCAAAAAAAATCTTGAAATCAAATACAAAGTGTGAATCTAGCTCACAATAACATTGATTATTTGTTTATTACGTTAAATCATCGAGCGCACTCAATTTATTGTGGGCTATTATTAGGGGCCAACTTCCCACTAGTGAGATATGGACATAAAATGGGGACCCCTTAAGAATAGTAACAGATGTCCATGTTTTGCTTTTTATATGTATTATGTGATGGCCTCCGAAAAATTCTGCAGTTGAGTGTCCGTCTGTCCGTCCCCCGATGGTTTCCAGATGATACCTTTAGAACGTGTTGAAGGATTTTCTACATTTGTTTAGTACCATAAAATACAGATAAAGTTCAAATTTTAGTTTGATCGGATAATTGGTTCAAAAGTTATGGCCGTTTCAAGACTGAAAATATGCAAAACGTGGTGGGGTATCATATAATGTCCCATTAGATGCCCTATTTTTTGCCATTCAAAGTCATTTGGATCATCCATGTACAAGCTACTTGGCTAGTAAACCCATCGACACTAATAGTCGACCAAAAGTGGCACTGACAAGTGGTAGTAAAATTTAACAGAGCAATTAAGTTGAATATTCAAGCCATTTTCAGAGGGGGACTACTATGTAGTCATTCTTTCGGGGGGAAATCCTACTATATAGCCATTCTTCCGGGGGGAAATCCTACTATATAGCCATTTTTTCGGGGGGGGGGGGGAAACTGGCTATGGGGGAAAAATGGCTCTATAACGCTCCTATAGTAGTTTTTCCCCCTAGCCATTTTTCCGGGGGGGAAAATGGCTCTATTTGAATTTTGAAAGAGGCAGATAGTGTTTGCTCATATTTAAAGAAGTCTGTAATTACCCCCAAGTGTTCTTCAAACATTAAAAAAAACTCGAAATCTTCAATGCAATCTTATATCCATTGTAAAACTTCTTCATTATATTGGGATTTTTATCACAACATTGTTCATATAGTCGATGAAAGGCATTATATTATAATAATAATAATTCATTATATATATCCTGTTATGACATTAAAAAAATACAGGATTTCTACGAAAGCTCTTTAACGCCACACAATCGTTTTACGTTTTCAGTAGATATGTTTGCTTTATTAAAGGAAGAAGAGTTTGAAGATACCAAAGGGAGGTTATCAGAATCTGTATATCGAAGAAGAACAGACAACACAATGGCCAAAAGAAAAAGTACAAAAGGACAAACAACGATCTACAAAACATACATATAAAACTAAAGATCGAGTAACACGAACCCCACTAAAAACCGGGGGTGAACTCAGGTGCCCCGGAAGGGTAAACAGTTCCTGTTCCACTAGTGACACCCGTCGTATTAAATGTTCGTTTCTAAAAGGAAACTGATTCATAAAATTATTTCATTCATTGAAAATTATAATCAGTACGTATGATTGATGTTGTATTTTTAACAAATAATATCATTTAATCATAATCTTTACTTGAAATTCATTATGTAAATTATCTAACATTAATTAGTAATAAATAATGCAAAGTATTTTACATATTATTCCTGTAACACGTGTTACTGTATAAATCAAAATTACCTTTAGATATGCGAATAAGAGTACGAATTATCTGAAGTACAGAGACCAAAATAGAGCGTTTAATCCACAAGACTAAAGCCTGCCGCCGTTCTAGTTCATCTGACTAAAGCCTGACGCTGTTCTTAATTCTAAGGACTAAAGCCTAATGCCGTTCTTAATCCATAGGTCTAAAGAATGTCGCCGTTCTTAATCCATAGGACTATTGTCTGTCGTCCATTCATATGACTAATTCCTGTCGTCATTCTTAATCCATAAGACTGACGCCTGTCGACGTTCTTAATCCTTGGGATTAAAGCCTGTCGTCGTTCTTAATTATAATGTCTAAAGCCTGTCGCCGTTCTTAATCTTAAGGACTAAAGCCTATCGCGGTTCTTAATCCTAAGGACTACATCCTGTCTCCGTTCGTAATCTATAGGACTAAGACCTGTCACCGCTCTCAATCCTAAGGACTACATCCTGATGTCGTTCTTAATCCATAGGTCTAAAGCATGTCGCCGTTCTTAATCCATAGGATCAAAGCCTGCCACCGTTCATAACACATAGGAATAAAGCCTGTCGCCATTGTAAATCCATGGGACTAAAGCATGTCGCTATTCTTAATCCATACAACTAAGGCATGTCGCCGTTCTCAATCCTAAGTACTACATCCTGTTGCCGTTCTCAATTCATAGGTCTTAAGCATGTCGCCGTTCGTAATACATAGGACCAAAGCCTGTCGCCGTTCATAATCTATACATATAAAGCCTGTCACCGTTCTCAGACCAATTTGGACTTAAGTCTTTCACCGTTCTCAAATATACTCTCCCAAAAAAAAATTTACTTCAAATTTCCAACATCATTTTAAATACAGAAATAAGCATTACATTACACTGACATTTGGCACACTGGTTGTTCAGACTTTAAAGTTCATTAAAATGTCAAAATGTATTACATTAAAGTCCATAGCGGTCAGATGACGTCACTTCAAAGTCAATATCAGTTGTGCCCACCATTAGCCTGTAACACAGCACGGACCCGTCTCGGCATAGACTCGATCAATCGACGAATACGGTCTAGTGGAATTCTCCCTCATTCTTGCTCAAGAACCTGCTGCAGTTCTTGCCGAGTTTGCGTAGCTGGTTGACAACTGCACACGCGTCGATCCTAATCACCTCACAAATGTTCTATTGGGTTCAAATCTGGTGATTTAGACGGCCAGGGGAGCACTGTTACGTTCTGGTTGGCTAGAAAGTCAACAGTAGCACCAGCTGTGTGCGACCGAGCGTTGTCGTGCTGAAAAACTTCCCTACGGAGGTTCATTGCGGGCAGCATGTGTGGTGTCAAAATCTCATCTCTGTATTGAGCGGCGTTAAGGTTGCCGGGGATATGCACCAGTTGAGTTTTTCGGGCGTAAGATATGGTACCCCGCATCATCACACTTCCTACGCCGAAATGGTCGACCTCGAGGACGCAGTTCCTTGCGAACCTCTCATTCCGGCGTCTGTAGACACGTGTATGGACAACTCTTTTCTGCAGCGTGAATCTTGATTCATCGCTGAATCAACCTCGCCTCCAGGTTGCAGGTCCCAGCTCCTTACTCTGTTGCACCATCGGACCCTTGTACGTCGATGCTGACGTCTCAGTACTGCGCCAAAGTAAGGACGTCTGGCGCGTAAGCCGTTTTCACGGAGACGATTTCTGACTGTCTGTGTCGATATTCGATCGGAGACCTGGGACATTTGATGCTGTTTCTCTTGCTGTCACGGTCCGGTTTCTCATGTGAAGTTCCCGGATGTAGCGATCTTGGGCTGCTGATGTGATCCTGGGTCGGCCAGAACGTTGACGCTCAGTTGTTGAACCGGATTGCTGGTACCGTTGCAAGAGTCTGCACATCGTGTTCCGGTGGATATTATAAAGTCTAGCGACTGCATTCTGTGATACACCGGCATGGAGACGACCAATGATGATGTACCGGGTAGCTGTGTCTAGTCTTGGCATATCGTAGCAGGGTCGAGAAACAATTTAACGACTGAATTCAATTAAACGGTTAGGCGTCTTTTATACTCATTATACCCGCTTAAAGATAAGCCATGATTCGCACGTGCAACTGCCCTACTTATTCCCGTACGTCTTCCTCGTGCAGCGTTACACATGCTGACCCGAAAAGGTCACGTGTGATCAACAGCCACTCTCAATTTCAGTTTAAATTCAATTATCAGAAATTTAAATTTTAAGATGATCATGTTAGTTTAAGCATATTTTATTTGCTCAAATGTGCAAAAAGGATAAGACACAAGTTAAACAAACTTATAAAGTCTTCTCCTATAAACAATAAGTTACAACATTATTTGATAGAGCATGCATTTATATAAATATTTCTTACATTAATATGTGTAGATTGAACAAAAACAGAGAAGGAAGAAATGAGTAAGAGAGAGGGGTTAGTGGTGATGATCGGTGCGATTGTTCTTTTGGTGAACTACTAGACAACGAGAAACCTTTCGGACCTCTTTATATATTCAAACACATGCTTAAAAAAAACTTCGTTCTGTTCATATGAGAGTGTAGGATTACCTCAGGGCAAAAGTGTAAGGTAGTCAGCTGAGATTTTGAAACAATGTATGTCTCATATTTGAATAATGGGAACAATCGAAGAAGAAGTGATAGGAGTCTTCGCGATTGGCACCACAACGACAAGACGGATCTGAGACTATACTTACTTGGAACAAATCGTAATTTAAAAAACAAATCCATGTCTCAATCACGCTAATCTTTTAGAAAATTCAAAATTGGAAAAAATGTTGGATGTTGCGTTTCTTTTTTGGGAGAGTATACATAGGACTAAAGTCTGTCACGGTTCTTACTCCGTATGACTAAAGTAATAACACCACCAAATCATTGCCCCATGAATTATTGTTATTTACAGGTTTATTTCTGACAAAAGACGATGTGGATTGATTTTGTAGGTTAAAAAAGTTTGATGTTTTTTTTACAGCAATTGCAGAATGATGGTCAGTTTCTCCAAAACATGTTTATTAGTAAATATCTGAAATCAATGGGGGAGATGGATAAAATATTATCTACAATTCAATAGATGTAGGTGTATATTCAGAATCAATATATCTCATCATGATATCTGTGAAAACCTCCTTACCAGTCTCACGTTTACACAAAGTAATCCGAATCTTACAATAAATTAGATTAATCGTGGGTGGAACATTAAATTTCAGGGGAGAAATTATATTTTGCTTGTTTCTTTTTTTCCCGTCAACATGCCTAATATTGTAATCGACTTGAGAATATCTTACCGTTCATTATAAGTATAAGAAATACATTCGTTGACATTTTTATACTTTTTGACAAGTGTGAAACCACAATGAGTCAAGCAAACCACACACACTACTCTTGGTCATGATATTAACAAAATAATTATTAAAAAAACCATTCAGGTTTAACCATAAGTTTCATAGAAGACTATTTTTTGCTCAATTGTTATTCAATTCCAACATACCAAGTACCCTATAGGGATGGACGTTGATATATGTTATGATTATAACACCAGACATTGTACACGTATTTTAACCCTATTAATCTGTTTAACCATCATGTGTCAAACTAATGACGTAAACTGTATACGACAGTTAACTATATAAACAAACCTCCAAGGTGATAAGCATTGTTTTCTTCAAGATTACCTATAAATTACAATCAAGGAAGTAGAAGTCTGTTTAATCTTTCTGTTCTCAAGGAGAGTCTACTTCCGAATTCTCGTTGAAATATTCAGGATTTTTGTGTTTGCTTGTTTGTTTGTTGTTAACGTTGCTTTCCACTGGGGTATACCTTATTATACAGACATCTAGTAGGCTGGGGAGACAGGGATGTTGTTACTCTACACTGGGGTATACATTATTATACAGACATCTAGTAGGCTGGGGAGACAGGGATGTTGTTACTCTACACTGGGGTATACCTTATTATACAGACATCTAGTAGGCTGGGGAGACAGGGATGTTGTTACTCTACACTGGGGTATACCTTATTATACAGACATCTAGTAGGCTGGGGAGACAGGGATGTTGTTACTCTACACTGGGGTATAAATTATTATACAGACATCTAGTAGGCTGGGGAGACAGGGATGTTGTTACTCTACACTGGGGTATACCTTATTATACAGACATCTAGTAGGCTGGGGAGACAGGGATGTTGTTACTCTACACTGGGGTATACCTTATTATACAGACATCTAGTAGGCTGGGGAGACAGGGATGTTGTAACTCTACACTGGGGTATACCTTATTATACAGACATCTTGTAGGCTGGGGAGACAGGGATGTTGTTACTCTACACTGGGGTATAAATTATTATACAGACATCTAGTAGGCTGGGGAGACAGGGATGTTGTTACTCTACACTGGGGTATAAATTATTATACAGACATCTAGTAGGCTGGGGAGACAGGGATGTTGTTACTCTACACTAGCGTAGCAATTATTATACAGACATCTAGTAAGCTGGGGAGACAGGGATGTTGTTACTCTACACTAGCGTAACAATTATGATACAGATATCTAGTAGGCTGGGGAGACAGGGATGTTGTTACTCTACACTGGGGTATAAATTATTATACAGATATCTAGTAGGCTGGGGAGACAGGGATGTTGTTACTCTACACTAGCGTAGCAATTATGATACAGACATCTAGTAGGCTGGGGAGACAGGGATGTTGTTACTCTACACTGGGGTATAAATTATTATACAGACATCTAATAGGCTGGGGAGACAGAGATGTTGTTAGGAGACAGGGATGTTGTTACTCTACACTGGGGTATAAATTATTATACAGACATCTAGTAGGCTGGGGAGACAGGGATGTTGTTACTCTACACTAGCGTAGCAATTATTATACAGACATCTAGTAAGCTGGGGAGACAGGGATGTTGTTACTCTACACTAGCGTAACAATTATGATACAGATATCTAGTAGGCTGGGGAGACAGGGATGTTGTTACTCTACACTGGGGTATAAATTATTATACAGATATCTAGTAGGCTGGGGAGACAGGGATGTTGTTACTCTACACTAGCGTAGCAATTATGATACAGACATCTAGTAGGCTGGGGAGACAGGGATGTTGTTACTCTACACTGGGGTATAAATTATTATACAGACATCTAATAGGCTGGGGAGACAGAGATGTTGTTACTCTACACTAGGGTATAAATTATTATACAGACATCTAGTAAGCTGGGGAGACAGGGATGTTGTTACTCTACACTAGCGTAACAATTATGATACAGATATCTAGTAGGCTGGAGAGACAGGGATGTTGTTACTCTACACTGGGGTATGAATTATTATACAGATATCTAGTAGGCTGGGGAGACAGGGATGTTGTTACTCTACACTAGCGTAGCAATTATGATACAGACATCTAGTAGGCTGGGGAGACAGGGATGTTGTTACTCTACACTAGCGTAGCAAGTATGATACAGATATCTAGTAGGCTGGGGAGACAGGGATGTTGTTACTCTACACTAGCGTAGCAATTATGATACAGACATCTAGTAGGCTGGGGAGACAGGGATGTTGTTACTCTACACTAGCGTAGCAATTATGATACAGACATCTAGTAGGCTGGGGAGACAGGGATGCTGTTACTCTAGACTGGGGTATTAATTATTATACAGACATATAGTAGGCTGGGGAGACAGGGATGCTGTTACTCTACACTGGGGTATAAATTATGATACATATATCTAGTAGGCTGGGGAGACAGGGATGTTGTTACTCTACACTGGGGTATAAATTATGATACAGATATCTAGTAGGCTGGGGAGACAGGGATGTTGTTACTCTAAACTGGGGTATAAATTATGATACAGATATCTAGTAGGCTGGGGAGACAGGGATGTTGTTACTCTACACTAGCGTAGCAATTATGATAGATATCTGGTATGCTGGGGAGACAGGAATGTTGTTACTCTACACTAGCGTAGCAATTATGATACAGATATCTAGTAGGCTGGGAAGACAGGGATGTTGTTACTCTACACTAGCGTAGCAATTATGATACAGATATCTAGTAGGCTGGGGAGACAGAGATGTTGTTACTCTACACTAGCGTAGCAATTATGATACAGATATCTAGTAGGCTGGGGAGACAGGGATGTTGTTACTCTACACTGGGGTATATATTATGATACAGATATCTAGTAGGCTGGGGAGACAGGGATGTTGTTACTCTACACTAGCGTAGCAATTATTATACAGACATCTAGTAGGCTGGGGAGACAGAGATGTTGTTACTCTACACTAGCGTAGCAATTATTATACAGACATCTAGTAGGCTGGGGAGACAGGGATGTTGTTACTCTACACTAGCGTAGCAATTATTATACAGACATCTAGTAGGCTGGGGAGACAGTGATGTTGTTACTCTACACTAGCGTAGCAGTTATGATACTGACATCTAGTAGGCTGGGGAGACAGGGATGGTGTTACTCTACACTGGGGTATAAATTATGATACAGATATCTAGTAGAAAGAAGAGTTTGAAGACACCAAAGGGGTAATTAGAATTAATTAAACGAAGGACAGACAACACAATGACTAAAAGAAGAAGGACAGACAACACAATGACTAAAAGAAGAAGGACAGACAACACAATGACTAAAAGAAGAAGGACAGACAACACAATGACTAAAAGAAGAAGGACAGACAACACAATGACTAAAAGAAGAAGGACAGACAACACAATGACTAAAAGAAGAAGGACAGACAACACAATGACTAAAAGAAGAAGGACAGACAACACAATGACTAAAAGAAGAAGGACAGACAACACAATGACTAAAAGAAGAAGGACAGACAACACAATGACTAAAAGAAGAAGGACAGACAACACAATGACTAAAAGAAGAAGGACAGACAACACAATGACTAAAAGAAGAAGGACAGACAACACAATGACTAAAAGAAGAAGGACAGACAACACAATGACTAAAAGAAGAAGGACAGACAACACAATGACTAAAAGAAGAAGGACAGACAACACAATGACTAAAAGAAGAAGGACAGACAACACAATGACTAAAAGAAGAAGGACAGACAACACAATGACTAAAAGAAGAAGGACAGATAACTCAGGTGCTCCGGAAGGGTAAGCAGTTTCTTCTCCATTAGTGATACCCGTCGTGTTGATCCCAAACCAGGACAGTGATTTCCATGGGATTCTAGTTATTATTTCTGTGCTTAGGAATGAGTTCAAGGTTTTTTTGTGGATGTCCCAAGTCAGGACAGATTTCTATTGGATTCTTCTTAATATTTCTGTCATTAGAAATGACTTAGAGGTGTTTGTGGATATCCCAAGCCAGGACACAGATTTCCATCCAATTCTAGTAATTATTTCTGTGTTTAGGAATGAGTTCAAGGAATTTGTGGATGTCCCAACCCAGGAAAGATTTCCATGGAATTCTTGTTAATATTTCTGTCGTTAGGAATGAGTTCAAGGTTTTTGTGGATGTCCCAACCCAGGACAGATTTCCATGGGGGATTCTTGTTAATATTTCTGTCATTAGGAATGAGTTCAAGGTTTTTGTGGATGTCCCAACCCAGGACAGATTTCCATGGGGGATTCTTGTTAATATTTCTGTCATTAGGAATGAGCTAGAGGTTTTTGTGGATGTCCCAACCCAGGACAGATTTCCATGGCCATGGGTTCTTGTTAATATTTCTGTCATTAGGAACGAGTTAGAGGTTTTTGTGGATGTCCCAACCCAGGACAGATTTCCATGGGGTTCTAGTTAGTATTTCATTGCTTAGGAATGAGTTCAAGGTTTGTGTGGGTGTCCCAAGCCAGGACATCGATTTCCATTGGATTCTAGTTAGTATTCCTGTCTTTACAAATGAGTTTGAGGTTTTTGTGGATGTCCCAAGTCCAGGACAGATTTCCATGGGATTCTAGTTAATATTTCTGTCTTTAGGAATGAGTTAAAGGTTTTTGTGGGTTTAGCAAGCCAGGACAGATTTCCATGGGATACTAGTTAATATTTCTGTCATTAGGAATGAGTTAAAGGTTTTTGTGGATGTCCCAAGTCCAGGACAGATTTCCATGGGATACTAGTTAATATTTCTGTCATTAGGAATGAGTTAAAGGTTTTTGTGGGTTTACCAAGCCAGGACAGATTTCCATGGGATACTAGTTAATATTTCTGTCATTAGGAATGAGTTAAAGGTTTTTGTGGGTTTACCAAGCCAGGACAGATTTCCATGGGATACTAGTTAATATTTCTGTCATTAGGAATGAGTTAAAGGTTTTTGTGGGTTTAGCAAGCCAGGACAGATTTCCATGGGATACTAGTTAATATTTCTGTCATTAGGAATGAGTTAAAGGTTTTTGTGGGTTTACCAAGCCAGGACAGATTTCCATGGGATACTAGTTAATATTTCTGTCATTAGGAATGAATTGAAGGTTTTTGTGGGTTTAGCAAGCCAGGACAGATTTCCATGGGATACTAGTTAATATTTCTGTCATTAGGAATGAGTTAAAGGTTTTTGTGGGTTTACCGAGCCAGGACAGATTTCCATGGGATACTAGTTAATATTTCTGTCATTAGGAATGAGTTAAAGGTTTTTGTGGGTTTACCAAGCCAGGACAGATTTCCATGGGATACTAGTTAATATTTCTGTCATTAGGAATGAGTTAAAGGTTTTTGTGGGTTTACCAAGCCAGGACAGATTTCCATGGGATACTAGTTAATATTTCTGTCATTAGGAATGAGTTAAAGGTTTTTGTGGGTTTAGCAAGCCAGGACATATTTCCATGGGATACTAGTTAATATTTCTGTCATTAGGAATGAGTTAAAGGTTGTTGTGGGTTTAGCAAGCCAGGGCAGATTTCCACCCATGGGATACTAGTTAATTTTTCTGTCATTAGGAATGAGTTAAAGGTTTTTGTGGGTTTAGCAAGCCAGGACAGATTTCCATGGGATACTAGTTAATATTTCTGTCATTAGGAATGAGTTAAAGGTTTTTGTGGGTTTAGCAAGCCAGGACAGATTTCCATGGGATACTAGTTAATATTTCTGTCATTAGGAATGAGTTAAAGGTTTTTGTGGGTTTACCAAGCCAGGACAGATTTCCATGGGATACTAGTTAATATTTCTGTCATTAGGAATGAGTTAAAGGTTTTTGTGGGTTTACCAAGCCAGGACAGATTTCCACGGGATACTAGTTAATATTTCTGTCATTAGGAATGAGTTAAAGGTTTTTGTGGGTTTAGCAAGCCAGGACAGATTTCCATGGGATACTAGTTAATATTTCTGTCATTAGGAATGAGTTAAAGGTTTTGGTGGGTTTACCAAGCCAGGACAGATTTCCATGGGATACTAGTTCATTTTTCTGTCATTAGGAATGAGTTAAAGGTTTTTGTGGGTTTAGCAAGCCAGGACAGATTTCCATGGGATACTAGTTAATATTTCTGTCATTAGGAATGAGTTGAAGGTTTTTGTGGGTTTAGCAAGCCAGGACAGATTTCCATGGCATACTAGTTAATATTTCTGTCATTAGGAATGAGTTAAAGGTTTTTGTGGGTTTACCGAGCCAGGACAGATTTCCATGGGATACTAGTTAATATTTCTGTCATTAGGAATGAGTTAAAGGTTTTTGTGGGTTTACCAAGCCAGGACAGATTTCCATGGGATACTAGTTAATATTTCTGTCATTAGGAATGAGTTAAAGGTTTTTGTGGGTTTAGCAAGCCAGGACATATTTCCATGGGATACTAGTTAATATTTCTGTCATTAGGAATGAGTTAAAGGTTTTTGTGGGTTTAGCAAGCCAGGGCAGATTTCCATGGGATACTAGTTAATATTTCTGTCATTAGGAATGAGTTAAAGGTTTTTGTGGGTTTAGCAAGCCAGGACAGATTTCCATGGGATACTAGTTAATATTTCTGTCATTAGGAATGAGTTAAAGGTTTTTGTGGGTTTACCAAGCCAGGACAGATTTCCATGGGATACTAGTTAATATTTCTGTCATTAGGAATGAGTTAAAGGTTTTTGTGGGTTTACCAAGCCAGGACAGATTTCCATGGGATACTAGTTAATATTTCTGACATTAGGAATGAGTTAAAGGTTTTTGTGGGTTTAGCAAGCCAGGACAGATTTCCATGGGATACTAGTTAATATTTCTGTCATTAGGAATGAGTTAAAGGTTTTTGTGGGTTTACCAAGCCAGGACAGATTTCCATGGGATACTAGTTCATTTTTCTGTCATTAGGAATGAGTTAAAGGTTTTTGTGGGTTTAGCAAGCCAGGACAGATTTCCATGGGATACTAGTTAATATTTCTGTCATTAGGAATGAGTTGAAGGTTTTTGTGGGTTTACCAAGCCAGGACAGATTTCCATGGCATACTAGTTAATATTTCTGTCATTAGGAATGAGTTAAAGGTTTTTGTGGGTTTACCGAGCCAGGACAGATTTCCATGGGATACTAGTTAATATTTCTGTCATTAGGAATGAGTTAAAGGTTTTTGTGGGTTTACCAAGCCAGGACAGATTTCCATGGGATACTAGTTAATATTTCTGTCATTAGGAATGAGTTGAAGGTTTTTGTGGGTTTACCAAGCCAGGACAGATTTCCATGGCATACTAGTTAATATTTCTGTCATTAGGAATGAGTTAAAGGTTTTTGTGGGTTTACCGAGCCAGGACAGATTTCCATGGGATACTAGTTAATATTTCTGTCATTAGGAATGAGTTAAAGGTTTTTGTGGGTTTACCAAGCCAGGACAGATTTCCATGGGATACTAGTTAATATTTCTGTCATTAGGAATGAGTTAAAGGTTTTTGTGGGTTTACCAAGCCAGGACAGATTTCCATGGGATACTAGTTAATATTTCTGTCATTAGGAATGAGTTAAAGGTTTTTGTGGGTTTAGCAAGCCAGGACAGATTTCCATGGGATACTAGTTAATATTTCTGTCATTAGGAATGAGTTAAAGGTTTTTGTGGGTTTAGCAAGCCAGGACAGATTTCCATGGGATACTAGTTAATATTTCTGTCATTAGGAATGAGTTAAAGGTTTTTGTGGGTTTAGCAAGCCAGGACAGATTTCCATGGGATACTAGTTAATATTTCTGCCATTAGGAATGAGTTAAAGGTTTTTGTGGGTTTAGCAAGCCAGGACAGATTTCCATGGGATACTAGTTAATATTTCTGTCATTAGGAATGAGTTAAAGGTTTTTGTGGGTTTAGCAAGCCAGGACAGATTTCCATGGGATACTAGTTAATATTTCTGTCATTAGGAATGAGTTAAAGGTTTTTGTGGGTTTAGCAAGCCAGGACAGATTTCCATGGGATACTAGTTAATATTTCTGTCATTAGGAATGAGTTAAAGGTTTTTGTGGGTTTAGCAAGCCAGGACAGATTTCCATGGGATACTAGTTAATATTTCTGTCATTAGGAATGAGTTAAAGGTTTTTGTGGGTTTAGCAAGCCAGGACAGATTTCCATGGGATACTAGTTAATATTTCTGTCATTAGGAATGAGTTAAAGGTTTTTGTGGGTTTAGCAAGCCAGGACAGATTTCCATGGGATACTAGTTAATATTTCTGTCATTAGGAATGAGTTAAAGGTTTTTGTGGGTTTAGCAAGCCAGGACAGATTTCCATGGGATACTAGTTAATATTTCTGTCATTAGGAATGAGTTAAAGGTTTTTGTGGGTTTACCAAGCCAGGACAGATTTCCATGGGATACTAGTTAATATTTCTGTCATTAGGAATGAGTTGAAGGTTTTTGTGGGTTTAGCAAGCCAGGACAGATTTCCATGGGATACTAGTTAATATTTCTGTCATTAGGAATGAGTTAAAGGTTTTTGTGGGTTTACCGAGCCAGGACAGATTTCCATGGGATACTAGTTAATATTTCTGTCATTAGGAATGAGTTAAAGGTTTTTGTGGGTTTACCAAGCCAGGACAGATTTCCATGGGATACTAGTTAATATTTCTGTCATTAGGAATGAGTTAAAGGTTTTTGTGGGTTTACCAAGCCAGGACAGATTTCCATGGGATACTAGTTAATATTTCTGTCATTAGGAATGAGTTAAAGGTTTTTGTGGGTTTAGCAAGCCAGGACATATTTCCATGGGATACTAGTTAATATTTCTGTCATTAGGAATGAGTTAAAGGTTGTTGTGGGTTTAGCAAGCCAGGGCAGATTTCCATGGGATACTAGTTAATATTTCTGTCATTAGGAATGAGTTAAAGGTTTTTGTGGGTTTAGCAAGCCAGGACAGATTTCCATGGGATACTAGTTAATATTTCTGTCATTAGGAATGAGTTAAAGGTTTTTGTGGGTTTAGCAAGCCAGGACAGATTTCCATGGGATACTAGTTAATATTTCTGTCATTAGGAATGAGTTAAAGGTTTTTGTGGGTTTACCAAGCCAGGACAGATTTCCATGGGATACTAGTTAATATTTCTGTCATTAGGAATGAGTTAAAGGTTTTTGTGGGTTTACCAAGCCAGGACAGATTTCCATGGGATACTAGTTAATATTTCTGTCATTAGGAATGAGTTAAAGGTTTTTGTGGGTTTAGCAAGCCAGGACAGATTTCCATGGGATACTAGTTAATATTTCTGTCATTAGGAATGAGTTAAAGGTTTTTGTGGGTTTACCAAGCCAGGACAGATTTCCATGGGATACTAGTTCATTTTTCTGTCATTAGGAATGAGTTAAAGGTTTTTGTGGGTTTAGCAAGCCAGGACAGATTTCCATGGGATACTAGTTAATATTTCTGTCATTAGGAATGAGTTGAAGGTTTTTGTGGGTTTAGCAAGCCAGGACAGATTTCCATGGCATACTAGTTAATATTTCTGTCATTAGGAATGAGTTAAAGGTTTTTGTGGGTTTACCGAGCCAGGACAGATTTCCATGGGATACTAGTTAATATTTCTGTCATTAGGAATGAGTTAAAGGTTTTTGTGGGTTTACCAAGCCAGGACAGATTTCCATGGGATACTAGTTAATATTTCTGTCATTAGGAATGAGTTAAAGGTTTTTGTGGGTTTACCAAGCCAGGACAGATTTCCATGGGATACTAGTTAATATTTCTGTCATTAGGAATGAGTTAAAGGTTTTTGTGGGTTTAGCAAGCCAGGACATATTTCCATGGGATACTAGTTAATATTTCTGTCATTAGGAATGAGTTAAAGGTTTTTGTGGGTTTAGCAAGCCAGGGCAGATTTCCATGGGATACTAGTTAATATTTCTGTCATTAGGAATGAGTTAAAGGTTTTTGTGGGTTTAGCAAGCCAGGACAGATTTCCATGGGATACTAGTTAATATTTCTGTCATTAGGAATGAGTTAAAGGTTTTTGTGGGTTTACCAAGCCAGGACAGATTTCCATGGGATACTAGTTAATATTTCTGTCATTAGGAATGAGTTAAAGGTTTTTGTGGGTTTACCAAGCCAGGACAGATTTCCATGGGATACTAGTTAATATTTCTGTCATTAGGAATGAGTTAAAGGTTTTTGTGGGTTTAGCAAGCCAGGACAGATTTCCATGGGATACTAGTTAATATTTCTGTCATTAGGAATGAGTTAAAGGTTTTTGTGGGTTTACCAAGCCAGGACAGATTTCCATGGGATACTAGTTCATTTTTCTGTCATTAGGAATGAGTTAAAGGTTTTTGTGGGTTTAGCAAGCCAGGACAGATTTCCATGGGATACTAGTTAATATTTCTGTCATTAGGAATGAGTTGAAGGTTTTTGTGGGTTTACCAAGCCAGGACAGATTTCCATGGCATACTAGTTAATATTTCTGTCATTAGGAATGAGTTAAAGGTTTTTGTGGGTTTACCGAGCCAGGACAGATTTCCATGGGATACTAGTTAATATTTCTGTCATTAGGAATGAGTTAAAGGTTTTTGTGGGTTTAGCAAGCCAGGACAGATTTCCATGGGATACTAGTTAATATTTCTGTCATTAGGAATGAGTTAAAGGTTTTTGTGGGTTTAGCAAGCCAGGGCAGATTTCCATGGGATACTAGTTAATATTTCTGTCATTAGGAATGAGTTAAAGGTTTTTGTGGGTTTAGCAAGCCAGGACAGATTTCCATGGGATACTAGTTAATATTTCTGTCATTAGGAATGAGTTAAAGGTTTTTGTGGGTTTAGCAAGCCAGGACAGATTTCCATGGGATACTAGTTAATATTTCTGTCATTAGGAATGAGTTAAAGGTTTTTGTGGGTTTAGCAAGCCAGGACAGATTTCCATGGGATACTAGTTAATATTTCTGCCATTAGGAATGAGTTAAAGGTTTTTGTGGGTTTAGCAAGCCAGGACAGATTTCCATGGGATACTAGTTAATATTTCTGTCATTAGGAATGAGTTAAAGGTTTTTGTGGGTTTAGCAAGCCAGGACAGATTTCCATGGGATACTAGTTAATATTTCTGTCATTAGGAATGAGTTAAAGGTTTTTGTGGGTTTAGCAAGCCAGGACAGATTTCCATGGGATACTAGTTAATATTTCTGTCATTAGGAATGAGTTAAAGGTTTTTGTGGGTTTAGCAAGCCAGGACAGATTTCCATGGGATACTAGTTAATATTTCTGTCATTAGGAATGAGTTAAAGGTTTTTGTGGGTTTAGCAAGCCAGGACAGATTTCCATGGGATACTAGTTAATATTTCTGTCATTAGGAATGAGTTAAAGGTTTTTGTGGGTTTAGCAAGCCAGGACAGATTTCCATGGGATACTAGTTAATATTTCTGTCATTAGGAATGAGTTAAAGGTTTTTGTGGGTTTAGCAAGCCAGGACAGATTTCCATGGGATACTAGTTAATATTTCTGTCATTAGGAATGAGTTAAAGGTTTTTGTGGGTTTAGCAAGCCAGGACATATTTCCATGGGATACTAGTTAATATTTCTGCCATTAGGAATGAGTTAAAGGTTTTTGTGGGTTTAGCAAGCCAGGACAGATTTCCATGGGATACTAGTTAATATTTCTGTCATTAGGAATGAGTTAAAGGTTTTTGTGGGTTTAGCAGGCCAGGACAGATTTCCATGGGATACTAGTTAATATTTCTGTCATTAGGAATGAGTTAAAGGTTTTTGTGGGTTTAGCAAGCCAGGACAGATTTCCATGGGATACTAGTTAATATTTCTGTCATTAGGAATGAGTTAAAGGTTTTTGTGGGTTTAGCAAGCCAGGACAGATTTCCATGGGATACTAGTTAATATTTCTGTCATTAGGAATGAGTTAAAGGTTTTTGTGGGTTTAGCAAGCCAGGACAGATTTCCATGGGATACTAGTTAATATTTCTGTCATTAGGAATGAGTTAAAGGTTTTTGTGGGTTTACCAAGCCAGGACAGATTTCCATGGGATACTAGTTAATATTTCTGTCATTAGGAATGAGTTAAAGGTTTTTGTGGGTTTACCAAGCCAGGACAGATTTCCATGGGATACTAGTTAATATTTCTGTCATTAGGAATGAGTTAAAGGTTTTTGTGGGTTTACCAAGCCAGGACAGATTTCCATGGGATACTAGTTAATATTTCTGTCATTAGGAATGAGTTAAAGGTTTTTGTGGGTTTACCAAGCCAGGACAGATTTCCATGGGATACTAGTTCATTTTTCTGTCATTAGGAATGAGTTAAAGGTTTTTGTGGGTTTAGCAAGCCAGGACAGATTTCCATGGGATACTAGTTAATATTTCTGTCATTAGGAATGAGTTGAAGGTTTTTGTGGGTTTACCAAGCCAGGACAGATTTCCATGGCATACTAGTTAATATTTCTGTCATTAGGAATGAGTTAAAGGTTTTTGTGGGTTTACCGAGCCAGGACAGATTTCCATGGGATACTAGTTAATATTTCTGTCATTAGGAATGAGTTAAAGGTTTTTGTGGGTTTACCAAGCCAGGACAGATTTCCATGGGATACTAGTTAATATTTCTGTCATTAGGAATGAGTTAAAGGTTTTTGTGGGTTTACCAAGCCAGGACAGATTTCCATGGGATACTAGTTAATATTTCTGTCATTAGGAATGAGTTAAAGGTTTTTGTGGGTTTAGCAAGCCAGGACAGATTTCCATGGGATACTAGTTAATATTTCTGCCATTAGGAATGAGTTAAAGGTTTTTGTGGGTTTAGCAAGCCAGGACAGATTTCCATGGGATACTAGTTAATATTTCTGTCATTAGGAATGAGTTAAAGGTTTTTGTGGGTTTACCAAGCCAGGACAGATTTCCATGGGATACTAGTTAATATTTCTGTCATTAGGAATGAGTTAAAGGTTTTTGTGGGTTTAGCAAGCCAGGACAGATTTCCATGGGATACTAGTTAATATTTCTGTCATTAGGAATGAGTTAAAGGTTTTTGTGGGTTTACCAAGCCAGGACAGATTTCCATGGGATACTAGTTAATATTTCTGTCATTAGGAATGAGTTAAAGGTTTTTGTGGGTTTACCAAGCCAGGACAGATTTCCATGGGATACTAGTTAATATTTCTGTCATTAGGAATGAGTTAAAGGTTTTTGTGGGTTTAGCAAGCCAGGACAGATTTCCATGGGATACTAGTTAATATTTCTGTCATTAGGAATGAGTTAAAGGTTTTTGTGGGTTTACCAAGCCAGGACAGATTTCCATGGGATACTAGTTAATATTTCTGTCATTAGGAATGAGTTAAAGGTTTTTGTGGGTTTAGCAAGCCAGGACAGATTTCCATGGGATACTAGTTAATATTTCTGTCATTAGGAATGAGTTAAAGGTTTTTGTGGGTTTACCAAGCCAGGACAGATTTCCATGGGATACTAGTTCATTTTTCTGTCATTAGGAATGAGTTAAAGGTTTTTGTGGGTTTAGCAAGCCAGGACAGATTTCCATGGGATACTAGTTAATATTTCTGTCATTAGGAATGAGTTGAAGGTTTTTGTGGGTTTACCAAGCCAGGACAGATTTCCATGGCATACTAGTTAATATTTCTGTCATTAGGAATGAGTTAAAGGTTTTTGTGGGTTTACCGAGCCAGGACAGATTTCCATGGGATACTAGTTAATATTTCTGTCATTAGGAATGAGTTAAAGGTTTTTGTGGGTTTACCAAGCCAGGACAGATTTCCATGGGATACTAGTTAATATTTCTGTCATTAGGAATGAGTTAAAGGTTTTTGTGGGTTTACCAAGCCAGGACAGATTTCCATGGGATACTAGTTAATATTTCTGTCATTAGGAATGAGTTAAAGGTTTTTGTGGGTTTAGCAAGCCAGGACATATTTCCATGGGATACTAGTTAATATTTCTGTCATTAGGAATGAGTTAAAGGTTTTTGTGGGTTTAGCAAGCCAGGGCAGATTTCCATGGGATACTAGTTAATATTTCTGTCATTAGGAATGAGTTAAAGGTTTTTGTGGGTTTAGCAAGCCAGGACAGATTTCCATGGGATACTAGTTAATATTTCTGTCATTAGGAATGAGTTAAAGGTTTTTGTGGGTTTAGCAAGCCAGGACAGATTTCCATGGGATACTAGTTAATATTTCTGCCATTAGGAATGAGTTAAAGGTTTTTGTGGGTTTAGCAAGCCAGGACAGATTTCCATGGGATACTAGTTAATATTTCTGTCATTAGGAATGAGTTAAAGGTTTTTGTGGGTTTAGCAAGCCAGGACAGATTTCCATGGGATACTAGTTAATATTTCTGTCATTAGGAATGAGTTAAAGGTTTTTGTGGGTTTAGCAAGCCAGGACAGATTTCCATGGGATACTAGTTAATATTTCTGTCATTAGGAATGAGTTAAAGGTTTTTGTGGGTTTACCAAGCCAGGACAGATTTCCATGGGATACTAGTTAATATTTCTGTCATTAGGAATGAGTTAAAGGTTTTTGTGGGTTTACCAAGCCAGGACAGATTTCCATGGGATACTAGTTAATATTTCTGTCATTAGGAATGAGTTAAAGGTTTTTGTGGGTTTAGCAAGCCAGGACAGATTTCCATGGGATACTAGTTAATATTTCTGTCATTAGGAATGAGTTAAAGGTTTTTGTGGGTTTACCAAGCTAGGACAGATTTCCATGGGATACTAGTTAATATTTCTGTCATTAGGAATGAGTTAAAGGTTTTTGTGGGTTTAGCAAGCCAGGACAGATTTCCATGGGATACTAGTTAATATTTCTGTCATTAGGAATGAGTTAAAGGTTTTTGTGGGTTTACCAAGCCAGGACAGATTTCCATGGGATACTAGTTCATTTTTCTGTCATTAGGAATGAGTTAAAGGTTTTTGTGGGTTTAGCAAGCCAGGACAGATTTCCATGGGATACTAGTTAATATTTCTGTCATTAGGAATGAGTTGAAGGTTTTTGTGGGTTTACCAAGCCAGGACAGATTTCCATGGCATACTAGTTAATATTTCTGTCATTAGGAATGAGTTAAAGGTTTTTGTGGGTTTAGCAAGCCAGGACAGATTTCCATGGGATACTAGTTAATATTTCTGCCATTAGGAATGAGTTAAAGGTTTTTGTGGGTTTAGCAAGCCAGGACAGATTTCCATGGGATACTAGTTAATATTTCTGTCATTAGGAATGAGTTAAAGGTTTTTGTGGGTTTAGCAAGCCAGGGCAGATTTCCATGGGATACTAGTTAATATTTCTGTCATTAGGAATGAGTTAAAGGTTTTTGTGGGTTTAGCAAGCCAGGACAGATTTCCATGGGATACTAGTTAATATTTCTGTCATTAGGAATGAGTTAAAGGTTTTTGTGGGTTTAGCAAGCCAGGACAGATTTCCATGGGATACTAGTTAATATTTCTGTCATTAGGAATGAGTTAAAGGTTTTTGTGGGTTTACCAAGCCAGGACAGATTTCCATGGGATACTAGTTAATATTTCTGTCATTAGGAATGAGTTAAAGGTTTTTGTGGGTTTAGCAAGCCAGGACATATTTCCATGGGATACTAGTTAATATTTCTGTCATTAGGAATGAGTTAAAGGTTTTTGTGGGTTTAGCAAGCCAGGGCAGATTTCCATGGGATACTAGTTAATATTTCTGTCATTAGGAATGAGTTAAAGGTTTTTGTGGGTTTAGCAAGCCAGGACAGATTTCCATGGGATACTAGTTAATATTTCTGTCATTAGGAATGAGTTAAAGGTTTTTGTGGGTTTAGCAAGCCAGGACAGATTTCCATGGGATACTAGTTAATATTTCTGTCATTAGGAATGAGTTAAAGGTTTTTGTGGGTTTAGCAAGCCAGGACAGATTTCCATGGGATACTAGTTAATATTTCTGTCATTAGGAATGAGTTAAAGGTTTTTGTGGGTTTAGCAAGCCAGGACAGATTTCCATGGGATACTAGTTAATATTTCTGCCATTAGGAATGAGTTAAAGGTTTTTGTGGGTTTAGCAAGCCAGGACAGATTTCCATGGGATACTAGTTAATATTTCTGTCATTAGGAATGAGTTAAAGGTTTTTGTGGGTTTAGCAAGCCAGGACAGATTTCCATGGGATACTAGTTAATATTTCTGTCATTAGGAATGAGTTAAAGGTTTTTGTGGGTTTAGCAAGCCAGGACAGATTTCCATGGGATACTAGTTAATATTTCTGTCATTAGGAATGAGTTAAAGGTTTTTGTGGGTTTACCAAGCCAGGACAGATTTCCATGGGATACTAGTTAATATTTCTGTCATTAGGAATGAGTTAAAGGTTTTTGTGGGTTTAGCAAGCCAGGACAGATTTCCATGGGATACTAGTTAATATTTCTGTCATTAGGAATGAGTTAAAGGTTTTTGTGGGTTTAGCAAGCCAGGACAGATTTCCATGGGATACTAGTTAATATTTCTGTCATTAGGAATGAGTTAAAGGTTTGTGTGGGTTTACCAAGCCAGGACAGATTTCCATGGGATACTAGTTCATTTTTCTGTCATTAGGAATGAGTTAAAGGTTTTTGTGGGTTTAGCAAGCCAGGACAGATTTCCATGGGATACTAGTTAATATTTCTGTCATTAGGAATGAGTTGAAGGTTTTTGTGGGTTTACCAAGCCAGGACAGATTTCCATGGCATACTAGTTAATATTTCTGTCATTAGGAATGAGTTAAAGGTTTTTGTGGGTTTACCGAGCCAGGACAGATTTCCATGGGATACTAGTTAATATTTCTGTCATTAGGAATGAGTTAAAGGTTTTTGTGGGTTTACCAAGCCAGGACAGATTTCCATGGGATACTAGTTAATATTTCTGTCATTAGGAATGAGTTAAAGGTTTTTGTGGGTTTACCAAGCCAGGACAGATTTCCATGGGATACTAGTTAATATTTCTGTCATTAGGAATGAGTTAAAGGTTTTTGTGGGTTTAGCAAGCCAGGACATATTTCCATGGGATACTAGTTAATATTTCTGTCATTAGGAATGAGTTAAAGGTTTTTGTGGGTTTAGCAAGCTAGGGCAGATTTCCATGGGATACTAGTTAATATTTCTGTCATTAGGAATGAGTTAAAGGTTTTTGTGGGTTTAGCAAGCCAGGACAGATTTCCATGGGATACTAGTTAATATTTCTGTCATTAGGAATGAGTTAAAGGTTTTTGTGGGTTTAGCAAGCCAGGACAGATTTCCATGGGATACTAGTTAATATTTCTGTCATTAGGAATGAGTTAAAGGTTTTTGTGGGTTTAGCAAGCCAGGACAGATTTCCATGGGATACTAGTTAATATTTCTGTCATTAGGAATGAGTTAAAGGTTTTTGTGGGTTTAGCAAGCCAGGACAGATTTCCATGGGATACTAGTTAATATTTCTGTCATTAGGAATGAGTTAAAGGTTTTTGTGGGTTTACCAAGCCAGGACAGATTTCCATGGGATACTAGTTAATATTTCTGTCATTAGGAATGAGTTAAAGGTTTTTGTGGGTTTAGCAAGCCAGGACAGATTTCCATGGGATACTAGTTAATATTTCTGTCATTAGGAATGAGTTAAAGGTTTTTGTGGGTTTAGCAAGCCAGGACAGATTTCCATGGGATACTAGTTAATATTTCTGCCATTAGGAATGAGTTAAAGGTTTTTGTGGGTTTAGCAAGCCAGGACAGATTTCCATGGGATACTAGTTAATATTTCTGTCATTAGGAATGAGTTAAAGGTTTTTGTGGGTTTAGCAAGCCAGGACAGATTTCCATGGGATACTAGTTAATATTTCTGTCATTAGGAATGAGTTAAAGGTTTTTGTGGGTTTAGCAAGCCAGGACAGATTTCCATGGGATACTAGTTAATATTTCTGTCATTAGGAATGAGTTAAAGGTTTTTGTGGGTTTACCAAGCCAGGACAGATTTCCATGGGATACTAGTTAATATTTCTGTCATTAGGAATGAGTTAAAGGTTTTTGTGGGTTTAGCAAGCCAGGACATATTTCCATGGGATACTAGTTAATATTTCTGCCATTAGGAATGAGTTAAAGGTTTTTGTGGGTTTAGCAAGCCAGGACAGATTTCCATGGGATACTAGTTAATATTTCTGTCATTAGGAATGAGTTAAAGGTTTTTGTGGGTTTAGCAAGCCAGGACAGATTTCCATGGGATACTAGTTAATATTTCTGTCATTAGGAATGAGTTAAAGGTTTTTGTGGGTTTAGCAAGCCAGGACAGATTTCCATGGGATACTAGTTAATATTTCTGTCATTAGGAATGAGTTAAAGGTTTTTGTGGGTTTAGCAAGCCAGGACAGATTTCCATGGGATACTAGTTAATATTTCTGTCATTAGGAATGAGTTAAAGGTTTTTGTGGGTTTAGCAAGCCAGGACAGATTTCCATGGGATACTAGTTAATATTTCTGTCATTAGGAATGAGTTAAAGGTTTTTGTGGGTTTAGCAAGCCAGGACATATTTCCATGGGATACTAGTTAATATTTCTGCCATTAGGAATGAGTTAAAGGTTTTTGTGGGTTTAGCAAGCCAGGACAGATTTCCATGGGATACTAGTTAATATTTCTGTCATTAGGAATGAGTTAAAGGTTTTTGTGGGTTTAGCAAGCCAGGACAGATTTCCATGGGATACTAGTTAATATTTCTGTCATTAGGAATGAGTTAAAGGTTTTTGTGGGTTTAGCAAGCCAGGACAGATTTCCATGGGATACTAGTTAATATTTCTGTCATTAGGAATGAGTTAAAGGTTTTTGTGGGTTTAGCAAGCCAGGACAGATTTCCATGGGATACTAGTTAATATTTCTGTCATTAGGAATGAGTTAAAGGTTTTTGTGGGTTTAGCAAGCCAGGACAGATTTCCATGGGATACTAGTTAATATTTCTGTCATTAGGAATGAGTTAAAGGTTTTTGTGGGTTTACCAAGCCAGGACAGATTTCCATGGGATACTAGTTAATATTTCTGTCATTAGGAATGAGTTAAAGGTTTTTGTGGGTTTAGCAAGCCAGGACAGATTTCCATGGGATACTAGTTAATATTTCTGTCATTAGGAATGAGTTAAAGGTTTTTGTGGGTTTACCAAGCCAGGACAGATTTCCATGGGATACTAGTTCATTTTTCTGTCATTAGGAATGAGTTAAAGGTTTTTGTGGGTTTAGCAAGCCAGGACAGATTTCCATGGGATACTAGTTAATATTTCTGTCATTAGGAATGAGTTGAAGGTTTTTGTGGGTTTACCAAGCCAGGACAGATTTCCATGGCATACTAGTTAATATTTCTGTCATTAGGAATGAGTTAAAGGTTTTTGTGGGTTTACCGAGCCAGGACAGATTTCCATGGGATACTAGTTAATATTTCTGTCATTAGGAATGAGTTAAAGGTTTTTGTGGGTTTACCAAGCCAGGACAGATTTCCATGGGATACTAGTTAATATTTCTGTCATTAGGAATGAGTTAAAGGTTTTTGTGGGTTTACCAAGCCAGGACAGATTTCCATGGGATACTAGTTAATATTTCTGTCATTAGGAATGAGTTAAAGGTTTTTGTGGGTTTAGCAAGCCAGGACATATTTCCATGGGATACTAGTTAATATTTCTGTCATTAGGAATGAGTTAAAGGTTTTTGTGGGTTTAGCAAGCCAGGGCAGATTTCCATGGGATACTAGTTAATATTTCTGTCATTAGGAATGAGTTAAAGGTTTTTGTGGGTTTAGCAAGCCAGGACAGATTTCCATGGGATACTAGTTAATATTTCTGTCATTAGGAATGAGTTAAAGGTTTTTGTGGGTTTAGCAAGCCAAGACAGATTTCCATGGGATACTAGTTAATATTTCTGTCATTAGGAATGAGTTAAAGGTTTTTGTGGGTTTAGCAAGCCAGGACAGATTTCCATGGGATACTAGTTAATATTTCTGCCATTAGGAATGAGTTAAAGGTTTTTGTGGGTTTAGCAAGCCAGGACAGATTTCCATGGGATACTAGTTAATATTTCTGTCATTAGGAATGAGTTAAAGGTTTTTGTGGGTTTAGCAAGCCAGGACAGATTTCCATGGGATACTAGTTAATATTTCTGTCATTAGGAATGAGTTAAAGGTTTTTGTGGGTTTAGCAAGCCAGGACAGATTTCCATGGGATACTAGTTAATATTTCTGTCATTAGGAATGAGTTAAAGGTTTTTGTGGGTTTAGCAAGCCAGGACAGATTTCCATGGGATACTAGTTAATATTTCTGTCATTAGGAATGAGTTAAAGGTTTTTGTGGGTTTAGCAAGCCAGGACAGATTTCCATGGGATACTAGTTAATATTTCTGTCATTAGGAATGAGTTAAAGGTTTTTGTGGGTTTACCAAGCCAGGACAGATTTCCATGGGATACTAGTTAATATTTCTGTCATTAGGAATGAGTTAAAGGTTTTTGTGGGTTTAGCAAGCCAGGACAGATTTCCATGGGATACTAGTTAATATTTCTGTCATTAGGAATGAGTTAAAGGTTTTTGTGGGTTTAGCAAGCCAGGACATATTTCCATGGGATACTAGTTAATATTTCTGCCATTAGGAATGAGTTAAAGGTTTTTGTGGGTTTAGCAAGCCAGGACAGATTTCCATGGGATACTAGTTAATATTTCTGTCATTAGGAATGAGTTAAAGGTTTTTGTGGGTTTAGCAAGCCAGGACAGATTTCCATGGGATACTAGTTAATATTTCTGTCATTAGGAATGAGTTAAAGGTTTTTGTGGGTTTAGCAAGCCAGGACAGATTTCCATGGGATACTAGTTAATATTTCTGTCATTAGGAATGAGTTAAAGGTTTTTGTGGGTTTAGCAAGCCAGGACAGATTTCCATGGGATACTAGTTAATATTTCTGTCATTAGGAATGAGTTAAAGGTTTTTGTGGGTTTAGCAAGCCAGGACAGATTTCCATGGGATACTAGTTAATATTTCTGTCATTAGGAATGAGTTAAAGGTTTTTGTGGGTTTAGCAAGCCAGGACAGATTTCCATGGGATACTAGTTAATATTTCTGTCATTAGGAATGAGTTAAAGGTTTTTGTGGGTTTAGCAAGCCAGGACAGATTTCCATGGGATACTAGTTAATATTTCTGTCATTAGGAATGAGTTAAAGGTTTTTGTGGGTTTAGCAAGCCAGGACAGATTTCCATGGGATACTAGTTAATATTTCTGTCATTAGGAATGAGTTAAAGGTTTTTGTGGGTTTAGCAAGCCAGGACAGATTTCCATGGGATACTAGTTAATATTTCTGTCATTAGGAATGAGTTAAAGGTTTTTGTGGGTTTAGCAAGCCAGGACAGATTTCCATGGGATACTAGTTAATATTTCTGTCATTAGGAATGAGTTAAAGGTTTTTGTGGGTTTAGCAAGCCAGGACAGATTTCCATGGGATACTAGTTAATATTTCTGTCATTAGGAATGAGTTAAAGGTTTTTGTGGGTTTAGCAAGCCAGGACAGATTTCCATGGGATACTAGTTAATATTTCTGTCATTAGGAATGAGTTAGAGCTAAGAGTAGTTTGTTGTGGTTTGTTTAACTGTTGACAATTACTGTATAAATCTTAAATTTTAAACTGCATAATAAGATGTAAAAGTATCTTATTAAACACTTGGGTGTCTTTGTAATACAGAGTGGGACATACAGATGGATACCAGGGCCATCGTGGTCATGATGATATGGTAGTTGGATTTATAACTACCTATGCAATCAGTCCCTATCACCACTAACATTGTGAGTCTGAATCAAGCTCAAGCGAGGTGTACTTGATACAATATTAGGTGATAAAGTTTGTCAGTGACTTGTGACAGGTCAGTGGCTTTCTCCTGGTACTCCGGTTTCCTTCACCAATAAAACTGTCTGCCACAATATAACAGAAATATTGTTTAAAGTGGCATTAAACACCATAACCCCCTAACCCTAACACCAGATGGATACACAGGATAAAAACATTGTACAACACACTTCCCAACTCCATCATGGAAACAGTGTGATATATTTTATGGAAGACAACAAAAAAACAAGTAAAACAAACTGGTCATAAAATAGTATTTTTATGATATTAAATGCCTTGTACAAAATGACTACTCTATGGCTACAATGGTACATGATATTTAGTTGTTAAGTAACATGTGTAGGAGTTTTACTATATAAAGAGATGATACAGAGTTATTGATATTAACATTGCTATCAAATGGTTACTTCACAATGTTACATATTCTCTTCTTCTACAATAATTGTATGAAAGTGTGGGTTTTTTTTTTTTTTTTTTTTTATTAATTCCCATTTTTTTTATTTTTCGGTTTTACTGTTTTTGCATATTTAACAATTTCCATTTCTTGTTCAATCAGAATAATATTTGATATAACCATGGAAAATCATGCTAATTTCTGTCAAAATTCACCTAAAACAAGTGTTTAGAAACCAATCAGAAATAATTTTGGAATGCAACATTTGACCAAATTTGAATTTCCTTCACTGTATTTATACAAACAATTTCTAGTACCTCAAGTACCATCCTCATATAATCCAGTGAAAATACACATTTAATTTCATACTAAATCAATGCACAATATTAAAGTAAATGTAAGGCCATACAAAAGAACTATCTTGTTTCTCAGGGCTTTTGTTCCAAACATATGTAGACAAATAAATATGAATTCCCAATCCATTCATAGATTATGAAGAGTAACATGACTCATTTTATAACATATGGACACAAGTGTAAATGAGGTCACACTCAGATGAGATACGACTGTCTAACATGTTTGCTGTATAATTTACATGTAAAGAAAATATTATTTACTCAAAAACATGCAATCATAAAAATAATTTGAGTTAAATGGAGCATTAAAATTAGGTCAGGGTAAAGTGATTAAATGGCCGACTGACATGCACAATCCAGGATAATTGTGTTGATCTACTATGCATGGTTGCTGAGTAATGAAGCATATCATAAAAACTTGACCCAAATTCAAGAATAAATAAATGAGGTCACATGACAAATTGCTGACTGATATATACCCGACAAGTACATCCCATGATCGAGTTGAAAATTGATTTCATCATTTATATCTGATGGTAAAGAGACATGTTAATTCTATCAGATAATGGGGAGTCAACAGTTATGTAGGAAAGTGGAAATCAGTCTTTTTCATGAAAAAATATGTTTGATTTTCAATCGGAATGTATAAATTTTGCAGTCTTAAAGAAGGAGCCCACATAGGTGAATCATGAGAAAGAAAAATATTATGTATGGCCTAGTACTTGTGTCATCTTTATCTATTACCATCAAAGAATATGCTTGCTGTTGTAATTCACAAACGTTAAATAGTGAATTTTAAAATATTTTAAGTACAAATTATATAATTAAGAAAGACAAGAAGAAGTTCTGAAATTTCACCATAGATTGAGGTAAACTCGCACATTTTATATAAAAGCATTTACTATTCAAAGTCAAAATAACAGAATGCATAAAACTATTGGGAACAAAAACGAACATTTAAATTAACTGATAAATAATATTGTTCTATAATAAAAATAAAAGTATTCAGTATACATATATAAGTTATGTATCTCTGATGTAATTAAGATTTGTAATAATTCAATATAAAAAAATATCCCTGTTTATCAACTGAAACCCTGTTTAAAATCATTTATGTAGAATTTAAAAGTCTGAATGATGATTTTATAATTCACAGTTTATGAATGAATATTGAGTTACTTCCCTTTGTTTATATTACTTTCAGAATTTCTCATTCTAGTCTTACAACAAACTCATATTGTAAAATACTTAGTTACAATAAATACATACAATAGAATAGATAAAACATAAATGGTCATTTGAGTAGGTTACCATATAAAACATAGCTTCAACAGTTTAATGTGCAGTGAAGGTTTTGTTATAAAGTAGTCACACCAGTAAAACTTATATTTGAAAACTCCCAATTCAGTTTCCCCAATGTGATGCCTTAGATACAATAAACATTTTGTTTACAATACCAGTGATGAAATAAAATAATCACTATTTTAAATCTTTTAAACATCACATGTAATGTATGCATCATAAATATTTTTAGCAAAATGGAGGTAGATTTTTAAAAATAAAGCAATTAACCTAAAGAACTGAATAAGATCAATATTTCTCTTTTTACTGCTTTTAATATAATATGATTGGCATAATTAAATTTCAAAACCTGTTATGATATTGTTAGAATTTATTGTTAATTTTTAATACAGACCAAATTTAAACTATGTTATAAAAATGTCTACTTTACACGCTCAAATATTACAAATCTACCGGGTATTCAGATCAAATATTATAAATTAATATATCTCATTTAGTATAAAAAAAAGTCAACTATCAGATATGAAACAATAAGTAAAATGTATATTATAATACATAACATTAATAAGAAAAATAAATAAATTAAAACTACAAGGATAATTTCATATGTAAAATATATATCACAGTCAGCTTATGGCAGGATATGTAAGTAATAATCTGCCAACATCCAAATGCTACTTCATGAAAAAGATTTATCCCCCTTGTCTTAAAAGTCTTAAAACAGTAAAATTACCAACATTTTCTTTATTCTACCATTCCCCCCCCCCCCCCCCCCCCCCATATTTAATCCACCAAATAATGAATGCTAGTATTTGTAAACTAAATTTAAAAGAATTCAATATATCTTTTTTTTCATTTCACATTCTAAGCATTCAATATACAAAAATATCCTTTTTGACAAGAAATTGATTTCCTACTTCAGTAAATAATTGACATATATTTCATTACTACATAACTATAGAATAGCATTTGAATGTTTTACCACTAGCTCAATACAGAAACAGTTTTATACTATAATCTTTTTCTTAGCATTGCTGTACATTTTACTATAAGACGAGCTCAAACTGTCATTAAAAACTTGTCTATGAGAAGTTCCAGTATAAAGTGATGCCTTTTCTGTCCAGTATTTTCCATTGTCCAAGTGAACTTGGGGTCTGCTAAAATATAAAACATATATTTTTAATAATTATTTATAAAACTAAAAGTTAGCTTCTTCAGATTTTTCAGTTGATGTCTATTTCAGAGAAATTGTTTCCCTGGCAGCTGAGAAATTAGGCCCTATTTATAACTCACCAGTGGTTCCTGCAGGGATTACTGAGATGAAGAACAGCAATGTAAAAAAAAAACTGTAAATTAATATTTGATGTTTACCTGAGTTTCAGATATATTTTCTTTTATGTTCACGTCCTGCTATATTCACTTACATCAACTTCCTGTTATGTTCACTTACATCCACTTTCTGTTATGTTCACTTACATCCACTTCCTGTTATGTTAATGTACATCCATTTCCTGTTATGTTCACTTACATCGACTTCCTGTTATGTTCACTTGCATCGACTTCCTGTTATGTTTACTTATAACCACTTCCTGTTATGTTAACTTACATCCACTTCCTGTTATGTTCACTTACATCCATGTCCTGTTAAGTTCACCTACATTCACTTCCTGTTATGTTCACCTACATCCACTTCCTGTTATGTTCACCTATATCCACTTCCTGTTATGTTCTTACATCCACTTCCTGTTATGTTAACTTACATCCACTTCCTGTTATGTTCACTTACATCCATGTTCTATTATGTTCACCTACATTCACTTCCTGTTATGTTCACCTACATCCACTTCCTGTTATGTTCACTTACATCCATGTTCTATTATGTTCACCTATATCCACTTCCTGTTATGTTCACTTACATCCACTTCCTGCTATGTTCATTTACATCCACTTCCTGTTATGTTCACTTACACCCACTTCCTGTTATGTTCACCTATATCCACTTCCTTTTATGTTCACCTACACCCACTTCTTGTTATGTTCACTTATATCCACTTCCTGTTATGTTCACTTACACCCACTTCCTGTTATGTTCACCTACATCCACTTCTTGCTATGTTCACTTATATCCACTTCCTGTTATGTTCACTTATATCCACTTCCTGTCATGTTCACTTACACCCACTTCCTGTTATGTTCACCTACATCCACTTCCTGCTATGTTCACCTACATCCACTTCTTGTTATGTTCACTTATATCCCATCCTGTTACATTCACTTATATCCACTTCCTGTTATGTTAACTTACACCCACTTCCTGTTATGTTCACCTACATCCACTTCCTGCTATGTTCACCTACATCCACTTCTTGTTATGTTTACTTACATCCACTTCCTGTTATGTTCACCTATATATAACTAAGTGTTGAGGCTAAATACTTGAATAATTCTTGTAATCAACCACATGATGTTGACATTTTTTATATATACAGAATTTGAGATTGCAGAAAATGAATTCAACTTTGAAAGTATTAAGCCTGAGCATTGGCATGCCAAACATATGTGGAAGAGGTAGAAGTCGAAGTTGATGAAACCTTTAAATAAGATTTCTGTGCTCTAAAAATAATCTTAGCAAGCAAATTTATGTTTCAGCTTCAATTTACATGTTTCAGCCACAAAATAGATTTTCTAATATATAAGACCATTTTAAGCAGTAATTTGATTCTATATCTACTGTGTCCATGCAAATTTATTCATATACTCATCTCAAGCTGTAACTCACAACATAACTTATGGTTCATGTTATTTCTTTGAAGCACAAATTTCAAAAATTTTGTTATCGAGTTCAATTTTAATTTTAATTCTGATTAAAAAAAATCTATTCCAGGTATTTGATTAATTTTTAATGTCAAATATTCATTTAGATACTTTTTAAAGGAGATCACTCGACCTTGAAAAACATAGAAAATATCAAACTGAATGGCATTTATGGAAACCATGTGATGTCAAGCATACTTTGGTACAAGTGAGCTAACAATGCAACCTCGAAGCAGAAAATCAAACCTTAATTCTACATGTAACTAACTGATTACTACCTACAAAATAGAAGTTCTTAAAAAAAATCATGTTACTTTGACAATGTCTTAAAAATGTATCATTTTAAATTGAATTTGTAGAGGTGTATCTACAAGGTCAATGTTTTTTCTTCATATTCACTTCAAACTTTACCGGGGGTCGTCATGGTCGTGGTAGTAGGATTTACAACTACCTGTGCAATCAATGCTTATCACCACTAAAGTTGTAAGTTCGAACCCCGTTCATGACGAGGTGTACTCGATACAACATGATGTGTTAAAGTTTGTCAGTGACTTGGGACAGGTCGGTGGTTTTCTCTGGGTACTCCAGTTTCTTCCACCAATAAAACTGACCACCACAATATAACTGAAATATTGTTGCAAGTGGCATTAAACACCATAAACCATCAAACTTTACCTGTTCAGCTGTTTCAAACACAAATTTGACATCTTATCAAACTCCCTTCTATATTTGATGGACCCATCAAACATGTTTGACGCCATGATTAGATGGTCATATTGTGTTTGAAAAATGTGCACAGGTAAAAAATTTAAGTGAATTTGAGGGAAAACTTTGACAGTTTAAAAACAACTTCAAAATCTGTTTAAAAACTTATATTTAGAAATATAATAAAATTTCAATAAAAATAATATGTTCCATTAATAATATTCTAATATGTTATCCTCAATTTGATTCCTGGTTCAAAAACTGAGTCAAATTAATATATAATGACATTTGACTTCATGTGATTCTGTCCCCTTCCACCCTCATACTGAGAATAACATGTGACTACAGTTAGTAATAAATAATCAAATAGACAAGTACCATGCCCATGCCATCTTAGTAGTAATACCTCCTTGTTTTGGCTACACTTGTATCTAGAGCTAGATCATCCAACGAATCGCATGGTGACATAAGGTATGCTGATCTTGGTCTATATAAGCAAGTTCTTGGTAGACACAAGGAAGTTCTTCCAGTAAATGACTGAAAAATTTAACCAATACCATGTTTTAAAATACACAAGGAAAATAAAGATTGTATATATATATACTTCACATCATTTAATTTATTGATAGTTCACACATTTTCCTAAAGAAAATATATCACACATTTAAATTAACATTTTAATTGTATGTAAAAGAAATATGCAATATGATTTTTTTTTCTTCTTTATTACAAATATATTACAATAGCAATTCTAAACAGATAATTATATGTAATAATGTATATAAAATGAATAGCAGATTATATATGGCATCATAACACCAGTATTACTTTGTAATATTACTTGACAATTCTAATACAACTAGTCTCATTCCATGCAAAAGACATAATTTAATGAAATATTGTTGAAAGTGGCATTAAACACCATATCCCTAAGCCCTAACCCACAATTTAAATTTAAAACAACCAGAGCATGTATGTTCTGTATTCAAATTTATCAAGCATGTTAATTATCTCTAGTAAGTGAGTGATTGTTGTTCAATTTTTCAGCCATATCATGGCAAGAAGAAGTAACTTTTTGAGTGAGTGATTGTTGTTTAACGGCAAGTAAAAAAGTTTGTTCAGCTATATCATGGCAATAACAAGTTATTTTTCTATAAGATGATAAAGATACCTGCTTTGTACTAGACCAACATGCTTAGTTACATTTTTAATGCTAACACATTATCCTGACTCCATGCCAAAATCAGCACCATACATAATTGATGATATAAATCACTATATAGTTGTTAAAGCTTCATTGTATTTCAGTTATAATGTTATTAATTGTTGTCTTTCAGCAAAGTATGATGTAAATACAATCAGAAGTCCAAAAAATCATTTTTGACCCCAATATAACATATATATATATTGTATACTGGGTTTTTACTATTATGTAAGTCATGCTAAAAACATGTAAAGGCCTTATTTTGTAACTGGATAAAAAAAAACTTATAATAATTAACGTTCTATTTAGCTACAGAATTTTCTCAAACATAACAATTAACATGAGTAAAACAATTCCCAGAAATCACAACATTTCAAAGAAATATAACCTTTAATAGTTTTTTAATCTTTTATCTGCACTGTTAAATCTCAGTGTTACAGAAGATTATGAAAAACATTTTCCCAACAAATATGCAAAATAAATATATATATGACTATTTTTTTTAAACTAGAAAAGAAGTATGCCCCCACAATTGATAATTATGGACAATGTTGTTTTATTAGGAGTGATTTTTTTAAAATGAAGTGTGTCTGTAAGACACAAATGATGCCCCGCCTGACCATAAGAAATTATAAACAAGTCAAAAGTTCTTTAACACTATGTATGATGTTCTATCATACTCAATTTGTATACAGATAGTACCTTTAATTTTTCATTCCTGATATGTAAATATAAAGGTATTACCTGTGGTGTAATGGGTATAATTCTATCTAGAATCAGCTTAGTTGCGGGGGCATAAAAAAATGATTAAGTCCAACTACCTGTCATTATCAAATATTTGATGAAAATCAAATTCCTGTGGACATGCACACCTCCATTATGTGTATAAACATCATACAAAATATTAAAGTTGTAGCTCCAAAACTTTAGGAGGAGATAGCCGGACAAACCATGTATCTACATCCGGATGGACGAACAAAATGACTATTAAAGTCCAACTACCTGTCATTTTGAGAATATTTGAAGAAGATCGAAATCCTGTGGACAGGCACACCTCCAACAAAATATTAAAGCTGTAGCTCCAAAACTGTAGGAGGGGTTAGCCTAACAAACCATGTATCTATATCCGGACGGACGGACAGGAGTAAATTAATATGCCCCCCCCCCCCCCGACTCTTTGTCGCAGGGGCATAATAAAAATAGCTGGGCAGTGCACCCATCCCAAAACACTGTTTATAAATACAGGTGCCAACTAGAAACTTTGAAATATATCCTACCAAATAAGGCCTTCCTGTGAATGTATGTCTTACCCTATACTTTTTCTTTTTCTTCTACAATAAAAGATCCATTTATAAAAATCTGGAACTATTTCAATATCTATTGCATAATTTTTTTCATGTTTTCAACCTGCTTGATATTTATGTAAGGAACAGTACAAGTGATAGAAGGATCCAACAAGTGATAGAAGGATTCAACAAGATATATATATATCATATGAAATATTACATGTAAACGTATATAACTTACTGTACATGCTGGTGACAAACAATTCAGTCTTTCTAATGATCTGTTTCTCCTGAGAGCGCTGCGGACTTTCAGGTCGACTTTTTCTGCTGGAGTCAAAGGGCTGTAACTGTATCTACTCCTGAAAGACGGTTTGTAAATGAATGGACTTGGTGACCTTGACCTTGCTCTGATCCTGTTAAATGAAGATGTCAATGCTGCAACTTCTAAGTCTGAAATAAGATAGTTATAATTAGAGAATGATGACAACAGTCATTTCTTCTACTTCTAAGATGCTTGAGGGCCCACGTGGCTCAATGAGTTAGGTAGTTGGATTACCTAACAACTCATACAAGCCTATCACCAATACGGCATGGGTTCACACCCGGCTTTATAAATTACAAAAAAGGGTGCACTCGACTCGCAGTCGCAAGTGATAAAGCTTACCATGGTCGGTGGTTCTCTCCGGGTACTCCGGCTTCTTCCATCACTAAAACTGGTCGCCATGGTATAGCTGATATATTGCTGAAAGTGGCATTAAAACACCAAAAATCAAAATCAATCTAAGATGCATCATTACTAAATTTATTTTAAAATAACAGAAGATAAAGTAAGAACTTGAAACAACAAACTTAACATAGGGCTTCGAGTTCATATGAATTTGTAGAAGATTATATAGATGATATAAGTACATTGTAGAAAATATATAATTTATTTGTATGAACTTTAGAAACAGGTAGCAAGCTTTTTTGTCCTGTTTCGCAGCGAGTGCAAATTAATTTTATAATTTCAGACAATATGGCAAATTGTCTAAAAAGAGCTGAAAAAAGTGTTGTTCTAATCAGTTTTTGATGGTGTCCTCTGTGAAGTCCACGCTTGTACTGTTGCTGTTTCTTACCGTGGTTCAACATGAATCAGGTACCAGAAAAACTATATCTTTGTCAGTGATCGCATGAGAGTTGTATCCTGCAGCAGAGAAACTAAGTCCTATTTCTATGCCCTGGTGTTCCCTCAGGTTAGTTAAACCTAAAACAATGTATAATTTGATGGGGCTTGATACATACCTTCATCATCACTAACAGAAGACCTGTAGACTGGATCATCACCTGCATCTGGATATTTCTGTAATGTTATATAGGGTTATTAATTTTCTAGACATATTTAATTATCTAAACATATTTACCAAATAATCAGGTAATAAAAACTGTTATAGGTAAAAGTAATTGTCAAACAAACTGAATAATTATTTGATCTATAAAATTTAATCGGATCAGGAAAACATTCATAACAATATATTACTATAGTATAAAGTTCTGTCATTTGTTTAATTTTCAAACATCTTTAATTTAGAGCCTTTAGAATTTCATATGGCTTCATACATTTTATAACAATTTAAAAATATAGAAAAACAGTTGTAAATTAAAATATTATTTTATACAAATAATGAATGAAATTATAAAGTATCAATAAAAAAAAACTTGCTTCATATTTGCAACATATATCAATAATAATTTTGGCATTGCAAAAAAAAAGAGCCCTGGGTGGCTCAATGAGTTAGGTAGTTGCATTACCTAACAACTCATACAAGCCTATCACCAATACGACGTGGGTTCACGCCCGGCTTTGTAAATTACAAACTAGAGGCTCAGCCCACTGAGCCTGTATCGCTCACCTGACAATAGAATGATACTGAAGCAAATTTCAAAGGGAGATAATCATTACCTTAAAAAACAGCAGCCATCTTGAATGGAGGGTAGGGCTGTCGGACACAATTTTAAAAGGGACACACCCAGGGACCATCTATGCCAAGTTTGGCTCCATTTGGCCAAGCTGTTTTAGAGGAGAAGATTTTTTTAACATTAGCCAATCAGAAAAAAGAATTATTCTTGGTGGCCATGTTTATAGGCCAAATGGAACGAAATGGAGAAACTTTATAGAGGACCGTACATAGATGCTTACTGCCAAGTTTGGTTCCATTTGGCCAAGTTGTTTCAGAGGAGAAGATTAAAATATGAAAAAGTTAACGGACGGACGACGGACGCTAAGTGATGGCAATACCTCACATGGCCCTTTGGGTCAGGTGAGCTAAAAAATGATGAAAAAAGGGGAATAACTCCTAGACGGGTAATCAGATTTACTTCAAAATTGCAGGGCATGTAGATCTTGACAAGCTGAACATGTTTTCAGTTTACACTCAACATCTATTTCTTATAGTTTTTGAAATAAAGGATGAAAAGTATTAACATTTTTAAAATTTGATGAAAAAAGGGCAATAACTTCAAGATGGGTAATCAGATTTACTTTAAAATTGTAGGCTAGGTTGATCTTGACATGCTGAACATGTTTGCTGTTTAAACTTAACATCTATCTCTTATAGTTTTTGAAATAAAGGACAAAAGGTATTAACATTTTGAAAATTTGACGAAAAAAAGGGCAATAACTCCAAAGTGGGTACTCAAATTAACTTCAAAATTACAGGGTAGGTAGATCTTAATATGCTGCACATGTTTGCAATTTAAACTTAACCTTTATCTCTAATAGTTTTTGAAATATCAGACAAAAATTGTTAAATTAAAAAAATAAAATATAAAAAAGGGCAATAACTCCTAGACGGGTAATCAGATTTACTTCAAAATTGCAGGGCATGTAGATCTTGACATGCTGCACATGTTTGCTGTTTAAACTTAATGTCTATCTCTTATAGTTTTTGAAATAAAAAACGAAAAGTATTAAAATTTTGAAAATTTGACAAAAAAAGGGCAATAACTCCAAGATAGGTAATCAGATTTTCTTCAAAATTTCAGGGTAGTTAGATCTTCCTGTGCTGGTCATTTTTATCCCGTCAGATTTCTGATATTATTAACGGTTTTTGAGTTGTTACCAAAAACGTGCAATTTTACCATATGTTCTATTTTTAGTAACAGCGGTCATGTTTGTTGGCCGAATGGAATTAAATGAAGAACTTTTATAGAGGATCTTACATAGATGCTTCCTGCCAAGTTTGGCTCCATTTGGCCAAGCAGTTTCAGAGGAGAAGATTTTTTTAACATTAGCCAATCAGAAACAAGAATTGCCCTTGGTGGCCATATTTGTTGGCGGAATGGGACGAAATGAAGAAACTTTATAGAGGACCTTATATAGATGCTTTCTGCCAAGTTTGGTTCCATTTGGTCCAGTTGTTTCAGAGAAGTAGATTAAAATATGAAAAGTTAACGGACGGACGACGGACGCCAAGTGATGGCAATACCTCACATGACCCTTTGGGTCAGGTGAGCTAAAAAGGGTGCACAAGTGATAAAGTTTACCAGTTGCTTGCCCATGGTCGGTAGTTCTCCCCGGCTTCTTCCACCACTAAAACTGGTCGCCATGATATAGCTGAAATATTGCTGAAAGTGGCGTTTAACACCAAAAATAAATCAAAATCAAAATCAAAGCATTGCAAAAACATTCTTAAATAACAATCCCTTTTTTTACTTTATTTGTCGATCCATTGAAATCTAACAACATTTGATATTACGCTACGTCAGGAAACCTTACATTCATATTTGAAATATCTTTATTCTTTTCATAGTTAGCAAATTGTTCAATATTTCTAGGTTTCAGAGACATGTCACAGAGTGCTTGAAGAGTGACCTCTACATGATCTGCTAGATTTTAGTGGATTGTCAGATAAAACCCCTAAAAAAAGGAATCGATAACACATCTAATATTGATATGTATTAGTTTAACAAATGCAATACATGTTTTAATTGTGAACTATTTCAAATAGCAAGATTGTATTATTACCTTGTAGCTAAAGCTAAATGATGGTCGTCTTGCATAGTCACTATAATATCCTAAAACATAAAACATGCACAATGCAGCAAACAAAATCATGCTATTGAGTAGTTTAATTGTATTCATTTCATCAAATCAATTTTTGAGGTCAATACTGACTAGAAGAAGGTAGGAATGGCCTTTAACGTCAAGCATCAAGCATCCATTCTTCACTACAGTCAGCATCATGTGGACCAGAAATTCTTATTGTGCTTACTGGATTTTTGAGCTACCGTTAGCATCAAAGCGAAAGAAAATTTTATCGATGACATGGACTTTGGAACTGATGAAATGAACAATTGACATAAAATCTTTTAATAAGACATGCATCTTAATAATATTTTGTGTGTTTATCAGAATATAACTACACATGCTAAATAGAGATTTTTATACAATTGACAGTAAAAATAAAGCTTGCACACTTGCTCATGTTCATATATTGTGGCTTTGTGCACAAATCACTTAATAAATCAGAAGCTATTCAATCATGTCCTAATTTATTTTAAATACCATATTTATTTTTATTTACTATAGAACAAAATAATTTCTTTTTCTCCTAATTAATCTATCTGTAGAAAATGTCAACAATAGACCTCTAATCCATGCAAACTGATAGCCCAGTAAATATGGTAGTATATATAATTAGGAGCAGAATGAAAATCGTTACCTTCTTTACCTTTTTAAGTACCAAGCCTGTAGGGTGATATGTGGGAGAGTGTCCCCAGTAACGTTTACCCATGTGTCTACGATAAGCCTTACAAACAGAACATTTGTCCTCAGACATAACATAGCAAGCTTTGGGTGACGACGAATGTATTCCAACTGCTGTCAGGGATAATAAATTATTCACATAAGTCAATGCTTGTTATACACTGCTGATACTACATGTATTTTATTTTGTCATTGACAATTTTTCCTTAAATCTTTGTCAAATGATTATTTTTTACTGTAATTTTATTAGTTACATATCAATGTTTAGCAGATACATGTAATATATTTTATTACACACAATACAGTGCCAGAAATTGAGATGAAAACAACACTAGAGTGTAATTCTAATTCTGTAACTGTATCGATCTAATTTGAAATATTCAATGAATAACTTCAGTGTTGTAAAATATGTTACTCATTGGTTCATCCTAGGATTATAAATTTTAAAGGTCAAATTACTTGAACACTCATTTGAGTTATAAATTCTTTAATATGGCATACAATGATTTCAAAAGAAATATTGAACTGGTTGATATGACATATTAGATGTAGGGATTAAGTCAATCATCAATGTACTTAGTCCTTGTTTAACCAAAGAGGTTTGAACAACATTTTTTTAAATCAAAAACATTGGAAATGGCTTCAAATGTTTTTGGTTTTGAAAAATGTACTGCTGACTTAAAATCTCTTTACCGTAACAACTCTTGATAAACAAGATATTGCTTATAGTTAAAATGTACCTGTATCTGAAAGAGCACTTGATGGTCGGCTTGATCTTCTTCCACCTTTCTTTTTTCCTTTTTTATTTTTAGAGCCTCCAATACCTACAGGTAACCTTCCTATAAGTTTATCCTCTAACTGTAATCATAGATTAAAATCAATTTTAAACAATTCTCAGTAATATGTACTGTACTTGTCAACAAGTAGAAATAACATGTACCTTAGATAACTACAGGTAATTGTTCTGTTCATGCAAGCTTTCAGCTTAAAATTTGTTTATGAAATCAAAACAGACATGGAATGGAAGCTCATGCTGATGCAGTGCATGCAAATACAAAAAATGTAGTACTTTTTAGCCAGGTTTAACTTTTTTTCAATTCCTTTATACTTTTGAGTTTTAGTATTTAACACATTGTGATATAGGTTTTGCTATATTTAGATGTTTCTACTATTTAATACAAATGTATATATTACCACATGCTTCATGACACCCTAGGATTCTCTTAGTAAATCATCAATAATGCAGAGCTCCAGATAATTTTCAAATCCAAAGGGTAATTACCCCCTACTTTTGAAAATGATGGGTATTTGCATATTTCCTTTGCACTGTTGTACTCTCTACTTCAGAAAAGATTGCTTACATGTACACTTTTAAAATTATGTTTGACACAAGTGTTATTCAATAAACGCAGGATGCAAGTGAAATGTATATCTCTGTTTAATTTGACACGATTGTGTCATGTTTATTAATAAAATGTTGTAAATATTTTGTTTTTTACTCGTCGACTTCAGCAGTTTTCACAGCCGTTTTGATAATGTCATCAATGATTCCTTTAACTATACTGTCACTAGACACAGATGAAACTGTCGGGAACTTAAGTATATAATTTTCCGTAGCACTCTTGCGCTTATTCATGTTCTTGCTCATTTTCGGTAATCCCTCATTTTCAACGAACAACGTGTTTAAATCAAAAATCAAAAAGCTTTAAATAAAACTTTTTGATTATTGATTTGATTTCGTTTTAGTTCTTACTTATTACGTAAACCGCATTTATTTGTAATATTGACCGCGATTGGATGATTTATCGTAAACATCCAATCAGATCTCTTTTGACATCGATGCTTAGAAAGGCAAACATTTGGTACCCCTCGGATGTATACGCTCTCTCCTTCGAAAAGCATAAAGGGAAGTAATTACGGGGAATTTCTCAAAGACAAAAATGCTTTGTTATGTACACGACTGTACAAGTACGCTCCGAATTTGGAAAGTTTGCTTACACAGCAATATGTATGCGTAATGTGTACACTCTGATCTGATAATACATGCGTTTTTATTCGTTTTCATAGCGTAAAAAACCAAATACGCAGCTTATCTGGAGCTCTGATAATGAGTAATGAAGATAATTTTGAAAGGAGACCATCTCATCCAGGTTTAATGTCAATTTGGCACGTGCTTTCTGATGTGAATATTAAAATGGGTAAGTCTAAAGGTAACAAACGAGGGATGCTTCAGTTCCAGATTTGATGAGCAAACATACAAACAATGGACCAGAAGCTGTCCACACAAATCATCAACTCCAGTCATTCAAAAAGTTTTATGTTTATTGATGTTTTAAAGAAAATCAAGACAACTTCACTTTTATCTCAATACGGTCTTTAGATGCTAGTGTTCTTCCATTGAGATGTGAAATGTAAAAGTTACTATTTACTGTACAGCAGTTTAATATGTATGAAGGGACAACATGTATTACCTGGCTAATGTATGGGGGTATAAATTATGTATGTATTAAATACATTTGAAGTAGCAAAAAATTATAACTTGTCTGAAATAAAAAATGTCCGAAAAGATTTTTTTGTAGTAAATAAAAGTCTTCAGATCTAGATATCACAGTATAATTTGGGTTCAAACAAGTTGTGAATGGATTTAAATACCGGTAATCATAAAATTATATGACTGCAATGTCAGAAAAATTAACCACCGAATTTAACATCTAAATCAAACATCTCAATGGGCACTGATAAATAATGCTGTACCTTAATTAGGTTACAGGGAATAACAAGAACTAATTTAAATGATCACAATACATACATGCAGCTCACACCTTTAGTGAAAGTGAAATAAAACTACTTACATGTCTGACAACAAATGGTGGCCTGCCATCATCTGTGATTGGAGCTGGTGACTTGCTCCTGATGTAGAGGGAAGGAGAGGGAGACCTAGAACGACAAACGGAGGAGACCGTTGGCTTATGATAGCATTTTGTCTCCTCCTCTGGTTCAACATGCACAAATGTCCTACATGGATAAAATGAGAGAATTTAAAATCAAAACCCACATCTTTATGACCATAACCCACATATTTATCAAGATGAGAGAATTTAAAACCATAACCTAAATCTTTATTAAAATTGCCTATTGTGGTTGTCATATATTTTGTAAAATATACTTTACTTTATTTTTTAAACTGATTTATGGAAACTTAAAAAAAAAATCAAGAAAAAAAAGCAAAAGTATTCACTTAAGAAAGAACAAATTAGTATCTTAATTTTATAATACATTCTAAAAAATTGATTGAATACTTAAATTGGTTATTAATTCTTAAAAAAAACAACAAAAACACAAAAGGATCTACTTCAACTGAAAGCAAACAGGTTGTTAGCTACACTAGCAAGATTAGATATATATTTAAATAGTGCATCTGTGATTTGAATTTTTCTGCTCTTGTGCATAAAATTAAAAAAAAAAGTATTGTGATGTCACCATAAAGAGTGAGATGTAATTACATTAATTGTAAAAAAAAAAAACAGAAAAAAAACATTGTTGAGTATACATCTGATTTTAAAGATTGTTTATCTTTACCTGTAACCCATGTTTTGTGCAAAATATGAACCAGAGGAGAATTTATCAAATTCTATAAATAATTAAAATACATTTAATACTGGTTGCTCCAGTTTTAATTTAAATGGATCACAGATGCTCATATCAAGCAAACACACAACTATGATATATTCACCAGGAATTAAACTATTTTAAAACCAAGGATGTGGAAATACTGATATATCATAAAACTTAAAATCTGTAAACATTTGTTGCTTGGATATAATGAGTAACTTTAACTAATATTTGATTTTTAACATAATTATGGTAAGGGGAGATAATTTATGGTGTTAACACTAACATTTCACACACATACAATGTATATGGCATTGCAACAAAACATCAAACCCATTCATGTTCTGGTTCTCTTGTACTAACCTCATTGAAGCTCTTGATGAAGGTCTACTCCTTGACCTAGATCTTGACCTTCTTCTTGACTTCTAAAATACAAGATACATTGTTGAAAGCTTAGAAATATTAGGTAACATCCAATTATATACAGTGTATCATAAAACTATTAAAAACATTTTATTACCCATTATAAACACATCATGTATTTCTGTTTTTGTCGTTGTATCAATATGTATCAAAGATTAAATCAAGAAGTATAGCTGAAAGAAGGATAAAGAATAATTCTATAATAGAGAGGTTAGATTTTACACAGAATCTAACAATACAGAACTATTTTCAACAGGGGAGATAACTCAAATATAATACTAGAGTATATTAAAGGCAGTAACAGGGGAGGTAAGTAGAAACTTGTAATATTTTGTATCCACTTAACATATTTGCTATTTATTTAACGATATTGTTGTACTGATAGAGTATTATATAACATTTACCGCCATGATATAACTGAAATACTGTTGAAAGTGGTGTTAAACACCATAACCCTAACCCTATATAACATTTAGAATATATTTTCTTATAAACAAGGTATACATTTTAAATATAGTGTGGAGATGTAACTGATATCCATGTAAATTATGAATTGTTAACATTTAACTTACCCTGGCTTCCATTAAAGCATCATCTAAAGCGTCCAGTTCAGGTGATACTGATTCTTTGATGTTTGTAACAGTAATAAATTCTAACTTTGGAGAGATTCCCTGAAAATATAAAAGTAGATTACATACTGTTAAATTTTAACTTTGGAGATATTCCCTGATAATATTGAAGTAAATTACATACTGTTTCATATATAACAAAATGTTGTGACTTTAAAATGTCATATTATACCTATTTGTTTTAATATAAACATCTGAATATACCTATGTTTAAAAAAAAATAAAAGTATTCTGAGACTGAAAGTAGTGAATTGCAGGAAAATGGTACTTTCTCAGAATTAATCATCTGCACTTCAAAATTCTTTCATGGTATCCAATTACATATATGACAGCATCCCGATTACAGATTTTACTTGATTTTAAATGAATGAATATGTATTCAAATTTGATAATCCCTGGACACTTTCACAAAGCCTTTAAAGTATTTGTGTAGAACTAACTCCAAAACATTTGTTTAACATCTAAGTGAATGCAAGTCCTAATGATGTTTATTGGTGGCCTGCTGTCAGTAAAATATACAAATATACTTACAGGAAAGTCAATAGTTCTGTTAAGTAATATTTCCCTGGATGTTGACACATAAGATGGAGCTAATGATGGGTAGGGAAAGAGGAAGTCTTTAGCATTACAGGAGTAGGAAGCCAGTCTGACAGCTCCAGAACAATACTCAGACAATTGTAGAAGTTCAAATACAACTAATTCATCTGTAAAAAAAAATATGGAAAGACAGTTTAAACAGTGATGGTCAACAATTCTACCAATATCAATATCTTACATCAAATTATTGAACACTAAAAAGACAATGACATATGCTGATGTAATTCCAGGTCCAGGCATGGAATAGGCACAAAATGTGGTGGGTATATATATACTTATCATTCATTCTAGTTGAAGTAAATAAATTAATATATCCACAGTTATGGTCTATAACATTAAATAATAATAAATATTTAGTACGACTGTTTTTTGCATTCAGAAAAAATTATAGATTAACATTTAAATCTGACAGTATAGTTGAAAATACCTATGTAAGTAACATTTAAATCTGACAGTATAGTTGAAAATACCTATGTAAGTAACATTTAAATCTGACAGTATAGTTGAAAATACCTACCGGTATGTAAGTATGTTTGAGTCTTAATTATGTGTAGGTCAAAAACAAGTGATAATCTTAAATAAGTTTTACCTTCTAAATAATCTGATATATCTGATGGATCAAGAGCTGTATAATATGTCTAAAATATAAAAAATGTATTATTAAAAAGGATAGCACACAATTTATATTAATAGTCAACTATATGATCAAGAATGAAAAAGTCATTATTAAGATTACATGTAGACGTAGTTTATATTGACTATGCCACAAAAATGTATTTTAAAATAGATTGGGAATTATGGCTAACGTCAAGAAAGTAATAATAGTAAAGCTAAAGATGCTTGATTTATGAACACTTTGACCCCCTACCTTTGTACACTGACTTGAAAGTTGAACAGAAATATTCTTAGTTTCCATAAAATCAAAAACCTCCTTAGAATGACTGTTATAACATACATATAGCTTAATATATACAACACAATCATGTCTAAAGTTTATTTTCATTGAAACATACATTGTATATTCTAATCATCTTTTCATTGGTCAAGACATAGATGGAGATTTTTATCTCCAAATTTTGAATACAATGAATGTATTTAATTTGACGAAGATGATTATTCATCGAGAGAATACAGTCAAACCTGTATATAATGGACACTCCAGGAAACCTGAAAATGTGTCCTTTATGAGCAGTTGCCCTTTATATAATGGTTAAAACTATATGCACTATTCATTAATGGGAAAATGATGCTATTTTTAACCATATTTAATTTTAACAACACTGTAGTACTAACTGTATTCTACTAGCATGTCTGAAATATTGTTTTGAACAAACTTATTTTAGCAGCCAAGTTTGAAGTATATTTTTTGTAAATACCTTTTCGAATACAAAGTCTTCTTTGATCAAGAGTGGAAATATAGATGGTACTAAATTTGTATTCCTGTATTGTCCAAACAGACTGATGCTAACATACACATCTTCTCTACTACTTAACCATACACCAGGAGCAGATACCTGTAATCATTCATAAGTCAATGTGTCAGGCATTTATTCAGTTATTTTTCAACAGCTCATTAAATAAATAAATTGTTATGGATAGATGCAATAGTTCTGTGCAATGCAGTTATGACTGAAAATTGTGCAAATATTCCAATTATTTGAGAAATGTATAAAATAATGTGAATTCATATTAAATATCAACGTAATTCATTTTTTTATTATTGCATGTAGATAATATGATACTAAATTTATTAAAAAAAATAAAATATTTAGGAGTAAGTGTTAGCTATTACGGTAATATAATGTAAGCATTCCTTTTTCCTGTGGTAGATGGCAAAATTTAGAATGGGCAAACAGAACTTGTAATTTATATAATTCCGATATTGGTGATGAATTTCATTATATTGATTATTCTAATTAGTGTCCATTTTTTGCAAATGAAAGAAAATCCATATTAAGAAAAAATTTTAAAGGAGCCCAAAATTTAATGCTTTAAAGAGATTATGCCATCAAAAAATAAATAAAATCTTATATAAGTTTGTGTAAATTTTTTGAAATTATTAACATAAGAGTCCTCCTGATTAAATTAGATGAAATGAAACTGTTTGTATACATTGTACATACAAATGTATATTGTTATGTTTCTCTGTACCTATGTACATAGTGATGAGAATAAAGATATTATTGTTGACAGAAAAACAAATAATAAGATTTACAGACACTATTTGTATGATATTTAACATAAAAATAGCAAAGTAAAAAGCATGATAAACAACAAAGAAAACACTTTCTTGATAATTTTCTATTGATATAATGCATGGGACACTTTCTCATGTTCTGAATATTTATATCTCACTCAGTATACTGTCTTGAAAAAAAAATTCTTTAACCAAAAGAAACATACAAATAGTAAATTGAACTGTAATTCAGTAAATAGTGATTTAGATAATGTATTGTTACTACAAATGTATTGTATCTCATCTGGTAGCAAAAATCAGATGATATATAATAATGCCAGAATTAAAAATATCATAAAACACATGTGATCACATGTTATACGTTTTCTACCAGCTATGGACATTCTTCATTGATCTTGGTATTACCAGTACCAGGATTAATTGATTGATTTTTGGTGTTTAATGCCACTTTCAGCAATATCGTGGCGACCAGTTTTAGTGGTGGAAGAAGCCGGAGTACCCGGGGAGAACCACCAACCATGGGCAAGCAACTAGTAAACTTTATCACTTGCGGTTGCGAGTGCACCCTTTTTTGTAATTTACAAAGCAGGGCGCAAACCCACACCGTATTGGTGATAGGCTTGTATGAGTTGTTACTTGTTAGGTAATCCAACTACCTAACTCATTGAGCCACCCGGACCCTACCAGTACTAGGAATTCTACATAAAAAATAACAGCTGTATTGAATTGATGTGGTTTTAGACGGCGACTTTCTCAAACAGCTGTATGCAATATTTCTTGATTTATATAACTACAGGAGACAACTTCTTGTGACTCATTGTACATGTATTTTAAGAATGCTTTTGTCATAAAAATGTTTAACAGTAATAACACCACTTGTCTTTAAACACATTTGGATTTCAGTAATTACATTGATATTTGTTCACTGCAGCTCATGTTGCTTGTTTGTCTATATACCTGTATATGTGCCGACTTTAAATAAAATTTACCTACTTACTTACTTAACTGTAGACATGCGACTTATTACATCATATATAATGTACATTGTCATTGGTGGCATGCATAATTTTAGATAACTTATAAGATTATATAAATGTACATTGGTAGTATGCAAAACAATAATTAAAGCATCATTCTTCAATAAAAACTTTGTCTCTATGAAGAAAGAATCTACTCTGAATGAAAGAATGCTTTGTTAGAAACAGTGACATGGTCCTTTAAAATTTAACTCTTACATTTTTTATACATAACAACAAATAAAGGTATTGTATTAAAGAAACATTAAACTGGGTAGGTGGGAGTGTATTATAATAAAGGCATGTTTGTACAACTAATGAACATGTTAAAATTTGAAAATAAAAGTAAAATTGCAAAATTTGGCTAAAATTCTTGAATCTCAATCCACCTAAAATTCAGCAAAATACAAATTTATCTTCATATATATCTTACTTAAATTTTTAGTGCAAAAATAAACATATTTCTACACATGATTTATTAATGTATTAATTGTATCATGATAATGTGGTAACTAAGGGGAATTTATATTTCATTTCAAATTTATACAAATATTTATATATAAAATGGCCACGGACTTGAAATTGAATAAATATTTGCATTTCAATGACAATTATTAATAAGTAGCATTTGCCACCATTTAAACTTCAAATTCATATACTAAATAAAACCGATTTTCACGTCATTGCCCTTTAATCACAATTTCTATAACTGAATACACAAGCGGGTTATGTTCAAAACATGATTCAACATGCCAAGTAAGCAAATTGCATTTAAAACTTAGAAGTTAGATAAAATCATATTTTTGTTCAACATTTATCTTACCGCTCTGATTTTTAAATCTACAACACATCTTAAAGCTTTTCTTGGCATCTTCCCTTTATTTGGTGTATTCCTTCTATCCAACAACACTTTGTGAAAATAGCACCTTCAAATAAGCTGCCAGATATGCTCGGTGTCATGGACGCTTGGACTTCTCAACCAATCAAGGGGAGACCATCGGGATACATTATTTTTCGGATTTAATTTTTAGGCATAAAATAAAATGTGCGTTATCTCTACTTATAAGTATTGATTTTGAATATTTTCCGAAAATATTTAAACACATGAACACGTTATATCAGTCTTAGATATAGAAAAATTATATATTTTATATCAAAGAATGATATCTCCCAACTAGGTGGCGCTTATTTCCGACTAAACTTCCGGCTTATAACTTCCGATTTGTTTTGTGTTGACGTTTGTAAACGCATTTTCCTAACCACTTATAGAATAATGTCTGCTTACGAGAATGTGTCAAAGGGTGCTCTGAAGTTAAAAGGTGTTTCAGACCATTCCATAAAAAAGTAACTAACTTATTATTAATAACATGAAAGTGAAACATACAAAACTTACAACGTTTTTGCTTTTTTTTAGGTTTCATTGAGTGGTCTTTATATAGCATCGTATCACAGGGGCTCGCAGTTATATTTTCACATCACCAGGTATGTATTAAAAGAGAAGGGAGGACACTTTTTTTGCTGCCCAAAGTGAAAGTAGAATTTCGGCACCTTTTCTCGCTTCAAAAACGGTTTAGTCTTTGTTCTTACCATAATATTAATGCAAATATCGTTGTTTTTTGCTGATTGACTGGTTTACAGTGGAATACCACTCGTTTTTAAATTCCAAGTGGTCTGGACAACTTCTTATCATACTCAATTCCGGTTATTACGGACTTAATAATATTGATAGAAATAAAAAAAATCGAAATATAATTTTAAAAAGTAGGAAAAAAGTCAACTTAAATCACTTGCATTAAAATATATTTTTTCTTTGTCTCAATCAATCTGGAAATATAGGAAGACAGCATTTTAAGAATATCTTTTGACAAGATGAGTAAATAATTTCCTGCAAAAATGCCAGTTTAAATCCTTCGACCAATGAAAACTCACCTTGATATTTAGTCCATATAAACCGGAATTGAGTGTGATAAGAAGTTGTCCAAACCGCTTGGAATTTAAGAACGAGTGTTATTCCACTGTAAACCAGTTAATCAGCAAAAAACATCGATATTTGCATTAATTTTATGGGAAGAACAAAGATTAAACGTTTTTGAAGTGGAAAAAGGTGCCGAAACTCTACTTTCACTCTTGGCCCCCCAAAACGTGTCCTCCCTTCTTCTTTTTGATATATACCTGGTGATGTGAAAATATAACTGGGAGCCCCTGTGCATCGTGTTATCGGTTTTCGTACTATTATCGATTTTCCGATATAGCGATTAACAGTGTTAACCCTTCATTCATATGACGATTGGAATTTTCAAAGAATGGCTAGTTAAATATTTCTTTGTACATAAGATTGTTTTAAAAGCCATTCTTGTATTTTAAAATACTCTCGATTATCTGGCAACTTTTGCTGTCAGTAAAATGGCGTCATATGTTTTCGTATGAAGTAAAAACAGGGCCGATATACGGGATGGAAACGGAATATAAAATCCGGAAATGGCTGGTTTTAAAATGTCATGGTTCTGGCCATCTACAAATCATACTACATCTAAATAAAATAACAGAATGATTGAAAATGACCACTTTCAAAATTGTGTTTACTTTTGATGTTTTTTTTAGTGTTGAAACCACATGCACTGCAAGGTGACATGTATTTTATATAAGAAACAGGCACATTTCAGTCAGCTCTTTTGTTTACAAGTACGATCAGTGACCCCATGACAGGAAGAGCCGGTGTCCGAGAGGCAGACGACATAGTTCAATTTTATATAGCCCTTCTGGGTTTTTTTCCAGCTACTTTATTAATGAAGTAAATTTTTAGCATTACAAAAAGTATGGTTCAGTAGGTAGGTTCACTATTTTTGGTACTTACGTCTTTAAAAGCGACCTTGAACATTTTTGACAGATGTCACGTTGGAGTCCTGTTTACGTTCCAGAAATAGAAACTGGAAGACACGTCAAAAATAACGCTTGCATTGTGGAAATCAAAATAAAATGGATGATACGAAAACACATACCGTGACGATACAGATGAATTCTATTATTTATTTACCAATGAAGATCTTTCAATAATTAATATTTTTGGAAAATGTATAATAGAGTGCCTCGAGACAAGAAAACTGAAACAGAATTTATGATACTGAAATATTTTTTCTCTTTCTTTTTATATTATTAATTTTTTTTTAGGGCTCAGAACCCACCAAGAAACATTGTATTTATATATATGTATAATTGCCTCCAATGACAATAATCAATGTATGCAATTTGTTTGCCCCTATTGTGGGCCCATTGATTGGAATAATAAATATTCTTATTCATATTTGATTTTGATACAATCACAGATACAGAACTCGACCAAATTTCCAATTATGACCACATTGGGTTATTTAGTTGGGCTCCAATGTAATAGTATAGCATATTTTATCTCAGAAAAATGCAATGTCCCAGATGGGATTCGATTCAGGGGACTCTGGCATTGTAAGCCACCGCTCTTCCAACGAATGCAAGTAATAATAATAAATAAAGTTTTATTTAAAGTCGATATATATCATAACATACATAAGTCAAGTCGCCCACTATGATTTAAGACAAGTCGCCCCCTTCTTCCAAGACAAGTCGCCCACTAATTTAAAAAGATCACGTTCACATAAAATTTCTTCATCATCAACAGTTTACTTGAACACCAAGATAAATTTTTGAAAAAATATATGAAAATAAATATTTTTAATAGTTATTTGATACCTTTTACACACAGTAAACGGACTATCATTCACGAATGAGTTTTTCTTAAATCAACATTACCACCGACCACTGTCAGTCAATTGAAAAATTATTTAAAATGCATTATTTCATCGGTCCATAGATTTACCCAAAACACTTAAAAAACACCCAAAAACACATCATAAATAAAACAACAATATGAAATCAGCGGACAGATGACTTCTCTTTCATTATTTAACGAACTGTTTGTGCACAGTGGCTCCTAAGATTTCCTACTTCAAACATTACAGTGCAAACAACAAGCCTAGATATGTGATATTAAGCTTCAATAATAACTTTATTCAATATATTAACTCACTTTTTGGAAACAACAATGAACTTTAGAAACCATAGTTTGCTGTTTTCTTTGCAATTCGATCAATTATTTTTCAGATAATATTGGATGGTTTTATTTTCCCCATTTATACTATTGGCTAAATTATTTATTGGTCAGATTTTATTACTCAAAAAAATTAAGATGTATAAATTTTTGAAAATAACAAACTCCCACCAAAATTAATCGCAAAAGCTATTCAAAACACATTTGTCTCTCAAAAACTTCTCATGACTTGCAAACGCAAGATTTCCTACCTAACAAGGACTGCGTTTTGGCCTTGTGGTAATTGTTGTGATTCCTGCAATTCCTGGTACCATTATAGCTGCCAGAACCTGTCCTTTGACGACATCACATTCCTGACTTGTTCGAATGTTTCAAAGTTCTGCTGTTCCCATTGCTTGCAAGAGGAAATAGGACCCTCCTATTCCTATGATGCTGCTCCTCCACAAAGAAGCTACTTTCCACAATTATCACTACTTCCTTTCACACATCAGTGCAAAACTGGCTTCGTCGATAAGTTACATTGACGTTATCCTTCCAACACAAATAGAGGTAGGCAGCGATGATGAGAAGGCACTCACAAAAGCCATCGACGTAGTATTTCTGAATTCAAAACGGTCATTATGTACCAAACACTTAAAAGACAATATTACTGACTACCTGAAAAACAAGTTTGGCATCAACACTAAAGACCTAATCCACTTGATTGACTTGATATTTGGAGAACAAGGTATTCTCAACTCCGGTGATACTTTTCAGTTTGAAGAAAGGTGCTCACAACTTCTGACCAACGCCAACACACCCAACTTCAACAATTACTTCGAAAGGACACTGAAACTAAAATTAAAACTCAACTACAAAAACTTAGGAAGGGAAGGCCTCAACACATCAAATAGGTGGACAAACAACAATGCTGAGTCCATCAACAACATCATGAAACTGGACGCCAACTGGAAGCCACACAGCACGCCAGCACTGATAAATCTATTGGCAGACATGATCAAACCCCAGCAACTGGACCTCAAGCGTGCGCTGTACAACAGTGGAAATTATAGACTGTTTGAATTGAACAAAACATTTTGCATCCGAGAAGACAAATGTGTCATCACCCACTCCAAGCAGCGTTTATGCAACATCAACCGATGGAACCTATTAAGTCATCAACAAAGCCGCTGGGGTTGCGAAGAAACCAGGGCAAAGGAAGCGACCAGTCAATGCAAAGACATCCAAAAGACACTAAATGAAAAAAATCTTTGTTATTTTGTTTCAAGCGAACAATAAAATAATAACTAATGTATACATTTTTCTGTTTTTATTAATTTAAGAAGAAAAGATTTTACAACATAAAACAATAATCAAGAGCAACAAAATGATAAATAAATACATTTAAAACATATAAAGTAAACTATTCCGGATATATATACATGTATATATGCTTGATCCTACAGGAAGAAATAACAAGCAGAGTTATCACCCTTTGATTAACTCTTCAGTATTTTTGATTAGTAATGAATAAATACACATAAAAACATAAATTTCACATTTGTTCATTATTTCTGTGTTTATTTAAATGTTTGTGTAAGATTCAATTCGTTTTTGGGTGCTTTTCAAGTGTTTTGTGGTGTTTTTGGGACCCTTATTTCATGTCTTTGATACCTTTTACATAACAAAAACTGAATTGTTCATTCACGAATGCAATTTTCTTAAAAAAGGTTGATATGCACATCTCCTTATTTTATGGTAGGTCTTTTTACCGCCGACCATTGGAAAAATTATTAAAAATGCATTTTTCTTTAAAATTTGTTTAAATTAAATGAAATTTAATGTTTTTAATATTATTTGATACCTTTTACATACTGAAAACTGACGTGTTCATTCACGAATGCTTCGACGTTACCAAAGAAAGAAAACCAAGGAACTGCAGCACAGGATTTTCGTCTTGTGTGACAGTGAAGAAGAGATCACTATCAATCAATTACTGAAGAAGTACGGCAAGATTTACGGTGGCCAGTAATGATTTGACACAAGGAAGATTTGACAATTCATTGACTTTGTATTTGTTGTGTTATTTTGTCTACTTATAATACTACTGAGAAAAAATTATTCAAACAAATGATATCTGAACCATGACTTTGTCTTTATTTAAATATCGGCAACAGAATACCGAAGGAACAGTTAAAGTAACAAAGTACCGAAATGGTCTAAAATGTAACGCCAAAATCGGGTACACAAAAAACAACAGAGCACAGAGAGAAGAAATGCACATGAATAAGACAACACAAAAACTCAATTACATCAGATAAATAACAAAATACTACGTTAACAAAGCACAAAAAATAAGTTTTTCTAAAGGTCCTGGTGAGTGGGCGAATTGACCTGAAAAGTGGGCGAGTTGACCTGAAAAGTGTCTTGGGGGCGACTTGATCTGATACCCTTCCAACTGCTAGCCTAAGCCAAGGCTAAAGCCAGTAAAGCCTGAAGTAAAGGAGATCTGCACTATTACGGTGAGCAGAGGTGGTTATGAACCTACTATGTCTACTGTTCCTATAACCATAGGTACATGTAGGTGAACCTACCTGTTTTATATGATTGATTTTAAATGATACACATAATGTAGGTGTACTGTAAGTGTAAAATGTTGAGAATAGGTTACAAATAAAAAAAAAAGACAAAAATAAAGTTGTGGTTATGTAAAGAATATGTTAAATTTTTTAACAGGTTATACAATATAACCTGGTTTGGGGCAGTTTACACTTATAGACTGTTCCAAATCAGGTTATACAAGTATAAAAGATTGAACATTTTCATTAAAATTTAATTTTTACAAGAAAAATGTAAGGATTCCTCGATTTTGATTAAGATTATTTCATGGGACTATTTGAATTTGTCGTTGGCAAATGAACATCTTGGCGATGTTACAATACTAATCCAGGTTATCAAGTTAGTATAACCAATGTTGCTCCAGGCGGATCAGCCAATCAGATTGCAGTATTCACAATCTTAAAATGAATGTGGCCCAAAATTCAGAAATTTTCGTATATTTTGAAGGTATAGTGAATATTTTCTATACAATTTTGATATGTGTTTTGTTTTGTTTTTGAATTGATTGTGTTAAGAGCTTCCCTGTTGACTGATTTCCTCTCTCTCTTACAGTTTCAGAGATAAACTCAATCGAAAGGGACCAACAAGTGCCAACTTCCAAAATTTGAACTTCTTTTTTTTCATCCAATTTCAATGTAGAACAATAATAATATTGAGTTAAAACAGTAGTGGTTCATAGCCAACCATAACAAGTCAGCATTTGCTAATTACTCCTCTGTCAGTCATCAAACTCTGAAATATAGATATGAAAGAAACCAATTTAAATCTGGATCCCGACTTGGGACAGGCACAAAATGTGGCTGAGTTTAAATGCATTACATGTATTACTAGCAATACAAAATATAAATTGCTTATTGAATCTATGCATTTTTCTATATGGATAGCTTATTACTAAGTATTTGATCCAAATAAAGCAATTATGATATTTTATTTAAGAAAAAAGAAGAAAAAGGACAAAGAAAAAGATACCAAAAGGATGTATGAACAAATATCTAATGCTAAAATGACAAATGATGGAGAAGATTCCTCTGTAAAGATAGCCGTGGATAAAAGAACAAAGGCAGAAATCGCATTTGAAAAAGCTAGAGAAAAGAGGGTATTTACATTTAGTATACATATCAATACCACTGAAACTACTTCATTAAACTGTATAAGATTAAATCAAAATCTTCAGATTTATTGCTGATTTATTTGTTATTAGCAGGTGGTTTACTCTCTTATACAAATCTTTAAACACAACAGTAAACTTTAACAAGAATCTTCTTTTACCATAAAGGATAGACGTACTTTTCAAAATACAACAGTAATTTTTTTTACTAAAACAAAATATTTCTCTCAAAGACAAGGACATAGACATATCATTTGTCTTTTAATTTTTCAGAAAGCAGAACTTATTATTGAAAAAGCTAGTAAAACTCACAAGGAAAGAATTATGGTAAGTTCATGCTATGTTACCAAGGAAATAATAAAATAAGTTATACAATCCTTATCTATTGATTGAGACCATTGTTTTAATTTGATTTTGATCTTTATGTACTTTAAAACTGGTTAAGTCACATCAGATGTGTAATGTACTTTAAAACAGGTTAAGTCACATCAGATGTGTAATGTACTTTAAAACTGGTTAAGTCACATCAGATGTATAATGTACTTTAAAACAGGTTAAGTCACACCAGATGTGTAATGTACTTTAAAATTGGTTAAGTCACATCAGATGTGTAATGTACTTTAAAACTGGTTAAGTCACATCAGATGTGTAATGTACTTTAAAACAGGTTAAGTCACATCAGATGTATAATGTACTTTAAAACAGGTTAAGTCACATCAGATGTGTAATGTACTTTAAAACAGGTTAAGTCACATCAGATGTATAATGTACTTTAAAACAGGTTAAGTCACATCAGATGTATAATGTACTTTAAAACAGGTTAAGTCACATCAGATGTATAATGTACTTTAAAATTGGTTAAGTCACATCAGATGTGTAATGTACTTTAAAACTGGTTAAGTCACATCAGATGTGTAATGTACTTTAAAACAGGTTAAGTCACATCAGATGTATAATGTACTTTAAAACAGGTTAAGTCACATCAGATGTATAATGTACTTTAAAACTGGTTAAGTCACATCAGATGTGTAATGTACTTTAAAACAGGTTAAGTCACATCAGATGTATAATGTACTTTAAGACAGGTTAAGTCACATCAGATGTGTAATGTACTTTAAAACTGGTTAAGTCACATCAGATGTGTAATGTACTTTAAAACAGGTTAAGTCACATCAGATGTGTAATGTACTTTAAAACTGGTTAAGTCACATCAGATGTATAATGTACTTTAAAACAGGTTAAGTCACACCAGATGTGTAATGTACTTTAAAATTGGTTAAGTCACATCAGATGTGTAATGTACTTTAAAACTGGTTAAGTCACATCAGATGTGTAATGTTCTTTAAAACAGGTTAAGTCACATCAGATGTATAATGTACTTTAAAACAGGTTAAGTCACATCAGATGTGTAATGTACTTTAAAACAGGTTATGTCACATCAGATGTATAATGTACTTTAAAACAGGTTAAGTCACATCAGATGTATAATGTACTTTAAAACAGGTTAAGTCACATCAGATGTATAATGTACTTTAAAACTGGTTAAGTCACATCAGATATGTAATGTACTTTAAAACAGGTTAAGTCACATCAGATGTATAATGTACTTTAAAACAGGTTAAGTCACATCAGATGTGTAATGTACTTTAAAACAGGTTAAGTCACATCAGATGTGTAATGTACTTTAAAACAGGTTAAGTCACATCAGATGTGTAATGTACTTTAAAACTGGGTTAAGTCACATCAGATGTATAATGTACTTTAAAACAGGTTAGATCACATCAGATGTGTAATGTACTTTAAAACAGGTTAAGTCACATCAGATGTATAATGTACTTTAAAACTGGTTAAGTGACATCAGATGTGTAATGTACTTTAAAACAGGTTAAGTCACATCAGATGTATAATGTACTTTAAAACAGGTTAAGTCACATCAGATGTATAATGTACTTTAAAACTGGTTAAGTCACATCAGATGTGTAATGTACTTTAAAACTGGTTAAGTCACATCAGATGTATAATGTACTTTAAAACAGGTTAAGTCACATCAGATGTATAATGTACTTTAGGACAGGTTAAGTCACATCAGATGTGTAATGTACTTTAAAACTGGTTAAGTCACATCAGATGTATAATGTACTTTAAAACAGGTTAAGTCACATCAGATGTGTAATGTACTTTAAAACAGGTTATGTCACATCAGATGTATAATGTACTTTAAAACAGGTTAAGTCACATCAGATGTATAATGTACTTTAAAACTGGTTAAGTCACATCAGATATGTAATGTACTTTAAAACAGGTTAAGTCACATCAGATATATAATGTACTTTAAAACAGGTTAAGTCACATCAGATGTGTAATGTACTTTAAAACAGGTTAAGTCACATCAGATGTGTAATGTACTTTAAAACAGGTTAAGTCACATCAGATGTGTAATGTACTTTAAAACTGGGTTAAGTCACATCAGATGTATAATGTACTTTAAAACAGGTTAGATCACATCAGATGTGTAATGTACTTTAAAACAGGTTAAGTCACATCAGATGTATAATGTACTTTAAAACTGGTTAAGTGACATCAGATGTGTAATGTACTTTAAAACAGGTTAAGTCACATCAGATGTATAATGTACTTTAAAACAGGTTAAGTCACATCAGATGTATAATGTACTTTAAAACTGGTTAAGTCACATCAGATGTGTAATGTACTTTAAAACTGGTTAAGTCACATCAGATGTATAATGTACTTTAAAACAGGTTAAGTCACATCAGATGTATAATGTACTTTAAGACAGGTTAAGTCACATCAGATGTGTAATGTACTTTAAAACTGGTTAAGTCACATCAGATGTGTAATGTACTTTAAGACTGGTTAAGTCACATCAGATGTGTAATGGTTAGCATGCTCGTCTTGAGTGTGGTAGATCTTGTGTTCGAGCCCCGATTGGGTCAAATAAAAGACTAATAAATTTGTATTTGTTGCTTCTCTGCTAAGCATGCAGCATTAAGGGGAAAGAGCAAAGACAGGTTGCCTCAGAATCAGGATAATGTGTCTGAGTAGGACATGTCTATTTGCAGACTGTTGTTTCAGTGAGCTGGCACTGTAAAAATCCATAATATAGCTAAAAAATTGCAGAATTGGCATTAAACAACAATCACTCACTCACTCAAAATTAGTTAATATAGCATGCAAAGGAGAATAAAGTAAATTATTTACATTAGAAATGATGTATTTTATGTTGACAGTTGAACTATAGACATGTCTAATAACTGGTTTTTCTTTGTGGTTAATGTTTTAATCAAATGAAAATACCACACTGTCGGAACAATTCCAAAATCAGAAATAAAAATCGTAGAAAGAGACAACATTATTACCTTTAACACACAAATACATGACCGCTCACTTTCACACAAATACATGACCGCTCACTTTCTATTTGCATTACAACAAGAATTTTAACAAATTGTTGTTTACATAACTGTATGTGTTAATTATATTATTATTTGATTCCTACAAATGTTTGATATATTCTACATCCCTGAAACCCTTAATTTATGGAACCATATTATTAATATACATGTACACCTGTTATATTTATAATGCATGTTATAGTTGGCTGATTGTGGATAAAATGATTTACTATTGCAAGTATAACAATTGTGTTGTGCAAAATATAGATCAAAAGATCCATTTTTGTCCCAAAACTTTTAAAGATATTTCAGATATATTATGGCAGTCAGAGTTATATTTCAGATATATTATGGCAGTGGGTTTTATTGGTTGATTACACTGTAGTACAAAGACAGTGTTTTCAACATTTTATAAATTTCAGTTGCCCTCTCAGGGATTCATGTATTGACAAGTGGAGATAGGTGTAGATATCAGTAACATATTTAAGAAGAATATTCTTTTACTGTGTAATGACAAATAAAAGACAAAAAGCAGCACAAAATGAAGGTTGTTGACAGTTATATGTCACATGACAGTTATATGTTACATTACATAGTATAAAGTCATTATGTTTAAGAGGATATAAGGCTAGGTAAATTGTTTTGTATTAAACAGTATTTTCTCTCATTTCAGGAATTTAACAAACATTTGGATTCTTTATCAGAACATTTTGACATTCCTAAAGTCAGCTGGACTAAATAGTATTTGTTATATTATTATCTTCCATGTTTTTATACAAGCTGATTCACATCAAATAATGTTTCTGTACTGATGTAATTCGTACAGATGGAAAATCAGAGAGGAGAAGAGACAATGGTCTTTATTGGAATATTAACTGTTATTTAGGATGGAAAATTAGAGAAAGGAATATGGTCTTTGTTAGAATATTAAGTGTTGTGACTGACAAACATTAATTGAACATTTTTCATAAATATTAATTTTTGTATTATTGATGTAAGAAATGATGTAATGCTTTTGTATCTGTAAAAAAAATCATTTATATATTACATCACACAGATCAGTAACAACTATTATGTATTTATATATTACATCACACAGATCAGTAACAACTATTATTTATTTGTATTATAAACTATGTTTGTACAATATATAGAAAACTTCAATGTGGTGTTCTATTAAATTTATATACATTTATTGCTATTAATTTTTTTCCTCATCAGTAGACTGATTCAATCTGTATTTGTTATTCTGTTATTAATTTGTAAAATCTCAAACTTTTGGCAAAATACTACAATTTTTTCATGAAGAGAAGATTGTAGTATTCTGAAATATCAACATTCGCACAATAACATCCTAAAAATGTAGTTTTATTATATGACTAAAATTGTGTAATGTTTATATCATAAGTCAACTGGCATCTGTACACCTATAGTGTGAGTGCTTTAACTTTAGTACCATGTTAGCAGTTTATAAGTCAACTGTGGCATCTGTACACCTATAGTGTGAGTGCTTTAACTTTTGTGCCCTGTTAGCAGTTTATAAGTCAACTGTGGCATCTGTACACCTATAGTGTGAGTGCTTTAACTTTAGTACCCTGTTAGCAGTTTATAAGTCAACTGTGGCATCTGTACACCTATAGTGTGAATGCTTTAACTTTTGTGCCCTGTTAGCAGTTTATAAGTCAACTGTGGCATCTGTACACCTATAGTGTGAATGCTTTAACTTTTGTGCCCTGTTAGCAGTTTATAAGTCAACTGTGGCATCTGTACACCTATAGTGTGAGTGCTTTAACTTTAGTACCCTGTTAACAGTTTATAAGTCAACTGTGGCATCTGTACACCTATAGTGTGAGTGCTTTAACTTTAGTACCATGTTAGCAGTTTATAAGTCAACGGTGGCATCTGTACACCTATAGTGTGAGTGCTTTAACTTTAGTACCCTGTTAACAGTTTACAAGTCAACTGGCATCTGTACACCTATAGTGTGAGTGCTTTAACTTTAGTACCCTGTTAGCAGTTTATATGTCAACTGTAGCATCTGTACACCTATAGTGTGAGTGCTTTAACTTTAGTACCATGTTAACAGTTTATAAGTCAACTGTGGCATCTGTACACCTATAGTGTGAGTGCTTTAACTTTAGTACCCTGTTAGCAGTTTATAAGTCAACTGTGGCATCTGTACACCTATAGTGTGAGTGCTTTAACTTTAGTACCCTGTTAGCAGTTTATAAGTCAACTGTGGCATCTGTACACCTATAGTGTGAGTGCTTTAACTTTAGTACCCTGTTAGCAGTTTATAAGTCAACTGTGGCATCTGTACACCTATAGTGTGAGTGCTTTAACTTTAGTGCCCTGTTAGCAGTTTATAAGTCAACTGTGGCATCTGTACACCTATAGTGTGAGTGCTTTAACTTTAGTACCCTGTTAACAGTTTATAAGTCAACTGTGGCATCTGTACACCTATAGTGTGAGTGCTTTAACTTTAGTACCATGTTAGCAGTTTATAAGTCAACTGTGGCATCTGTACACCTATAGTGTGAGTGCTTTAACTTTAGTACCCTGTTAACAGTTTACAAGTCAACTGGCATCTGTACACCTATAGTGTGAGTGCTTTAACTTTAGTACTCTGTTAGCAGTTTATATGTCAACTGTGGTATCTGTACACCTATAGTGTGAGTGCTTTAACTTTAGTACCCTGTTAGCAGTTTATAAGTCAACTGTGGCATCTGTACACCTATAGTGTGAGTGCTTTAACTTTAGTACCATGTTAACAGTTTATAAGTCAACTGTGGCATCTGTACACCTATAGTGTGAGTGCTTTAACTTTTGTACCCTGTTAACAGTTGATAAGTCAACTGTGGCATCTGTACACCTATAGTGTGAGTGCTTTAACTTTAGTGCCCTGTTAACAGTTTATAAGTTAACTGTGGCATTTGTACACCTATAGTGTGAGTGCTTTAATTTTAGTGCCCTGTTAGCAGTTTATAAGTCAACTGTGGCATCTGTACACCTATAGTGTGAGTGCTTTAACTTTAGTACCCTGTTAACTGTTTATAAGTCAACTGTGGCATCTGTACACCTATAGTGTGAGTGCTTTAACTTTTAGTACCCTGTTAGCAGTTTATAAGTCAACTGTGGCATCTGTACACCTATAGTGTGAGTGCTTTAACTTTAGTACCCTGTTAACAGTTTATAAGTCAACGGTGGCATCTGTACACCTATAGTGTGAGTGCTTTAACTTGTGTACCCTATTAACAGTTTATAAGTCAACTGTGCCATCTGTACACCTATAGTGTGAGTGCTTTAACTTTAGTACCCTGTTAACAGTTTATAAGTCAACTGTGGCATCTGTACACCTATAGTGTGAGTGCTTTAACTTTAGTACCCTGTTAACAGTTTTTAAGTCAACTGTGGCATCTGTACACCTATAGTGTGAGTGCTTTATCCTTAGTACCCTGTTAGCAGTTTATAAGTCAACTGTGGCATCTGTACACCTATAGTGTGAGTGCTTTAACTTTTGTGCCCTGTTAGCAGTTTATAAGTCAACTGTGGCATCTGTACACCTATAGTGTGAGTGCTTTAACTTTAGTACCCTGTTAACAGTTTATAAGTCAACTGTGGCATCTGTACACCTATAGTGTGAGTGCTTTAACTTTAGTACCATGTTAGCAGTTTATAAGTCAACTTTGGCATCTGTACACCTATAGTGTGAGTGCTTTAACTTTAGTATCCTGTTAACAGTTTACAAGTCAACTGGCCTCTGTACACCTATAGTGTGAGTGCTTTAACTTTAGTACACTGTTAGCAGTTTATATGTCAACTGTGGCATCTGTACACCTATAGTGTGAGTGCTTTAACTTTAGTACCCTGTTAACAGTTTATAAGTCAACTGTGGCATCTGTACACCTATAGTGTGAGTGCTTTAACTTTAGTACCCTGTTAGCAGTTTATATGTCAACTGTGGCATCTGTACACCTATAGTGTGAGTGCTTTAACTTTTAGTACCCTGTTAGCAGTTTATAAGTCAACTGTGGCATCTGTACACCTATAGTGTGAGTGCTTTAACTTTAGTACCCTGTTAACAGTTTATAAGTCAACGGTGGCATCTGTACACCTATAGTGTGAGTGCTTTAACTTTAGTACCCTGTTAGCAGTTTATAAGTCAACTGTGGCATCTGTACACCTATAGTGTGAGTGCTTTAACTTTAGTACCCTGTTAGCAGTTTATAAGTCAACGGTGACATCTGTACACCTATATTGTGAGTGCTTTAACTTTAGTACCCTGTTGACAGTTTACAAGTCAACTGGCATCTGTACACCTATAGTGTGAGTGCTTTAATTTTAGTACCCTGTTAGCAGTTTATAAGTCAACTGTGGCATCTGTACACCTATAGTGTGAGTGCTTTAACTTTAGTACCCTGTTAGCAGTTTATAAGTCAACTGGTATCTGTACACCTATAGTGTGAGTACTTTAACTTTAGTACCCTGTTAGCAGTTTATAAGTCAACTGGTATCTGTACACCTATAGTGTGAGTGCTTTAACTTTAGTACCCTGTTAACAGTTTATAAGTCAACTGTGGCATCTGTACACCTATAGTGTGAGTGCTTTAACTTTAGTACCCTGTTAACAGTTTATAAGTCAACTGTGGCATCTGTACACCTATAGTGTGAGTGCTTTAACTTTAGTACCCTGTTAGCAGTTTATAAGTCAACGGTGGCATCTGTACACCTATAGTGTGAGTGCTTTGACTTTAGTACCCTGTTAACAGTTTATAAGTCAACTGTGGCATCTGTACACCTATAGTGTGAGTGCTTTAACTTTTGTGCCCTGTTAGCAGTTTATAAGTCAACTGTGGCATCTGTACACCTATAGTGTGAGTGCTTTAACTTTAGTACCCTGTTAACAGTTTATAAGTCAACTGTGGCATCTGTACACCTATAGTGTGAGTGCTTTAACTTTAGTACCATGTTAGCAGTTTATAAGTCAACTGTGGCATCTGTACACCTATAGTGTGAGTGCTTTAACTTTAGTACCCTGTTAACAGTTTACAAGTCAACTGGCATCTGTACACCTATAGTGTGAGTGCTTTAACTTTAGTACCCTGTTAGCAGTTTATATGTCAACTGTGGTATCTGTACACCTATAGTGTGAGTGCTTTAACTTTAGTACCCTGTTAGCAGTTTATAAGTCAACTCTGGCATCTGTACACCTATAGTGTGAGTGCTTTAACTTTAGTACCATGTTAACAGTTTATAAGTCAACTGTGGCATCTGTACACCTATAGTGTGAGTGCTTTAACTTTTGTACCCTGTTAACAGTTGATAAGTCAACTGTGGCATCTGTACACCTATAGTGTGAGTGCTTTAACTTTAGTGCCCTGTTAACAGTTTATAAGTTAACTGTGGCATTTGTACACCTATAGTGTGAGTGCTTTAATTTTAGTGCCCTGTTAGCAGTTTATAAGTCAACTGTGGCATCTGTACACCTATAGTGTGAGTGCTTTAACTTTAGTACCCTGTTAACTGTTTATAAGTCAACTGTGGCATCTGTACACCTATAGTGTGAGTGCTTTAACTTTTAGTACCCTGTTAGCAGTTTATAAGTCAACTGTGGCATCTGTACACCCATAGTGTGAGTGCTTTAACTTTAGTACCCTGTTAACAGTTTATAAGTCAACGGTGGCATCTGTACACCTATAGTGTGAGTGCTTTAACTTGTGTACCCTATTAACAGTTTATAAGTCAACTGTGCCATCTGTACACCTATAGTGTGAGTGCTTTAACTTTAGTACCCTGTTAACAGTTTATAAGTCAACTGTGGCATCTGTACACCTATAGTGTGAGTGCTTTAACTTTAGTACCCTGTTAACAGTTTTTAAGTCAACTGTGGCATCTGTACACCTATAGTGTGAGTGCTTTATCCTTAGTACCCTGTTAGCAGTTTATAAGTCAACTGTGGCATCTGTACACCTATAGTGTGAGTGCTTTAACTTTAGTACCATATTAGCAGTTTATAAGTCAACTGTGGCATCTGTACACCTATAGTGTGAGTGCTTTAACTTTTGTGCCCTGTTAGCAGTTTATAAGTCAACTGTGGCATCTGTACACCTATAGTGTGAGTGCTTTAACTTTAGTACCCTGTTAACAGTTTATAAGTCAACTGTGGCATCTGTACACCTATAGTGTGAGTGCTTGAACTTTAGTACCATGTTAGCAGTTTATAAGTCAACTTTGGCATCTGTACACCTATAGTGTGAGTGCTTTAACTTTAGTATCCTGTTAACAGTTTACAAGTCAACTGGCCTCTGTACACCTATAGTGTGAGTGCTTTAACTTTAGTACACTGTTAGCAGTTTATATGTCAACTGTGGCATCTGTACACCTATAGTGTGAGTGCTTTAACTTTAGTACCCTGTTAACAGTTTATAAGTCAACTGTGGCATCTGTACACCTATAGTGTGAGTGCTTTAACTTTAGTACCCTGTTAGCAGTTTATATGTCAACTGTGGCATCTGTACACCTATAGTGTGAGTGCTTTAACTTTTAGTACCCTGTTAGCAGTTTATAAGTCAACTGTGGCATCTGTACACCTATAGTGTGAGTGCTTTAACTTTAGTACCCTGTTAACAGTTTATAAGTCAACGGTGGCATCTGTACACCTATAGTGTGAGTGCTTTAACTTTAGTACCCTGTTAGCAGTTTATAAGTCAACTGTGGCATCTGTACACCTATAGTGTGAGTGCTTTAACTTTAGTACCCTGTTAGCAGTTTATAAGTCAACTGTGACATCTGTACACCTATATTGTGAGTGCTTTAACTTTAGTACCCTGTTAACAGTTTACAAGTCAACTGGCATCTGTACACCTATAGTGTGAGTGCTTTAATTTTAGTACCCTGTTAGCAGTTTATAAGTCAACTGTGGCATCTGTACACCTATAGTGTGAGTGCTTTAACTTTAGTACCCTGTTAGCAGTTTATAAGTCAACTGGTATCTGTACACCTATAGTGTGAGTACTTTAACTTTAGTACCCTGTTAGCAGTTTATAAGTCAACTGGTATCTGTACACCTATAGTGTGAGTGCTTTAACTTTAGTACCCTGTTAACAGTTTATAAGTCAACTGTGGCATCTGTACACCTATAGTGTGAGTGCTTTAACTTTAGTACCCTGTTAACAGTTTATAAGTCAACTGTGGCATCTGTACACCTATAGTGTGAGTGCTTTAACTTTAGTACCCTGTTAGCAGTTTATAAGTCAACGGTGGCATCTGTACACCTATAGTGTGAGTGCTTTGACTTTAGTACCCTGTTAACAGTTTATAAGTCAACTGTGGCATCTGTACACCTATAGTGTGAGTGCTTTAACTTTAGTACCCTGTTAGCAGTTTATAAGTCAACTGTGGCATCTGTACACCTATAGTGTGAGTGTTTTAACTTTAGTACCCTGTTAACAGTTTACAAGTCAACTGGCATCTGTACACCTATAGTGTGAGTGCTTTAACTTTAGTACCCAGTTAACAGTTTATAAGTCAACTGTGGCATCTGTACACCTATAGTGTGAGTGCTTTAACTTTTAGTACCCTGTTAGCAGTTTACAAGTCAACTGGCATCTGTACACCTATAGTGTGAGTGCTTTAACTTTAGTGCCCTGTTAGCAGTTTATAAGTCAACTGTGGCATCTGTACACCTATAGTGTGAGTGCTTTAACTTTAGTACCCTGTTAGCAGTTTACAAGTCAACTGGCATCTGTACACCTATAGTGTGAGTGCTTTAACTTTAGTACCATGTTAGCAATTTATAAGTCAACTGTGGCATCTGTACACCTATAGTGTGAGTGTTTTAACTTTAGTACCCTGTTAGCAGTTTATAATTCAACTGTGGCATCTGTACACCTATAGTGTGAGTGCTTTAACTTTAGTGCCCTGTTAGCAGTTTATAAGTCAACTGTGGCATCTGTACACCTATAGTGTTAGTGCTTTAACTTTTAGTACCATGTTAGCAGTTTATAAGTCAACTGTGGCATCTGTGCACATATAGTGTGAGTGCTTTAACTTTAGTACCCTGTTAACAGTTTATAAGTCAACTGTGGCATTTGTACACCTATATTGTGAGTGCTTTAACTTTAGTACCATGTTAGCAGTTTACAAGTCAACTGGCATCTGAACACCTATAGTGTGAGTGCTTTAACTTTAGTACCCTGTTAACAGTTTATAAGTCAACTGTGACATCTGTACACCTATAGTGTGAGTGCTTTAACTTTAGTACCATGTTAACAGTTTATAAGTCAACTGTGGCATCTGTACACCTATAGTGTGAGTGCTTTAACTTTAGTACCCTGTTAACAGTTTATAAGTCAACTGTGGCATCTGTACACCTATAGTGTGAGTGCTTTAACTTTAGTACCCTGTTAGCAGTTCATAAGTCAACTGTGGCATCTGTACACCTATAGTGTGAGTGCTTTAACTTTAGTACCATGTTAGCAGTTTATAAGTCAACTGTGGCATCTGTACACCTATAGTGTGAGTGCTTTAACTTTAGTATCCTGTTAGCAGTTTATAAGTCAACTGTGGCATCTTTACACCTATAGTGTGAGTGCTTTAACTTTAGTACCCTGTTAGCAGTTTATAAGTCAACTGTGGCATCTGTACACCTATAGTGTGAGTGCTTTAACTTTAGTACCCTGTTAGCAGTTTATAAGTCAACTGTGGCATCTGTACACCTATAGTGTGAGTGCTTTAACTTTAGTACCCTTTTAGCAGTTTATAAGTCAACTGTGGCATCTGTACACCTATAGTGTGAGTGCTTTAACTTTAGTACCCTGTTAGCAGTTTATAAGTCAACTGTGGCATCTGTACACCTATAGTGTGAGTGCTTTAACTTTAGTACCCTGTTAGCAGTTTATAAGTCAACTGTGGCATCTGTACACCTATAGTGTGAATGCTTTAACTTTTGTGCCCTGTTAGCAGTTTATAAGTCAACTGTGGCATCTGTACACCTATAGTGTGAGTGCTTTAACTTTAGTACCCTGTTAACAGTTTATAAGTCAACTGTGGCATCTGTACACCTATAGTGTGAGTGCTTTAACTTTAGTACCATGTTAGCAGTTTATAAGTCAACTGTGGCATCTGTACACCTATAGTGTGAGTGCTTTAACTTTAGTACCCTGTTAACAGTTTACAAGTCAACTGGCATCTGTACACCTATAGTGTGAGTGCTTTAACTTTAGTACCCTGTTAGCAGTTTATATGTCAACTGATGCATCTGTACACCTATAGTGTGAGTGCTTTAACTTTAGTACCATGTTAACAGTTTATAAGTCAACTGTGGCATCTGTACACCTATAGTGTGAGTGCTTTAACTTTAGTACCCTGTTAACAGTTTATAAGTCAACTGTGGCATCTGTACACCTATAGTGTGAGTGCTTTAACTTTAGTACCCTGTTAGCAGTTTATAAGTCAACTGTGGCATCTGTACACCTATAGTGTGAGTGCTTTAACTTTAGTGCCCTGTTAGCAGTTTATAAGTCAACTGTGGCATCTGTACACCTATAGTGTGAGTGCTTTAACTTTAGTACCCTGTTAACAGTTTATAAGTCAACTGTGGCATCTGTACACCTATAGTGTGAGTGCTTTAACTTTAGTACCATGTTAGCAGTTTATAAGTCAACGGTGGCACTTGTACACCTATAGTGTGAGTGCTTTAACTTTAGTACCCTGTTAACAGTTTACAAGTCAACTGGCATCTGTACACCTATAGTGTGAGTGCTTGAACTTTAGTACCCTGTTAGCAGTTTATATGTCAACTGTGGTATCTGTACACCTATAGTGTGAGTGCTTTAACTTTAGTACCCTGTTAGCAGTTTATAAGTCAACTGTGGCATCTGTACACCTATAGTGTGAGTGCTTTAACTTTAGTACCCTGTTAACAGTTTATAAGTCAACTGTGGCATATGTACACCTATAGTGTGAGTGCTTTAACTTTTGTACCCTGTTAACAGTTGATAAGTCAACTGTGGCATCTGTACACCTATATTGTGAGTGCTTTAACTTTAGTGCCCTGTTAATAGTTTATAAGTTAACTGTGGCATTTGTACACCTATAGTGTGAGTGCTTTAATTTTAGTGCCCTGTTAGCAGTTTATAAGTCAACTGTGGCATCTGTACACCTATAGTGTGAGTGCTTTAACTTTAGTACCATGTTAGCAGTTTATAAGTCAACGGTGGCATCTGTACACCTATAGTGTGAGTGCTTTAACTTTAGTACCCTGTTAACAGTTTACAAGTCAACTGGCATCTGTACACCTATAGTGTGAGTGCTTGAACTTTAGTACCCTGTTAGCAGTTTATATGTCAACTGTGGCATCTGTACACCTATAGTGTGAGTGCTTTAACTTTAGTACCCTGTTAACTGTTTATAAGTCAACTGTGGCATCTGTACACCTATAGTGTGAGTGCTTTAACTTTTAGTACCCTGTTAGCAGTTTATAAGTCAACTGTGGCATCTGTACACCTATAGTGTGAGTGCTTTAACTTTAGTACCCTGTTAACAGTTTATAAGTCAACGGTGGCATCTGAACACCTATAGTGTGAGTGCTTTAACTTGTGTACCCTATTAACAGTTTATAAGTCAACTGTGCCATCTGTACACCTATAGTGTGAGTGCTTTAACTTTAGTACCCTGTTAACAGTTTATAAGTCAACTGTGGCATCTGTACACCTATAGTATGAGTGCTTTAACTTTAGTACCCTGTTAACAGTTTATAAGTCAACTGTGGCATCTGTACACCTATAGTGTGAGTGCTTTAACTTTAGTACCCTGTTAACAGTTTTTAAGTCAACTGTGGCATCTGTACACCTATAGTGTGAGTGCTTTATCCTTAGTACCCTGTTAGCAGTTTATAAGTCAACTGTGGCATCTGTACACCTATAGTGTGAGTGCTTTAACTTTAGTACCATATTAGCAGTTTATAAGTCAACTGTGGCATCTGTACACCTATAGTGTGAGTGCTTTAACTTTTGTGCCCTGATAGCAGTTTATAAGTCAACTGTGGCATCTGTACACCTATAGTGTGAGTGCTTTAACTTTAGTACCATGTTAGCAGTTTATAAGTCAACTTTGGCATCTGTACACCTATAGTGTGAGTGCTTTAACTTTAGTATCCTGTTAACAGTTTACAAGTCAACTGGCCTCTGTACACCTATAGTGTGAGTGCTTTAACTTTAGTACACTGTTAGCAGTTTATATGTCAACTGTGGCATCTGTACACCTATAGTGTGAGTGCTTTAACTTTAGTACCCTGTTAGCAGTTTATATGTCAACTGTGGCATCTGTACACCTATAGTGTGAGTGCTTTAACTTTTAGTATCCTGTTAGCAGTTTATAAGTCAACTGTGGCATCTGTACACCTATAGTGTGAGTGCTTTAACTTTTGTACCATGTTAGCAGTTTATAAGTCAACGGTGGCATCTGTACACCTATAGTGTGAGTGCTTTAACTTTAGTACCCTGTTAACAGTTTACAAGTCAACTGGCATCTGTACACCTATAGTGTGAGTGCTTGAACTTTAGTACCCTGTTAGCAGTTTATATGTCAACTGTGGTATCTGTACACCTATAGTGTGAGTGCTTTAACTTTAGTACCCTGTTAGCAGTTTATAAGTCAACTGTGGCATCTGTACACCTATAGTGTGAGTGCTTTAACTTTTGTACCCTGTTAACAGTTGATAAGTCAACTGTGGCATCTGTACACCTATATTGTGAGTGCTTTAACTTTAGTGCCCTGTTAATAGTTTATAAGTTAACTGTGGCATTTGTACACCTATAGTGTGAGTGCTTTAATTTTAGTGCCCTGTTAGCAGTTTATAAGTCAACTGTGGCATCTGTACACCTATAGTGTGAGTGCTTTAACTTTAGTACCATGTTAGCAGTTTATAAGTCAACGGTGGCATCTGTACACCTATAGTGTGAGTGCTTTAACTTTAGTACCCTGTTAACAGTTTACAAGTCAACTGGCATCTGTACACCTATAGTGTGAGTGCTTGAACTTTAGTACCCTGTTAGCAGTTTATATGTCAACTGTGGCATCTGTACACCTATAGTGTGAGTGCTTTAACTTTAGTACCCTGTTAACTGTTTATAAGTCAACTGTGGCATCTGTACACCTATAGTGTGAGTGCTTTAACTTTTAGTACCCTGTTAGCAGTTTATAAGTCAAATGTGGCATTTGTACACCTATAGTGTGAGTGCTTTAACTTTAGTACCCTGTTAACAGTTTATAAGTCAACGGTGGCATCTGAACACCTATAGTGTGAGTGCTTTAACTTGTGTACCCTATTAACAGTTTATAAGTCAACTGTGCCATCTGTACACCTATAGTGTGAGTGCTTTAACTTTAGTACCCTGTTAACAGTTTATAAGTCAACTGTGGCATCTGTACACCTATAGTATGAGTGCTTTAACTTTAGTACCCTGTTAACAGTTTATAAGTCAACTGTGGCATCTGTACACCTATAGTGTGAGTGCTTTAACTTTAGTACCCTGTTAACAGTTTATAAGTCAACTGTGGCATCTGTACACCTATAGTGTGAGTGCTTTATCCTTAGTACCCTGTTAGCAGTTTATAAGTCAACTGTGGCATCTGTACACCTATAGTGTGAGTGCTTTAACTTTAGTACCATATTAGCAGTTTATAAGTCAACTGTGGCATCTGTACACCTATAGTGTGAGTGCTTTAACTTTAGTACCATGTTAGCAGTTTATAAGTCAACTTTGGCATCTGTACACCTATAGTGTGAGTGCTTTAACTTTAGTATCCTGTTAACAGTTTACAAGTCAACTGGCCTCTGTACACCTATAGTGTGAGTGCTTTAACTTTAGTACACTGTTAGCAGTTTATATGTCAACTGTGGCATCTGTACACCTATAGTGTGAGTGCTTTAACTTTAGTACCCTGTTAACAGTTTATAAGTCAACTGTGGCATCTGTACACCTATAGTGTGAGTGCTTTAACTTTAGTACCCTGTTAGCAGTTTATATGTCAACTGTGGCATCTGTACACCTATAGTGTGAGTGCTTTAACTTTTAGTACCCTGTTAGCAGTTTATAAGTCAACTGTGGCATCTGTACACCTATAGTGTGAGTGCTTTAACTTTAGTACCCTGTTAACAGTTTATAAGTCAACTGTGGCATCTGTACACCTATAGTGTGAGTGCTTTAACTTTAGTACCCTGTTAGCAGTTTATAAGTCAACGGTGACATCTGTACACCTATATTGTGAGTGCTTTAACTTTAGTACCCTGTTAACAGTTTACAAGTCAACTGGCATCTGTACACCTATAGTGTGAGTGCTTTAATTTTAGTACCCTGTTAGCAGTTTATAAGTCAACTGTGGCATCTGTACACCTATAGTGTGAGTGCTTTAACTTTAGTACCCTGTTAGCAGTTTACAAGTCAACTGGCATCTGTACACCTATAGTGTGAGTGCTTTAACTTTAGTACCATGTTAGCAATTTATAAGTCAACTGTGGCATCTGTACACCTATAGTGTGAGTGTTTTAACTTTAGTACCCTGTTAGCAGTTTATAATTCAACTGTGGCATCTGTACACCTATAGTGTGAGTGCTTTAACTTTAGTACCCTGTTAGCAGTTTATAGTCAACTGTGGCATCTGTACACCTATAGTGTGAGTGCTTTAACTTTAGTACCCTGTTAACAGTTTATAAGTCAACTGTGGCATCTGTACACCTATAGTGTGAGTGCTTTAACTTTAGTACCCTGTTAGCAGTTTATAAGTCAACTGTGGCATCTGTACAACTATAGTGTGAGTGATTTAACTTTAGTACCCTGTTAGCAGTTTATAAGTCAACTGTGGCATCTGTACACCTATAGTGTGAGTGCTTTAACTTTTAGTACCCTGTTAGCAGTTTATAAGTCAACTGTGGCATCTGTACACCTATAGTGTGAGTGCTTTAACTTTTAGTACCATGTTAGCAGTTTATAAGTCAACTGTGGCATCTGTGCACATATTGTGTGAGTGCTTTAACTTTAGTACCCTGTTAACAGTTTATAAGTCAACTGTGGCATTTGTACACCTATAGTGTGAGTGCTTTAACTTTAGTACCCTGTTAGCAGTTTACAAGTCAACTGGCATCTGAACACCTATAGTGTGAGTGCTTTAACTTTAGTACCCTGTTAACAGTTTATAAGTCAACTGTGGCATCTGTACACCTATAGTGTGAGTGCTTTAACTTTAGTACCCTGTTAACAGTTTATAAGTCAACTGTGGCATCTGTACACCTATAGTGTGAGTGCTTTAACTTTAGTACCCTGTTAACAGTTTATAAGTCAACTGTGGCATCTGTACACCTATAGTGTGAGTGCTTTAACTTTAGTACCCTGTTAGCAGTTCATAAGTCAACTGTGGCATCTGTACACCTATAGTGTGAGTGCTTTAACTTGAGTACCATGTTAGCAGTTTATAAGTCAACTGTGGCATCTGTACACCTATAGTGTGAGTGCTTTAACTTTAGTATCCTGTTAGCAGTTTGTAAGTCAACTGTGGCATCTGTACACCTATAGTGTGAGTGCTTTAACTTTAGTACCATGTTAGCAGTTTATAAGTCAACTGTGGCATCTGTACACCTATAGTGTGAGTGTTTTAACTTTAGTACCCTGTTAGCAGTTTATAAGTCAACTGTGGCATCTGTACACCTATAGTGTGAGTGCTTTAACTTTAGTACCCTGTTAGCAGTTTATAAGTCAACTGTGGCATCTGTACACCTATAGTTTGAGTGCTTTAACTTTAGTACCCTGTTAGCAGTTTATAAGTCAACTGTGGCATCTGTACACCTATAGTGTGAGTGCTTTAACTTTAGTACCCTGTTAGCAGTTTATAAGTCAACTGTGGCATCTGTACACCTATAGTGTGAGTGCTTTAACTTTAGGACCCTGTTAGCAGTTTATATGTCAACTGTGGCATCTGTGCACCTATAGTGTGAATGCTTTAACTTTTGTGCCCTGTTAGCAGTTTATAAGTCAACTGTGGCATCTGTACACCTATAGTGTGAGTGCTTTAACTTTAGTACCCTGTTAACAGTTTATAAGTCAACTGTGGCATCTGTACACCTATAGTGTGAGTGCTTTAACTTTAGTACCATGTTAGCAGTTTATAAGTCAACGGTGGCATCTGTACACCTATAGTGTGAGTGCTTTAACTTTAGTACCCTGTTAACAGTTTACAAGTCAACTGGCATCTGTACACCTATAGTGTGAGTGCTTTAACTTTAGTACCCTGTTAGCAGTTTATATGTCAACTGTGGCATCTGTACACCTATAGTGTGAGTGCTTTAACTTTAGTACCATGTTAACAGTTTATAAGTCAACTGTGGCATCTGTACACCTATAGTGTGAGTGCTTTAACTTTAGTACCCTGTTAACAGTTTATAAGTCAACTGTGGCATCTGTACACCTATAGTGTGAGTGCTTTAACTTTAGTACCCTGTTAGCAGTTTATAAGTCAACTGTGGCATCTGTACACCTATAGTGTGAGTGCTTTAACTTTAGTACCCTGTTAACAGTTTATAAGTCAACTGTGGCATCTGTACACCTATAGTGTGAGTGCTTTAACTTTAGTACCATGTTAGCAGTTTATATGTCAACGGTGGCATCTGTACACCTATAGTGTGAGTGCTTTAACTTTAGTACCCTGTTAACAGTTTACAAGTCAACTGGCATCTGTACACCTATAGTGTGAGTGCTTGAACTTTAGTACCCTGTTAGCAGTTTATATGTCAACTGTGGTATCTGTACACCTATAGTGTGAGTGCTTTAACTTTAGTACCCTGTTAGCAGTTTATAAGTCAACTGTGGCATCTGTACACCTATAGTGTGAGTGCTTTAACTTTAGTACCCTGTTAACAGTTTATAAGTCAACTGTGGCATCTGTACACCTATAGTGTGAGTGCTTTAACTTTAGTACCCTGTTAACAGTTGATAAGTCAACTGTGGCATCTGTACACCTATATTGTGAGTGCTTTAACTTTAGTGCCCTGTTAACAGTTTATAAGTTAACTGTGGCATTTGTACACCTATAGTGTGAGTGCTTTAATTTTAGTGCCCTGTTAGCAGTTTATAAGTCAACTGTGGCATCTGTACACCTATAGTGTGAGTGCTTTAACTTTAGTACCATGTTAGCAGTTTATAAGTCAACGGTGGCATCTGTACACCTATAGTGTGAGTGCTTTAACTTTAGTACCCTGTTAACAGTTTACAAGTCAACTGGCATCTGTACACCTATAGTGTGAGTGCTTGAACTTTAGTACCCTGTTAGCAGTTTATATGTCAACTGTGGCATCTGTACACCTATAGTGTGAGCGCTTTAACTTTAGTACCCTGTTAACTGTTTATAAGTCAACTGTGGCATCTGTACACCTATAGTGTGAGTGCTTTAACTTTTAGTACCCTGTTAGCAGTTTATAAGTCAACTGTGGCATCTGTACACCTATAGTGTGAGTGCTTTAACTTTAGTACCCTGTTAACAGTTTATAAGTCAACGGTGGCATCTGAACACCTATAGTGTGAGTGCTTTAACTTGTGTACCCTATTAACAGTTTATAAGTCAACTGTGCCATCTGTACACCTATAGTGTGAGTGCTTTAACTTTAGTACCCTGTTAACAGTTTATAAGTCAACTGTGGCATCTGTACACCTATAGTATGAGTGCTTTAACTTTAGTACCCTGTTAACAGTTTATAAGTCAACTGTGGCATCTGTACACCTATAGTGTGAGTGCTTTAACTTTAGTACCCTGTTAACAGTTTTTAAGTCAACTGTGGCATCTGTACACCTATAGTGTGAGTGCTTTATCCTTAGTACCCTGTTAGCAGTTTATAAGTCAACTGTGGCATCTGTACACCTATAGTGTGAGTGCTTTAACTTTAGTACCCTGTTAGCAGTTTATAAGTCAACTGTGGCATCTGTACAACTATAGTGTGAGTGATTTAACTTTAGTACCCTGTTAGCAGTTTATAAGTCAACTGTGGCATCTGTACACCTATAGTGTGAGTGCTTTAACTTTTAGTACCCTGTTAGCAGTTTATAAGTCAACTGTGGCATCTGTACACCTATAGTGTGAGTGCTTTAACTTTTAGTACCATGTTAGCAGTTTATAAGTCAACTGTGGCATCTGTGCACATATAGTGTGAGTGCTTTAACTTTAGTACCCTGTTAACAGTTTATAAGTCAACTGTGGCATTTGTACACCTATAGTGTGAGTGCTTTAACTTTAGTACCATGTTAGCAGTTTACAAGTCAACTGGCATCTGAACACCTATAGTGTGAGTGCTTTAACTTTAGTACCCTGTTAACAGTTTATAAGTCAACTGTGGCATCTGTACACCTATAGTGTGAGTGCTTTAACTTTAGTATCCTGTTAACAGTTTATAAGTCAACTGTGGCATCTGTACACCTATAGTGTGAGTGCTTTAACTTTAGTACCCTGTTAACAGTTTATAAGTCAACTGTGGCATCTGTACACCTATAGTGTGAGTGCTTTAACTTTAGTACCCTGTTAGCAGTTCATAAGTCAACTGTGGCATCTGTACACCTATAGTGTGAGTGCTTTAACTTGAGTACCATGTTAGCAGTTTATAAGTCAACTGTGGCATCTGTACACCTATAGTGTGAGTGCTTTAACTTTAGTATCCTGTTAGCAGTTTGTAAGTCAACTGTGGCATCTGTACACCTATAGTGTGAGTGCTTTAACTTTAGTACCATGTTAACAGTTTATAAGTCAACTGTGGCATCTGTACACCTATAGTGTGAGTGCTTTAACTTTAGTACCCTGTTAACAGTTTATAAGTCAACTGTGGCATCTGTACACCTATAGTGTGAGTGCTTTAACTTTAGTACCCTGTTAGCAGTTTATAAGTCAACTGTGGCATCTGTACACCTATAGTGTGAGTGCTTTAACTTTAGTACCCTGTTAACAGTTTATAAGTCAACTGTGGCATCTGTACACCTATAGTGTGAGTGCTTTAACTTTAGTACCATGTTAGCAGTTTATAAGTCAACGTTGGCATCTGTACACCTATAGTGTGAGTGCTTTAACTTTAGTACCCTGTTAACAGTTTACAAGTCAACTGGCATCTGTACACCTATAGTGTGAGTGCTTGAACTTTAGTACCCTGTTAGCAGTTTATATGTCAACTGTGGTATCTGTACACCTATAGTGTGAGTGCTTTAACTTTAGTACCCTGTTAGCAGTTTATAAGTCAACTGTGGCATCTGTACACCTATAGTGTGAGTGCTTTAACTTTAGTACCCTGTTAACAGTTTATAAGTCAACTGTGGCATCTGTACACCTATAGTGTGAGTGCTTTAACTTTAGTACCCTGTTAACAGTTGATAAGTCAACTGTGGCATCTGTACACCTATATTGTGAGTGCTTTAACTTTAGTGCCCTGTTAACAGTTTATAAGTTAACTGTGGCATTTGTACACCTATAGTGTGAGTGCTTTAATTTTAGTGCCCTGTTAGCAGTTTATAAGTCAACTGTGGCATCTGTACACCTATAGTGTGAGTGCTTTAACTTTAGTACCATGTTAGCAGTTTATAAGTCAACGGTGGCATCTGTACACCTATAGTGTGAGTGCTTTAACTTTAGTACCCTGTTAACAGTTTACAAGTCAACTGGCATCTGTACACCTATAGTGTGAGTGCTTGAACTTTAGTACCCTGTTAGCAGTTTATATGTCAACTGTGGCATCTGTACACCTATAGTGTGAGTGCTTTAACTTTAGTACCCTGTTAACTGTTTATAAGTCAACTGTGGCATCTGTACACCTATAGTGTGAGTGCTTTAACTTTTAGTACCCTGTTAGCAGTTTATAAGTCAACTGTGGCATCTGTACACCTATAGTGTGAGTGCTTTAACTTTAGTACCCTGTTAACAGTTTATAAGTCAACGGTGGCATCTGAACACCTATAGTGTGAGTGCTTTAACTTGTGTACCCTATTAACAGTTTATAAGTCAACTGTGCCATCTGTACACCTATAGTGTGAGTGCTTTAACTTTAGTACCCTGTTAACAGTTTATAAGTCAACTGTGGCATCTGTACACCTATAGTATGAGTGCTTTAACTTTAGTACCCTGTTAACAGTTTATAAGTCAACTGTGGCATCTGTACACCTATAGTGTGAGTGCTTTAACTTTAGTACCCTGTTAACAGTTTTTAAGTCAACTGTGGCATCTGTACACCTATAGTGTGAGTGCTTTATCCTTAGTACCCTGTTAGCAGTTTATAAGTCAACTGTGGCATCTGTACACCTATAGTGTGAGTGCTTTAACTTTAGTACCATATTAGCAGTTTATAAGTCAACTGTGGCATCTGTACACCTATAGTGTGAGTGCTTTAACTTTTGTGCCCTGTTAGCAGTTTATAAGTCAACTGTGGCATCTGTACACCTATAGTGTGAGTGCTTTAACTTTAGTACCCTGTTAACAGTTTATAAGTCAACTGTGGCATCTGTACACCTATAGTGTGAGTGCTTTAACTTTAGTACCATGTTAGCAGTTTATAAGTCAACTTTGGCATCTGTACACCTATAGTGTGAGTGCTTTAACTTTAGTATCCTGTTAACAGTTTACAAGTCAACTGGCCTCTGTACACCTATAGTGTGAGTGCTTTAACTTTAGTACACTGTTAGCAGTTTATATGTCAACTGTGGCATCTGTACACCTATAGTGTGAGTGCTTTAACTTTAGTACCCTGTTAACAGTTTATAAGTCAACTGTGGCATCTGTACACCTATAGTGTGAGTGCTTTAACTTTAGTACCCTGTTAGCAGTTTATAAGTCAACTGTGGCATCTGTACACCTATAGTGTGAGTGCTTTAACTTTTAGTACCCTGTTAGCAGTTTATAAGTCAACTGTGGCATCTGTACACCTATAGTGTGAGTGCTTTAACTTTAGTACCCTGTTAACAGTTTATAAGTCAACGGTGGCATCTGTACACCTATAGTGTGAGTGCTTTAACTTTAGTACCCTGTTAGCAGTTTATAAGTCAACTGTGGCATCTGTACACCTATAGTGTGAGTGCTTTAACTTTAGTACCCTGTTAGCAGTTTATAAGTCAACGGTGACATCTCTACACCTATATTGTGAGTGCTTTAACTTTAGTACCCTGTTAACAGTTTACAAGTCAACTGGCATCTGTACACCTATAGTGTGAGTGCTTTAATTTTAGTACCCTGTTAGCAGTTTATAAGTCAACTGTGGCATCTGTACACCTATAGTGTGAGTGCTTTAACTTTAGTACCCTGTTAGCAGTTTATAAGTCAACTGGTATCTGTACACCTATAGTGTGAGTGCTTTAACTTTAGTACCCTGTTAGCAGTTTATAAGTCAACTGGTATCTGTACACCTATAGTGTGAGTGCTTTAACTTTAGTACCCTGTTAACAGTTTATAAGTCAACTGTGGCATCTGTACACCTATAGTGTGAGTGCTTTAACTTTAGTACCCTGTTAACAGTTTATAAGTCAATGGTGGCATCTGTACACCTATAGTGTGAGTGCTTTAACTTTAGTACCCTGTTAGCAGTTTATAAGTCAACTGGTATCTGTACACCTATAGTGTGAGTGCTTTAACTTTAGTACCCTGTTAACAGTTTATAAGTCAACTGTGGCATCTGTACACCTATAGTGTGAGTGCTTTAACTTTAGTACCCTGTTAACAGTTTATAAGTCAATGGTGGCATCTGTACACCTATAGTGTGAGTGCTTTAACTTTAGTACCCTGTTAACAGTTTATAAGTCAACTGTGGCATCTGTACACCTATAGTGTGAGTGCTTTAACTTTAGTACCCTGTTAGCAGTTTATAAGTCAACGGTGGCATCTGTACACCTATAGTGTGAGTGCTTTGACTTTAGTACCCTGTTAACAGTTTATAAGTCAACTGTGGCATCTGTACACCTATAGTGTGAGTGCTTTAACTTTAGTACCCTGTTAGCAGTTCATAAGTCAACTGTGGCATCTGTACACCTATAGTGTGAGTGCTTTAACTTTAGTACCCTGTTAACAGTTTACAAGTCAACTGGCATCTGTACACCTATAGTGTGAGTGCTTTAACTTTAGTACCCTGTTAGCAGTTTATAAGTCAACTGTGGCATCTGTACACCTATAGTGTGAGTGTTTTAACTTTTTGTACCCTGTTAGCAGTTTATAAGTCAACTGTGGCATCTGTACACATATAGTGTGAGTGCTTTAACTTTAGTACCCTGTTAACAGTTTATAAGTCAACTGTGACATCTGTACACCTATAGTGTGAGTGCTTTAACTTTAGTACCCTGTTAACAGTTTATAAGTCAACTGTGGCATCTGTACACCTATAGTGTGAGTGCTTTAACTTTAGTACCCTGTTAACAGTTTATAAGTCAACTGTGGCATCTGTACACCTATAGTGTGAGTGCTTTAACTTTAGTACCCTGTTAACAGTTGATAAGTCAACTGTGGCATCTGTACACCTATATTGTGAGTGCTTTTACTTTAGTGCCCTGTTAACAGTTTATAAGTTAACTGTGGCATTTGTACACCTATAGTGTGAGTGCTTTAATTTTAGTGCCCTGTTAGCAGTTTATAAGTCAACTGTGGCATCTGTACACCTATAGTGTGAGTGCTTTAACTTTAGGACCATGTTAGCAGTTTATAAGTCAACGGTGGCATCTGTACACCTATAGTGTGAGTGTTTTAACTTTAGTACCCTGTTAACAGTTTACAAGTCAACTGGCATCTGTACACCTATAGTGTGAGTGCTTGAACTTTAGTACCCTGTTAGCAGTTTATATGTCAACTGTGGCATCTGTACACCTATAGTGTGAGTGCTTTAACTTTAGTACCCTGTTAACTGTTTATAAGTCAACTGTGGCATCTGTACACCTATAGTGTGAGTGCTTTAACTTTTAGTACCCTGTTAGCAGTTTATAAGTCAACTGTGGCATCTGTACACCTATAGTGTGAGTGCTTTAACTTTAGTACCCTGTTAACAGTTTATAAGTCAACGGTGGCATCTGAACACCTATAGTGTGAGTGCTTTAACTTGTGTACCCTATTAACAGTTTATAAGTCAACTGTGCCATCTGTACACCTATAGTGTGAGTGCTTTAACTTTAGTACCCTGTTAACAGTTTATAAGTCAACTGTGGCATCTGTACACCTATAGTATGAGTGCTTTAACTTTAGTACCCTGTTAACAGTTTATAAGTCAACTGTGGCATCTGTACACCTATAGTGTGAGTGCTTTAACTTTAGTACCCTGTTAACAGTTTTTAAGTCAACTGTGGCATCTGTACACCTATAGTGTGAGTGCTTTATCCTTAGTACCCTGTTAGCAGTTTATAAGTCAACTGTGGCATCTGTACACCTATAGTGTGAGTGCTTTAACTTTAGTACCATATTAGCAGTTTATAAGTCAACTGTGGCATCTGTACACCTATAGTGTGAGTGCTTTAACTTTTGTGCCCTGTTAGCAGTTTATAAGTCAACTGTGGCATCTGTACACCTATAGTGTGAGTGCTTTAACTTTAGTACCCTGTTAACAGTTTATAAGTCAACTGTGGCATCTGTACACCTATAGTGTGAGTGCTTTAACTTTAGTACCATGTTAGCAGTTTATAAGTCAACTTTGGCATCTGTACACCTATAGTGTGAGTGCTTTAACTTTAGTATCCTGTTAACAGTTTACAAGTCAACTGGCCTCTGTACACCTATAGTGTGAGTGCTTTAACTTTAGTACACTGTTAGCAGTTTATATGTCAACTGTGGCATCTGTACACCTATAGTGTGAGTGCTTTAACTTTAGTACCCTGTTAACAGTTTATAAGTCAACTGTGGCATCTGTACACCTATAGTGTGAGTGCTTTAACTTTAGTACCCTGTTAGCAGTTTATAAGTCAACTGTGGCATCTGTACACCTATAGTGTGAGTGCTTTAACTTTTAGTACCCTGTTAGCAGTTTATAAGTCAACTGTGGCATCTGTACACCTATAGTGTGAGTGCTTTAACTTTAGTACCCTGTTAACAGTTTATAAGTCAACGGTGGCATCTGTACACCTATAGTGTGAGTGCTTTAACTTTAGTACCCTGTTAGCAGTTTATAAGTCAACTGTGGCATCTGTACACCTATAGTGTGAGTGCTTTAACTTTAGTACCCTGTTAGCAGTTTATAAGTCAACGGTGACATCTCTACACCTATATTGTGAGTGCTTTAACTTTAGTACCCTGTTAACAGTTTACAAGTCAACTGGCATCTGTACACCTATAGTGTGAGTGCTTTAATTTTAGTACCCTGTTAGCAGTTTATAAGTCAACTGTGGCATCTGTACACCTATAGTGTGAGTGCTTTAACTTTAGTACCCTGTTAGCAGTTTATAAGTCAACTGGTATCTGTACACCTATAGTGTGAGTGCTTTAACTTTAGTACCCTGTTAGCAGTTTATAAGTCAACTGGTATCTGTACACCTATAGTGTGAGTGCTTTAACTTTAGTACCCTGTTAACAGTTTATAAGTCAACTGTGGCATCTGTACACCTATAGTGTGAGTGCTTTAACTTTAGTACCCTGTTAACAGTTTATAAGTCAATGGTGGCATCTGTACACCTATAGTGTGAGTGCTTTAACTTTAGTACCCTGTTAGCAGTTTATAAGTCAACTGGTATCTGTACACCTATAGTGTGAGTGCTTTAACTTTAGTACCCTGTTAACAGTTTATAAGTCAACTGTGGCATCTGTACACCTATAGTGTGAGTGCTTTAACTTTAGTACCCTGTTAACAGTTTATAAGTCAATGGTGGCATCTGTACACCTATAGTGTGAGTGCTTTAACTTTAGTACCCTGTTAACAGTTTATAAGTCAACTGTGGCATCTGTACACCTATAGTGTGAGTGCTTTAACTTTAGTACCCTGTTAGCAGTTTATAAGTCAACGGTGGCATCTGTACACCTATAGTGTGAGTGCTTTGACTTTAGTACCCTGTTAACAGTTTATAAGTCAACTGTGGCATCTGTACACCTATAGTGTGAGTGCTTTAACTTTAGTACCCTGTTAGCAGTTCATAAGTCAACTGTGGCATCTGTACACCTATAGTGTGAGTGCTTTAACTTTAGTACCCTGTTAACAGTTTACAAGTCAACTGGCATCTGTACACCTATAGTGTGAGTGCTTTAACTTTAGTACCCAGTTAACAGTTTATAAGTCAACTGTGGCATCTGTACACCTATAGTGTGAGTGCTTTAACTTTTAGTACCCTGTTAGCAGTTTACAAGTCAACTGGCATCTGTACACCTATAGTGTGAGTGCTTTAACTTTAGTGCCCTGTTAGCAGTTTATAAGTCAACTGTGGCATCTGTACACCTATAGTGTGAGTGCTTTAACTTTAGTACCCTGTTAGCAGTTTACAATACAACTGGCATCTGTACACCTATAGTGTGAGTGCTTTAACTTTAGTACCATGTTAGCAGTTTATAAGTCAACTGTGGCATCTGTACACCTATAGTGTGAGTGTTTTAACTTTAGTACCCTGTTAGCAGTTTATAATTCAACTGTGGCATCTGTCCACCTATAGTGTGAGTGCTTTAACTTTAGTACCCTGTTAGCAGTTTATAGTCAACTGTGGCATCTGTACACCTATAGTGTGAGTGCTTTAACTTTAGTACCCTGTTAACAGTTTATAAGTCAACTGTGGCATCTGTGCACCTATAGTGTGAGTGCTTTAACTTTAGTACCCTGTTAGCAGTTTATAAGTCAACTGTGGCATCTGTACACCTATAGTGTGAGTGCTTTAACTTTAGGACCCTGTTAGCAGTTTATAAGTCAACTGTGGCATCTGTACAACTATAGTGTGAGTGCTTTAACTTTAGTACCCTGTTAGCAGTTTATAAGTCAACTGTGGCATCTGTACACCTATAGTAAGAGTGCTTTAACTTTTAGTACCCTGTTAGCAGTTTATAAGTTAACTGTGGCATCTGTACACCTATAATGTGAGTGCTTTAACTTTTAGTACCATGTTAGCAGTTTATAAGTCAACTGTGGCATCTGTACACATATAGTGTGAGTGCTTTAACTTTAGTACCCTGTTAACAGTTTATAAGTCAATGGTGGCATCTGTACACCTATAGTGTGAGTGCTTTAACTTTAGTACCCTGTTAGCAGTTTATAAGTCAACTGGTATCTGTACACCTATAGTGTGAGTGCTTTAACTTTAGTACCCTGTTAACAGTTTATAAGTCAACTGTGACATCTGTACACCTATAGTGTGAGTGCTTTAACTTTAGTACCCTGTTAACAGTTTATAAGTCAATGGTGGCATCTGTACACCTATAGTGTGAGTGCTTTAACTTTAGTACCCTGTTAACAGTTTATAAGTCAACTGTGGCATCTGTACACCTATAGTGTGAGTGCTTTAACTTTAGTACCCTGTTAGCAGTTTATAAGTCAACGGTGCCATCTGTACACCTATAGTGTGAGTGCTTTGACTTTAGTACCCTGTTAACAGTTTATAAGTCAACTGTGGCATCTGTACACCTATAGTGTGAGTGCTTTAACTTTAGTACCCTGTTAGCAGTTCATAAGTCAACTGTGGCATCTGTACACCTATAGTGTGAGTGCTTTAACTTTAGTACCCTGTTAACAGTTTACAAGTCAACTGGCATCTGTACACCTATAGTGTGAGTGCTTTAACTTTAGTACCCAGTTAACAGTTTATAAGTCAACTGTGGCATCTGTACACCTATAGTGTGAGTGCTTTAACTTTTAGTACCCTGTTAGCAGTTTACAAGTCAACTGGCATCTGTACACCTATAGTGTGAGTGCTTTAACTTTAGTGCCCTGTTAGCAGTTTATAAGTCAACTGTGGCATCTGTACACCTATAGTGTGAGTGCTTTAACTTTAGTACCCTGTTAGCAGTTTACAATACAACTGGCATCTGTACACCTATAGTGTGAGTGCTTTAACTTTAGTACCATGTTAGCAATTTATAAGTCAACTGTGGCATCTGTACACCTATAGTGTGAGTGTTTTAACTTTAGTACCCTGTTAGCAGTTTATAATTCAACTGTGGCATCTGTCCACCTATAGTGTGAGTGCTTTAACTTTAGTACCCTGTTAGCAGTTTATAGTCAACTGTGGCATCTGTACACCTATAGTGTGAGTGCTTTAACTTTAGTACCCTGTTAACAGTTTATAAGTCAACTGTGGCATCTGTGCACCTATAGTGTGAGTGCTTTAACTTTAGTACCCTGTTAGCAGTTTATAAGTCAACTGTGGAATCTGTACACCTATAGTGTGAGTGCTTTAACTTTAGGACCCTGTTAGCAGTTTATAAGTCAACTGTGGCATCTGTACAACTATAGTGTGAGTGCTTTAACTTTAGTACCCTGTTAGCAGTTTATAAGTCAACTGTGGCATCTGTACACCTATAGTAAGAGTGCTTTAACTTTTAGTACCCTGTTAGCAGTTTATAAGTCAACTGTGGCATCTGTACACCTATAGTGTGAGTGCTTTAACTTTTAGTACCATGTTAGCAGTTTATAAGTCAACTGTGGCATCTGTACACATATAGTGTGAGTGCTTTAACATTAGTACCCTGTTAACAGTTTATAAGTCAACTGTGGCATTTGTACACCTATAGTGTGAGTGCTTTAACTTTAGTACCATGTTAGCAGTTTACAAGTCAACTGGCATCTGAACACCTATAGTGTGAGTGCTTTAACTTTAGTACCCTGTTAACAGTTTATAAGTCAATGGTGGCATCTGTACACCTATAGTGTGAGTGCTTTAACTTTAGTACCCTGTTAACAGTTTATAAGTCAACTGTGGCATCTGTACACCTATAGTGTGAGTGCTTTAACTTTAGTACCCTGTTAGCAGTTTATAAGTCAACGGTGGCATCTGTACACCTATAGTGTGAGTGCTTTGACTTTAGTACCCTGTTAACAGTTTATAAGTCAACTGTGGCATCTGTACACCTATAGTGTGAGTGCTTTAACTTTAGTACCCTGTTAGCAGTTCATAAGTCAACTGTGGCATCTGTACACCTATAGTGTGAGTGCTTTAACTTTAGTACCCTGTTAACAGTTTATAAGTCAACTGTGGCATCTGTACACCTATAGTATGAGTGCTTTAAATTTAGTACCCTGTTAACAGTTTATAAGTCAACTGTGGCATCTGTACACCTATAGTGTGAGTGCTTTAACTTTAGTACCCTGTTAACAGTTTTTAAGTCAACTGTGGCATCTGTACACCTATAGTGTGAGTGCTTTATCCTTAGTACCCTGTTAGCAGTTTATAAGTCAACTGTGGCATCTGTACACCTATAGTGTGAGTGCTTTAACTTTAGTACCATATTAGCAGTTTATAAGTCAACTGTGGCATCTGTACACCTATAGTGTGAGTGCTTTAACTTTTGTGCCCTGTTAGCAGTTTATAAGTCAACTGTGGCATCTGTACACCTATAGTGTGAGTGCTTTAACTTTAGTACCCTGTTAACAGTTTATAAGTCAACTGTGGCATCTGTACACCTATAGTGTGAGTGCTTTAACTTTAGTACCATGTTAGCAGTTTATAAGTCAACTTTGGCATCTGTACACCTATAGTGTGAGTGCTTTAACTTTAGTATCCTGTTAACAGTTTACAAGTCAACTGGCCTCTGTACACCTATAGTGTGAGTGCTTTAACTTTAGTACACTGTTAGCAGTTTATATGTCAACTGTGGCATCTGTACACCTATAGTGTGAGTGCTTTAACTTTAGTACCCTGTTAACAGTTTATAAGTCAACTGTGGCATCTGTACACCTATAGTGTGAGTGCTTTAACTTTAGTACCCTGTTAGCAGTTTATAAGTCAACTGTGGCATCTGTACACCTATAGTGTGAGTGCTTTAACTTTTAGTACCCTGTTAGCAGTTTATAAGTCAACTGTGGCATCTGTACACCTATAGTGTGAGTGCTTTAACTTGAGTACCATGTTAGCAGTTTATAAGTCAACTGTGGCATCTGTACACCTATAGTGTGAGTGCTTTAACTTTAGTATCCTGTTAGCAGTTTGTAAGTCAACTGTGGCATCTGTACACCTATAGTGTGAGTGCTTTAACTTTAGTACCATGTTAGCAGTTTATAAGTCAACTGTGGCATCTGTACACCTATAGTGTGAGTGTTTTAACTTTAGTACCCTGTTAGCAGTTTATAAGTCAACTGTGGCATCTGTACACCTATAGTGTGAGTGCTTTAACTTTAGTACCCTGTTAGCAGTTTATAAGTCAACTGTGGCATCTGTACACCTATAGTGTGAGTGCTTTAACTTTAGTACCCTGTTAGCAGTTTATAAGTCAACTGTGGCATCTGTACACCTATAGTGTGAGTGCTTTAACTTTAGTACCCTGTTAGCAGTTTATAAGTCAACTGTGGCATCTGTACACCTATAGTGTGAGTGCTTTAACTTTAGTACCCTGTTAGCAGTTTATAAGTCAACTGTGGCATCTGTACACCTATAGTGTGAATGCTTTAACTTTTGTGCCCTATTAGCAGTTTATAAGTCAACTGTGGCATCTGTACACCTATAGTGTGAGTGCTTTAATTTAGTACCCTGTTAACAGTTTATAAGTCAACTGTGGCATCTGTACACCTATAGTGTGAGTGCTTTAACTTTAGTACCATGTTAGCAGTTTATAAGTCAACTGTGGCATCTGTACACCTATAGTGTGAGTGCTTTAACTTTAGTACCCTGTTAACAGTTTACAAGTCAACTGGCATCTGTACACCTATAGTGTGAGTGCTTTAACTTTAGTACCCTGTTAGCAGTTTATATGTCAACTGTGGCATCTGTACACCTATAGTGTGAGTGCTTTAACTTTAGTACCATGTTAACAGTTTATAAGTCAACTGTGGCATCTGTACACCTATAGTGTGAGTGCTTTAACTTTAGTACCCTGTTAACAGTTTATAAGTCAACTGTGGCATCTGTACACCTATAGTGTGAGTGCTTTAACTTTAGTACCCTGTTAGCAGTTTATAAGTCAACTGTGGCATCTGTACACCTATAGTGTGAGTGCTTTAACTTTAGTACCCTGTTAACAGTTTATAAGTCAACTGTGGCATCTGTACACCTATAGTGTGAGTGCTTTAACTTTAGTACCATGTTAGCAGTTTATAAGTCAACGGTGGCATCTGTACACCTATAGTGTGAGTGCTTTAACTTTAGTACCCTGTTAACAGTTTACAAGTCAACTGGCATCTGTACACCTATAGTGTGAGTGCTTGAACTTTAGTACCCTGTTAGCAGTTTATATGTCAACTGTGGTATCTGTACACCTATAGTGTGAGTGCTTTAACTTTAGTACCCTGTTAGCAGTTTATAAGTCAACTGTGGCATCTGTACACCTATAGTGTGAGTGCTTTAACTTTAGTACCCTGTTAACAGTTTATAAGTCAACTGTGGCATCTGTACACCTATAGTGTGAGTGCTTTAACTTTAGTACCCTGTTAACAGTTGATAAGTCAACTGTGGCATCTGTACACCTATATTGTGAGTGCTTTAACTTTAGTGCCCTGTTAACAGTTTATAAGTTAACTGTGGCATTTGTACACCTATAGTGTGAGTGCTTTAATTTTAGTGCCCTGTTAGCAGTTTATAAGTCAACTGTGGCATCTGTACACCTATAGTGTGAGTGCTTTAACTTTAGTACCATGTTAGCAGTTTATAAGTCAACGGTGGCATCTGTACACCTATAGTGTGAGTGCTTTAACTTTAGTACCCTGTTAACAGTTTACAAGTCAACTGGCATCTGTACACCTATAGTGTGAGTGCTTGAACTTTAGTACCCTGTTAGCAGTTTATATGTCAACTGTGGCATCTGTACACCTATAGTGTGAGTGCTTTAACTTTAGTACCCTGTTAACTGTTTATAAGTCAACTGTGGCATCTGTACACCTATAGTGTGAGTGCTTTAACTTTTAGTACCCTGTTAGCAGTTTATAAGTCAACTGTGGCATCTGTACACCTATAGTGTGAGTGCTTTAACTTTAGTACCCTGTTAACAGTTTATAAGTCAACGGTGGCATCTGAACACCTATAGTGTGAGTGCTTTAACTTGTGTACCCTATTAACAGTTTATAAGTCAACTGTGCCATCTGTACACCTATAGTGTGAGTGCTTTAACTTTAGTACCCTGTTAACAGTTTATAAGTCAACTGTGGCATCTGTACACCTATAGTATGAGTGCTTTAACTTTAGTACCCTGTTAACAGTTTATAAGTCAACTGTGGCATCTGTACACCTATAGTGTGAGTGCTTTAACTTTAGTACCCTGTTAACAGTTTTTAAGTCAACTGTGGCATCTGTACACCTATAGTGTGAGTGCTTTATCCTTAGTACCCTGTTAGCAGTTTATAAGTCAACTGTGGCATCTGTACACCTATAGTGTGAGTGCTTTAACTTTAGTACCATATTAGCAGTTTATAAGTCAACTGTGGCATCTGTACACCTATAGTGTGAGTGCTTTAACTTTTGTGCCCTGTTAGCAGTTTATAAGTCAACTGTGGCATCTGTACACCTATAGTGTGAGTGCTTTAACTTTAGTACCCTGTTAACAGTTTATAAGTCAACTGTGGCATCTGTACACCTATAGTGTGAGTGCTTTAACTTTAGTACCATGTTAGCAGTTTATAAGTCAACTTTGGCATCTGTACACCTATAGTGTGAGTGCTTTAACTTTAGTATCCTGTTAACAGTTTACAAGTCAACTGGCCTCTGTACACCTATAGTGTGAGTTCTTTAACTTTAGTACACTGTTAGCAGTTTATATGTCAACTGTGGCATCTGTACACCTATAGTGTGAGTGCTTTAACTTTAGTACCCTGTTAACAGTTTATAAGTCAACTGTGGCATCTGTACACCTATAGTGTGAGTGCTTTAACTTTAGTACCCTGTTAGCAGTTTATAAGTCAACTGTGGCATCTGTACACCTATAGTGTGAGTGCTTTAACTTTTAGTACCCTGTTAGCAGTTTATAAGTCAACTGTGGCATCTGTACACCTATAGTGTGAGTGCTTTAACTTTCGTACCCTGTTAACAGTTTATAAGTCAACGGTGGCATCTGTACACCTATAGTGTGAGTGCTTTAACTTTGGTACCCTGTTAGCAGTTTATAAGTCAACTGTGGCATCTGTACACCTATAGTGTGAGTGCTTTAACTTTAGTACCCTGTTAGCAGTTTATAAGTCAACGGTGACATCTCTACACCTATATTGTGAGTGCTTTAACTTTAGTACCCTGTTAACAGTTTACAAGTCAACTGGCATCTGTACACCTATAGTGTGAGTGCTTTAATTTTAGTACCCTGTTAGCAGTTTATAAGTCAACTGTGGCATCTGTACACCTATAGTGTGAGTGCTTTAACTTTAGTACCCTGTTAGCAGTTTATAAGTCAACTGGTATCTGTACACCTATAGTGTGAGTGCTTTAACTTTAGTACCCTGTTAGCAGTTTATAAGTCAACTGGTATCTGTACACCTATAGTGTGAGTGCTTTAACTTTAGTACCCTGTTAACAGTTTATAAATCAACTGTGGCATCTGTACACCTATAGTGTGAGTGCTTTAACTTTAGTACCCTGTTAACAGTTTATAAGTCAATGGTGGCATCTGTACACCTATAGTGAGAGTGCTTTAACTTTAGTACCCTGTTAGCAGTTTATAAGTCAACTGGTATCTGTACACCTATAGTGTGAGTGCTTTAACTTTAGTACCCTGTTAACAGTTTATAAGTCAACTGTGGCATCTGTACACCTATAGTGTGAGTGCTTTAACTTTAGTACCCTGTTAACAGTTTATAAATCAATGGTGGCATCTGTACACCTATAGTGTGAGTGCTTTAACTTTAGTACCCTGTTAACAGTTTATAAGTCAACTGTGGCATCTGTACACCTATAGTGTGAGTGCTTTAACTTTAGTACCCTGTTAGCAGTTTATAAGTCAACGGTGGCATCTGTACACCTATAGTGTGAGTGCTTTGACTTTAGTACCCTGTTAACAGTTTATAAGTCAACTGTGGCATCTGTACACCTATAGTGTGAGTGCTTTAACTTTAGTACCCTGTTAGCAGTTTACAAGTCAACTGGCATCTGTACACCTATAGTGTGAGTGCTTTAACTTTAGTACCCAGTTAACAGTTTATAAGTCAACTGTGGCATCTGTACACCTATAGTGTGAGTGCTTTAACTTTTAGTACCCTGTTAGCAGTTTACAAGTCAACTGGCATCTGTACACCTATAGTGTGAGTGCTTTAACTTTAGTGCCCTGTTAGCAGTTTATAAGTCAACTGTGGCATCTGTACACCTATAGTGTGAGTGCTTTAACTTTAGTACCCTGTTAGCAGTTTACAATACAACTGGCATCTGTACACCTATAGTGTGAGTGCTTTAACTTTAGTACCATGTTAGCAATTTATAAGTCAACTGTGGCATCTGTACACCTATAGTGTGAGTGTTTTAACTTTAGTACCCTGTTAGCAGTTTATAATTCAACTGTGGCATCTGTCCACCTATAGTGTGAGTGCTTTAACTTTAGTACCCTGTTAGCAGTTTATAGTCAACTGTGGCATCTGTACACCTATAGTGTGAGTGCTTTAACTTTAGTACCCTGTTAACAGTTTATAAGTCAACTGTGGCATCTGTGCACCTATAGTGTGAGTGCTTTAACTTTAGTACCCTGTTAGCAGTTTATAAGTCAACTGTGGCATCTGTACACCTATAGTGTGAGTGCTTTAACTTTAGGACCCTGTAAGCAGTTTATAAGTCAACTGTGGCATCTGTACAACTATAGTGTGAGTGCTTTAACTTTAGTACCCTGTTAGCAGTTTATAAGTCAACTGTGGCATCTGTACACCTATAGTAAGAGTGCTTTAACTTTTAGTACCCTGTTAGCAGTTTATAAGTCAACTGTGGCATCTGTACACCTATAGTGTGAGTGCTTTAACTTTTAGTACCATGTTAGCAGTTTATAAGTCAACTGTGGCATCTGTACACATATAGTGTGAGTGCTTTAACTTTAGTACCCTGTTAACAGTTTATAAGTCAATGGTGGCATCTGTACACCTATAGTGTGAGTGCTTTAACTTTAGTACCCTGTTAACAGTTTATAAGTCAATGGTGGCATCTGTACACCTATAGTGTGAGTGCTTTAACTTTAGTACCCTGTTAGCAGTTTATAAGTCAACTGGTATCTGTACACCTATAGTGTGAGTGCTTTAACTTTAGTACCCTGTTAACAGTTTATAAGTCAACTGTGGCATCTGTACACCTATAGTGTGAGTGCTTTAACTTTAGTACCCTGTTAACAGTTTATAAGTCAATGGTGGCATCTGTACACCTATAGTGTGAGTGCTTTAACTTTAGTACCCTGTTAACAGTTTATAAGTCAACTGTGGCATCTGTACACCTATAGTGTGAGTGCTTTAACTTTAGTACCCTGTTAGCAGTTTATAAGTCAACGGTGGCATCTGTACACCTATAGTGTGAGTGCTTTGACTTTAGTACCCTGTTAACAGTTTATAAGTCAACTGTGGCATCTGTACACCTATAGTGTGAGTGCTTTAACTTTAGTACCCTGTTAGCAGTTCATAAGTCAACTGTGGCATCTGTACACCTATAGTGTGAGTGCTTTAACTTTAGTACCCTGTTAACAGTTTACAAGCCAACTGGCATCTGTACACCTATAGTGTGAGTGCTTTAACTTTAGTACCCAGTTAACAGTTTATAAGTCAACTGTGGCATCTGTACACCTATAGTGTGAGTGCTTTAACTTTTAGTACCCTGTTAGCAGTTTACAAGTCAACTGGCATCTGTACACCTATAGTGTGAGTGCTTTAACTTTAGTGCCCTGTTAGCAGTTTATAAGTCAACTGTGGCATCTGTACACCTATAGTGTGAGTGCTTTAACTTTAGTACCCTGTTAGCAGTTTACAATACAACTGGCATCTGTACACCTATAGTGTGAGTGCTTTAACTTTAGTACCATGTTAGCAATTTATAAGTCAACTGTGGCATCTGTACACCTATAGTGTGAGTGTTTTAACTTTAGTACCCTGTTAGCAGTTTATAATTCAACTGTGGCATCTGTCCACCTATAGTGTGAGTGCTTTAACTTTAGTACCCTGTTAGCAGTTTATAGTCAACTGTGGCATCTGTACACCTATAGTGTGAGTGCTTTAACTTTAGTACCCTGTTAACAGTTTATAAGTCAACTGTGGCATCTGTGCACCTATAGTGTGAGTGCTTTAACTTTAGTACCCTGTTAGCAGTTTATAAGTCAACTGTGGCATCTGTACACCTATAGTGTGAGTGCTTTAACTTTAGGACCCTGTTAGCAGTTTATAAGTCAACTGTGGCATCTGTACAACTATAGTGTGAGTGCTTTAACTTTAGTACCCTGTTAGCAGTTTATAAGTCAACTGTGGCATCTGTACACCTATAGTAAGAGTGCTTTAACTTTTAGTACCCTGTTAGCAGTTTATAAGTCAACTGTGGCATCTGTACACCTATAGTGTGAGTGCTTTAACTTTTAGTACCATGTTAGCAGTTTATAAGTCAACTGTGGCATCTGTACACATATAGTGTGAGTGCTTTAACTTTAGTACCCTGTTAACAGTTTATAAGTCAACTGTGGCATTTGTACACCTATAGTGTGAGTGCTTTAACTTTAGTACCCTGTTAGCAGTTTATAAGTCAACTGTGGCATCTGTACACCTATAGTGTGAGTGCTTTAACTTTAGGACCCTGTAAGCAGTTTATAAGTCAACTGTGGCATCTGTACACATATAGTGTGAGTGCTTTAACTTTAGTACCCTGTTAACAGTTTATAAGTCAACTGTGGCATTTGTACACCTATAGTGTGAGTGCTTTAACTTTAGTACCCTGTTAGCAGTTTATAAGTCAACTGTGGCATCTGTACACCTATAGTGTGAGTGCTTTAACTTTAGGACCCTGTAAGCAGTTTATAAGTCAACTGTGGCATCTGTACAACTATAGTGTGAGTGCTTTAACTTTAGTACCCTGTTAGCAGTTTATAAGTCAACTGTGGCATCTGTACACCTATAGTAAGAGTGCTTTAACTTTTAGTACCCTGTTAGCAGTTTATAAGTCAACTGTGGCATCTGTACACCTATAGTGTGAGTGCTTTAACTTTTAGTACCATGTTAGCAGTTTATAAGTCAACTGTGGCATCTGTACACATATAGTGTGAGTGCTTTAACTTTAGTACCCTGTTAACAGTTTATAAGTCAATGGTGGCATCTGTACACCTATAGTGTGAGTGCTTTAACTTTAGTACCCTGTTAACAGTTTATAAGTCAATGGTGGCATCTGTACACCTATAGTGTGAGTGCTTTAACTTTAGTACCCTGTTAGCAGTTTATAAGTCAACTGGTATCTGTACACCTATAGTGTGAGTGCTTTAACTTTAGTACCCTGTTAACAGTTTATAAGTCAACTGTGGCATCTGTACACCTATAGTGTGAGTGCTTTAACTTTAGTACCCTGTTAACAGTTTATAAGTCAATGGTGGCATCTGTACACCTATAGTGTGAGTGCTTTAACTTTAGTACCCTGTTAACAGTTTATAAGTCAACTGTGGCATCTGTACACCTATAGTGTGAGTGCTTTAACTTTAGTACCCTGTTAGCAGTTTATAAGTCAACGGTGGCATCTGTACACCTATAGTGTGAGTGCTTTGACTTTAGTACCCTGTTAACAGTTTATAAGTCAACTGTGGCATCTGTACACCTATAGTGTGAGTGCTTTAACTTTAGTACCCTGTTAGCAGTTCATAAGTCAACTGTGGCATCTGTACACCTATAGTGTGAGTGCTTTAACTTTAGTACCCTGTTAACAGTTTACAAGTCAACTGGCATCTGTACACCTATAGTGTGAGTGCTTTAACTTTAGTACCCAGTTAACAGTTTATAAGTCAACTGTGGCATCTGTACACCTATAGTGTGAGTGCTTTAACTTTTAGTACCCTGTTAGCAGTTTACAAGTCAACTGGCATCTGTACACCTATAGTGTGAGTGCTTTAACTTTAGTGCCCTGTTAGCAGTTTATAAGTCAACTGTGGCATCTGTACACCTATAGTGTGAGTGCTTTAACTTTAGTACCCTGTTAGCAGTTTACAATACAACTGGCATCTGTACACCTATAGTGTGAGTGCTTTAACTTTAGTACCATGTTAGCAATTTATAAGTCAACTGTGGCATCTGTACACCTATAGTGTGAGTGTTTTAACTTTAGTACCCTGTTAGCAGTTTATAATTCAACTGTGGCATCTGTCCACCTATAGTGTGAGTGCTTTAACTTTAGTACCCTGTTAGCAGTTTATAGTCAACTGTGGCATCTGTACACCTATAGTGTGAGTGCTTTAACTTTAGTACCCTGTTAACAGTTTATAAGTCAACTGTGGCATCTGTGCACCTATAGTGTGAGTGCTTTAACTTTAGTACCCTGTTAGCAGTTTATAAGTCAACTGTGGCATCTGTACACCTATAGTGTGAGTGCTTTAACTTTAGGACCCTGTTAGCAGTTTATAAGTCAACTGTGGCATCTGTACAACTATAGTGTGAGTGCTTTAACTTTAGTACCCTGTTAGCAGTTTATAAGTCAACTGTGGCATCTGTACACCTATAGTAAGAGTGCTTTAACTTTTAGTACCCTGTTAGCAGTTTATAAGTCAACTGTGGCATCTGTACACCTATAGTGTGAGTGCTTTAACTTTTAGTACCATGTTAGCAGTTTATAAGTCAACTGTGGCATCTGTACACATATAGTGTGAGTGCTTTAACTTTAGTACCCTGTTAACAGTTTATAAGTCAACTGTGGCATTTGTACACCTATAGTGTGAGTGCTTTAACTTTAGTACCATGTTAGCAGTTTACAAGTCAACTGGCATCTGAACACCTATAGTGTGAGTGCTTTAACTTTAGTACCCTGTTAACAGTTTATAAGTCAATGGTGGCATCTGTACACCTATAGTGTGAGTGCTTTAACTTTAGTACCCTGTTAACAGTTTATAAGTCAACTGTGGCATCTGTACACCTATAGTGTGAGTGCTTTAACTTTAGTACCCTGTTAGCAGTTTATAAGTCAACGGTGGCATCTGTACACCTATAGTGTGAGTGCTTTGACTTTAGTACCCTGTTAACAGTTTATAAGTCAACTGTGGCATCTGTACACCTATAGTGTGACTGCTTTAACTTTAGTACCCTGTTAGCAGTTCATAAGTCAACTGTGGCATCTGTACACCTATAGTGTGAGTGCTTTAACTTTAGTACCCTGTTAACAGTTTATAAGTCAACTGTGGCATCTGTACACCTATAGTATGAGTGCTTTAAATCTAGTACCCTGTTAACAGTTTATAAGTCAACTGTGGCATCTGTACACCTATAGTGTGAGTGCTTTAACTTTAGTACCCTGTTAACAGTTTTTAAGTCAACTGTGGCATCTGTACACCTATAGTGTGAGTGCTTTATCCTTAGTACCCTGTTAGCAGTTTATAAGTCAACTGTGGCATCTGTACACCTATAGTGTGAGTGCTTTAACTTTAGTACCATATTAGCAGTTTATAAGTCAACTGTGGCATCTGTACACCTATAGTGTGAGTGCTTTAACTTTTGTGCCCTGTTAGCAGTTTATAAGTCAACTGTGGCATCTGTACACCTATAGTGTGAGTGCTTTAACTTGAGTACCCTGTTAACAGTTTATAAGTCAACTGTGGCATCTGTACACCTATAGTGTGAGTGCTTTAACTTTAGTACCATGTTAGCAGTTTATAAGTCAACTTTGGCATCTGTACACCTATAGTGTGAGTGCTTTAACTTTAGTATCCTGTTAACAGTTTACAAGTCAACTGGCCTCTGTACACCTATAGTGTGAGTGCTTTAACTTTAGTACACTGTTAGCAGTTTATATGTCAACTGTGGCATCTGTACACCTATAGTGTGAGTGCTTTAACTTTAGTACCCTGTTAACAGTTTATAAGTCAACTGTGGCATCTGTACACCTATAGTGTGAGTGCTTTAACTTTAGTACCCTGTTAGCAGTTTATAAGTCAACTGTGGCATCTGTACACCTATAGTGTGAGTGCTTTAACTTTTAGTACCCTGTTAGCAGTTTATAAGTCAACTGTGGCATCTGTACACCTATAGTGTGAGTGCTTTAACTTTAGTACCCTGTAAGCAGTTTATAAGTCAACGGTGACATCTCTACACCTATATTGTGAGTGCTTTAACTTTAGTACCCTGTTAACAGTTTACAAGTCAACTGGCATCTGTACACCTATAGTGTGAGTGCTTTAATTTAAGTACCCTGTTAGCAGTTTATAAGTCAACTGTGGCATCTGTACACCTATAGTGTGAGTGCTTTAACTTTAGTACCCTGTTAGCAGTTTATAAGTCAACTGGTATCTGTACACCTATAGTGTGAGTGCTTTAACCTTAGTACCCTGTTAGCAGTTTATAAGTCAACTGGTATCTGTACACCTATAGTGTGAGTGTTTTAACTTTAGTACCCTGTTAACAGTTTATAAGTCAACTGTGGCATCTGTACACCTATAGTGTGAGTGCTTTAACTTTAGTACCATGTTAACAGTTTATAAGTCAATGGTGGCATCTGTACACCTATAGTGTGAGTGCTTTAACTTTAGTACCCTGTTAACAGTTTATAAGTCAACTGTGGCATCTGTACACCTATAGTGTGAGTGCTTTAACTTTAGTACCCTGTTAGCAGTTTATAAGTCAACGGTGGCATCTGTACACCTATAGTGTGAGTGCTTTGACTTTAGTACCCTGTTAACAGTTTATAAGTCAACTGTGGCATCTGTACACCTATAGTGTGAGTGCTTTAACTTTAGTACCCTGTTAGCAGTTCATAAGTCAACTGTGGCATCTGTACACCTATAGTGTGAGTGCTTTAACTTTAGTACCCTGTTAACAGTTTACAAGTCAACTGGCATCTGTACACCTATAGTGTGAGTGCTTTAACTTTAGTACCCAGTTAACAGTTTATAAGTCAACTGTGGCATCTGTACACCTATAGTGTGAGTGCTTTAACTTTTAGTACCCTGTTAGCAGTTTACAAGTCAACTGGCATCTGTACACCTATAGTGTGAGTGCTTTAACTTTAGTGCCCTGTTAGCAGTTTATAAGTCAACTGTGGCATCTGTACACCTATAGTGTGAGTGCTTTAACTTTAGTACCCTGTTAGCAGTTTACAATACAACTGGCATCTGTACACCTATAGTGTGAGTGCTTTAACTTTAGTACCATGTTAGCAATTTATAAGTCAACTGTGGCATCTGTACACCTATAGTGTGAGTGTTTTAACTTTAGTACCCTGTTAGCAGTTTATAATTCAACTGTGGCATCTGTCCACCTATAGTGTGAGTGCTTTAACTTTAGTACCCTGTTAGCAGTTTATAGTCAACTCTGGCATCTGTACACCTATAGTGTGAGTGCTTTAACTTTAGTACCCTGTTAACAGTTTATAAGTCAACTGTGGCATCTGTGCACCTATAGTGTGAGTGCTTTAACTTTAGTACCCTGTTAGCAGTTTATAAGTCAACTGTGGCATCTGTACACCTATAGTGTGAGTGCTTTAACTTTAGGACCCTGTTAGCAGTTTATAAGTCAACTGTGGCATCTGTACAACTATAGTGTGAGTGCTTTAACTTTAGTACCCTGTTAGCAGTTTATAAGTCAACTGTGGCATCTGTACACCTATAGTAAGAGTGCTTTAACTTTTAGTACCCTGTTAGCAGTTTATAAGTCAACTGTGGCATCTGTACACCTATAGTGTGAGTGCTTTAACTTTTAGTACCATGTTAGCAGTTTATAAGTCAACTGTGGCATCTGTACACATATAGTGTGAGTGCTTTAACTTTAGTACCCTGTTAACAGTTTATAAGTCAACTGTGGCATTTGTACACCTATAGTGTGAGTGCTTTAACTTTAGTACCATGTTAGCAGTTTACAAGTCAACTGGCATCTGAACACCTATAGTGTGAGTGCGTTAACTTTAGTACCCTGTTAACAGTTTATAAGTCAATGGTGGCATCTGTACACCTATAGTGTGAGTGCTTTAACTTTAGTACCCTGTTAACAGTTTATAAGTCAACTGTGGCATCTGTACACCTATAGTGTGAGTGCTTTAACTTTAGTACCCTGTTAGCAGTTTATAAGTCAACGGTGGCATCTGTACACCTATAGTGTGAGTGCTTTGACTTTAGTACCCTGTTAACAGTTTATAAGTCAACTGTGGCATCTGTACACCTATAGTGTGAGTGCTTTAACTTTAGTACCCTGTTAGCAGTTCATAAGTCAACTGTGGCATCTGTACACCTATAGTGTGAGTGCTTTAACTTTAGTACCCTGTTAACAGTTTACAAGTCAACTGGCATCTGTACACCTATAGTGTGAGTGCTTTAACTTTAGTACCCAGTTAACAGTTTATAAGTCAACTGTGGCATCTGTACACCTATAGTTTGAGTGCTTTAACTTTTAGTACCCTGTTAGCAGTTTACAAGTCAACTGGCATCTGTACACCTATAGTGTGAGTGCTTTAACTTTAGTGCCCTGTTAGCAGTTTATAAGTCAACTGTGGCATCTGTACACCTATAGTGTGAGTGCTTTAACTTTAGTACCCTGTTAGCAGTTTACAATACAACTGGCATCTGTACACCTATAGTGTGAGTGCTTTAACTTTAGTACCATGTTAGCAATTTATAAGTCAACTTTGGCATCTGTACACCTATAGTGTGAGTGTTTTAACTTTAGTACCCTGTTAGCAGTTTATAATTCAACTGTGGCATCTGTACACCTATAGTGTGAGTGCTTTAACCTTAGTACCCTGTTAGCAGTTTATAGTCAACTGTGGCATCTGTACACCTATAGTGTGAGTGCTTTAACTTTAGTACCCTGTTAACAGTTTATAAGTCAACTGTGGCATCTGTACACCTATAGTGTGAGTGCTTTAACTTTAGTACCCTGTTAGCAGTTTATAAGTCAACTGTGGCATCTGTACACCTATAGTGTGATTGCTTTAACTTTAGTACCATGTTAACAGTTTATAAGTCAACTGTGGCATCTGTACACCTATAGTGTGAGTGCTTTAACTTTAGTACCCTGTTAGCAGTTCATAAGTCAACTGTGGCATCTGTACACCTATAGTGTGAGTGCTTTAACTTTAGTACCATGTTAGCAGTTTATAAGTCAACTGTGGCATCTGAACACCTATAGTGTGAGTGCTTTAACTTTAGTACCATGTTAGCAGTTTATAAGTCAACTGTGGCATCTGTACACCTATAGTGTGAGTGTTTTAACTTTAGTACCCTGTTAGCAGTTTATAAGTCAACTGTGGCATCTGTACACCTATAGTGTGAGTGCTTTAACTTTAGGACCCTGTTAGCAGTTTATAAGTCAACTGTGGCATCTGTACACCTATAGTGTGAGTGCTTTAACTTTAATACCCTGTTAACAGTTTATAAGTCAACTGTGGCATCTGTACACCTATAGTGTGAGTGCTTTAACCTTAGGACCCTGTTAGCAGTTTATAAGTCAACTGTGGCATTTGTACACCTATAGTGTGAGTGCTTTAACTTTAGTACCCTGTTAGCAGTTTATAAGTCAACTGTGGCATCTGTACACCTATAGTGTGAGTTCTTTAACTTTAGTACCCTGTTAACAGTTTATAAGTCAACTGTGGCATCTGCACACCTATAGTGTGAGTGCTTTAACTTTAGTACCCTTTTAGCAGTTTACAAGTCAACTGGCATCTGAACACCTATAGTGTGAGTACTTTAAGTTTAGTACCCTGTTAATAGTTTATAAGTCAACTGTGGCATCTGTACACCTATAGTGTGAGTGCTTTAACTTTTGTACCCTGTTAACAGTTTATAAGTCAACTGTGGCATCTGTACACCTATAGTGTGAGTGCTTTAACTTTAGTACCCTGTTAACAGTTTATAAGTCAACTGTGGCATCTGTACACCTATAGTGTGAGTGCTTTAATTTTAGTACCCTGTTAGCAGTTCATAAGTCAACTGTGGCATCTGTACACCTATAGTTTGAGTGCTTTAACTTTAGTACCCTGTTAGCAGTTTATAAGTCAACTGTGGCATCTGTACACCATAGTGTGAGTGCTTTAACTTTAATATCCTGTTAACAGTTTATAAGTCAATTGTGGCATCTGTACACCTATAGTGTGAGTGCTTTAACTTTAGGACCCTGTTAGCAGTTTATAACTCAACTGTGGCTTCTGTACACCTATAGTGTGAGTGCTTTAACTTTAGTATCCTGTTAGCAGTTTATAAGTCAACTGTGGCATCTGTACACCTATAGTTTGAGTGCTTTAACTTTAATACCATGTTAACAGTTTATAAGTCAACTGTGGCATCTGTACACCTATAGTGTGAGTGCTTTAACTTTAGTACCCTGTTAGCAGTTTACAAGTTAACTGGCATCTGTACACCTATAGTGTGAGTGTTTTAACTTTAGTACCCTGTTAGCAGTTTATAAGTCAATGGGACATCTGTACACCTATAGTGTGAGTGCTTTAACTTTAGTACCCTGTTAGCAGTTTATAGTCAACTGTGGCATATGTACACCTATAGTGTGAGTGCTTTAACTTTAGTACCCTGTTAGCAGTTTATAAGTCAACTGTGGCATCTGTACACCTATAGTGTGAGTGCTTTAACTTTAGTACCCTGTTAGCAGTTTACAAGTCAACTGGCATCTGAACACCTATAGTGTGAGTGCTTTAACTTTAGTGCCCTGTTAGCAGTTTATAAGTCAACTGTGGCATCTGTACACCTATAGTGTGAGTGCTTTAACTTTAGTACCCTGTTAGCAGTTTATAAGTAAACTGTGACATCTGTACACATATAGTGTGAGTTCTTTTACTTTAGTACCCTGTTAGCAGTTTATTAGTCAACTTTGGCATCTGTACACCTATAGTGTGAGTGCTTTAACTTTAGTACCCTGTTAGCAGTTTACAAGTCAACTGGCATCTGTACACCTATAGTGTGAGTGTTTTAACTTTAGTACCCTGTTAGCAGTTTATAAGTCAATGGGACATCTGTACACCTATAGTGTGAGTGCTTTAACTTTAGTACCCTGTTAGCAGTTTATTGTCAACTGTGGTATATGTACACCTATAGTGTGAGTGCTTTAACTTTAGTACCCTGTTAGCAGTTTATAAGTCAACAGTGGCAGCTGTACACCTATAGTGTGAGTGCTTTAAATTTTAGTACCCTGTTAGCAATTTATAAGTCAACTGTGACATCTGTACACCTATAGTGTGAGTGCTTTAACTTTAGTACCCTGTTAGTAGTTTACAAGTCAACTGTGGCATCTGTACACCTATAGTGTGAGTGCTTTAACTTTAGTACCATGTTAGCAGTTTATAAATCAACTGTGGCATCTGTACACCTATAGTGTGAGTGCTTTAACTTTAGTACCCTTATAGCAGTTTACAAGTCAACTGGCATATGTACACCTATAGTGTGAGTGCTTTAACTTTATCACCCTGTTAGCAGTTTACAAGTAAACTGTGGCATCTGTACACCTATAGTGTGATTGCTTTAAATTTAGTGCCCTGTTAGCAGTTTATAAGTCAACTGTGGCATCTGTACACCTATAGTGTGAGTGCTTTAACTTTAGTATCCTGTTAGCAGTTTATAAGTCAACTGTGGCATCTGTACACCTATGGTGTGAACGCTTTAACTTTAGTACCCTGTTAGCAGTTTATAGTCAACTGTGGCATCTGTACACCTATAGTGTGAGTGCTTTAACTTTAGGACCCTGTTAACAGTTTATAAGTCAACTGTGGCATCTGTACACCTATAGTGTGAGTGCTTTAACTTTAGTACCCTGTTAGCAGTTTACAAGTCAACTGGCATCTGTACACCTATAGTGTGAGTGCTTTAACTTTAGTACCCTGTTAGCAGTTTATAAGTCAACTGTGGCATCTGTACACCTATAGTGTGAGTGCTTTAACTTTAGGACCCTGTTAACAGTTTATAAGTCAACTGTGGCATCTGTACACCTATAGTGTGAGTGCTTTAACTTTAGTACCATGTTAGCAGTTTATAAGTCAACTGGCATCTGTACACCTATAGTGTGAGTGCTTTAACATTAGTACCCTGTTAGCAGTTTATAAGTCAACTGTGGCATCTGTACACCTATAGTGTGAGTGCTATAACTTTAGTACCCTGTTAGCAGTTTATAGTCAACTGTGGCATCTGTACACCTATAGTGTGAGTGCTTTAACTTTAGTACCCTGTTAACAGTTTATAAGTCAACTGTGGCATCTGTACACCTATAGTGTGAGTGCTTTAACTTTAGGACCTTGTTAGTAGTTTATAAGTCAACTGTGGCATCTGTACACCTATAGTGTGAGTGCTTTAACTTTTGTACCCTGTTAGCAGTTTATAAGTCAACTGTGGCATCTGTACACCTATAGTGTGAGTGCTTTAACTTTAGTACCTTGTTAGCAGTTTATAAGTCAACTGTGGCATCTGTACACCTATAGTGTGAGTTCTTTAACTTTAGTACCCTGTTAGCAGTTTATAAGTCAACTGTGGCATCTGTACACCTATAGTGTGAGTGCTTTAACTTTAGTACCATGTTAGCAGTTTATAAGTCAACTGTGGCATCTGTACACCTATAGTGTGAGTGCTTTAACTTTAGTACACTGTTAGCAGTTTACAAGTCAACTGGCATCTGAACACCTATAGTGTGAGTGCTTTAACTTTAGTACCCTGTTAATAGTTTATAAGTCAACTGTGTCATCTGTACACCTATAGTGTGAGTGCTTTAACTTTAATACCATGTTAACAGTTTATAAGTCAACTGTGGCATCTGTACACCTATTGTGTAAGTGCTTTAACTTTAGTACCCTGTTAACAGTTTATAAGTCAACTGTGGCATCTGTACACCTATAGTGTGAGTGCTTTTACTTTAATACCCTGTTAGTAGTTCATAAGTCAACTGTGGCATCTGTACACCTATAGTGTGAATGCTTTAACTTTAGTACCCTGTTAGCAGTTTATAAGTCAACTGTGGCATCTGTACACCTATAGTGTGAGTGCTTTAACTTTAGTATCCTGTTAGCAGTTTATAAGTCAATTGTGGCATCTGTACACCTATAGTGTGAGTGCTTTAACTTTAATACCATGTTAGCAGTTTATAAGTCAACTTTGGCATCTGTACACCTATAGTGTGAGTGTTTTAACTTTAGTACCCTGTATGCAGTTTATAAGTCAACTTTGGCATCTGTACACCTATAGTGTGAGTGCTTTAACTTTAGTACCCTGTTAGCAGTTTACAAGTCAACTGGCATCTGTACACCTATAGTGTGAGTGTTTTAACTTTAGTACCCTGTTAGCAGTTTATAAGTCAACTGTGGCATCTGTACACCTATAGTGTGAATGCTTTAACCTTAGTACCCAGTTAGCAGTTTATAAGTCAACTGTGGCATCTGTACACCTATAGTGTGAGTGTTTTAACTTTAGTACCCTGTTAGCAGTTTATAAGTCAACTGTGGCATCTGTACACCTATAGTGTGAGTGCTTTAACTTTTAGTACCCTGTTAGCAATTTATAAGTCAACTGTGGCATCTGTACACCTATAGTGTGAGTGTTTTAACTTTAGTACCCTGTTAGCAGTTTATAAGTCAACTGTGGCATCTGTACACCTATAGTGTGAGTGCTTTAACTTTAGGACCCTGTTAGCAGTTTATAAGTCAACTGTGGCATTTGTACACCTATAGTGTGAGTGCTTTAACTTTAGTACCCTGTTAGCAGTTTATAAGTCAACTGTGGCATCTGTACACCTATAGTGTGAGTGCTTTAACTTTAGTACCCTGTTAACAGTTTATAAGTCAACTGTGGCATCTGTACACCTATAGTGTGAGTGTTTTAACTTTAGTACCCTGTTAACAGTTTATAAGTCAACTGTGGCTTCTGTACACCTATAGTGTGAGTGCTTTAACCTTAGGACCCTGTTAGCAGTTTATAAGTCAACTGTGGCATTTGTACACCTATAGTGTGAGTGCTTTAACTTTAGTACCCTGTTAGCAGTTTATAAGTCAACTGTGGCATCTGTACACCTATAGTGTGAGTTCTTTAACTTTAGTACCCTGTTAACAGTTTATAAGTCAACTGTGGCATCTGCACACCTATAGTGTGAGTGCTTTAACTTTAGTACCCTTTTAGCAGTTTACAAGTCAACTGGCATCTGAACACCTATAGTGTGAGTGCTTTAAGTTTAGTACCCTGTTAATAGTTTATAAGTCAACTGTGGCATCTGTACACCTATAGTGTGAGTGCTTTAACTTTAGTACCCTGTTAACAGTTTATAAGTCAACTGTGGCATCTGTACACCTATAGTGTGAGTGCTTTAACTTTAGTACCCTGTTAACAGTTTATAAGTCAACTGTGGCATCTGTACACCTATAGTGTGAGTGCTTTTATTTTAGTACCCTGTTAGCAGTTCATAAGTCAACTGTGGCATCTGTACACCTATAGTTTGAGTGCTTTAACTTTAGTACCCTGTTAGCAGTTTATAAGTCAACTGTGGCATCTGTACACCATAGTGTGAGTGCTTTAACTTTAATATCCTGTTAGCAGTTTATAAGTCAATTGTGGCATCTGTACACCTATAGTGTGAGTGCTTTAACTTTAGGACCCTGTTAGCAGTTTATAACTCAACTGTGGCTTCTGTACACCTATAGTGTGAGTGCTTTAACTTTAGTATCCTGTTAGCAGTTTATAAGTCAACTGTGGCATCTGTACACCTATAGTTTGAGTGCTTTAACTTTAATACCATGTTAACAGTTTATAAGTCAACTCTGGCATCTGTACACCTATAGTGTGAGTGCTTTAACTTTAGTACCCTGTTAGCAGTTTACAAGTTAACTGGCATCTGTACACCTATAGTGTGAGTGTTTTAACTTTAGTACCCTGTTAGCAGTTTATAAGTCAATGGGACATCTGTACACCTATAGTGTGAGTGCTTTAACTTTAGTACCCTGTTAGCAGTTTATAGTCAACTGTGGCATATGTACACCTATAGTGTGAATGCTTTAACTTTAGTACCCTGTTAGCAGTTTATAAGTCAACTGTGGCATCTGTACACCTATAGTGTGAGTGCTTTAACTTTAGTACCCTGTTAGCAGTTTACAAGTCAACTGGCATCTGAACACCTATAGTGTGAGTGCTTTAACTTTAGTGCCCTGTTAGCAGTTTATAAGTCAACTGTGGCATCTGTACACCTATAGTGTGAGTGCTTTAACTTTAGTACCCTGTTAGCAGTTTATAAGTAAACTGTGACATCTGTACACATATAGTGTGAGTTCTTTTACTTTAGTACCCTGTTAGCAGTTTATAAGTCAACTTTGGCATCTGTACACCTATTGTGTGAGTGCTTTAACTTTAGTACCCTGTTAGCAGTTTACAAGTCAACTGGCATCTGTACACCTATAGTGTGAGTGTTTTAACTTTAGTACCCTGTTAGCAGTTTATAAGTCAATGGGACATCTGTACACCTATAGTGTGAGTGCTTTAACTTTAGTACCCTGTTAGCAGTTTATAGTCAACTGTGGTATATGTACACCTATAGTGTGAGTGCTTTAACTTTAGTACCCTGTTAGCAGTTTATAAGTCAACTGTGGCAGCTGTACACCTATAGTGTGAGTGCTTTAACTTTTAGTACCCTGTTAGCAATTTATAAGTCAACTGTGACATCTGTACACCTATAGTGTGAGTGCTTTAACTTTAGTACCCTGTTAGTAGTTTACAAGTCAACTGGCATCTGTACACCTATAGTGTGAGTGCTTTAACTTTAGTACCATGTTAGCAGTTTATAAATCAACTGTGGCATCTGTACACCTATAGTGTGAGTGCTTTAACTTTAGTACCCTTATAGCAGTTTACAAGTCAACTGGCATCTGTACACCTATAGTGTGAGTGCTTTAACTTTATCACCCTGTTAGCAGTTTACAAGTAAACTGTGGCATCTGTACACCTATAGTGTGAGTGCTTTAACTTTAGTATCCTGTTAGCAGTTTATAAGTCAACTGTGGCATCTGTACACCTATAGTGTGAGTGCTTTAACTTTAGTACCATGTTAGCAGTTTATAAGTCAACTGTGGCATCTGTACACCTATGGTGTGAATGCTTTAACTTTAGTACCATGTTAACAGTTTACAAGTGAACTGGCATCTGTACACCTATAGTATGAGTGCTTTAACTTTAGTTCCCTGTTAGCAGTTTAAAGGTCAACTGTGGCATCTGTACACCTATAGTGTGAGTGCTTTAACTTTAGTACCCTGTTAGCAGTTTACAAGTCAACTGGCATCTGTACACCTATAGTGTGAGTGCTTTAACTTTAGTACCCTGTTAGCAGTTTATAAGTCAACTGTGGCATCTGTACACCTATAGTGTGAGTGTTTTAACTTTAGTACCATGTTAGCAGTTTATAAGTCAACTGTGGCATCTGTACACCTATAGTGTGAGTGCTTTAACTTTAGTACCCTGTTAGCAGTTTATAGTCAACTGTGGCATCTGTACACCTATAGTGTGAGTGCTTTAACTTTAGGACCCTGTTAACAGTTTATAAGTCAACTGTGGCATCTGTACACCTATAGTTTGAGTGCTTTAACTTTAGTACCATGTTAGCAGTTTATATGTCAACTGGCATCTGTACACCTATAGTGTGAGTGCTTTAACTTTAGGACCCTGTTAGCAGTTTATAAGTCAACTGTGGCATCTGTACACCTATAGTGTGAGTGCTTTAACATTAGTACCCTGTTAGCAGTTTATAAGTCAACTGTGGCATCTGTACACCTATAGTGTGAGTGCTTTAACTTTAGTACCCTGTTAGCAGTTTATAGTCAACTGTGTCATCTGTACACCTATAGTGTGAGTGCTTTAACTTTAGTACCCTGTTAACAGTTTATAAGTCAACTGTGGCATCTGTACACCTATAGTGTGAGTGCTTTAACTTTAGGACCTTGTTAGTAGTTTATAAGTCAACTGTGGCATCTCTACACCTATAGTGTGAGTGCTTTAACTTTTGTACCCTGTTAGCAGTTTATAAGTCAACTGTGGCATCTGTACACCTATAGTGTGAGTGCTTTAACTTTAGTACCTTGTTAGCAGTTTATAAGTCAACTGTGGCATCTGTACACCTATAGTGTGAGTTCTTTAACTTTAGTACCCTGTTAACAGTTTATAAGTCAACTGTGGCATCTGTACACCTATAGTGTGAGTGCTTTAACTTTAGTACCATGTTAGCAGTTTATAAGTCAACTGTGGCATCTGTACACCTATAGTGTGAGTGCTTTAACTTTAGTACACTGTTAGCAGTTTACAAGTCAACTGGCATCTGAACACCTATAGTGTGAGTGCTTTAACTTTAGTACCCTGTTAATAGTTTATAAGTCAACTGTGTCATCTGTACACCTATAGTGTGAGTGCTTTAACTTTAATACCATGTTAACAGTTTATAAGTCAACTGTGGCATCTGTACACCTATAGTGTAAGTGCTTTAACTTTAGTACCCTGTTAACAGTTTATAAGTCAACTGTGGCATCTGTATACCTATAGTGTGAGTGCTTTAACTTTAATACCCTGTTAGTAGTTCATAAGTCAACTGTGGCATCTGTACACCTATAGTGTGAATGCTTTAACTTTAGTACCCTGTTAGCAGTTTATAAGTCAACTGTGGCATCTGTACACCTATAGTGTGAGTGCTTTAACTTTAGTACCCTGTTAGCAGTTTATAAGTCAATTGTGGCATCTGTACACCTATAGTGTGAGTGCTTTAACTTTAATACCATGTTAGCAGTTTATAAGTCAACTTTGGCATCTGTACACCTATAGTGTGAGTGTTTTAACTTTAGTACCCTGTATGCAGTTTATAAGTCAACTTTGGCATCTGTACACCTATAGTGTGAGTGCTTTAACTTTAGTACCCTGTTAGCAGTTTACAAGTCAACTGGCATCTGTACACCTATAGTGTGCGTGTTTTAACTTTAGTACACTGTTAGCAGTTTATAAGTCAATGGGACATCTGTACACCTATAGTGTGAGTGCTTTAACTTTAGTACCCTGTTAGCAGTTTATAAGTCAACTGTGGTATATGTACACCTATAGTGTGAGTGCTTTAACTTTAGTACCCTGTTAGCAGTTTATAAGTCAACTGTGGCATCTGTACACCTATAGTGTGAGTGCTTTAACTTTAGTACCCTGTTAGCAGTTTACAAGTCAACTGGCATCTGAACACCTATAGTGTGAGTGCTTTAACTTTAGTGCCCTGTTAGCAGTTTATAAGTCAACTGTGGCATCTGTACACCTATAGTGTGAGTGCTTTAACTTTAGTATCCTGTTAGCAGTTTATAAGTCAACTGTGGCATCTGTACACCTATAGTGTGAGTGCTTTAACTTTAGTACCATGTTAGCAGTTTATAAGTCAACTGTGGCATCTGTACACCTATGGTGTGAATGCTTTAACTTTAGTACCCTGTTAGCAGTTTACAAGTGAACTGGCATCTGTACACCTATAGTATGAGTGCTTTAACTTTAGTGCCCTGTTAGCAGTTTATATGTCAACTGTGGCATCTGTACACCTATAGCGTGAGTGCTTTAACTTTAGTACCCTGTTAGCAGTTTATATGTCAACTGTGGCATCTGTACACCTATAGTGTGAGTGCTTTAACTTTTGTACCCTGTTAGCAGTTTATAAGTCAACTGTGGCATCTGTACACCTATAGTGTGAGTGCTTTAACTTTAGTACCCTGTTAGCAGTTTACAAATCAACTGGCATCTGAACACCTATAGTGTGAGTGCTTTAACTTTAGTGCCCTGTTAGCAGTTTATAAGTCAACTGTGGCATCTGTACACCTATAGTGTGAGTGCTTTAACTTTAGTATCCTGTTAGCAGTTTATAAGTCAACGGTGGCATCTGTACACCTATAGTGTGAGTGCTTTAACTTTAGTACCATGTTAGCAGTTTATAAGTCAACTGTGGCATCTGTACACCTATGGTGTGAATGCTTTAACTTTAGTACCCTGTTAGCAGTTTACAAGTGAACTGGCATCTGTACACCTATAGTATGAGTGCTTTAACTTTAGTGCCCTGTTAGCAGTTTATAAGTCAACTGTGGCATCTGTACACCTATAGTGTGAGTGCTTTAACTTTAGTACCCTGTTAGCAGTTTATATGTCAACTGTGGCATCTGTACGCCTATAGTGTGAGTGCTTTAACTTTAGTACCCTGTTAGCAGTTTATATATCAACTGTGGCATCTGTACACCTATAGTGTGAGTGCTTTAACTTTAGTACCCTGTTAGCAGTTCATAAGTCAACTGTGGCATCTGTACACCTATAGTATGAGTGCTTTAACTTTAGTACCCTTTTAGCAGTTTATAAGTCAACTGTGGCATCTGTACACCTATAGTGTGAGTGCTTTAACTTTAGTACACTGTTAACAGTTTATAAGTCAACTGTGGCATCTGTACACCTATAGTGAGTGCTTTAACTTTAGTACCCTGTTAGCAGTATATAAGTCAACTGTGGCATCTGTACACCTATAGTGTGAGTGCTTTAACTTTAGTACCCTGTTAGCAGTTTATAAGTCAACTGTGGCATCTGTACACCTATAGTGTGAGTGCTTTAACTTTAATACCCTGTTAGCACTTTATAAGTCAACGGTGGCATCTGTACACCTATAGTGTGAGTGCTTTAACTTTAGTACCATGCTACCAGTTTATAAGTCAACTGTTGCATCTGTACACCTATAGTGTGAGTGCTTTAACTTTTGTACCCTGTTAACAGTTTATAAGTCAACTGTGGCATCTGTACACCTATAGTGTGAGTGCTTTAATTTTAGTACCCTGTTAACAGTTTATAAGTCAACTGTGGCATCTGTACACCTATAGTGTGAGTGCTTTAACTTTAGTACCCTGTTAGCAGTTTATAAGTAAACTGTGACATCTGTACACCTATAGTGTGAGTGCTTTAACTTGAGTACCCTGTTAGCAGTTTATAAGTCAACTGGCATCTGTACACCTATAGTGTGGGTGCTTTAACTTTAGTACCCTGTTAGCAGTTTATAAGTCAATTGTGGCATCTGTACACCTATAGTGTGAGTGCTTTAACTTTAGTACCCTGTTTGAATTTTATAAGTCAACTGGCATCTGTACACCTATAGTGTGAGTGCTTTAACTTTAGTATCCTGTTAACAGTTTATAAGTCAACTGTGGCATCTCTACACCTATAGTGTGAGTGCTTTAAATTTGGTACCCTGTTAACAGTTTATAAGTCAACTGTGGCATCTCTACACCTATAGTGTGAGTGCTTTAACTTTTGTACCCTGTTAGCAGTTTATAAGTCAACTGTGGCATCTGTACACCTATAGTGTGAGTGCTTTAACTTTAGTACCCTGTTAGCAGTTTATAAGTCAACGGTGGCATCTGTACACCTATAGTGTCAGTACTTTAACTTTAGTACCCTGTTAGCAGTTTATTAGACAACTGTGGCATCTGTACACCTATAGTGTGAGTGCTTTAACTATAGTACCCTGTTAGCAGTTTACAAGTCAACTGGCATCTGTACACTTATAGTGTGAGTGCTTTAATTTTAGTACCCTGTTAACAGTTTATATGTCAACTGTGGCATCTGTACACCTATAGTGTGAGTGCTTTAACTTTTGTACCCTGTTAGCAGTTTATAAGTCAACTGTGGTATCTGTACACCTATAGTGTGAGTGCTTTAACTTTAGTACCCTGTAAGCAGTTTATAAGTCAACTGTGGCATCTGTACACCTATAGTGTGAGTGCTTTAACTTTAGTACCTTGTTAGCAGTTTATACGTCAACTGTGGCATCTGTACACCTATAGTGTGAGTGCGTTCACTTTAGTACCCTGTTAGCAGTTTATAAGTCAACTGTGGCATCTGTACACCTATAGTGTGAGTGTTTTAACTTTAGTACCATGTTAGCAGTTTATAAGTCAACTGTGGCATCTGTTCACCTATAGTGTGAGTGCTTTAACTTTAGTATCCTGTTTGCAGTTTACAAGTCAACTGGCATCTGAACACCTATAGTGTGAGTGCTTTAACTTTAGTACCCTGTTAATAGTTTATAAGTCAACTGTGGCATCTGTACACCTATAGTGCGAGTGCTTTAACTTTAGTACCCTGTTAACAGTTTATAAGTCAACTGTGGCATCTGTACACCTATAGTGTGAGTGCTTTAACTTTAGTACCCTGTTAACAGTTTATAAGTCAACTGTGGCATCTGTACACCTATAGTGTGAGTGCTTTAACTTTAGTACCATGTTAGCAGTTCATAAGTCAACTGTGGCATCTGTTCACCTATAGTGTGAGTGTTTTAACTTTAGTACCCTGTTAGCAGTTTATAAGTCAACTGTGGCATCTGTACACCTATAGTGTGAGTGCTTTAACTTTAGTATCCTGTTAGCAGTTTATAAGTCAACTGTGGCATCTGTACACCTATAGTGTGAGTGCTTTAACTTTAATACCATGTTAGCAGTTTATAAGTCAACTTTGGCATCTGTACACCTATAGTGTGAGTGCTTTAAATTTAGTACCCTGTTAGCAGTTTACAAGTCAACTGGCATCTGTACACCTATAGTGTGAGTGTTTTAACTTTAGTAACCTGTTAGCAGTTTATAAGTCAATGGGACATCTGTACACCTATAGTGTGAGTGCTTTAACTTTAGTACCCTGTTAGCAGTTTATAGTAAAATGTGGCATATGTACACCTATAGTGTGAGTGCTTTAACTTTAGTACACTGTTAGCAGTTTACAAGTCAACTGGCATCTGAACAACTATAGTGTGAGTGCTTTAACTTTAGTACCCTGTTAATAGTTTATAAGTCAACTGTGTCATCTGTACACCTATAGTGTGAGTGCTTTAACTTTAATACCATGTTAACAGTTTATAAGTCAACTGTGGCATCTGTACACCTATAGTGTGAGTGCTTTAACTTTAGTACCCTGTTAACAGTTTATAAGTCAACTGTGGCATCTGTACACCTATAGTGTGAGTGCTTTAACTTTAGTACCATGTTAGCAGTTCATAAGTCAACTTTGGCATCTGTACACCTATAGTGTGAGTGCTTTAACTTTAGTACACTGTTAGCAGTTTACAAGTCAACTGGCATCTGAACACCTATAGTGTGAGTGCTTTAATTTTAGTACCCTGTTAACAGTTTATATGTCAACTGTGGCATCTGTACACCTATAGTGTGAGTGCTTTAACTTTTGTACCCTTTTAGCAGTTTATAAGTCAACTGTGGCATCTGTACACCTATAGTGTGAGTGCTTTAACTTTAGTACCCTGTAAGCAGTTTATAAGTCAACTGTGGCATCTGTACACCTATAGTGTGAGTGCTTTAACTTTAGTACCTTGTTAGCAGTTTATACGTCAACTGTGGCATCTGTACACCTATAGTGTGAGTGCGTTCACTTTAGTACCCTGTTAGCAGTTTATAAGTCAACTGTGGCATCTGTACACCTATAGTGTGAGTGTTTTAACTTTAGTACCATGTTAGCAGTTTATAAGTCAACTGTGGCATCTGTTCACCTATAGTGTGAGTGCTTTAACTTTAGTACCCTGTTTGCAGTTTACAAGTCAACTGGCATCTGAACACCTATAGTGTGAGTGCTTTAACTTTAGTACCCTGTTAATAGTTTATAAGTCAACTGTGGCATCTGTACACCTATAGTGCGAGTGCTTTAACTTTAGTACCCTGTTAACAGTTTATAAGTCAACTGTGGCATCTGTACACCTATAGTGTGAGTGCTTTAACTTTAGTACCCTGTTAACAGTTTATAAGTCAACTGTGGCATCTGTACACCTATAGTGTGAGTGCTTTAACTTTAGTACCATGTTAGCAGTTCATAAGTCAACTGTGGCATCTGTTCACCTATAGTGTGAGTGTTTTAACTTTAGTACCCTGTTAGCAGTTTATAAGTCAACTGTGGCATCTGTACACCTATAGTGTGAGTGCTTTAACTTTAGTATCCTGTTAGCAGTTTATAAGTCAACTGTGGCATCTGTACACCTATAGTGTGAGTGCTTTAACTTTAATACCATGTTAGCAGTTTATAAGTCAACTTTGGCATCTGTACACCTATAGTGTGAGTGCTTTAAATTTAGTACCCTGTTAGCAGTTTACAAGTCAACTGGCATCTGTACACCTATAGTGTGAGTGTTTTAACTTTAGTAACCTGTTAGCAGTTTATAAGTCAATGGGACATCTGTACACCTATAGTGTGAGTGCTTTAACTTTAGTACCCTGTTAGCAGTTTATAGTAAAATGTGGCATATGTACACCTATAGTGTGAGTGCTTTAACTTTAGTACACTGTTAGTAGTTTACAAGTCAACTGGCATCTGAACACCTATAGTGTGAGTGCTTTAACTTTAGTACCCTGTTAATAGTTTATAAGTCAACTGTGTCATCTGTACACCTATAGTGTGAGTGCTTTAACTTTAATACCATGTTAACAGTTTATAAGTCAACTGTGGCATCTGTACACCTATAGTGTAAGTGCTTTAACTTTAGTACCCTGTTAACAGTTTATAAGTCAACTGTGGCATCTGTATACCTATAGTGTGAGTGCTTTAACTTTAATACCCTGTTAGTAGTTCATAAGTCAACTGTGGCATCTGTACACCTATAGTGTGAATGCTTTAACTTTAGTACCCTGTTAGCAGTTTATAAGTCAACTGTGGCATCTGTACACCTATAGTGTGAGTGCTTTAACTTTAGTATCCTGTTAGCAGTTTATAAGTCAATTGTGGCATCTGTACACCTATAGTGTGAGTGCTTTAATTTTAATACCATGTTAGCAATTTATAAGTCAACTTTGGCATCTGTACACCTATAGTGTGAGTGTTTTAACTTTAGTACCCTGTATGCAGTTTATAAGTCAACTTTGGCATCTGTACACCTATAGTGTGAGTGCTTTAACTTTAGTACCCTGTTAGCAGTTTACAAGTCAACTGGCATCTGTACACCTATAGTGTGAATGTTTTAACTTTAGTACCCTGTTAGCAGTTTATAAGTCAATGGGACATCTGTACACCTATAGTGTGAGTGCTTTAACTTTAGTACCCTGTTAGCAGTTTATAGTCAACTGTGGTATATGTACACCTATAGTGTGAGTGCTTTAACTTTAGTACCCTGTTAGCAGTTTATAAGTCAACTGTGGCATCTGTACACCTATAGTGTGAGTGCTTTAACTTTAGTACCCTGTTAGCAGTTTACAAGTCAACTGGCATCTGAACACCTATAGTGTGAGTGCTTTAACTTTAGTGCCCTGTTAGCAGTTTATAAGTCAACTGTGGCATCTGTACACCTATAGTGTGAGTGCTTTAACTTTAGTATCCTGTTAGCAGTTTATAAGTCAACTGTGGCATCTGTACACCTATAGTGTGAGTGCTTTAACTTTAGTACCATGTTAGCAGTTTATAAGTCAACTGTGGCATCTGTACACCTATGGTGTGAATGCTTTAACTTTAGTACCCTGTTAGCAGTTTACAAGTGAACTGGCATCTGTACACCTATAGTATGAGTGCTTTAACTTTAGTGCCCTGTTAGCAGTTTATATGTCAACTGTGGCATCTGTACACCTATAGTGTGAGTGCTTTAACTTTAGTACCCTGTTAGCAGTTTATATGTCAACTGTGGCATCTGTACACCTATAGTGTGAGTGCTTTAACTTTTGTACCCTGTTAGCAGTTTATAAGTCAACTGTGGCATCTGTACACCTATAGTGTGAGTGCTTTAACTTTAGTACCCTGTTAGCAGTTTACAAATCAACTGGCATCTGAACACCTATTGTGTGAGTGCTTTAACTTTAGTGCCCTGTTAGCAGTTTATAAGTCAACTGTGGCATCTGTACACCTATAGTGTGAGTGCTTTAACTTTAGTATCCTGTTAGCAGTTTATAAGTCAACGGTGGCATCTGTACACCTATAGTGTGAGTGCTTTAACTTTAGTACCATGTTAGCAGTTTATAAGTCAACTGTGGCATCTGTACACCTATGGTGTGAATGCTTTAACTTTAGTACCCTGTTAGCAGTTTACAAGTGAACTGGCATCTGTACACCTATAGTATGAGTGCTTTAACTTTAGTGCCCTGTTAGCAGTTTATAAGTCAACTGTGGCATCTGTACACCTATAGTGTGAGTGCTTTAACTTTAGTACCCTGTTAGCAGTTTATATGTCAACTGTGGCATCTGTACACATATAGTGTGAGTGCTTTAACTTTAGTACCCTGTTAGCAGTTTATATATCAACTGTGGCATCTGTACACCTATAGTGTGAGTGCTTTAACTTTAGTACCCTGTTAGCAGTTCATAAGTCAACTGTGGCATCTGTACACCTATAGTATGAGTGCTTTAACTTTAGTACCCTTTTAGCAGTTTATAAGTCAACTGTGGCATCTGTACACCTATAGTGTGAGTGCTTTAACTTTAGTACACTGTTAACAGTTTATAAGTCAACTGTGGCATCTGTACACCTATAGTGAGTGCTTTAACTTTAGTACCCTGTTAGCAGTATATAAGTCAACTGTGGCATCTGTACACCTATAGTGTGAGTGCTTTAACTTTAGTACCCTGTTAGCAGTTTATAAGTCAACTGTGGCATCTGTACACCTATAGTGTGAGTGCTTTAACTTTAATACCCTGTTAGCACTTTATAAGTCAACGGTGGCATCTGTACACCTATAGTGTGAGTGCTTTAACTTTAGTACCATGCTAGCAGTTTATAAGTCAACTGTTGCATCTGTACACCTATAGTGTGAGTGCTTTAACTTTTGTACCCTGTTAACAGTTTATAAGTCAACTGTGGCATCTGTACACCTATAGTGTGAGTGCTTTAATTTTAGTACCCTGTTAACAGTTTATAAGTCAACTGTGGCATCTGTACACCTATAGTGTGAGTGCTTTAACTTTAGTACCCTGTTAGCAGTTTATAAGTAAACTGTGGCATCTGTACACCTATAGTGTGAGTGCTTTAACTTGAGTACCCTGTTAGCAGTTTATAAGTCAACTGGCATCTGTACACCTATAGTGTGGGTGCTTTAACTTTAGTACCCTGTTAGCAGTTTATAAGTCAATTGTGGCATCTGTACACCTATAGTGTGAGTGCTTTAACTTTAGTACCCTGTTAGAATTTTATAAGTCAACTGTGGCATCTGTACACCTATAGTGTGAGTGCTTTAACTTTAGTATCCTGTTAACAGTTTATAAGTCAACTGTGGCATCTCTACACCTATAGTGTGAGTGCTTTAAATTTGGTACCCTGTTAACAGTTTATAAGTCAACTGTGGCATCTCTACACCTATAGTGTGAGTGCTTTAACTTTTGTACCCTGTTAGCAGTTTATAAGTCAACTGTGGCATCTGTACACCTATAGTGTGAGTGCTTTAACTTTAGTACCCTGTTAGCAGTTTATAAGTCAACGGTGGCATCTGTACACCTATAGTGTCAGTACTTTAACTTTAGTACCCTGTTAGCAGTTTATTAGACAACTGTGGCATCTGTACACCTATAGTGTGAGTGCTTTAACTATAGTACCCTGTTAGCAGTTTACAAGTCAACTGGCATCTGTACACTTATAGTGTGAGTGCTTTAATTTTAGTACCCTGTTAACAGTTTATATGTCAACTGTGGCATCTGTACACCTATAGTGTGAGTGCTTTAACTTTTGTACCCTGTTAGCAGTTTATAAGTCAACTGTGGCATCTGTACACCTATAGTGTGAGTGCTTTAACTTTAGTACCCTGTAAGCAGTTTATAAGTCAACTGTGGCATCTGTACACCTATAGTGTGAGTGCTTTAACTTTAGTACCTTGTTAGCAGTTTATACGTCAACTGTGGCATCTGTACACCTATAGTGTGAGTGCGTTCACTTTAGTACCCTGTTAGCAGTTTATAAGTCAACTGTGGCATCTGTACACCTATAGTGTGAGTGTTTTAACTTTAGTACCATGTTAGCAGTTTATAAGTCAACTGTGGCATCTGTTCACCTATAGTGTGAGTGCTTTAACTTTAGTACCCTGTTTGCAGTTTACAAGTCAACTGGCATCTGAACACCTATAGTGTGAGTGCTTTAACTTTAGTACCCTGTTAATAGTTTATAAGTCAACTGTGGCATCTGTACACCTATAGTGCGAGTGCTTTAACTTTAGTACCCTGTTAACAGTTTATAAGTCAACTGTGGCATCTGTACACCTATAGTGTGAGTGCTTTAACTTTAGTACCCTGTTAACAGTTTATAAGTCAACTGTGGCATCTGTACACCTATAGTGTGAGTGCTTTAACTTTAGTACCATGTTAGCAGTTCATAAGTCAACTGTGGCATCTGTTCACCTATAGTGTGAGTGTTTTAACTTTAGTACCCTGTTAGCAGTTTATAAGTCAACTGTGGCATCTGTACACCTATAGTGTGAGTGCTTTAACTTTAGTATCCTGTTAGCAGTTTATAAGTCAACTGTGGCATCTGTACACCTATAGTGTGAGTGCTTTAACTTTAATACCATGTTAGCAGTTTATAAGTCAACTTTGGCATCTGTACACCTATAGTGTGAGTGCTTTAAATTTAGTACCCTGTTAGCAGTTTACAAGTCAACTGGCATCTGTACACCTATAGTGTGAGTGTTTTAACTTTAGTAACCTGTTAGCAGTTTATAAGTCAATGGGACATCTGTACACCTATAGTGTGAGTGCTTTAACTTTAGTACCCTGTTAGCAGTTTATAGTAAAATGTGGCATATGTACACCTATAGTGTGAGTGCTTTAACTTTAGTACCCTGTTAGCAGTTTATAAGTCAACTGTGGCATCTGTACACCTATAGTGTGAGTGATTTAACTTTAATACCCTGTTAGCAGTTTATAAGTCAACTGGCATCTGAACACCTATAGTGTGAGTGCTTTAACTTTAGTGCCCTGTTAGCAGTTTATAAGTCAACTGTGGCATCTGTACACCTATAGTGTCAGTGCTTTAACTTAAGTAACCTGTTAGCAGTTTATAAGTCAACTGTGGCATCTGTACACCTATAGTGTGAGTGGTTTAACTTTAGTACCATGTTAGCAGTTTATAAGTCAACTGTGGCATATGTACACCTATAGTGTGAGTGCTTTAACTTTAGTACCCTGTTAACAGTTTATAAGTCAACTGGCATCTGTACACCTATAGTGTGAGTGCTTTAACTTTAGTACCCTGTTAGCAGTTTATAAGTCAACTGTGGCATCTGTACACCTATAATGTGAGTGCTTTAACTTTAGCACCCTGTTAGCAGTTTATAAGTCAACTGTGGCATCTGTACACCTATAGTGTGAGTGCTTTAACTTTAGTACCCTGTTAGCAGTTTATAAGTCAACGTGGCATCTGTACACCTATAGTGTGAGTGCTTTAACTTTAGTACCCTTTTAGCAATTTATACGTCAACTGTGGCATCTGTACACCTATAGTGTGAGTGCTTTAACTTTAGTACCATGTTAGCAGTTTATAAGTCAACTGTGGCATCTGTACACCTATAGTGTGAGTGCTTTAACTTTTGTACCCTTAGAGCGGTTTACAAGTCAACTGGCATCTGTACACCTATAGTGTGAGTGCTTTAACTTTAGCACCCTGTTAGCAGTTTATATGTAAACTGTGGCATCTGTACACCTATAGTGTGAGTGCTTTAACTTTAGTACCCTGTTAGCAGTTTACAAGTCAACTGGCATCTGTACACTTATAGTGTGAGTGCTTTAATTTTAGTACCCTGTTAACAGTTTATAAGTCAACTGTGGCATCTGTACACCTATAGTGTGAGTGCTTTAACTTTAGTACCCTGTTAGCAGTTTATAAGTAAACTGTGGCATCTGTACACCTATAGTGTGAGTGCTTTAACTTGATTACCCTGTTAGCAGTTTATAAGTCAACTGTGGCATCTGTACACCTATAGTGTGGGTGCTTTAACTTTAGTACCCTGTTAGCAGTTTATAAGACAACTGTGGCATCTGTACACCTATAGTGTGAGTGCTTTAACTTTAGTACCCTGTTAGCAGTTTATAAGTCAACTGGCATCTGTACACCTATAGTGTGAGTGCTTTAACTTTAGTATCCTGTTAACAGTTTATAAGTCAACTGTGGCATCTCTACACCTATAGTGTGAGTGCTTTAAATTTGGTACCCTGTTAACAGTTTATAAGTCAACTGTGGCATCTCTACACCTATAGTGTGAGTGCTTTAACTTTTGTACCCTGTTAGCAGTTTATAAGTAAACTGTGGCATCTGTACACCTATAGTGTGAGTGCTTTAACTTGAGTACCCTGTTAGCAGTTTATAAGTCAACTGGCATCTGTACACCTATAGTGTGGGTGCTTTAACTTTAGTACCCTGTTAGCAGTTTATTAGTCAACTGTGGCATCTGTACACCTATAGTGTGAGTGCTTTAACTTTAGTACCCTGTTAGCAGTTTATAAGTCAACTGGCATCTGTACACCTATAGTGTGAGTGCTTTAACTTTAGTATCCTGTTAACAGTTTATAAGTCAACTGTGGCATCTCTACACCTATAGTGTCAGTACTTTAACTTTAGTACCCTGTTAGCAGTTTATTAGACAACTGTGGCATCTGTACACCTATAGTGTGAGTGCTTTAACTTTAGTACCCTGTTAGCAGTTTACAAGTCAACTGGCATCTGTACACTTATAGTGTGAGTGCTTTAATTTTAGTACCCTGTTAACAGTTTATTTGTCAACTGTGGCATCTGTACACCTATAGTGTGAGTGCTTTAACTTTTGTACCCTGTTAGCAGTTTATAAGTCAACTGTGGCATCTGTACACCTATAGTGTGAGTGCTTTAACTTTAGTACCCTGTAAGTAGTTTATAAGTCAACTGTGGCATCTGTACACCTATAGTGTGAGTGCTTTAACTTTAGTACCTTGTTAGCAGTTTATACGTCAACTGTGGCATCTGTACACCTATAGTGTGAGTGCGTTCACTTTAGTACCCTGTTAGCAGTTTATAAGTCAACTGTGGCATCTGTACACCTATAGTGTGAGTGTTTTAACTTTAGTACCATGTTAGCAGTTTATAAGTCAACTGTGGCATCTGTTCACCTATAGTGTGAGTGCTTTAACTTTAGTACCCTGTTTGCAGTTTACAAGTCAACTGGCATCTGAACACCTATAGTGTGAGTGCTTTAACTTTAGTACCCTGTTAATAGTTTATAAGTCAACTGTGGCATCTGTACACCTATAGTGCGAGTGCTTTAACTTTAGTACCCTGTTAACAGTTTATAAGTCAACTGTGGCATCTGTACACCTATAGTGTGAGTGCTTTAACTTTAGTACCCTGTTAACAGTTTATAAGTCAACTGTGGCATCTGTACACCTATAGTGTGAGTGCTTTAACTTTAGTACCATGTTAGCAGTTCATAAGTCAACTGTGGCATCTGTTCACCTATAGTGTGAGTGTTTTAACTTTAGTACCCTTTTAGCAGTTTATAAGTCAACTGTGGCATCTGTACACCTATAGTGTGAGTGCTATAACTTTAGTATCCTGTTAGCAGTTTATAAGTCAACTGTGGCATCTGTACACCTATAGTGTGAGTGCTTTAACTTTAATACCATGTTAGCAGTTTATAAGTCAACTTTGGCATCTGTACACCTATAGTGTGAGTGCTTTAAATTTAGTACCCTGTTAGCAGTTTACAAGTCAACTGGCATCTGTACACCTATAGTGTGAGTGTTTTAACTTTAGTACCCTGTTAGCAGTTTATAAGTCAATGGGACATCTGTACACCTATAGTGTGAGTGCTTTAACTTTAGTACCCTGTTAGCAGTTTATAGTAAAATGTGGCATCTCTACACCTATAGTGTGAGTGCTTTAACTTTAGTAACCTGTTAGCAGTTTATAAGTCAACTGTGGCATCTGTACACCTATAGTGTGAGTGATTTAACTTTAATACCCTGTTAGCAGTTTATAAGTCAACTGGCATCTGAACACCTATAGTGTGAGTGCTTTAACTTTAGTGCCCTGTTAGCAGTTTATAAGTCAACTGTGGCATATGTACACCTATAGTGTCAGTGCTTTAACTTTAGTACCATGTTAGCAGTTTATAAGTCAACTGTGGCATATGTACACCTATAGTGTGAGTGCTTTAACTTTAGTACCCTGTTAACAGTTTATAAGTCAACTGGCATCTGTACACCTATAGTGTGAGTGCTTTAACTTTAGTACCCTGTTAGCAGTTTATAAGTCAACTGTGGCATCTGTACACCTATAATGTGAGTTCTTTAACTTTAGCACCCTGTTAGCCGTTTATAAGTCAACTGTGGCATCTGTACACCTATAGTGTGAGTGCTTTAACTTTAGTACCATGTTAGCAGTTTATAAGTCAACTGTGGCATCTGTACACCTATAGTGTGAGTGCTTTAACTTTTGTACCCTTAGAGCAGTTTACAAGTCAACTGGCATCTGTACACCTATAGTGTGAGTGCTTTAACTTTAGCACCCTGTTAGCAGTTTATATGTAAACTGTGGCATCTGTACACCTATAGTGTGAGTGCTTTAACTTTAGTACCCTGTTAGCAGTTTACAAGTCAACTGGCATCTGTACACTTATAGTGTGAGTGCTTTAATTTTAGTACCCTGTTAACAGTTTATAAGTCAACTGTGGCATATGTACACCTATAGTGTGAGTGCTTTAACTTTAGTACCCTGTTAGCAGTTTATAAGTAAACTGTGGCATCTGTACACCTATAGTGTGAGTGCTTTAACTTGAGTACCCTGTTAGCAGTTTATAAGTCAACTGGCATCTGTACACCTATAGTGTGGGTGCTTTAACTTTAGTACCCTGTTAGCAGTTTATAAGTCAACTGTGGCATCTGTACACCTATAGTGTGAGTGCTTTAACTTTAGTACCCTGTTAGCAGTTTATAAGTCAACTGGCATCTGTACACCTATAGTGTGAGTGCTTTAACTTTAGTATCCTGTTAACAGTTTATAAGTCAACTGTGGCATCTCTACACCTATAGTGTGAGTGCTTTAAATTTGGTACCCTGTTAACAGTTTATAAGTCAACTGTGGCATCTCTACACCTATAGTGTGAGTGCTTTAACTTTTGTACCCTGTTAGCAGTTTATAAGTCAACTGTGGCATCTGTACACCTATAGTGTGAGTGCTTTAACTTTAGTACCCTGTTAGCAGTTGATAAGTCAACGGTGGCATCTGTACACCTATAGTGTCAGTACTTTAACTTTAGTACCCTGTTAGCAGTTTATTAGACAACTGTGGCATCTGTACACCTATAGTGTGAGTGCTTTAACTATAGTACCCTGTTAGCAGTTTACAAGTCAACTGGCATCTGTACACTTATAGTGTGAGTGCTTTAATTTTAGTACCCTGTTAACAGTTTATATGTCAACTGTGGCATCTGTACACCTATAGTGTGAGTGCTTTAACTTTTGTACCCTGTTAGCAGTTTATAAGTCAACTGTGGCATCTGTACACCTATAGTGTGAGTGCTTTAACTTTAGTACCCTGTTAACAGTTTATAAGTCAACTGTGGCATCTGTACACCTATAGTGTGAGTGCTTTAACTTTAGTACCATGTTAGCAGTTCATAAGTCAACTGTGGCATCTGTTCACCTATAGTGTGAGTGTTTTAACTTTAGTACCCTTTTAGCAGTTTATAAGTCAACTGTGGCATCTGTACACCTATAGTGTGAGTGCTATAACTTTAGTATCCTGTTAGCAGTTTATAAGTCAACTGTGGCATCTGTACACCTATAGTGTGAGTGCTTTAACTTTAATACCATGTTAGCAGTTTATAAGTCAACTTTGGCATCTGTACACCTATAGTGTGAGTGCTTTAAATTTAGTACCCTGTTAGCAGTTTACAAGTCAACTGGCATCTGTACACCTATAGTGTGAGTGTTTTAACTTTAGTACCCTGTTAGCAGTTTATAAGTCAATGGGACATCTGTACACCTATAGTGTGAGTGCTTTAACTTTAGTACCCTGTTAGCAGTTTATAGTAAAATGTGGCATCTCTACACCTATAGTGTGAGTGCTTTAACTTTAGTACCCTGTTAGCAGTTTATAAGTCAACTGTGGCATCTGTACACCTATAGTGTGAGTGATTTAACTTTAATACCCTGTTAGCAGTTTATAAGTCAACTGGCATCTGAACACCTATAGTGTGAGTGCTTTAACTTTTGTACCCTTAGAGCAGTTTATAAGTCAACTGTGGCATCTGTACACCTATAGTGTCAGTGCTTTAACTTTAGTATCCTGTTAGCAGTTTATAAGTCAACTGTGGCATCTGTACACCTATAGTGTGAGTGCTTTAACTTTAGTACCATGTTAGCAGTTTATAAGTCAACTGTGGCATATGTACACCTATAGTGTGAGTGCTTTAACTTTAGTACCCTGTTAACAGTTTATAAGTCAACTGGCATCTGTACACCTATAGTGTGAGTGCTTTAACTTTAGTACCCTGTTAGCAGTTTATAAGTCAACTGTGGCATCTGTACACCTATAATGTGAGTTCTTTAACTTTAGCACCCTGTTAACCGTTTATAAGTCAACTGTGGCATCTGTACACCTATAGTGTGAGTGCTTTAACTTTAGTACCATGTTAGCAGTTTATAAGTCAACTGTGGCATCTGTACACCTATAGTGTGAGTGCTTTAACTTTTGTACCCTTAGAGCAGTTTACAAGTCAACTGGCATCTGTACACCTATAGTGTGAGTGCTTTACCTTTAGCACCCTGTTAGCAGTTTATATGTAAACTGTGGCATCTGTACACCTATAGTGTGAGTGCTTTAACTTTAGTACCCTGTTAGCAGTTTACAAGTCAACTGGCATCTGTACACTTATAGTGTGAGTGCTTTAATTTTAGTACCCTGTTAACAGTTTATAAGTCAACTGTGGCATCTGTACACCTATAGTGTGAGTGCTTTAACTTTAGTACCCTGTTAGCAGTTTATAAGTAAACTGTGGCATCTGTACACCTATAGTGTGAGTGCTTTAACTTGAGTACCCTGTTAGCAGTTTATAAGTCAACTGGCATCTGTACACCTATAGTGTGGGTGCTTTAACTTTAGTACCCTGTTAGCAGTTTATAAGTCAACTGTGGCATCTGTACACCTATAGTGTGAGTGCTTTAACTTTAGTACCCTGTTAGCAGTTTATAAGTCAACTGGCATCTGTACACCTATAGTGTGAGTGCTTTAACTTTAGTATCCTGTTAACAGTTTATAAGTCAACTGTGGCATCTCTACACCTATAGTGTGAGTGCTTTAAATTTGGTACCCTGTTAACAGTTTATAAGTCAACTGTGGCATCTCTACATCTATAGTGTGAGTGCTTTAACTTTTGTACCCTGTTAGCAGTTTATAAGTCAACTGTGGCATCTGTACACCTATAGTGTGAGTGCTTTAACTTTAGTACCCTGTTAGCAGTTTATAAGTCAACGGTGGCATCTGTACACCTATAGTGTCAGTACTTTAACTTTAGTACCCTGTTAGCAGTTTATTAGACAACTGTGGCATCTGTACACCTATAGTGTGAGTGCTTTAACTATAGTACCCTGTTAGCAGTTTACAAGTCAACTGGCATCTGTACACTTATAGTGTGAGTGCTTTAATTTTAGTACCATGTTAACAGTTTATATGTCAACTGTGGCATCTGTACACCTATAGTGTGAGTGCTTTAACTTTTGTACCCTGTTAGCAGTTTATAAGTCAACCGTGGCATCTGTACACCTATAGTGTGAGTGCTTTAACTTTAGTACCCTGTAAGTAGTTTATAAGTCAACTGTGGCATCTGTACACCTATAGTGTGAGTGCTTTAACTTTAGTACCTTGTTAGCAGTTTATACGTCAACTGTGGCATCTGTACACCTATAGTGTGAGTGCGTTCACTTTAGTACCCTGTTAGCAGTTTATAAGTCAACTGTGGCATCTGTACACCTATAGTGTGAGTGTTTTAACTTTAGTACCATGTTAGCAGTTTATAAGTCAACTGTGGCATCTGTTCACCTATAGTGTGAGTGCTTTAACTTTAGTACCCTGTTTGCAGTTTACAAGTCAACTGGCATCTGAACACCTATAGTGTGAGTGCTTTAACTTTAGTACCCTGTTAATAGTTTATAAGTCAACTGTGGCATCTGTACACCTATAGTGCGAGTGCTTTAACTTTAGTACCCTGTTAACAGTTTATAAGTCAACTGTGGCATCTGTACACCTATAGTGTGAGTGCTTTAACTTTAGTACCCTGTTAACAGTTTATAAGTCAACTGTGGCATCTGTACACCTATAGTGTGAGTGCTTTAACTTTAGTACCATGTTAGCAGTTCATAAGTCAACTGTGGCATCTGTTCACCTATAGTGTGAGTGTTTTAACTTTAGTACCCTTTTAGCAGTTTATAAGTCAACTGTGGCATCTGTACACCTATAGTGTGAGTGCTATAACTTTAGTATCCTGTTAGCAGTTTATAAGTCAACTGTGGCATCTGTACACCTATAGTGTGAGTGCTTTAACTTTAATACCATGTTAGCAGTTTATAAGTCAACTTTGGCATCTGTACACCTATAGTGTGAGTGCTTTAAATTTAGTACCCTGTTAGCAGTTTACAAGTCAACTGGCATCTGTACACCTATAGTGTGAGTGTTTTAACTTTAGTACCCTGTTAGCAGTTTATAAGTCAATGGGACATCTGTACACCTATAGTGTGAGTGCTTTAACTTTAGTACCCTGTTAGCAGTTTATAGTAAAATGCGGCATCTCTACACCTATAGTGTGAGTGCTTTAACTTTAGTACCCTGTTAGCAGTTTATAAGTCAACTGTGGCATCTGTACACCTATAGTGTGAGTGATTTAACTTTAATACCCTGTTTGCAGTTTATAAGTCAACTGGCATCTGAACACCTATAGTGTGAGTGCTTTAACTTTAGTGCCCTGTTAGCAGTTTATAAGTCAACTGTGGCATCTGTACACCTATAGTGTCAGTGCTTTAACTTTAGTATCCTGTTAGCAGTTTATAAGTCAACTGTGGCATCTGTACACCTATAGTGTGAGTGCTTTAACTTTAGTACCATGTTAGCAGTTTATTAGTCAACTGTGGCATATGTACACCTATAGTGTGAGTGCTTTAACTTTAGTACCCTGTTAACAGTTTATAAGTCAACTGGCATCTGTACACCTATAGTGTGAGTGCTTTAACTTTAGTACCCTGTTAGCAGTTTTTAAGTCAACTGTGGCATCTGTACACCTATAATGTGAGTTCTTTAACTTTAGCACCCTGTTAGCCGTTTATAAGTCAACTGTGGCATCTGTACACCTATAGTGTGAGTGCTTTAACTTTAGTACCCTGTTAGCAGTTTATAAGTCAACGTGGCATCTGTACACCTATAGTGTGAGTGCTTTAACTTTAGTACCCTTTTAGCAATTTATACGTCAACTGTGGCATCTGTACACCTATAGTGTGAGTGCTTTAACTTTAGTACCATGTTAGCAGTTTATAAGTCAACTGTGGCATCTGTACACCTATAGTGTGAGTGCTTTAACTTTAGCACCCTGTTAGCAGTTTATATGTAAACTGTGGCATCTGTACACCTATAGTGTGAGTGCTTTAACTTTAGTACCCTGTTAGCAGTTTACAAGTCAACTGGCATCTGTACACTTATAGTGTGAGTGCTTTAATTTTAGTACCCTGTTAACAGTTTATAAGTCAACTGTGGCATCTGTACACCTATAGTGTGAGTGCTTTAACTTTAGTACCATGTTAACAGTTTATAAGTCAACTGTGGCATCTGTACACCTATAGTGTGAGTGCTTTAACTTTAGTACCCTGTTAGCAGTTTATAAGTCAACTGTGGCATATGTACACCTATAGTGTGAGTGCTTTAACTTTAGTACCCTGTTAGCAGTTTAAAAGTCAACTGTGGCATCTGTACACCTATAGTGTGAGTGCTTTAACTTTAGTACCCTGTTAGCAGTTTATAAGCCAACTGTGGCATATGTACATCTATAGTGTGAGTGCTTTAACTTTAGTACCCTGTTAGCAGTTTATAAGTAAACTGTGGCATCTCTACACCTATATTGTGAGTGCTTTACCTTTAATACCCTGTTAACAGTTTATTAGTAAACTGTGGCATCTGTACACCTATAGTGTGAGTGCTTTAACTTTAGTACCCTGTTAGCAGTTTATATGTCAACTGTGGCCTCTGTATACCTATAGTGTGAGTGCTTTAACTTTAGTACCCTGTTAGCAGTTTATATGTCAACTGTGGCATCTGTACACCTATAGTGTGAGTGCTTTAACTTTAGTACCCTGTTAGCAGTTTATAAGTCAACTGTGGCATCTGTACACCTATAGTATGAGTGCTTTAACTTTAGTACCCTTTTAGCAGTTTATAAGTCAACTGTGGCATCTGTACACCTATAGTGTGAGTGCTTTAACTTTAGTACCCTGTTAACAGTTTATAAGTCAACTGTGGCATCTGTACACCTGTAGTGAGTGCTTTAACTTTAGTACCCTGTTAGCAGTTTATAAGTCAACTGTGGCATCTGTACACCTATGGTGTGAATGCTTTAACTTTAGTACCATGTTAGCAGTTTACAAGTGAACTGGCATCTGTACACCTATAGTATGAGTGCTTTAACTTTAGTGCCCTGTTAGCAGTTTATAAGTCAACTGTGGCATCTGTACACCTATAGTGTGAGTGCTTTAACTTTAGTACCCTGTTAGCAGTTTATATGTCAACTGTGGCATCTGTACACCTATAGTGTGAGTGCTTTAACTTTAGTACCCTGTTAGCAGTTTATATATCAACTGTGGCATCTGTACACCTATAGTGTGAGTGCTTTAACTTTAGTACCCTGTTAGCAGTTCATAAGTCAACTGTGGCATCTGTACACCTATAGTATGAGTGCTTTAACTTTAGTACCCTTTTAGCAGTTTATAAGTCAACTGTGGCATCTGTACACCTATAGTGTGAGTGCTTTAACTTTAGTACACTGTTAACAGTTTATAAGTCAACTGTGGCATCTGTACACCTATAGTGAGTGCTTTAACTTTAGTACCCTGTTAGCAGTTTATAAGTCAACTGTGGCATCTGTACACCTATAGTGTGAGTGCTTTAACTTTAGTACCCTGTTAGCAGTTTATAAGTCAACTGTGGCATCTGTACACCTATAGTGTGAGTGCTTTAACTTTAATACCCTGTTAGCACTTTATAAGTCAACGGTGGCATCTGTACACCTATAGTGTGAGTGCTTTAACTTTAGTACCATGTTAGCAGTTTATAAGTCAACTGTTGCATCTGTACACCTATAGTGTGAGTGCTTTAACTTTTGTACCCTGTTAACAGTTTATAAGTCAACTGTGGCATCTGTACACCTATAGTGTGAGTGCTTTAATTTTAGTACCCTGTTAACAGTTTATAAGTCAACTGTGGCATCTGTACACCTATAGTGTGAGTGCTTTAACTTTAGTACCCTGTTAGCAGTTTATAAGTAAACTGTGGCATCTGTACACCTATAGTGTGAGTGCTTTAACTTGAGTACCCTGTTAGCAGATTATAAGTCAACTGGCATCTGTACACCTATAGTGTGGGTGCTTTAACTTTAGTACCCTGTTAGCAGTTTATAAGTCAACTGTGGCATCTGTACACCTATAGTGTGAGTGCTTTAACTTTAGCACCCTGTTAGCAGTTTATAAGTCAACTGGCATCTGTACACCTATAGTGTGAGTGCTTTAACTTTAGTATCCTGTTAGCAGTTTATAAGTCAACTGTGGCATCTCTACACCTATAGTGCGAGTGCTTTAAATTTGGTACCCTGTTAGCAGTTTATAAGTCAACTGTGGCATCTGTACACCTATAGTATGAGTGCTTTAACTTTAGTACCCTGTTAGCAGTTTATAAGTCAACGGTGGCATCTGTACACCTATAGTGTGAGTACTTTAACTTTAGTACCCTGTTAGCAGTTTATTAGACAACTGTGGCATCTGTACACCTATAGTGTGAGTGCTTTAACTATAGTACCCTGTTAGCAGTTTACAAGTCAACTGGCATCTGTACACGTATAGTGTGAGTGCTTTAATTTTAGTACCCTGTTAACAGTTTATATGTCAACTTTGGCATCTGTACACCTATAGTGTGAGTGCTTTAACTTTTGTACCCTGTTTGCAGTTTATAAATCAACTGTGGCATCTGTACACCTATAGTGTGAGTGCTTTAACTTTAGTACCCTGTAAGCAGTTTATTAGTCAACTGTGGCATCTGTACACCTATAGTGTGAGTGCTTTAACTTTAGTACCTTGTTAGCAGTTTATACGTCAACTGTGGCATCTGTACACCTATAGTATGAGTGCTTTCACTTTAGTACCCTTTTAGCAGTTTATAAGTCAACTGTGGCATCTGTACACCTATAGTGTGAGTGCTTTAACTTTAGTACACTGTTAACAGTTTATAAGTCAACTGTGGCATCTGTACACCTATAGTGAGTGCTTTAACTTTAGTACCCTGTTAGCAGTTTATAAGTCAACTGTGGCATCTGTACACCTATAGTGTGAGTGCTTTAACTTTAGTACCCTGTTAGCAGTTTATAAGTCAACTGTGGCATCTGTACACCTATAGTGTGAGTGCTTTAACTTTAATACCCTGTTAGCACTTTATAAGTCAACGGTGGCATCTGTACACCTATAGTGTGAGTGCTTTAACTTTAGTACCATGTTAGCAGTTTATAAGTCAACTGTTGCATCTGTACACCTATAGTGTGAGTGCTTTAACTTTTGTACCCTGTTAACAGTTTATAAGTCAACTGTGGCATCTGTACACCTATAGTGTGAGTGCTTTAATTTTAGTACCCTGTTAACAGTTTATAAGTCAACTGTGGCATCTGTACACCTATAGTGTGAGTGCTTTAACTTTAGTACCCTGTTAGCAGTTTATAAGTCAACTGTGGCATCTGTACACCTATAGTGTGAGTGCTTTAACTTGAGTACCCTGTTAGCAGTTTATAAGTCAACTGGCATCTGTACACCTATAGTGTGGGTGCTTTAACTTTAGTACCCTGTTAGCAGTTTATAAGTCAACTGTGGCATCTGTACACCTATAGTGTGAGTGCTTTAACTTTAACACCCTGTTAGCAGTTTATAAGTCAACTGGCATCTGTACACCTATAGTGTGAGTGCTTTAACTTTAGTATCCTGTTAGCAGTTTATAAGTCAACTGTGGCATCTCTACACCTATAGTGTGAGTGCTTTAAATTTGGTACCCTGTTAGCAGTTTATAAGTCAACTGTGGCATCTGTACACCTATAGTATGAGTGCTTTAACTTTAGTACCCTGTTAGCAGTTTATAAGTCAACGGTGGCATCTGTACACCTATAGTGTGAGTACTTTAACTTTAGTACCCTGTTAGCAGTTTATTAGACAACTGTGGCATCTGTACACCTATAGTGTGAGTGCTTTAACTATAGTACCCTGTTAGCAGTTTACAAGTCTACTGGCATCTGTACACGTATAGTGTGAGTGCTTTAACTTTAGCACCCTGTTAGCCGTTTATAAGTCAACTGTGGCATCTGTACACCTATAGTGTGAGTGCTTTAACTTTAGTACCCTGTTAGCAGTTTAAAAGTCAACTGTGGCATCTGTACACCTATAGTGTGAGTGCTTTAACTTTAGTACCCTGTTAGCAGTTTATAAGTCAACTGTGGCAACTGTATACCTATAGTGTGAGTGCTTTAACTTTAGTACCCTGTTAGCAGTTTATAAGCCAACTGTGGCATATGTACATCTATAATGTGAGTGCTTTAACTTTAGTTCCCTGTTAGCAGTTTATAAGTAAACTGTGGCATCTGTACACCTATATTGTGAGTGCTTTACCTTTAATACCCTGTTAGCAGTTTATTAGTAAACTGTGGCATCTGTACACCTATAGTGTGAGTGCTTTAACTTTAGTACCCTGTTAGCAGTTTATATGTCAACTGTGGCCTCTGTACACCTATAGTGTGAGTGCTTTAACTTTAGTACCCTGTTAGCAGTTTATATGTCAACTGTGGCATCTGTACACCTATAGTGTGAGTGCTTTAACTTTAGTACCCTGTTAGCAGTTTATAAGTCAACTGTGGCATCTGTACACCTATAGTATGAGTGCTTTAACTTTAATACCCTGTTAGCAGTTTATAAGTCAACTGTGGCATCTGTACACATATAGTGTGAGTGCTTTAACTTTAGTACCCTGTTAACAGTTTATAAATCAACTGTGGCATCTGTACACCTATAGTGAGTGCTTTAACTTTAGTACCCTGTTAGCAGTTTATAAGTCAACTGTGGCATCTGTACACCTATAGTGTGAGTGCTTTAACTTTAGTACCCTGTTAGCACTTTATAAGTCAACGGTGGCATCTGTACACCTATAGTGTGAGTGCTTTAACTTTAGTACCCTGTTAGCAGTTTATAAGTCAACTGTTGCATCTGTACACCTATAGTGTGACTGCTTTAACTTTAGTACCCTGTTAACAGTTTATAAGTCAACTGTGGCATCTGTACACCTATAGTGTGAGTGCTTTAATTTTAGTACCCTGTTAACAGTTTATAAGTCAACTGTGGCATCTGTACACCTATAGTGTGAGTGCTTTAACTTTAGTACCATGTTAGCAGTTTATAAGTAAACTGTGGCATCTGTACACCTATAGTGTGAGTGCTTTAACTTTAGTACCCTGTTAGCAGTTTAAAAGTCAACTGGCATCTGTACACCTATAGTGTGAGTGCTTTAACTTTAGTACCCTGTTAACAGTTTATAAGTCAACTGTGGCATCTGTACACCTATAGTGTGAGTGCTTTAACTTTAGTACCCTGTTAGCAGTTTATAAGTCAACTGGCATCTGTACACCTATAGTGTGAGTGCTTTAACTTTAGTATCCTGTTAGCAGTTTATAAGTCAACTGTGGCATCTGTACACCTATAGTGTGAGCGCTTTAAATTTGGTACCCTGTTAGCAGTTTATAAGTCAACTGTGGCATCTCTACACCTATAGTGTGAGTGCTTTAACTTTTGTATCCTGTTAGCAGTTTATAAGTCAACTGTGGCATCTGTACACCTATTGTGTGAGTGCTTTAACTTTAGTACCCTGTTAGCAGTTTATAAGTCAACGGTGGCGTCTGTACACCTATAGTGTGAGTACTTTAACTTTAGTACCCTGTTAGCAGTTTATTAGACAACTGTGGCATCTGTACACCTATAGTGTGAGTGCTTTAACTATAGTACCCTGTTAGCAGTTTACAAGTCAACTGTGGCATATGTACACTTATAGTGTGAGTGCTTTAATTTTAGTACCCTGTTAACAGTTTATATGTCAACTTTGGCATCTGTACACCTATAGTGTGAGTGCTTTAACTTTTGTACCCTGTTAACAGTTTATAAGTCAACTGTGGCATCTGTACACCTATAGTGTGAGTGCTTTAACTTTAGTACCCTGTTAGCAGTTTATAAGTCAACTGTGGCATCTGTACACCTAAAGTGTGAGTGCTTTAACTTTAGTACCATGTTAGCAGTTTATTAGTCGACTGTGGAATCTGTACACCTATAGTGTGAGTGCTTTAACTTTAGTACCCTGTAAGCAGTTTATAAGTCAACTGTGGCATCTGTACACCTATAGTGTGAGTGCTTTAACTTTAGTACCTTGTTAGCAGTTTATACGTCAACTGTGGCATCTGTACACCTATAGTGTGAGTGCTTTAACTTTAGTACCCTGTTAGCAGTTTATAAGTCAACTGTGGCATCTGTACACCTATAGTGTGAGTGCTTTAACGTTAGTACCTTGTTAGCAGTTTATACGTCAACTGTGGCATCTGTACATCTATAGTGTGAGTGCTTTAACTTTAGTACCCTGTTAGCAGTTTACAAGTCAATTGTGGCATCTGTACACCTATAGTGTGAGTGCTTTCACTTTAGTACCCTGTTAGCAGTTTATAAGTCAACTGTGGCATTTGTACACCTATAATGTGTGTGCTTTAACTTTTGTACCCTGTTAGCAGTTTATAAGTCAACTTTGGCATCTGTACACCTATAGTGTGAGTACTTTAACTTTAGTACCCTGTTAGCAGTTTATAAGTCAACTGTGGCATCTGTACACCTATAGTGTGAGTGCTTTAACTTTAATATCCTGTTAGCAGTTTATAAGTCAATTGTGGCATCTGTACACCTATAGTGTGAGTGCTTTAACTTTAGTACCATGTTAGCAGTTTATAAGTCAACTGTGGCATCTGTACACCTATAGTGTGAGTGCTTTAACTTTAGTACCCTGTTAGCAGTTTATAAGTCAACTGTGGCATCTGTACACCTAAAGTGTGAGTGCTTTAACTTTAGTACCATGTTAGCAGTTTATTAGTCGACTGTGGCATCTGTACACCTATAGTGTGAGTGCTTTAACTTTAGTACCTTGTTAGCAGTTTATACGTCAACTGTGGCATCTGTACACCTATAGTGTGAGTGCTTTAACTTTAGTACCTTGTTAGCAGTTTATACGTCAACTGTGGCATCTGTACACCTATAGTGTGAGTGCTTTAACTTTAGTACCCTGTTAGCAGTTTATAAGTCAACTGTGGCATCTGTACACCTATAGTGTGAGTGCTTTAACTTTAGTACCTGGTTAGCAGTTTATACGTCAACTGTGGCATCTGTACATCTATAGTGTGAGTGCTTTAACTTTAGTACCCTGTTAGCAGTTTACAAGTCAATTGTGGCATCTGTACACCTATAGTGTGAGTGCTTTCACTTTAGTACCCTGTTAGCAGTTTATAAGTCAACTGTGGCATTTGTACACCTATAATGTGTGTGCTTTAACTTTAGTACCCTGTTAGCAGTTTATAAGTCAACTTTGGCATCTGTACACCTATAGTGTGAGTACTTTAACTTTAGTACCCTGTTAGCAGTTTATAAGTCAACTGTGGCATCTGTACACCTATAGTGTGAGTGCTTTAACTTTAATATCCTGTTAGCAGTTTATAAGTCAATTGTGGCATCTGTACACCTATAGTGTGAGTGCTTTAACTTTAGTACCATGTTAGCAGTTTATAAGTCAACTGTGGCATCTGTACACCTATAGTGTGAGTGCTTTAACTTTAGGACCCTGTTAACAGTTTATAAGTCAACTGTGGCTTCTGTACACCTATAGTGTGAGTGCTTTAACTTTAGTACCCTGTTAGCAGTTTATAAGTCAACTGGCATCTGTACACATATAGTGTGAGTGCTTTAACTTTAGTACCCTGTTAACAGTTTATAGGTCAACTGTGGCATCTGTACACCTATAGTGTGAGTGTTTTAACTTTAGTACCATGTTAGCAGTTTATAAGTCAACTGTGGCATCTGTTCACCTATAGTGTGAGTGCTTTAACTTTAGTACCCTGTTTGCAGTTTACAAGTCAACTGGCATCTGAACACCTATAGTGTGAGTGCTTTAACTTTAGTACCCTGTTAATAGTTTATAAGTCAACTGTGGCATCTGTACACCTATAGTGTGAGTGCTTTAACTTTAGTACCCTGTTAACAGTTTATAAGTCAACTGTGGCATCTGTACACCTATAGTGTGAGTGCTTTAACTTTAATACCCTGTTAACAGTTTATAAGTCAACTGTGGCATCTGTACATCTATAGTGTGAGTGCTTTAACTTTAGTACCATGTTAGCAGTTCATAAGTCAACTGTGGCATCTGTACACCTATAGTGTGAGTGTTTTAACTTTAATACCATGTTAACAGTTTATAAGTCAACTGTGGCATCTGTACACCTATAGTGTAAGTGCTTTAACTTTAGTACCCTGTTAACAGTTTATAAGTCAACTGTTGCATCTGTACACCTATAGTGTGAGTGCTTTAACTTTAATACCCTGTTAGTAGTTCATAAGTCAACTGTGGCATCTGTACACCTATAGTGTGAATGCTTTAACTTTAGTACCCTGTTAGCAGTTTATAAGTCAACGTGGCATCTGTACACCTATAGTGTGAGTGCTTTAACTTTAGTATCCTGTTAGCAGTTTATAAGTCAACTGTGGCATCTGTACACCTATAGTGTGAGTGCTTTAACTTTAGTACCCTGTTAGCAGTTTATAAGTCAACTGTGGCATCTGTACACCTATAGTGTGAGTGCTTTAACTTTAGTACCTTGTTAGCAGTTTATACGTCAACTGTGGCATCTGTACATCTATAGTGTGAGTGCTTTAACTTTAGTACCCTGTTAGCAGTTTACAAGTCAATTGTGGCATCTGTACACCTATAGTGTGAGTGCTTTCACTTTAGTACCCTGTTAGCAGTTTATAAGTCAACTGTGGCATTTGTACACCTATAATGTGTGTGCTTTAACTTTAGTACCCTGTTAGCAGTTTATAAGTCAACTTTGGCATCTGTACACCTATAGTGTGAGTACTTTAACTTTAGTACCCTGTTAGCAGTTTATAAGTCAACTGTGGCATCTGTACACCTATAGTGTGAGTGCTTTAACTTTAATATCCTGTTAGCAGTTTATAAGTCAATTGTGGCATCTGTACACCTATAGTGTGAGTGCTTTAACTTTAGTACCATGTTAGCAGTTTATAAGTCAACTGTGGCATCTGTACACCTATAGTGTGAGTGCTTTAACTTTAGGACCCTGTTAACAGTTTATAAGTCAACTGTGGCTTCTGTACACCTATAGTGTGAGTGCTTTAACTTTAGTACCCTGTTAGCAGTTTATAAGTCAACTGGCATCTGTACACATATAGTGTGAGTGCTTTAACTTTAGTACCCTGTTAACAGTTTATAGGTCAACTGTGGCATCTGTACACCTATAGTGTGAGTGTTTTAACTTTAGTACCATGTCAGCAGTTTATAAGTCAACTGTGGCATCTGTTCACCTATAGTGTGAGTGCTTTAACTTTAGTACCCTGTTTGCAGTTTACAAGTCAACTGGCATCTGAACACCTATAGTGTGAGTGCTTTAACTTTAGTACCCTGTTAATAGTTTATAAGTCAACTGTGGCATCTGTACACCTATAGTGTGAGTGCTTTAACTTTAGTACCCTGTTAACAGTTTATAAGTCAACTGTGGCATCTGTACACCTATAGTGTGAGTGCTTTAACTTTAATACCCTGTTAACAGTTTATAAGTCAACTGTGGCATCTGTACATCTATAGTGTGAGTGCTTTAACTTTAGTACCATGTTAGCAGTTCATAAGTCAACTGTGGCATCTGTACACCTATAGTGTGAGTGTTTTAACTTTAATACCATGTTAACAGTTTATAAGTCAACTGTGGCATCTGTACACCTATAGTGTAAGTGCTTTAACTTTAGTACCCTGTTAACAGTTTATAAGTCAACTGTTGCATCTGTACACCTATAGTGTGAGTGCTTTAACTTTAATACCCTGTTAGTAGTTCATAAGTCAACTGTGGCATCTGTACACCTATAGTGTGAATGCTTTAACTTTAGTACCCTGTTAGCAGTTTATAAGTCAACGTGGCATCTGTACACCTATAGTGTGAGTGCTTTAACTTTAGTATCCTGTTAGCAGTTTATAAGTCAACTGTGGCATATGTACACCTATAGTGTGAGTGCTTTAACTTTAATACCATGTTAGCAGTTTATAATTCAACTTTGGCATCTGTACACCTATAGTGTGAGTGCTTTAACTTTTGTACCCTGTTAGCAGTTTACAAGTCAACTGGCATCTGTACACCTATAGTGTGAGTGTTTTAACTTTAGTATCCTGTTAGCAGTTTATAATTCAACTTTGGCATCTTTACACCTATAGTGTGAGTGCTTTAACTTTAGTACCCTGTTAGCAGTTTATAGTCAACTGTGGCATCTGTACACCTATAGTGTGAGTGCTTTAACTTTAGTACCCTGTTAGCAGTTTATACGTCAACTGGCATCTGTACACCTATAGTGTGAGTGCTTTAACTTTAGTATCCTGTTAGCAATTTATAAGAAAACTGTGGCATCTGTACACCTATAGTGTGAGTGCTTTAAATTTGGTACCCTGTTAACAGTTTATAAGTCAACTGTGGCATCTCTACACCTATAGTGTGAGTGCTTTAACTTTTGTACCCTGTTAGCAGTTTATAAGTCAACTGTGGCATCTGTACACCTATAGTGTGAGTGCTTTAACTTTAGTACCCTGTTAGCAGTTTATAAGTCAACGGTGGCATCTGTACACCTATAGTGTGAGTACTTTAACTTTTATACCCTGTTAGCAGTTTATTAGACAACTGTGGCATCTGTACACCTATAGTGAGAGTGCTTTAACTATAGTACCCTGTTAGCAGTTTACAAGTCAACTGGCATCTGTACACTTATAGTGTGAGTGCTTTAACTTTTGTACCCTGTTAACAGTTTATAAGTCAACTGTGGCATCTGTACACCTATAGTGTGAGTGCTTTAACTTTAGTACCCTGTTAGCAGTTTATAAGTCAACTGTGGCATCTGTACACCTATAGTGTGAGTGCTTTAACTTTAGTACCATGTTAACAGTTTATTAGTCAACTGTGGCATATGTACACCTATAGTGTGAGTGCTTTAACTTTAGTACCCTGTAAGCAGTTTATAAGTCAACTTTGGCATCTGTACACCTACAGTGTGAGTGCTTTAACTTTATTACCCTGTTAGCAGTTTACAAGTCAACTGGCATCTGTACACCTATAGTGTGAGTGTTTTAACTTTAGTACCCTGTTAGCAGTTTATAAGTCAATGGGACATCTGTACACCTATAGTGTGAGTGCTTTAACTTTAGTACCATGTTAGCAGTTTATAAGTCAACTGTGGCATATGTACACCTATGGTGTGAGTGCTTTAACTTTAGTACCCTGTTAGCAGTTTATAAGTCAACTGTGGCATCTGTACACCTAAAGTGTGAGTGCTTTAACTTTAGTACCATGTTAGCAGTTTATAAGTCGACTGTGGCATCTGTACACCTATAGTGTGAGTGCTTTAACTTTAGTACCCTGTAAGCAGTTTATAAGTCAACTGTGGCATCTGTACACCTATAGTGTGAGTGCTTTAACTTTAGTACCTTGTTAGTAGTTTATACGTCAACTGTGGCATCTGTACACCTATAGTGTGAGTGCTTTAACGTGAGTGCCCTGTTAGCAGTTTATAAGTCAACTGTGGCATCTGTACACCTATAGTGTGAGTGCTTTAACGTGAGTGCCCTGTTAGCAGTTTATAAGTCAACTGTGGCATTTGTACACCTATAATGTGAGTGCTTTAACTTTAGTACCCTGTTAGCAGTTTATACGTCAACTGTGGCATCTGTAAACCTATAGTGTGAGTGCTTTAACTTTAGTACCCTGTTAGCAGTTTATAAGTCAACTTTGGCATCTGTACACCTATAGTGTGAGTACTTTAACTTTAGTACCCTGTTAGCAGTTTATAAGTCAACTGTGGCATCTGTACACCTATAGTGTGAGTGCTTTAACTTTAATATCCTGTTAGCAGTTTATAAGTCAATTGTGGCATCTGTACACCTATAGTGTGAGTGCTTTAACTTTAGTACCATGTTAGCAGTTTATAAGTCAACTGTGGCATCTGTACACCTATAGTGTGAGTGCTTAAACTTTAGGACCCTGTTAGCAGTTTATAAGTCAACTGTGGCTTCTGTACACCTATAGTGTGAGTGCTTTAACTTTAGTACCCTGTTAGCAGTTTATAAGTCAACTGGCATCTGTACACATATAGTGTGAGTGCTTTAACTTTAGTACCCTGTTAACAGTTTATAGGTCAACTGTGGCATCTGTACACCTATAGTGTGAGTGTTTTAACTTTAGTACCATGTTAGCAGTTTACAAGTCAACTGTGGCATCTGTTCACCTATAGTGTGAGTGCTTTAACTTTAGTACCCTGTTTGCAGTTTACAAGTCAACTGGCATCTGAACACCTATAGTGTGAGTGCTTTAACTTTAGTACCCTGTTAATAGTTTATAAGTCAACTGTGGCATCTGTACACCTATAGTGTGAGTGCTTTAACTTTAGTACCCTGTTAACAGTTTATAAGTCAACTGTGTCATCTGTACACCTATAGTGTGAGTGCTTTAACTTTAATACCCTGTTAACAGTTTATAAGTCAACTGTGGCATCTGTACATCTATAGTGTGAGTGCTTTAACTTTAGTACCATGTTAGCAGTTCATAAGTCAACTGTGGCATCTGTACACCTATAGTGTGAGTGTTTTAACTTTAGTACCCTGTTAGCAGTTTATAAGTCAACTGTGGCATCTGTACACCTATAGTGTGAGTGCTTTAACTTTAATACCATGTTAGCAGTTTATAATTCAACTTTGGCATCTGTACACCTATAGTGTGAGTGCTTTAACTTTAGTACCCTGTTAGCAGTTTACAAGTCAACTGGCATCTGTACACCTATAGTGTGAGTGTTTTAACTTTAGTACCCTGTTAGCAGTTTATAAGTCAATGGGACATCTGTACACCTATAGTGTGAGTGCTTTAACATTAGTACCCTGTTAGCAGTTTATAGTCAATTGTGGCATATGTACACCTATAGTGTGAGTGCTTTAACTTTAGTACCCTGTTAGCAGTTTATACGTCAACTGGCATCTGTACACCTATAGTGTGAGTGCTTTAACTTTAGTATCCTGTTAGCAATTTATAAGTCAACTGTGGCATATGTACACCTATAGTGTGAGTGCTTTAAATTTGGTACCCTGTTAGCAGTTTATAAGTCAACTGTGGCATCTCTACACCTATAGTGTGAGTGCTTTAACTTTTGTACCCTGTTAGCAGTTTATAAGTCAACTGTGGCATCTGTACACCTATAGTGTGAGTGCTTTAACTTTAGTACCCTGTTAGCAGTTTATAAGTCAACGGTGGCATCTGTACACCTATAGTGTGAGTACTTTAACTTTAATACCCTGTTAGCAGTTTATTAGACAACTGTGGCATCTGTACACCTATAGTGAGAGTGCTTTAACTTTAGTACCCTGTTAGCAGTTTACAAGTCAACTGGCATCTGTACACTTATAGTGTGAGTGCTTTAACTTTTGTACCCTGTTAACAGTTTATAAGTCAACTGTGGCATCTGTACACCTATAGTGTGAGTGCTTTAACTTTAGTACCCTGTTAGCAGTTTATAAGTCAACTGTGGCATCTGTACACCTATAGTGTGAGTGCTTTAACTTTAGTACCATGTTAGCAGTTTATAAGTCAACTGTGGCATCTGTACACCTATAGTGTGAGTGCTTTAACTTTAGTACCCTGTAAGCAGTTTATAAGTCAACTTTGGCATCTGTACACCTATTGTGTGAGTGCTTTAACTTTAGTACCCTGTTAGCAGTTTACAAGTCAACTGGCATCTGTACACCTATAGTGTGAGTGTTTTAACTTTAGTACCCTGTTAGCAGTTTATAAGTCAATGGGACATCTGTACACCTATAGTGTGAGTGCTTTAACTTTAGTACCCTGTAAGCAGTTTATAAGTCAACTGTGGCATATGTACACCTATAGTGTGAGTGCTTTAACTTTAGTACCCTGTTAGCAGTTTATAAGTCAACTGTGGCATCTGTACACCTATAGTGTGAGTGCTTTAACTTTAGTACCCTGTTAGCAGTTTACAAGTCAACTGGCATCTGAACACCTATAGTGTTAGTGCTTTAACTTTAGTCCCCTGTTAGCAGTTTATAAGTCAACTGTGGCATCTGTACACCTATAGTGTGAGTGCTTTAACTTTAGTATCCTGTTAGCAGTTTATAAGTCAACTGTGGCATCTGTACACCTATAGTGTGAGTGCTTTAACTTTAGTACCCTGTTAGCAGTTTATAAGTCAACTGTGGCATCTGTACACCTATAGTGTGAGTGCTTTAACTTTAGTACCCTGTTAGCAGTTTATAAGTCAACTGTGGCATCTGTACACCTATAGTGTGAGTGCTTTAACTTTAGTACCTTGTTAGCAGTTTATAAGTCAACTGTGGCATCTGTACACATATAGTGTGAGTGCTTTAACTTTAGTATCCTGTTAGCAGTTTATAAGTCAACTGTGGCATCTGTACACCTATAGTGTGAGTGCTTTAACTTTAGTACCCTTTTAGCAATTTATAAGTCAACTGTGGCATCTGTACACCTATAGTGTGAGTGCTTTAACTTTAGTACCTTGTTAGCAGTTTATAAGTCAACTGTTGCATCTGTACACCTATAGTGTGAGTGCTTTAACTTTAGTGCCCTGTTAGCAGTTTATAAGTCAACTGTGGCATCTGTACACCTATAGTGTGAGTGCTTTAACTTTAGTATCCTGTTAGCAGTTTATAAGTCAACTGTGGCATCTGTACACCTATAGTGTGAGTGCTTTAACTTTAATACCATGTTAGCAGTTTATAATTCAACTTTGGCATCTGTACACCTATAGTGTGAGTGCTTTAACTTTAGTACCCTGTTAGCAGTTTACAAGTCAACTGGCATCTGTACACCTATAGTGTGAGTGTTTTAACTTTAGTACCCTGTTAGCAGTTTATAAGTCAATGGGACATCTGTACACCTATAGTGTGAGTGCTTTAACTTTAGTACCCTGTTAGCAGTTTATAGTCAACTGTGGCATATGTACACCTATAGTGTGAGTGCTTTAACTTTAGTACCCTGTTAGCAGTTTATACGTCAACTGGCATCTGTACACCTATAGTGTGAGTGCTTTAACTTTAGTATCCTGTTAGCAATTTATAAGTCAGCTGTGGCATCTGTACACCTATAGTGTGAGTGCTTTAAATTTGGTACCCTGTTAGCAGTTTATAAGTCAACTGTGGCATCTCTACACCTATAGTGTGAGTGCTTTAACTTTTGTACCCTGTTAGCAGTTTATAAGTCAACTGTGGCATCTGTACACCTATAGTGTGAGTGCTTTAACTTTAGTACCCTGTTAGCAGTTTATAAGTCAACTGTGGCATCTGTACACCTATAGTGTGAGTACTTTAACTTTAATACCCTGTTAGCAGTTTATTAGACAACTGTGGCATCTGTACACCTATAGTGAGAGTGCTTTAACTATAGTACCCTGTTAGCAGTTTACAAGTCAACTGGCATCTGTACACTTATAGTGTGAGTGCTTTAACTTTAGTACCCTGTTAACAGTTTATAAGTCAACTGTGGCATCTGTACACCTATAGTGTGAGTGCTTTAACTTTAGTACCCTGTTAACAGTATATAAGTCAACTGTGGCATCTGTACACCTATAGTGTGAGTGCTTTAACTTTAGTACCCTGTTAACAGTTTATAAGTCAACTGTGGCATCTGTACACCTATAGTGTGAGTGCTTTAACTTTAGTACCCTGTTAGCAGTTCATAAGTCAACTGTGGCATCTGTACACCTATAGTGTGAGTGCTTTAACTTGAGTACCCTGTTAGCAGTTTATAAGTCAACTGTGGCATCTGTACACCTATAGTGTGAGTGCTTTAACTTTAGTATCCTGTTAGCAGTTTGTAAGTCAACTGTGGCATCTGTACACCTATAGTGTGAGTGCTTTAACTTTAGTACCCTGTTAGCAGTTTATAAGTCAACTGTGGCATCTGTACACCTATAGTGTGAGTGCTTTAACTTTAGTACCATGTTAGCAGTTTATAAGTCAACTGTGGCATCTGTACACCTATAGTGTGAGTGCTTTAACTTTAGTACCCTGTAAGCAGTTTATAAGTCAACTTTGGCATCTGTACACCTATTATGTGAGTGCTTTAACTTTAGTACCCTGTTAGCAGTTTACAAGTCAACTGGCATCTGTACACCTATAGTGTGAGTGTTTTAACTTTAGTACCCTGTTAGCAGTTTATAAGTCAATGGGTCATCTGTACACCTATAGTGTGAGTGCTTTAACTTTAGTACCCTGTTAGCAGTTTATAAGTCAACTGTGGCATATGTACACCTATAGTGTGAGTGCTTTAACTTTAGTACCCTGTTAGCAGTTTATAAGTCAACTGTGGCATCTGTACACCTATAGTGTGAGTGCTTTAACTTTAGTACCCTGTTAGCAGTTTACAAGTCAACTGGCATCTGAACACCTATAGTGTGAGTGCTTTAACTTTAGTCCCCTGTTAGCAGTTTATAAGTCAACTGTGGCATCTGTACACCAATAGTGTGAGTGCTTTAACTTTAGTATCCTGTTAGCAGTTTATAAGTCAACTGTGGCATCTGTACACCTATAGTGTGAGTGCTTTAACTTTAGTACCCTGTTAGCAGTTTATAAGTCAACTGTGGCATCTGTACACCTATAGTGTGAGTGCTTTAACTTTAGTACCCTGTTAGCAGTTTATAAGTCAACTGTGGCATCTGTACACCTATAGTGTGAGTGCTTTAACTTTAGTACCTTGTTAGCAGTTTATAAGTCAACTGTGGCATCTGTACACATATAGTGTGAGTGCTTTAACTTTAGTATCCTGTTAGCAGTTTATAAGTCAACTGTGGCATCTGTACACCTATAGTGTGAGTGCTTTAACTTTAGTACCCTTTTAGCAATTTATAAGTCAACTGTGGCATCTGTACACCTATAGTGTGAGTGCTTTAACTTTAGTACCCTGTTAGCAGTTTATAAGTCAACTGTTGCATCTGTACACCTATAGTGTGAGTGCTTTAACATTAGTGCCCTGTTAGCAGTTTATAAGTCAACTGTGGCATCTGTACATCTATAGTGTGAGTGCTTTAACTTTAGTATCCTGTTAGCAGTTTATAAGTCAACTGTGGCATCTGTACACCTATAGTGTGAGTGCTTTAACTTTAGTACCCTGTTAGCAGTTTATAAGTCAACTGTGGCATCTGTTCACCTATAGTGTGAGTGCTTTAACTTTAGTACCCTGTTTGCAGTTTACAAGTCAACTGGCATCTGAACACCTATAGTGTGAGTGCTTTAACTTTAGTACCCTGTTAATAGTTTATAAGTCAACTGTGGCATCTGTACACCTATAGTGTGAGTGCTTTAACTTTAGTACCCTGTTAACAGTTTATAAGTCAACTGTGGCATCTGTACACCTATAGTGTGAGTGCTTTAACTTTAATACCCTGTTAACAGTTTATAAGTCAACTGTGGCATCTGTACATCTATAGTGTGAGTGCTTTAACTTTAGTACCATGTTAGCAGTTCATAAGTCAACTGTGGCATCTGTACACCTATAGTGTGAGTGTTTTAACTTTAGTACCCTGTTAGCAGTTTATAAGTCAACTGTGGCATATGTACACCTATAGTGTGAGTGCTTTAACTTTAGTATCCTGTTAGCAGTTTATAAGTCAACTGTGGCATCTGTACACCTATAGTGTGAGTGCTTTAACTTTAGTACCCTGTTAGCAGTTTACAAGTCAACTGGCATCTGTACACCTATAGTGTGAGTGTTTTAACTTTAGTACCCTGTTAGCAGTTTATAAGTCAATGGGACATCTGTACACCTATAGTGTGAGTGCTTTAACTTTAGTACCCTGTTAGCAGTTTATAGTCAACTGTGGCATATGTACACCTATAGTGTGAGTGCTTTAACTTTAGTACCCTGTTAACAGTTTATACGTCAACTGGCATCTGTACACCTATAGTGTGAGTGCTTTAACTTTAGTATCCTGTTAGCAATTTATAAGTCAACTGTGGCATCTGTACACCTATAGTGTGAGTGCTTTAAATTTGGTACCCTGTTAGCAGTTTATAAGTCAACTGTGGCATCTCTACACCTATAGTGTGAGTGCTTTAACTTTTGTACCCTGTTAGCAGTTTATAAGTCAACTGTGGCATCTGTACACCTATAGTGTGAGTGCTTTAACTTTAGTACCCTGTTAGCAGTTTATAAGTAAACGGTGGCATCTGTACACCTATAGTGTGAGTACTTTAACTTTAGTACCCTGTTAGCAGTTTATTAGACAACTGTGGCATCTGTACACCTATAGTGAGAGTGCTTTAACTATAGTACCCTGTTAGCAGTTTACAAGTCAACTGGCATCTGTACACTTATAGTGTGAGTGCTTTAACTTTTGTACCCTGTTAACAGTTTATAAGTCAACTGTGGCATCTGTACACCTATAGTGTGAGTGCTTTAACTTTAGTACCCTGTTAGCAGTTTATAAGTCAACTGTGGCATCTGTACACCTATAGTGTGAGTGCTTTAACTTTAGTACCATGTTAGCAGTTTATAAGTCAACTGTGGCATCTGTACACCTATAGTGTGAGTGCTTTAACTTTAGTACCCTGTAAGCAGTTTATAAGTCAACTTTGGCATCTGTACACCTATAGTGTGAGTGCTTTAACTTTAGTACCCTGTTAGCAGTTTACAAGTCAACTGGCATCTGTACACCTATAGTGTGAGTGTTTTAACTTTAGTACCCTGTTAGCAGTTTATAAGTCAATGGGACATCTGTACACCTATAGTGTGAGTGCTTTAACTTTAGTACCCTGTTAGCAGTTTATAAGTCAACTGTGGCATCTCTACACCTATAGTGTGAGTGCTTTAACTTTTGTACCCTGTTAGCAGTTTATAAGTCAACTGTGGCATCTGTACACCTATAGTGTGAGTGCTTTAACTTTAGTACCCTGTTAGCAGTTTATAAGTAAACGGTGGCATCTGTACACCTATAGTGTGAGTACTTTAACTTTAGTACCCTGTTAGCAGTTTATTAGACAACTGTGGCATCTGTACACCTATAGTGAGAGTGCTTTAACTATAGTACCCTGTTAGCAGTTTACAAGTCAACTGGCATCTGTACACTTATATTGTGAGTGCTTTAACTTTTGTACCCTGTTAACAGTTTATAAGTCAACTGTGGCATCTGTACACCTATAGTGTGAGTGCTTTAACTTTTGTACCCTGTTAGCAGTTTATAAGTCAACTGTGGCATCTGTACACCTATAGTGTGAGTGCTTTAACTTTAGTACCATGTTAGCAGTTTATAAGTCAACTGTGGCATCTGTACACCTATAGTGTGAGTGCTTTAACTTTAGTACCCTGTAAGCAGTTTATAAGTCAACTTTGGCATCTGTACACCTATAGTGTGAGTGCTTTAACTTTAGTACCCTGTTAGCAGTTTACAAGTCAACTGGCATCTGTACACCTATAGTGTGAGTGTTTTAACTTTAGTACCCTGTTAGCAGTTTATAAGTCAATGGGACATCTGTACACCTATAGTGTGAGTGCTTTAACTTTAGTACCCTGTTAGCAGTTTATAAGTCAACTGTGGCATATGTACACCTATAGTGTGAGTGCTTTAACTTTAGTACCCTGTTAGCAGTTTATAAGTCAACTGTGGCATCTGTACACCTATAGTGTGAGTGCTTTAACTTTAGTACCCTGTTAGCAGTTTACAAGTCAACTGGCATCTGAACACCTATAGTGTGAGTGCTTTAACTTTAGTCCCCTGTTAGCAGTTCATAAGTCAACTGTGGCATCTGTACACCTATAGTGTGAGTGTTTTAAATTTAGTACCCTGTTAGCAGTTTATAAGTCAACTGTGGCATCTGTACACCTATAGTGTGAGTGCTTTAACTTTAGTACCCTGTTAACAGTTTATAAGTCAACTGTGTCATCTGTACACCTATAGTGTGAGTGCTTTAACTTTAATACCCTGTTAACAGTTTATAAGTCAACTGTGGAATCTGTACATCTATAGTGTGAGTGCTTTAACTTTAGTACCATGTTAGCAGTTCATAAGTCAACTGTGGCATCTGTACACCTATAGTGTGAGTGTTTTAACTTTAGTACCCTGTTAGCAGTTTATAAGTCAACTGTGGCATATGTACACCTATAGTGTGAGTGCTTTAACTTTAGTATCCTGTTAGCAGTTTATAAGTCAACTGTGGCATCTGTACACCTATAGTGTGAGTGCTTTAACTTTAATACCATGTTAGCAGTTTATAAGTCAACTTTGGCATCTGTACACCTATAGTGTGAGTGCTTTAACTTTAGTACCCTGTTAGCAGTTTACAAGTCAACTGGCATCTGTACACCTATAGTGTGAGTGTTTTAACTTTAGTACCCTGTTAGCAGTTTATAAGTCAATGGGACATCTGTACACCTATAGTGTGAGTGCTTTAACTTTAGTACCCTGTTAGCAGTTTATAGTCAACTGTGGCATATGTACACCTATAGTGTGAGTGCTTTAACTTTAGTACCCTGTTAACAGTTTATACGTCAACTGGCATCTGTACACCTATAGTGTGAGTGCTTTAACTTTAGTATCCTGTTAGCAATTTATAAGTCAACTGTGGCATCTGTACACCTATAGTGTGAGTGCTTTAAATTTGGTACCCTGTTAGCAGTTTATAAGTCAACTGTGGCATCTCTACACCTATAGTGTGAGTGCTTTAACTTTTGTACCCTGTTAGCAGTTTATAAGTCAACTGTGGCATCTGTACACCTATAGTGTGAGTGCTTTAACTTTAGTACCCTGTTAGCAGTTTATAAGTAAACGGTGGCATCTGTACACCTATAGTGTGAGTACTTTAACTTTAGTACCCTGTTAGCAGTTTATTAGACAACTGTGGCATCTGTACACCTATAGTGAGAGTGCTTTAACTATAGTACCCTGTTAGCAGTTTACAAGTCAACTGGCATCTGTACACTTATAGTGTGAGTGCTTTAACTTTTGTACCCTGTTAACAGTTTATAAGTCAACTGTGGCATCTGTACACCTATAGTGTGAGTGCTTTAACTTTAGTACCCTGTTAGCAGTTTATAAGTCAACTGTGGCATCTGTACACCTATAGTGTGAGTGCTTTAACTTTAGTACCATGTTAGCAGTTTACAAGTCAACTGGCATCTGTACACCTATAGTGTGAGTGTTTTAACTTTAGTACCCTGTTAGCAGTTTATAAGTCAATGGGTCATCTGTACACCTATAGTGTGAGTGCTTTAACTTTAGTACCCTGTTAGCAGTTTATAAGTCAACTGTGGCATATGTACACCTATAGTGTGAGTGCTTTAACTTTAGTACCCTGTTAGCAGTTTATAAGTCAACTGTGGCATCTGTACACCTATAGTGTGAGTGCTTTAACTTTAGTACCCTGTTAGCAGTTTACAAGTCAACTGGCATCTGAACACCTATAGTGTGAGTGCTTTAACTTTAGTCCCCTGTTAGCAGTTTATAAGTCAACTGTGGCATCTGTACACCAATAGTGTGAGTGCTTTAACTTTAGTATCCTGTTAGCAGTTTATAAGTCAACTGTGGCATCTGTACACCTATAGTGTGAGTGCTTTAACTTTAGTACCCTGTTAGCAGTTTATAAGTCAACTGTGGCATCTGTACACCTATAGTGTGAGTGCTTTAACTTTAGTACCCTGTTAGCAGTTTATAAGTCAACTGTGGCATCTGTACACCTATAGTGTGAGTGCTTTAACTTTAGTACCTTGTTAGCAGTTTATAAGTCAACTGTGGCATCTGTACACATATAGTGTGAGTGCTTTAACTTTAGTATCCTGTTAGCAGTTTATAAGTCAACTGTGGCATCTGTACACCTATAGTGTGAGTGCTTTAACTTTAGTACCCTTTTAGCAATTTATAAGTCAACTGTGGCATCTGTACACCTATAGTGTGAGTGCTTTAACTTTAGTACCCTGTTAGCAGTTTATAAGTCAACTGTTGCATCTGTACACCTATAGTGTGAGTGCTTTAACATTAGTGCCCTGTTAGCAGTTTATAAGTCAACTGTGGCATCTGTACATCTATAGTGTGAGTGCTTTAACTTTAGTATCCTGTTAGCAGTTTATAAGTCAACTGTGGCATCTGTACACCTATAGTGTGAGTGCTTTAACTTTAGTACCCTGTTAGCAGTTTATAAGTCAACTGTGGCATCTGTTCACCTATAGTGTGAGTGCTTTAACTTTAGTACCCTGTTTGCAGTTTACAAGTCAACTGGCATCTGAACACCTATAGTGTGAGTGCTTTAACTTTAGTACCCTGTTAATAGTTTATAAGTCAACTGTGGCATCTGTACACCTATAGTGTGAGTGCTTTAACTTTAGTACCCTGTTAACAGTTTATAAGTCAACTGTGGCATCTGTACACCTATAGTGTGAGTGCTTTAACTTTAATACCCTGTTAACAGTTTATAAGTCAACTGTGGCATCTGTACATCTATAGTGTGAGTGCTTTAACTTTAGTACCATGTTAGCAGTTCATAAGTCAACTGTGGCATCTGTACACCTATAGTGTGAGTGTTTTAACTTTAGTACCCTGTTAGCAGTTTATAAGTCAACTGTGGCATATGTACACCTATAGTGTGAGTGCTTTAACTTTAGTATCCTGTTAGCAGTTTATAAGTCAACTGTGGCATCTGTACACCTATAGTGTGAGTGCTTTAACTTTAGTACCCTGTTAGCAGTTTACAAGTCAACTGGCATCTGTACACCTATAGTGTGAGTGTTTTAACTTTAGTACCCTGTTAGCAGTTTATAAGTCAATGGGACATCTGTACACCTATAGTGTGAGTGCTTTAACTTTAGTACCCTGTTAGCAGTTTATAGTCAACTGTGGCATATGTACACCTATAGTGTGAGTGCTTTAACTTTAGTACCCTGTTAACAGTTTATACGTCAACTGGCATCTGTACACCTATAGTGTGAGTGCTTTAACTTTAGTATCCTGTTAGCAATTTATAAGTCAACTGTGGCATCTGTACACCTATAGTGTGAGTGCTTTAAATTTGGTACCCTGTTAGCAGTTTATAAGTCAACTGTGGCATCTCTACACCTATAGTGTGAGTGCTTTAACTTTTGTACCCTGTTAGCAGTTTATAAGTCAACTGTGGCATCTGTACACCTATAGTGTGAGTGCTTTAACTTTAGTACCCTGTTAGCAGTTTATAAGTAAACGGTGGCATCTGTACACCTATAGTGTGAGTACTTTAACTTTAGTACCCTGTTAGCAGTTTATTAGACAACTGTGGCATCTGTACACCTATAGTGAGAGTGCTTTAACTATAGTACCCTGTTAGCAGTTTACAAGTCAACTGGCATCTGTACACTTATAGTGTGAGTGCTTTAACTTTTGTACCCTGTTAACAGTTTATAAGTCAACTGTGGCATCTGTACACCTATAGTGTGAGTGCTTTAACTTTAGTACCCTGTTAGCAGTTTATAAGTCAACTGTGGCATCTGTACACCTATAGTGTGAGTGCTTTAACTTTAGTACCATGTTAGCAGTTTATAAGTCAACTGTGGCATCTGTACACCTATAGTGTGAGTGCTTTAACTTTAGTACCCTGTAAGCAGTTTATAAGTCAACTTTGGCATCTGTACACCTATAGTGTGAGTGCTTTAACTTTAGTACCCTGTTAGCAGTTTACAAGTCAACTGGCATCTGTACACCTATAGTGTGAGTGTTTTAACTTTAGTACCCTGTTAGCAGTTTATAAGTCAATGGGACATCTGTACACCTATAGTGTGAGTGCTTTAACTTTAGTACCCTGTTAGCAGTTTATAAGTCAACTGTGGCATCTCTACACCTATAGTGTGAGTGCTTTAACTTTTGTACCCTGTTAGCAGTTTATAAGTCAACTGTGGCATCTGTACACCTATAGTGTGAGTGCTTTAACTTTAGTACCCTGTTAGCAGTTTATAAGTAAACGGTGGCATCTGTACACCTATAGTGTGAGTACTTTAACTTTAGTACCCTGTTAGCAGTTTATTAGACAACTGTGGCATCTGTACACCTATAGTGAGAGTGCTTTAACTATAGTACCCTGTTAGCAGTTTACAAGTCAACTGGCATCTGTACACTTATATTGTGAGTGCTTTAACTTTTGTACCCTGTTAACAGTTTATAAGTCAACTGTGGCATCTGTACACCTATAGTGTGAGTGCTTTAACTTTTGTACCCTGTTAGCAGTTTATAAGTCAACTGTGGCATCTGTACACCTATAGTGTGAGTGCTTTAACTTTAGTACCATGTTAGCAGTTTATAAGTCAACTGTGGCATCTGTACACCTATAGTGTGAGTGCTTTAACTTTAGTACCCTGTAAGCAGTTTATAAGTCAACTTTGGCATCTGTACACCTATAGTGTGAGTGCTTTAACTTTAGTACCCTGTTAGCAGTTTACAAGTCAACTGGCATCTGTACACCTATAGTGTGAGTGTTTTAACTTTAGTACCCTGTTAGCAGTTTATAAGTCAATGGGACATCTGTACACCTATAGTGTGAGTGCTTTAACTTTAGTACCCTGTTAGCAGTTTATAAGTCAACTGTGGCATATGTACACCTATAGTGTGAGTGCTTTAACTTTAGTACCCTGTTAGCAGTTTATAAGTCAACTGTGGCATCTGTACACCTATAGTGTGAGTGCTTTAACTTTAGTACCCTGTTAGCAGTTTACAAGTCAACTGGCATCTGAACACCTATAGTGTGAGTGCTTTAACTTTAGTCCCCTGTTAGCAGTTCATAAGTCAACTGTGGCATCTGTACACCTATAGTGTGAGTGTTTTAAATTTAGTACCCTGTTAGCAGTTTATAAGTCAACTGTGGCATCTGTACACCTATAGTGTGAGTGCTTTAACTTTAGTACCCTGTTAACAGTTTATAAGTCAACTGTGTCATCTGTACACCTATAGTGTGAGTGCTTTAACTTTAATACCCTGTTAACAGTTTATAAGTCAACTGTGGAATCTGTACATCTATAGTGTGAGTGCTTTAACTTTAGTACCATGTTAGCAGTTCATAAGTCAACTGTGGCATCTGTACACCTATAGTGTGAGTGTTTTAACTTTAGTACCCTGTTAGCAGTTTATAAGTCAACTGTGGCATATGTACACCTATAGTGTGAGTGCTTTAACTTTAGTATCCTGTTAGCAGTTTATAAGTCAACTGTGGCATCTGTACACCTATAGTGTGAGTGCTTTAACTTTAATACCATGTTAGCAGTTTATAAGTCAACTTTGGCATCTGTACACCTATAGTGTGAGTGCTTTAACTTTAGTACCCTGTTAGCAGTTTACAAGTCAACTGGCATCTGTACACCTATAGTGTGAGTGTTTTAACTTTAGTACCCTGTTAGCAGTTTATAAGTCAATGGGACATCTGTACACCTATAGTGTGAGTGCTTTAACTTTAGTACCCTGTTAGCAGTTTATAGTCAACTGTGGCATATGTACACCTATAGTGTGAGTGCTTTAACTTTAGTACCCTGTTAACAGTTTATACGTCAACTGGCATCTGTACACCTATAGTGTGAGTGCTTTAACTTTAGTATCCTGTTAGCAATTTATAAGTCAACTGTGGCATCTGTACACCTATAGTGTGAGTGCTTTAAATTTGGTACCCTGTTAGCAGTTTATAAGTCAACTGTGGCATCTCTACACCTATAGTGTGAGTGCTTTAACTTTTGTACCCTGTTAGCAGTTTATAAGTCAACTGTGGCATCTGTACACCTATAGTGTGAGTGCTTTAACTTTAGTACCCTGTTAGCAGTTTATAAGTAAACGGTGGCATCTGTACACCTATAGTGTGAGTACTTTAACTTTAGTACCCTGTTAGCAGTTTATTAGACAACTGTGGCATCTGTACACCTATAGTGAGAGTGCTTTAACTATAGTACCCTGTTAGCAGTTTACAAGTCAACTGGCATCTGTACACTTATAGTGTGAGTGCTTTAACTTTTGTACCCTGTTAACAGTTTATAAGTCAACTGTGGCATCTGTACACCTATAGTGTGAGTGCTTTAACTTTAGTACCCTGTTAGCAGTTTATAAGTCAACTGTGGCATCTGTACACCTATAGTGTGAGTGCTTTAACTTTAGTACCATGTTAGCAGTTTATAAGTCAACTGTGGCATCTGTACACCTATAGTGTGAGTGCTTTAACTTTAGTACCCTGTAAGCAGTTTATAAGTCAACTTTGGCATCTGTACACCTATAGTGTGAGTGCTTTAACTTTAGTACCCTGTTAGCAGTTTACAAGTCAACTGGCATCTGTACACCTATAGTGTGAGTGTTTTAACTTTAGTACCCTGTTAGCAGTTTATAAGTCAATGGGACATCTGTACACCTATAGTGTGAGTGCTTTAACTTTAGTACCCTGTTAGCAGTTTATAAGTCAACTGTGGCATATGTACACCTATAGTGTGAGTGCTTTAACTTTAGTACCCTGTTAGCAGTTTATAAGTCAACTGTGGCATCTGTACACCTATAGTGTGAGTGCTTTAACTTTAGTACCCTGTTAGCAGTTTACAAGTCAACTGGCATCTGAACACCTATAGTGTGAGTGCTTTAACTTTAGTCCCCTGTTAGCAGTTTATTAGTCAACTGTGGCATCTGTACACCTATAGTGTGAGTGCTTTAACTTTAGTATCCTGTTAGCAGTTTATAAGTCAACTGTGGCATCTGTACACCTATAGTGTGAGTGCTTTAACTTTAGTACCCTGTTAGCAGTTTATAAGTCAACTGTGGCATCTGTACACCTATAGTGTGAGTGCTTTAACTTTAGTACCCTGTTAGCAGTTTATAAGTCAACTGTGGCATCTGTACACCTATAGTGTGAGTGCTTTAACTTTAGTACCTTGTTAGCAGTTTATAAGTCAACTGTGGCATCTGTACACATATAGTGTGAGTTCTTTAACTTTAGTATCCTGTTAGCAGTTTATAAGTCAACTGTGGCATCTGTACACCTATAGTGTGAGTGCTTTAACTTTAGTACCCTTTTAGCAATTTATAAGTCAACTGTGGCATCTGTACACCTATAGTGTGAGTGCTTTAACTTTAGTACCCTGTTAGCAGTTTATAAGTCAACTGTTGCATCTGTACACCTATAGTGTGAGTGCTTTAACTTTAGTGCCCTGTTAGCAGTTTATAAGTCAACTGTGGCATCTGTACACCTATAGTGTGAGTGCTTTAACTTTAGTTTCCTGTTAGCAGTTTATAAGTCAACTGTGGCATCTGTACACCTATAGTGTGAGTGCTTTAACTTTAGTACCCTGTTAGCAGTTTATAAGTCAACTGTGGCATCTGTACACCTATAGTGTGAGAGCTTTAACTTTAGTACCCTGTTAGCAGTTTATAAGTCAACTGTGGCATCTGTACACCTATAGTGTGAGTGCTTTAACTTTAGTACCTTGTTAGCAGTTTATAAGTCAACTGTGGCATCTGTACACATATAGTGTGAGTTCTTTAACTTTAGTACCCTGTTAACAGTTTATAGGTCAACTGTGGCATCTGTACACCTATAGTGTGAATGCTTTAACTTTAGTACCATGTTAGCAGTTTATAAGTCAACTGTGGCATCTGTACACCTATAGTGTGAGTGCTTTAACTTTAGTACCCTGTTAGCAGTTTATAAGTCAACTGTGGCATCTGTACACCTATAGTGTGAGTGCTTTAACTTTAGCACCCTGTTAGCAGTTTATAAGTCAACTGTGGTATCTGTACACCTATAGTGTGAGTGCTTTAACTTTAGTACCCTGTTAGCAAATTATAAGTCAACGTGGCATCTGTACACCTATAATGTGAGTGCTTTAACTTTAGTACCCTTTTAGCAATTTATAAGTCAACTGTGGCATCTGTACACCTATAGTGTGAGTGCTTTAACTTTAGTACCCTGTTAGCAGTTTATAAGTCAACTGTTGCATCTGTACACCTATAGTGTGAGTGCTTTAACTTTAGTACCCTGTTAACAGTTTATAAGTCAACTGGCATCTGAACACCTATAGTGTGAGTGCTTTAACTTTAGTACCCTGTTAGCAGTTTACAAGTCAACTGGCATCTGTACACCTATAGTGTGAGTGCTTTAACTTTAGTACCCTGTTAGCAGTTTATAAGTCAACTGTGGCATCTGTACACCTATAGTGTGAGTGCTTTAACTTTAGTACCTTGTTAGCAGTTTATAAGTCAACTGTGGCATCTGTACACCTATAGTGTGAGTGCTTTAACTTTAGTACCATGTTAGCAGTTTATAAGTCAACTGTGGCATATGTACACCTATAGTGTGAGTGCTTTAACTTTAGTACACTGTTAACAGTTTATAAGTCAACTGTGGCATCTGTACACCTATAATGCGAGTGATTTAACTTTACTACCCTGTTAGCAGTTTATAAGTCAACTGTGGCATCTGCACACCTATAATGTGAGTGCTTTAACTTTAGCACCCTGTTAGCAGTTTATAAGTCAACTGTGGCATCTGTACACCTATAGTGTGAGTGCTTTAACTTTAGTACCCTTATAGCAGTTTACAAGTCAACTGGCATCTGTACACCTATAGTGTGAGTGCTTTAACTTTAGCACCCTCTTAGCAGTTTATAAGTAAACTGTGGCATCTGTACACCTATAGTGTGAGTGCTTTAACTTTAGTGCCCTGTTAGCAGTTTATAAGACAACGGTGGCATCTGTACACCTATAGTGTGAGTGCTTTAACTTTAGTACCCTGTTAGCAGTTTATATGTAAACTGTGGCATCTGTACACCTATAGTGTGAGTGCTTTAACACTAGTACCCTGTAAGCAGTTTACAAGTCAACTGGCATCTGTACACTTATAGTGTGAGTGCTTTAACTTTAGTACCATGTTAACAGTTTATAAGTCAACTGTGGCATCTGTACACCTATAGTGTGAGTGCTTTAACTTTAGTACCCTGTTAGCAGTTTATAAGTCAACTGTGGCATCTGTACACCTATAGTGTGAGTGCTTTAACTTTAGTACCCTGTTAGCAGTTTATAAGTCAACTGTGGCATATGTACATCTATAGTGTGAGTGCTTTAACTTTAGTACCTTGTTAGCAGTTTATAAGTCCACTGTGGCATCTGTACACCTATAGTGTGAGTGCTTTAACTTTAGTACCCTGTTAGCAGTTTATAAGTCAACTGTGGCATCTGTACACCTATAGTGTGAGTGCTTTAACTTTAGTACCCTGTTAGCAGTTTATAAGTCAACTGTGGCAACTGTATACCTATAGTGTGAGTGCTTTAACTTTAGTACCATGTTAGCAGTTTATAAGTCAACTGTGGCATATGTACATCTATAGTGTGAGTGCTTTAACTTTAGTACCCTGTTAGCAGTATATAAGTAAACTGTGGCATCTGTTCACCTATAGTGTGAGTGCTTTAACTTTAGTACCCTGTTAGCAGTTTATAAGTCAACTGTGGCATATGTACATCTATAGTGTGAGTGCTTTAACTTTAGTACCCTGTTAGCAGTTTATAAGTCAACTGTGGCATCTGTACACCTATAGTGTGAGTGCTTTAACTTTAGTACCCTGTTAGCAGTTTATAAGTCAACTGTGGCATCTGTACACCTATAGTGTGAGTGCTTTACCTTTTGTGCCCTGTTAACAGTTTATTAGTAAACTGTGGCAGCTGTACACCTATAGTGTGAGTGCTTTAACTTTAGTACCCTGTAAACAGTTTACAAGTCAACTGGCATCTGTACACCTATAGTGTGAGTGCTTTAACTTTAGTACCATGTTAGCAGTTTATAAGTCAACTGTGGCATCTGTACACATATAGTGTGAGTGCTTTAACTTTAGTACCCTGTTAACAGTTTATTAGTAAACTGTGGCATCTGTACACCTATAGTGTGAGTGCTTTAACTTTAGTGCCCTGTTAGCAGTTTATAAGTCAACTGTGGCATCTGTACACCTATAGTGTGAGTGCTTTAACTTTAGTTTCCTGTTAGCAGTTTATAAGTCAACTGTGGCATCTGTACACCTATAGTGTGAGTGCTTTAACTTTAGTACCCTGTTAGCAGTTTATAAGTCAACTGTGGCATCTGTACACCTATAGTGTGAGAGCTTTAACTTTAGTACCCTGTTAGCAGTTTATAAGTCAACTGTGGCATCTGTACACCTATAGTGTGAGTGCTTTAACTTTAGTACCTTGTTAGCAGTTTATAAGTCAACTGTGGCATCTGTACACATATAGTGTGAGTTCTTTAACTTTAGTACCCTGTTAACAGTTTATAGGTCAACTGTGGCATCTGTACACCTATAGTGTGAATGCTTTAACTTTAGTACCATGTTAGCAGTTTATAAGTCAACTGTGGCATCTGTACACCTATAGTGTGAGTGCTTTAACTTTAGTACCCTGTTAGCAGTTTATAAGTCAACTGTGGCATCTGTACACCTATAGTGTGAGTGCTTTAACTTTAGCACCCTGTTAGCAGTTTATAAGTCAACTGTGGTATCTGTACACCTATAGTGTGAGTGCTTTAACTTTAGTACCCTGTTAGCAAATTATAAGTCAACGTGGCATCTGTACACCTATAATGTGAGTGCTTTAACTTTAGTACCCTTTTAGCAATTTATAAGTCAACTGTGGCATCTGTACACCTATAGTGTGAGTGCTTTAACTTTAGTACCCTGTTAGCAGTTTATAAGTCAACTGTTGCATCTGTACACCTATAGTGTGAGTGCTTTAACTTTAGTACCCTGTTAACAGTTTATAAGTCAACTGGCATCTGAACACCTATAGTGTGAGTGCTTTAACTTTAGTACCCTGTTAGCAGTTTACAAGTCAACTGGCATCTGTACACCTATAGTGTGAGTGCTTTAACTTTAGTACCCTGTTAGCAGTTTATAAGTCAACTGTGGCATCTGTACACCTATAGTGTGAGTGCTTTAACTTTAGTACCTTGTTAGCAGTTTATAAGTCAACTGTGGCATCTGTACACCTATAGTGTGAGTGCTTTAACTTTAGTACCATGTTAGCAGTTTATAAGTCAACTGTGGCATATGTACACCTATAGTGTGAGTGCTTTAACTTTAGTACACTGTTAACAGTTTATAAGTCAACTGTGGCATCTGTACACCTATAATGCGAGTGATTTAACTTTACTACCCTGTTAGCAGTTTATAAGTCAACTGTGGCATCTGCACACCTATAATGTGAGTGCTTTAACTTTAGCACCCTGTTAGCAGTTTATAAGTCAACTGTGGCATCTGTACACCTATAGTGTGAGTGCTTTAACTTTAGTACCCTGTTAGCAGTTTATAAGTCAACGTGGCATATGTACACCTATAGTGTGAGTGCTTTAACTTTAGTACCCTTTTAGCAATTTATAAGTCAACTGTGGCATCTGTACACCTATAGTGTGAGTGCTTTAACTTTAGTACCCTTATAGCAGTTTACAAGTCAACTGGCATCTGTACACCTATAGTGTGAGTGCTTTAACTTTAGCACCCTCTTAGCAGTTTATAAGTAAACTGTGGCATCTGTACACCTATAGTGTGAGTGCTTTAACTTTAGTGCCCTGTTAGCAGTTTATAAGTCAACGGTGGCATCTGTACACCTATAGTGTGAGTGCTTTAACTTTAGTACCCTGTTAGCAGTTTATATGTAAACTGTGGCATCTGTACACCTATAGTGTGAGTGCTTTAACACTAGTACCCTGTAAGCAGTTTACAAGTCAACTGGCATCTGTACACTTATAGTGTGAGTGCTTTAACTTTAGTACCATGTTAACAGTTTATAAGTCAACTGTGCAATCTGTACACCTATAGTGTGAGTGCTTTAACTTTAGTACCCTGTTAGCAGTTTATAAGTCAACTGTGGCATCTGTACACCTATAGTGTGAGTGCTTTAACTTTAGTACCCTGTTAGCAGTTTATAAGTCAACTGTGGCATATGTACATCTATAGTGTGAGTGCTTTAACTTTAGTACCTTGTTAGCAGTTTATAAGTCCACTGTGGCATCTGTACACCTATAGTGTGAGTGCTTTAACTTTAGTACCCTGTTAGCAGTTTATAAGTCAACTGTGGCATCTGTACACCTATAGTGTGAGTGCTTTAACTTTAGTACCCTGTTAGCAGTTTATAAGTCAACTGTGGCAACTGTATACCTATAGTGTGAGTGCTTTAACTTTAGTACCATGTTAGCAGTTTATAAGTCAACTGTGGCATATGTACATCTATAGTGTGAGTGCTTTAACTTTAGTACCCTGTTAGCAGTATATAAGTAAACTGTGGCATCTGTTCACCTATAGTGTGAGTGCTTTAACTTTAGTACCCTGTTAGCAGTTTATAAGTCAACTGTGGCATATGTACATCTATAGTGTGAGTGCTTTAACTTTAGTACCCTGTTAGCAGTTTATAAGTCAACTGTGGCATCTGTACACCTATAGTGTGAGTGCTTTAACTTTAGTACCCTGTTAGCAGTTTATAAGTCAACTGTGGCATCTGTACACCTATAGTGTGAGTGCTTTACCTTTTGTGCCCTGTTAACAGTTTATTAGTAAACTGTGGCAGCTGTACACCTATAGTGTGAGTGCTTTAACTTTAGTACCCTGTAAACAGTTTACAAGTCAACTGGCATCTGTACACCTATAGTGTGAGTGCTTTAACTTTAGTACCATGTTAGCAGTTTATAAGTCAACTGTGGCATCTGTACACATATAGTGTGAGTGCTTTAACTTTAGTACCCTGTTAACAGTTTATTAGTAAACTGTGGCATCTGTACACCTATAGTGTGAGTGCTTTAACTTTAGTACCCTGTTAGCAGTTTATATGTCAACTGTGGCATCTGTACAACTATAGTGTGAGTGCTTTAACTTTAGTACCCTGTTAGCAGTTTATATGTCAACTGTGGCATCTGTACACCTATAGTGTGAGTGCTTTAACTTTAGTACCCTGTTAGCAGTTTATAATTCAACTGTGGCATCTGTACACCTATAGTATGAGTGCTTTAACTTTAGTACCCTGTTAGCAGTTTATAAGTCAACTGTGGCATCTGTACACCTATAGTGTGAGTGCTTTAACTTTAGTACCCTGTTAGCAGTTTATAAGTCAACGTGGCATCTGTACACCTATAGTGTGAGTGCTTTAACTTTAGTACCCTTTTAGCAATTTATAAGTCAACTGTGGCATCTGTGCACCTATAGTGTGAGTGCTTTAACTTTAGTACCATGTTAGCAGTTTATAAGTCAACTGTGGCATCTGTACACCTATAGTGTGAGTGCTTTAACTTTAGTACCCTTATAGCAGTTTACAAGTCAACTGGCATCTGTACACCTATAGTGTGAGTGCTTTAACTTTAGCACCCTCTTAGCAGTTTATAAGTAAACTGTGGCATCTGTACACCTATAGTGTGAGTGCTTTAACTTTAGTGCCCTGTTAGCAGTTTATAAGTCAACGGTGGCATCTGTACACCTTTAGTGTGAGTGCTTTAACTTTAGTACCCTTTTAGCAGTTTATATGTAAACTGTGGCATCTGTACACCTATAGTGTGAGTGCTTTAACACTAGTACCCTGTTAGCAGTTTACAAGTCAACTGGCATCTGTACACTTATAGTGTGAGTACTTTAACTTTAGTACCATGTTAACAGTTTATAAGTCAACTGTGGCATCTGTACACCTATAGTGTGAGTGCTTTAACTTTAGTACCCTGTTAGCAGTTTATAAGTCAACTGTGGCATCTGTACACCTATAGTGTGAGTGCTTTAACTTTAGTACCCTGTTAACAGTTTATAAGTCAACTGTGGCATATGTACATCTAAAGTGTGAGTGCTTTAACTTTAGTACCTTGTTAGCAGTTTATAAGTCAACTGTGGCATCTGTACACCTATAGTGTGAGTGCTTTAACTTTAGTACCCTGTTAGCAGTTTATAAGTCAACTGTGGCATCTGTACACCTATAGTGTGAGTGCTTTAACTTTAGTACCCTGTTAGCAGTTTATAAGTCAACTGTGGCAACTGTATACCTATAGTGTGAGTGCTTTAACTTTAGTACCATGTTAGCAGTTTATAAGTCAACTGTGGCATATGTACATCTATAGTGTGAGTGCTTTAACTTTAATACCCTGTTAACAGTTTATTAGTAAACTGTGGCATCTGTACACCTATAGTGTGAGTGCTTTAACTTTAGTACCCTGTTAGCAGTTTATATGTCAACTGTGGCATCTGTACACCTATAGTGTGAGTGCTTTAACTTTAGTACCCTGTTAGCAGTTTATATGTCAACTGTGGCATCTGTACACCTATAGTGTGAGTGCTTTAACTTTAGTACCCTGTTAGCAGTTTATAAGTCAACTGTGGCATCTGTACACCTATAGTATGAGTGCTTTAACTTTAGTACCCTGTTAGCAGTTTATAAGTCAACTGTGGCATCTGTACACCTATAGTGTGAGTGCTTTAACTTTAGTACCCTGTTAGCACTTTATAAGTCAACGGTGGCATCTGTACACCTATAGTGTGAGTGCTTTAACTTTAGTACCATGTTAGCAGTTTATAAGTCAACTGTTGCATCTGTACACCTATAGTGTGAGTGCTTTAACTTTAGTACCCTGTTAACAGTTTATAAGTCAACTGTGGCATCTGTACACCTATAGTGTGAGTGCTTTAACTTTAGTACCCTGTTTACAGTTTATATGTCAACTGTGGCATCTGTACACCTATAGTGTGAGTGCTTTAACTTTAGTACCATGATAGAAGTTTATAAGTCAACGGTGGCATCTGTACACCTATAGTGTGAGTGCTTTAACTTTAGTACCCTGTTAGCAGTTTACAAGTCAACTGTGGCATCTGTACACCTATAGTGTGAATGCTTTACCTTTGTACCCTGTTAGCAGTTTATAAGTCAACTGTGGCATCTGTACATCTATAGTGTGAGTGCTTTAACTTTAGTACCCTGTAAGCAGTTTATAAGTCAACTGGCATCTGTACACCTATAGTGTGAGTGTTTTAACTTTAGTACCCTGTTAGCAGTTTATAAGTCAATGGGACATCTGTACACCTATAGTTTGAGTGCTTTAACTTTTGTACCCTGTTAGCAGTTTATAAGTCAACTGTGGCATATGTACACCTATAGTGTGAGTGCTTTAACTTTAGTACCCTGTTAGCAGTTTATAAGTCAACTGTGGCATCTGCACACCTATAGTGTGAGTGCTTTAACTTTAGTACCCTGTTAGCAGTTTACAAGTCAACTGGCATCTGAACACCTATAGTGTGAGTGCTTTAACTTTAGTCCGCTGTTAGCAGTTTATAAGTCAACTGTGGCATCTGTACACCTATAGTGTGAGTGCTTTAACTTTAGTATCCTGTTAGCAGTTTATAAGTCAACTGTGGCATCTGTACACCTATAGTGTGAGTGCTTTAACTTTAGTACCCTGTTAGCAGTTTATAAGTCAACTGTGGCATCTGTACACCTATAGTGTGAGTGCTTTAACTTTAGTACCCTGTTAGCAGTTTATAAGTCAACTGTGGCATCTGTACACCTATAGTGTGAGTGCTTTAACTTTAGTACCTTGTTAGCAGTTTATAAGTCAACTGTGTCATCTGTACACATATAGTGTGAGTTCTTTAACTTTAGTATCCTGTTAGCAGTTTATAAGTCAACTGTGGCATCTGTACACCTATAGTGTGAGTGCTTTAACTTTAGTACCCTTTTAGCAATTTATAAGTCAACTGTGGCATCTGTACACCTATAGTGTGAGTGCTTTAACTTTAGTACCCTGTTAGCAGTTTATAAGTCAACTGTTGCATCTGTACACCTATAGTGTGAGTGCTTTAACTTTAGTGCCCTGTTTGCGTTTATAAGTCAACTGTGGCATCTGTACACCTATAGTGTGAGTGCTTTAACTTTAGTATCCTGTTAGCAGTTTATAAGTCAACTGTGGCATATGTACACCTATAGTGTGAGTGCTTTAACTTTAGTACCCTGTTAGCAGTTTATAAGTCAACTGTGGCATCTGTTCACCTATAGTGTGAGTGCTTTAACTTTAGTACCCTGTTTGCAGTTTACAGGTCAACTGGCATCTGAACACCTATAGTGTGAGTGCTTTAACTTTAGTACCCTGTTAATAGTTTATAAGTCAACTGTGGCATCTGTACACCTATAGTGTGAGTGCTTTAACTTTAGTACCCTGTTAACAGTTTATAAGTCAACTGTGGCATCTGTACACCTATAGTGTGAGTGCTTTAACTTTAATACCCTGTTAACAGTTTATAAGTCAACTGTGGCATCTGTACATCTATAGTGTGAGTGCTTTAACTTTAGTACCATGTTAGCAGTTTATAAGTCAACTGTGGCATCTGTACACCTATAGTGTGAGTGCTTTAACTTTAGTATCCTGTTAGCAGTTTATAAGTCAACTGTGGCATCTGTACACCTATAGTGTGAGTGCTTTAACTTTAATACCATGTTAGCAGTTTATAAGTCAACTTTGGCATCTGTACACCTATAGTGTGAGTGCTTTAACTTTAGTACCCTGTTAGCAGTTTACAAGTCAACTGGCATCTGTACACCTATAGTGTGAGTGTTTTAACTTTAGTACCCTGTTAGCAGTTTATAAGTCAATGGGACATCTGTACACCTATAGTGTGAGTGCTTTAACTTTAGTACCCTGTTAGCAGTTTATACGTCAACTGGCATCTGTACACCTATAGTGTGAGTGCTTTAACTTTAGTATCCTGTTATCAATTTATAAGTCAACTGTGGCATCTGTACACCTATAGTGTGAGTGCTTTAAATTTGGTATCCTGTTAGCAGTTTATAAGTCAACTGTGGCATCTCTACACCTATAGTGTGAGTGCTTTAACTTTTGTACCATCTTAGCAGTTTATAAGTCAACTGTGGCATCTGTACACCTATAGTGTGAGTGCTTTAACTTTAGTACCCTGTTAGCAGTTTATAAGTCAACGGTGGCATCTGTACACCTATAGTGTGAGTGCTTTAACTTTTGTACCCTGTTAGCAGTTTACAAGTCAACTGGCATCTGTACACCTATAGTGTGAGTGTTTTAACTTTAGTACCCTGTTAGCAGTTTATAAGTCAATGGGACATCTGTACACCTATAGTGTGAGTGCTTTAACTTTAGTACCCTGTTAGCAGTTTATACGTCAACTGGCATCTGTACACCTATAGTGTGAGTGCTTTAACTTTAGTATCCTGTTATCAATTTATAAGTCAACTGTGGCATCTGTACACCTATAGTGTGAGTGCTTTAAATTTGGTATCCTGTTAGCAGTTTATAAGTCAACTGTGGCATCTCTACACCTATAGTGTGAGTGCTTTAACTTTTGTACCCTCTTAGCAGTTTATAAGTCAGCTGTGGCATCTGTACACCTATAGTGTGAGTGCTTTAACTTTAGTACCCTGTTAGCAGTTTATAAGTCAACGGTGGCATCTGTACACCTATAGTGTGAGTACTTTAACTTTAGTACCCTGTTAGCAGTTTATTAGACAACTGTGGCATCTGTACACCTATAGTGAGAGTGCTTTAACTATAGTACCCTGTTAGCAGTTTACAAGTCAACTGGCATCTGTACACTTATAGTGTGAGTGCTTTAACTTTTGTACCCTGTTAACAGTTTATAAGTCAACTGTGGCATCTGTACACCTATAGTGTGAGTGCTTTAACTTTAGTACCCTGTTAGCAGTTTATAAGTCAACTGTGGCATCTGTACACCTATAGTGTGAGTGCTTTAACTTTAGTACCATGTTAGCAGTTTATAAGTCAACTGTGGCATCTGTACACCTATAGTGTGAGTGCTTTAACTTTAGTACCCTGTAAGCAGTTTATAAGTCAACTTTGGCATCTGTACACCTATAGTGTGAGTGCTTTAACTTTAGTACCCTGTTAGCACTTTATAAGTCAACGGTGGCATCTGTACACCTATAGTGTGAGTGCTTTAACTTTAGTACCATGTTAGCAGTTTATAAGTCAACTGTTGCATCTGTACACCTATAGTGTGAGTGCTTTAACTTTTGTACCCTGTTAACAGTTTATAAGTCAACTGTGGCATCTGTACACCTATATTGTGAGTGCTTTAACTTTAGTACCCTGTTAACAGTTTATAAGTCAACTGTGGCATCTGTACACCTATAGTGTGAGTGCTTTAACTTTAGTACCCTGTTTACAGTTTATATGTCAACTGTGGCATCTGTACACCTATAGTGTGAGTGCTTTAACTTTAGTACCATGTTAGAAGTTTATAAGTCAACGGTGGCATCTGTACACCTATAGTGTGAGTGCTTTAACTTTAGTACCCTGTTTGCAGTTTACAAGTCAACTGTGGCATCTGTACACCTATAGTGTGAATGCTTTACCTTTGTACCCTGTTAGCAGTTTATAAGTCAACTGTGGCATCTGTACATCTATAGTGTGAGTGCTTTAACTTTAGTACCCTGTAAGCAGTTTATAAGTCAACTGGCATCTGTACACCTATAGTGTGAGTGTTTTAACTTTAGTACCCTGTTAGCAGTTTATAAGTCAATGGGACATCTGTACACCTATAGTTTGAGTGCTTTAACTTTTGTACCCTGTTAGCAGTTTATAAGTCAACTGTGGCATATGTACACCTATAGTGTGAGTGCATTAACTTTAGTACCCTGTTAGCAGTTTATAAGTCAACTGTGGCATCTGCACACCTATAGTGTGAGTGCTTTAACTTTAGTACCCTGTTAGCAGTTTACAAGTCAACTGGCATCTGAACACCTATAGTGTGAGTGCTTTAACTTTAGTCCCCTGTTAGCAGTTTATAAGTCAACTGTGGCATCTGTACACCTATAGTGTGAGTGCTTTAACTTTAGTATCCTGTTAGCAGTTTATAAGTCAACTGTGGCATCTGTACACCTATAGTGTGAGTGCTTTAACTTTAGTACCCTGTTAGCAGTTTATAAGTCAACTGTGGCATCTGTACACCTATAGTGTGAGTGCTTTAACTTTAGTACCCTGTTAGCAGTTTATAAGTCAACTGTGGCATCTGTACACCTATAGTGTGAGTGCTTTAACTTTAGTACCTTGTTAGCAGTTTATTAGTCAACTGTGGCATCTGTACACATATAGTGTGAGTTCTTTAACTTTAGTATCCTGTTAGCAGTTTATAAGTCAACTGTGGCATCTGTACACCTATAGTGTGAGTGCTTTAACTTTAGTACCCTTTTAGCAATTTATAAGTCAACTGTGGCATCTGTACACCTATAGTGTGAGTGCTTTAACTTTAGTACCCTGTTAGCAGTTTATAAGTCAACTGTTGCATCTGTACACCTATAGTGTGAGTGCTTTAACTTTAGTGCCCTGTTAGCAGTTTATAAGTCAACTGTGGCATCTGTACACCTATAGTGTGAGTGCTTTAACTTTAGTATCCTGTTAGCAGTTTATAAGTCAACTGTGGCATCTGTACACCTATAGTGTGAGTGCTTTAACTTTAGTACCCTGTTAGCAGTTTATAAGTCAACTGTGGCATCTGTTCACCTATAGTGTGAGTGCTTTAACTTTAGTACCCTGTTTGCAGTTTACAGGTCAACTGGCATCTGAACACCTATAGTGTGAGTGCTTTAACTTTAGTACCCTGTTAATAGTTTATAAGTCAACTGTGGCATCTGTACACCTATAGTGTGAGTGCTTTAACTTTAGTACCCTCTTAACAGTTTATAAGTCAACTGTGGCATCTGTACACCTATAGTGTGAGTGCTTTAACTTTAATACCCTGTTAACAGTTTATAAGTCAACTGTGGCATCTGTACATCTATAGTGTGAGTGCTTTAACTTTAGTACCATGTTAGCAGTTCATAAGTCAACTGTGGCATCTGTACACCTATAGTGTGAGTGCTTTAACTTTAGTATCCTGTTAGCAGTTTATAAGTCAACTGTGGCATCTGTACACCTATAGTGTGAGTGCTTTAACTTTAATACCATGTTAGCAGTTTATAAGTCAACTTTGGCATCTGTACACCTATAGTGTGAGTGCTTTAACTTTAGTACCCTGTTAGCAGTTTACAAGTCAACTGGCATCTGTACACCTATAGTGTGAGTGTTTTAACTTTAGTACCCTGTTTGCAGTTTATAAGTCAATGGGACATCTGTACACCTATAGTGTGAGTGCTTTAACTTTAGTACCCTGTTAGCAGTTTATACGTCAACTGGCATCTGTACACCTATAGTGTGAGTGCTTTAACTTTAGTATCCTGTTATCAATTTATAAGTCAACTGTGGCATCTGTACACCTATAGTGTGAGTGCTTTAACTTTAATACCATGTTAGCAGTTTATAAGTCAACTTTGGCATCTGTACACCTATAGTGTGAGTGCTTTAACTTTAGTACCCTGTTAGCAGTTTACAAGTCAACTGGCATCTGTACACCTATAGTGTGAGTGTTTTAACTTTAGTACCCTGTTAGCAGTTTATAAGTCAATGGGACATCTGTACACCTATAGTGTGAGTGCTTTAACTTTAGTACCCTGTTAGCAGTTTATACGTCAACTGGCATCTGTACACCTATAGTGTGAGTGCTTTAACTTTAGTATCCTGTTATCAATTTATAAGTCAACTGTGGCATCTGTACACCTATAGTGTGAGTGCTTTAAATTTGGTATCCTGTTAGCAGTTTATAAGTCAACTGTGGCATCTCTACACCTATAGTGTGAGTGCTTTAACTTTTGTACCCTCTTAGCAGTTTATAAGTCAGCTGTGGCATCTGTACACCTATAGTGTGAGTGCTTTAACTTTAGTACCCTGTTAGCAGTTTATAAGTCAACGGTGGCATCTGTACACCTATAGTGTGAGTACTTTAACTTTAGTACCCTGTTAGCAGTTTATTAGACAACTGTGGCATCTGTACACCTATAGTGAGAGTGCTTTAACTATAGTACCCTGTTAGCAGTTTACAAGTCAACTGGCATCTGTACACTTATAGTGTGAGTGCTTTAACTTTTGTACCCTGTTAACAGTTTATAAGTCAACTGTGGCATCTGTACACCTATAGTGTGAGTGCTTTAACTTTAGTACCCTGTTAGCAGTTTATAAGTCAACTGTGGCATCTGTACACCTATAGTGTGAGTGCTTTAACTTTAGTACCATGTTAGCAGTTTATAAGTCAACTGTGGCATCTGTACACCTATAGTGTGAGTGCTTTAACTTTAGTACCCTGTAAGCAGTTTATAAGTCAACTTTGGCATCTGTACACCTATAGTGTGAGTGCTTTAACTTTAGTACCCTGTTAGCAGTTTACAAGTCAACTGGCATCTGTACACCTATAGTGTGAGTGTTTTAACTTTAGTACCCTGTTAGCAGTTTATAAGTCAATGGGACATCTGTACACCTATAGTGTGAGTGCTTTAACTTTAGTACCCTGTTAGCAGTTTATAAGTCAACTGTGGCTTATGTACACCTATAGTGTGAGTGCTTTAACTTTAGTACCATGTTAGCAGTTTATAAGTCAACTGTGGCATCTGTACACCTATAGTGTGAGTGCTTTAACTTTAGTACCCTGTTAGCAGTTTACAAGTCAACTGGCATCTGAACACCTATAGTGTGAGTGCTTTAACTTTAGTACCCTGTTAGCAGTTTATAAGTCAACTGTGGCATCTGTACACCTATAGTGTGAGTGCTTTAACTTTAGTATCCTGTTAGCAGTTTATAAGTCAACTGTGGCATCTGTACACCTATAGTGTGAGTGCTTTAACTTTAGTACCCTGTTAGCAGTTTATAAGTCAACTGTGGCATCTGTACACCTATAGTGTGAGTGCTTTAACTTTAGTACCCTGTTAGCAGTTTATAAGTCAACTGTGGCATCTGTACACCTATAGTGTGAGTGCTTTAACTTTAGTACCTTGTTAGCAGTTTATAAGTCAACTGTGGCATCTGTACACCTATAGTGTGAGTTCTTTAACTTTAGTATCCTGTTAGCAGTTTATAAGTCAACTGTGGCATCTGTACACCTATAGTGTGAGTGCTTTAACTTTAGTACCCTTTTAGCAATTTATAAGTCAACTGTGGCATCTGTACACCTATAGTGTGAGTGCTTTAACTTTAGTACCCTGTTAGCAGTTTATAAGTCAACTGTTGCATCTGTACACCTATAGTGTGAGTGCTTTAACTTTAGTACCCTGTTAGCAGTTTATAAGTCAACTGTGGCATCTGTACACCTATAGTGTGAGTGCTTTAACTTTAGTATCCTGTTAGCAGTTTATAAGTCAACTGTGGCATCTGTACACCTATAGTGTGAGTGCTTTAACTTTAGTACCCTGTTAGCAGTTTATAAGTCAACTGTGGCATCTGTACACCTATAGTGTGAGTGCTTTAACTTTAGTACCCTGTTAGCAGTTTATAAGTCAACTGTGGCATCTGTACACCTATAGTGTGAGTTCTTTAACTTTAGTACCCTGTTAACAGTTTATAGGTCAACTGTGGCATCTGTACACCTATAGTGTGAGTGCTTTAACTTTAGTTCCATGCTAGCAGTTTATAAGTCAACTGTGGCATCTGTACACCTATAGTGTGAGTGCTTTAACTTTAGTACCCTGTTAGCAGTTTATAAGTCAACTGTGGCATCTGTACACCTATAGTGTGAGTGCTTTAACTTTAGCACCCTGTTAGCAGTTTATAAGTCAACTGTGGCATCTGTACACCTATAGTGTGAGTGCTTTAACTTTTGTACCCTGTTAGCAGTTTATAAGTCAACTGTGGCATCTGTACACCTATAGTGTGAGTGCTTTAACTTTTGTACCCTGTTAGCAGTTTATAAGTCAACGGTGGCATCTGTACACCTATAGTGTGAGTACTTTAACTTTAGTACCCTGTTAGCAGTTTATTAGACAAATGTGGCATCTGTACACCTATAGTGAGAGTGCTTTAACTATAGTACCCTGTTAGCAGTTTACAAGTCAACTGGCATCTGTACACTTATAGTGTGAGTGCTTTAACTTTTGTACCCTGTTAGCAGTTTATAAGTCAACTGTGGCATCTGTACACCTATAGTGTGAGTGCTTTAACTTTAGTACCTTGTTAGCAGTTTATAAGTCAACTGTGGCATCTGTACACCTATAGTGTGAGTGCTTTAACTTTAGTACCATGTTAGCAGTTTATAAGTCAACTGTGGCATATGTACACCTATAGTGTGAGTGCTTTAACTTTAGTACACTGTTAACAGTTTATAAGTCAACTGTGGCATCAGTACACCTATAATGCGAGTGATTTAACTTTAGTACCCTGTTAGCAGTTTATAAGTCAACTGTGGCATCTGTACACCTATAGTGTGAGTGCTTTAAATTTGGTATCCTGTTAGCAGTTTATAAGTCAACTGTGGCATCTCTACACCTATAGTGTGAGTGCTTTAACTTTTGTACCCTCTTAGCAGTTTATAAGTCAACTGTGGCATCTGTACACCTATTGTGTGAGTGCTTTAACTTTAGTACCCTGTTAGCAGTTTATAAGTCAACGGTGGCATCTGTACACCTATAGTGTGAGTACTTTAACTTTAGTACCCTGTTAGCAGTTTATTAGACAACTGTGGCATCTGTACACCTATAGTGAGAGTGCTTTAACTATAGTACCCTGTTAGCAGTTTACAAGTCAACTGGCATCTGTACACCTATAGTGTGAGTGCTTTAACTTTTGTACCCTGTTAACAGTTTATAAGTCAACTGTGGCATCTGTACACCTATAGTGTGAGTGCTTTAACTTTAGTACCCTGTTAGCAGTTTATAAGTCAACTGTGGCATCTGTACACCTATAGTGTGAGTGCTTTAACTTTAGTACCATGTTAGCAGTTTATAAGTCAACTGTGGCATCTGTACACCTATAGTGTGAGTGCTTTAACTTTAGTACCCTGTAAGCAGTTTATAAGTCAACTGTGGCATCTGTACACCTATAGTGTGAGTGCTTTAACTTTAGTACCCTGTTAGCAGTTTACAAGTCAACTGGCATCTGTACACCTATAGTGTGAGGGTTTTAACTTTAGTACCCTGTTAGCAGTTTATAAGTCAATGGGACATCTGTACACCTATAGTGTGAGTGCTTTAACTTTAGTACCCTGTTAGCAGTTTATAAGTCAACTGTGGCATATGTACACCTATAGTGTGAGTGCTTTAACTTTAGTACCCTGTTAGCAGTTTATAAGTCAAATGTGGCATCTGTACACCTATAGTGTGAGTGCTTTAACTTTAGTACCCTGTTAGCAGTTTACAAGTCAACTGGCATCTGAACACCTATAGTGTGAGTGCTTTAACTTTAGTCCCCTGTTAGCAGTTTATAAGTCAACTGTGGCATCTGTACATCTATAGTGTGAGTGCTTTAACTTTAGTATCCTGTTAGCAGTTTATAAGTCAACTGTGGCATCTGTACACCTATAGTGTGAGTGCTTTAACTTTAGTACCCTGTTAGCAGTTTATAAGTCAACTGTGGCATCTGTACACCTATAGTGTGAGTGCTTTAACTTTAGTACCCTGTTAGCAGTTTATAAGTCAACTGTGGCATCTGTACACCTATAGTGTGAGTGCTTTAACTTTAGTACCTTGTTAGCAGTTTATAAGTCAACTGTGGCATCTGTACACCTATAGTGTGAGTTCTTTAACTTTAGTATCCTGTTAGCAGTTTATAAGTCAACTGTGGCATCTGTACACCTATAGTGTGAGTGCTTTAACTTTAGTACCCTTTTAGCAATTTATAAGTCAACTGTGGCATCTGTACACCTATAGTGTGAGTGCTTTAACTTTAGTACCCTGTTAGCAGTTTATAAGTCAACTGTTGCATCTGTACACCTATAGTGTGAGTGCTTTAACTTTAGTGCCCTGTTAGCAGTTTATAAGTCAACTGTGGCATCTGTACACCTATAGTGTGAGTGCTTTAACTTTAGTATCCTGTTAGCAGTTTATTAGTCAACTGTGGCACCTGTACACCTATAGTGTGAGTGCTTTAACTTTAGTACCCTGTTAGCAGTTTATAAGTCAACTGTGGCATCTGTACACCTATAGTGTGAGTGCTTTAACTTTAGTACCCTGTTAGCAGTTTATAAGTCAACTGTGGCATCTGTACACCTATAGTGTGAGTTCTTTAACTTTAGTACCCTGTTAACAGTTTATAGGTCAACTGTGGCATCTGTACACCTATAGTGTGAGTGCTTTAACTTTAGTTCCATGTTAGCAGTTTATAAGTCAACTGTGGCATCTGTACACCTATAGTGTGAGTGCTTTAACTTTAGTACCCTGTTAGCAGTTTATAAGTCAACTGTGGCATCTGTACACCTATAGTGTGAGTGCTTTAACTTTAGCACCCTCTTAGCAGTTTATAAGTCAACTGTGGCATCTGTACACCTATAGTGTGAGTGCTTTAACTTTTGTACCCTGTTAGCAGTTTATAAGTCAACTGTGGCATCTGTACACCTATAGTGTGAGTGCTTTAACTTTAGTACCCTGTTAGCAGTTTATAAGTCAACTGTGGCATCTGTACACCTATAGTGTGAGTGCTTTAACTTTAGTACCTTGTTAGCAGTTTATAAGTCAACTGTGGCATCTGTACACCTATAGTGTGAGTTCTTTAACTTTAGTATCCTGTTAGCAGTTTATAAGTCAACTGTGGCATCTGTACACCTATAGTGTGAGTGCTTTAACTTTAGTACCCTTTTAGCAATTTATAAGTCAACTGTGGCATCTGTACACCTATAGTGTGAGTGCTTTAACTTTAGTACCCTGTTAGCAGTTTATAAGTCAACTGTTGCATCTGTACACCTATAGTGTGAGTGCTTTAACTTTAGTGCCCTGTTAGCAGTTTATAAGTCAACTGTGGCATCTGTACACCTATAGTGTGAGTGCTTTAACTTTAGTATCCTGTTAGCAGTTTATAAGTCAACTGTGGCATCTGTACACCTATAGTGTGAGTGCTTTAACTTTAGTACCCTGTTAGCAGTTTATAAGTCAACTGTGGCATCTGTACACCTATAGTGTGAGTGCTTTAACTTTAGTACCCTGTTAGCAGTTTATAAGTCAACTGTGGCATCTGTACACCTATAGTGTGAGTTCTTTAACTTTAGTACCCTGTTAACAGTTTATAGGTCAACTGTGGCATCTGTACACCTATAGTGTGAGTGCTTTAACTTTAGTTCCATGTTAGCAGTTTATAAGTCAACTGTGGCATCTGTACACCTATAGTGTGAGTGCTTTAACTTTAGTACCCTGTTAGCAGTTTATAAGTCAACTGTGGCATCTGTACACCTATAGTGTGAGTGCTTTAACTTTAGCACCCTGTTAGCAGTTTATAAGTCAACTGTGGCATCTGTACACCTATAGTGTGAGTGCTTTAACTTTTGTGCCCTGTTAGCAGTTTATAAGTCAACTGTGGCATCTGTACACCTATAGTGTGAGTGCTTTAACTTTAGTACCCTGTTAGCAGTTTATAAGTCAACGGTGGCATCTGTACACCTATAGTGTGAGTACTTTAACTTTAGTACCCTGTTAGCAGTTTACAAGTCAACTGGCATCTGTACACTTATAGTGTGAGTGCTTTAACTTTTGTACCCTGTTAACAGTTTATAAGTCAACTGTGGCATCTGTACACCTATAGTGTGAGTGCTTTAACTTTAGTACCCTGTTAGCAGTTTATAAGTCAACTGTGGCATCTGTACACCTATAGTGTGAGTGCTTTAACTTTAGTACCATGTTAGCAGTTTATAAGTCAACTGTGGCATCTGTACACCTATAGTGTGAGTGCTTTAACTTTAGTACCCTGTAAGCAGTTTATAAGTCAACTGTGGCATCTGTACACCTATAGTGTGAGTGCTTTAACTTTAGTACCCTGTTAGCAGTTTACAAGTCAACTGGCATCTGTACACCTATAGTGTGAGTGTTTTAACTTTAGTACCCTGTTAGCAGTTTATAAGTCAATGGGACATCTGTACACCTATAGTGTGAGTGCTTTAACTTTAGTACCCTGTTAGCAGTTTATAAGTCAACTGTGGCATATGTACACCTATAGTGTGAGTGCTTTAACTTTAGTACCATGTTAGCAGTTTATAAGTCAAATGTGGCATCTGTACACCTATAGTGTGAGTGCTTTAACTTTAATACCCTGTTAGCAGTTTACAAGTCAACTGGCATCTGAACACCTATAGTGTGAGTGCTTTAACTTTAGTCCCCTGTTAGCAGTTTATAAGTCAACTGTGGCATCTGTACACCTATAGTGTGAGTGCTTTAACTTTAGTATCCTGTTAGCAGTTTATAAGTCAACTGTGGCATCTGTACACCTATAGTGTGAGTGCTTTAACTTTAGTACCCTGTTAGCAGTTTATATGTCAACTGTGGCATCTGTACACCTATAGTGTGAGTGCTTTAACTTTAGTACCATGTTAGCAGTTTATAAGTCAACTGTGGCATCTGTACACCTATAGTGTGAGTGCTTTAACTTTAGTACCTTGTTAGCAGTTTATAAGTCAACTGTGGCATCTGTACACCTATAGTGTGAGTTCTTTAACTTTAGTATCCTGTTAGCAGTTTATAAGTCAACTGGGCATCTGTACACCTATAGTGTGAGTGCTTTAACTTTAGTACCCTTTTAGCAATTTATAAGTCAACTGTGGCATCTGTACACCTATAGTGTGAGTGCTTTAACTTTAGTACCCTGTTAGCAGTTTATAAGTCAACTGTGGCATCTGTACACCTATAGTGTGAGTGCTTTAACTTTAGTACCCTGTTAGCAGTTTATAAGTCAACTGTGGCAACTGTATACCTATAGTGTGAGTGCTTTAACTTTAGTACCATGTTAGCAGTTTATAAGTCAACTGTGGCATATGTACATCTATAGTGTGAGTGCTTTACCTTTAATACCCTGTTAACAGTTTATTAGTAAACTGTGGCATCTGTACACCTATAGTGTGAGTGCTTTAACTTTAGTACCCTGTTAGCAGTTTATATGTCAACTGTGGCATCTGTACACCTATAGTGTGAGTGCTTTAACTTTAGTACCCTGTTAGCAGTTTATAAGTCAACTGTGGCATCTGTACACCTATAGTATGAGTGCTTTAACTTTAGTACCCTGTTAGCAGTTTATAAGTCAACTGTGGCATCTGTACACCTATAGTGTGAGTGCTTTAACTTTAGTACCCTGTTAGCAGTTTATAAGTCAACTGTGGCATCTGTACACCTATAGTGTGAGTGCTTTAACTTTAGTACCTTGTTAGCAGTTTATAAGTCAACTGTGGCATCTGTACACCTATAGTGTGAGTTCTTTAACTTTAGTATCCTGTTAGCAGTTTATAAGTCAACTGTGGCATCTGTACACCTATAGTGTGAGTGCTTTAACCTTAGTACCCTTTTAGCAATTTATAAGTCAACTGTGGCATCTGTACACCTATAGTGTGAGTGCTTTAACTTTAGTACCCTGTTAGCAGTTTATAAGTCAACTGTTGCATCTGTACACCTATAGTGTGAGTGCTTTAACTTTAGTGCCCTGTTAGCAGTTTATTAGTCAACTGTGGCATCTGTACACCTATAGTGTGAGTGCTTTAACTTTAGTATCCTGTTAGCAGTTTATAAGTCAACTGTGGCATCTGTACACCTATAGTGTGAGTGCTTTAACTTTAGTACCCTGTTAGCAGTTTATAAGTCAACTGTGGCATCTGTACACCTATAGTGTGAGTGCTTTAACTTTAGTACCCTGTTAGCAGTTTATAAGTCAACTGTGGCATCTGTACACCTATAGTGTGAGTTCTTTAACTTTAGTACCCTGTTAACAGTTTATAGGTCAACTGTGGCATCTGTACACCTATAGTGTGAGTGCTTTAACTTTAGTTCCATGTTAGCAGTTTATAAGTCAACTGTGGCATCTGTACACCTATAGTGTGAGTGCTTTAACTTTAGTATCCTGTTAGCAGTTTATAAGTCAACTGTGGCATCTGTACACCTATAGTGTGAGTGCTTTAACTTTAGCACCCTGTTAGCAGTTTATAAGTCAACTGTGGCATCTGTACACCTATAGTGTGAGTGCTTTAACTTTTGTACCCTGTTAGCAGTTTATAAGTCAACGGTGGCATATGTACACCTATAGTGTGAGTACTTTAACTTTAGTACCCTGTTAGCAGTTTATTAGACAACTGTGGCATCTGTACACCTATAGTGAGAGTGCTTTAACTATAGTACCCTGTTAGCAGTTTACAAGTCAACTGGCATCTGTACACTTATAGTGTGAGTGCTTTAACTTTTGTACCCTGTTAGCAGTTTATAAGTCAACTGTGGCATCTGTACACCTATAGTGTGAGTGCTTTAACTTTAGTACCTTGTTAGCAGTTTATAAGTCAACTGTGGCATCTGTACACCTATAGTGTGAGTGCTTTAACTTTAGTACCATGTTAGCAGTTTATAAGTCAACTGTGGCATATGTACACCTATAGTGTGAGTGCTTTAACTTTAGTACCCTGTTAGCAGTTTATAAGTCAACTGTGGCATCTGTACACCTATAGTGTGAGTGCTTTAACTTTAGTACCCTGTTAGCAGTTTATAAGTCAACTGTGGCATCTGTACACCTATAGTGTGAGTGCTTTAACTTTAGTACCCTGTTAGCAGTTTATAAGTCAACTGTGGCATCTGTACACCTATAGTGTGAGTTCTTTAACTTTAGTACCCTGTTAACAGTTTATAGGTCAACTGTGGCATCTGTACACCTATAGTGTGAGTGCTTTAACTTTAGTTCCATGTTAGCAGTTTATAAGTCAACTGTGGCATCTGTACACCTATAGTGTGAGTGCTTTAACTTTAGCACCCTGTTAGCAGTTTATAAGTCAACTGTGGCATCTGTACACCTATAGTGTGAGTGCTTTAACTTTTGTACCCTGTTAGCAGTTTATAAGTCAACTGTGGCATCTGTACACCTATAGTGTGAGTGCTTTAACTTTAGTACCCTGTTAGCAGTTTATAAGTCAACGGTGGCATCTGTACACCTATAGTGTGAGTACTTTAACTTTAGTACCCTGTTAGCAGTTTACAAGTCAACTGGCATCTGTACACTTATAGTGTGAGTGCTTTAACTTTTGTACCCTGTTAACAGTTTATAAGTCAACTGTGGCATCTGTACACCTATAGTGTGAGTGCTTTAACTTTAGTACCCTGTTAGCAGTTTATAAGTCAACTGTGGCATCTGTACACCTATAATGTGAGTGCTTTAACTTTAGTACCATGTTAGCAGTTTATAAGTCAACTGTGGCATCTGTACACCTATAGTGTGAGTGCTTTAACTTTAGTACCCTGTAAGCAGTTTATAAGTCAACTGTGGCATCTGTACACCTATAGTGTGAGTGCTTTAACTTTAGTACCCTGTTAGCAGTTTACAAGTCAACTGGCATCTGTACACCTATAGTGTGAGTGTTTTAACTTTAGTACCCTGTTAGCAGTTTTTAAGTCAATGGGACATCTGTACACATATAGTGTGAGTGCTTTAACTTTAGTACCCTGTTAGCAGTTTATAAGTCAACTGTGGCATATGTACACCTATAGTGTGAGTGCTTTAACTTTAGTACCATGTTAGCAGTTTATAAGTCAAATGTGGCATCTGTACACCTATAGTGTGAGTGCTTTAACTTTAGTACCCTGTTAGCAGTTTACAAGTCAACTGGCATCTGAACACCTATAGTGTGAGTGCTTTAACTTTAGTCCCCTGTTAGCAGTTTATAAGTCAACTGTGGCATCTGTACACCTATAGTGTGAGTGCTTTAACTTTAGTATCCTGTTAGCAGTTTATAAGTCAACTGTGGCATCTGTACACCTATAGTGTGAGTGCTTTAACTTTAGTACCCTGTTAGCAGTTTATATGTCAACTGTGGCATCTGTACACCTATAGTGTGAGTGCTTTAACTTTAGTACCCTGTTAGCAGTTTATAAGTCAACTGTGGCATCTGTACACCTATAGTGTGAGTGCTTTAACTTTAGTACCTTGTTAGCAGTTTATAAGTCAACTGTGGCATCTGTACACCTATAGTGTGAGTTCTTTAACTTTAGTATCCTGTTAGCAGTTTATAAGTCAACTGTGGCATCTGTACACCTATAGTGTGAGTGCTTTAACTTTAGTACCCTGTTAGCAATTTATATGTCAACTGTGGCATCTGTACACCTATAGTGTGAGTGCTTTAACTTTAGTACCCTGTTAGCAGTTTATAAGTCAACTGTTGCATCTGTACACCTATAGTGTGAGTGCTTTAACTTTAGTGCCCTGTTAGCAGTTTATAAGTCAACTGTGGCATCTGTACACCTATAGTGTGAGTGCTTTAACTTTAGTATCCTGTTAGCAGTTTATAAGTCAACTGTGGCATCTGTACACCTATAGTGTGAGTGCTTTAACTTTAGTACCCTGTTAGCAGTTTATAAGTCAACTGTGGCATCTGTACACCTATAGTGTGAGTGCTTTAACTTTAGTACCTTGTTAGCAGTTTATAAGTCAACTGTGGCATCTGTACACCTATAGTGTGAGTTCTTTAACTTTAGTACCCTGTTAACAGTTTATAGGTCAACTGTGGCATCTGTACACCTATAGTGTGAGTGCTTTAACTTTAGTTCCATGTTAGCAGTTTATAAGTCAACTGTGGCATCTGTACACCTATAGTGTGAGTGCTTTAACTTTAGTACCCTGTTAGCAGTTTATAAGTCAACTGTGGCATCTCTACACCTATAGTGTGAGTGCTTTAACTTTAGCACCCTGTTAGCAGTTTATAAGTCAACTGTGGCATCTGTACACCTATAGTGTGAGTGCTTTAACTTTTGTACCCTGTTAGCAGTTTATTAGTCAACTGTGGCATCTGTACACCTATAGTGTGAGTGCTTTAACTTTAGTACCCTGTTAGCAGTTTATTAGACAACTGTGGCATCTGTACACCTATAGTGAGAGTGCTTTAACTATAGTACCCTGTTAGCAGTTTACAAGTCAACTGGCATCTGTACACTTATAGTGTGAGTGCTTTAACTTTTGTACCCTGTTAGCAGTTTATAAGTCAACTGTGGCATCTATACACCTATAGTGTGAGTGCTTTAACTTTAGTACCTTGTTAGCAGTTTATAAGTCAACTGTGGCATCTGTACACCTATAGTGTGAGTGCTTTAACTTTAGTACCATGTTAGCAGTTTATAAGTCAACTGTGGCATATGTACACCTATAGTGTGAGTGCTTTAACTTTAGTACACTGTTAACAGTTTATAAGTCAACTGTGGCATCTGTACACCTATAATGCGAGTGATTTAACTTTAGTACCCTGTTAGCAGTTTATAAGTCAACTGTGGCATCTGCACACCTATAATGTGAGTGCTTTAACTTTAGCACCCTGTTAGCAGTTTATAAGTCAACTGTGGCATCTGTACACCTATAGTGTGAGTGCTTTAACTTTAGTACCCTGTTAGCAGTTTATAAGTCAACGTGGCATCTGTACACCTATAGTGTGAGTGCTTTAACCTTAGTACCCTTTTAGCAATTTATAAGTCAACTGTGGCATCTGTACACCTATAGTGTGAGTGCTTTAACTTTAGTACCCTGTTAGCAGTTTATAAGTCAACTGTGGCATCTGTACACCTATAGTGTGAGTGCTTTAACTTTAGTACCCTGTTAGCAGTTTATAAGTCAACTGTGGCAACTGTATACCTATAGTGTGAGTGCTTTAACTTTAGTACCATGTTAGCAGTTTATAAGTCAACTGTGGCATATGTACATCTATAGTGTGAGTGCTTTACCTTTAATACCCTGTTAACAGTTTATTAGTAAACTGTGGCATCTGTACACCTATAGTGTGAGTGCTTTAACTTTAGTACCCTGTTAGCAGTTTATATGTCAACTGTGGCATCTGTACACCTATAGTGTGAGTGCTTTAACTTTAGTACCCTGTTAGCAGTTTATAAGTCAACTGTGGCATCTGTACACCTATAGTATGAGTGCTTTAACTTTAGTACCCTGTTAGCAGTTTATAAGTCAACTGTGGCATCTGTACACCTATAGTGTGAGTGCTTTAACTTTAGTACCCTGTTAGCAGTTTATAAGTCAACTGTGGCATCTGTACACCTATAGTGTGAGTGCTTTAACTTTAGTACCTTGTTAGCAGTTTATAAGTCAACTGTGGCATCTGTACACCTATAGTGTGAGTTCTTTAACTTTAGTATCCTGTTAGCAGTTTATAAGTCAACTGTGGCATCTGTACACCTATAGTGTGAGTGCTTTAACTTTAGTACCCTTTTAGCAATTTATAAGTCAACTGTGGCATCTGTACACCTATAGTGTGAGTGCTTTAACTTTAGTACCCTGTTAGCAGTTTATAAGTCAACTGTTGCATCTGTACACCTATAGTGTGAGTGCTTTACCTTTAATACCCTGTTAACAGTTTATTAGTAAACTGTGGCATCTGTACACCTATAGTGTGAGTGCTTTAACTTTAGTACCCTGTTAGCAGTTTATATGTCAACTGTGGCATCTGTACACCTATAGTGTGAGTGCTTTAACTTTAGTACCCTGTTAGCAGTTTATAAGTCAACTGTGGCATCTGTACACCTATAGTATGAGTGCTTTAACTTTAGTACCCTGTTAGCAGTTTATAAGTCAACTGTGGCATCTGTACACCTATAGTGTGAGTGCTTTCACTTTAGTACCCTGTTAACAGTTTATAAGTCAACTGTGGCATCTGTACACCTATAATGAGTGCTTTAACTTTAGTACCCTGTCAGCAGTTTATAAGTCAACTGTGGCATCTGTACACCTATAGTGTGAGTGCTTTAACTTTTGTACCATGTTAGCAGTTTATAAGTCAACTGTGGCATCTGTACACCTATAGTGTGAGTGCTTTAACTTTAGTGCCCTGTTAGCAGTTTATAAGTCAACGGTGGCATATGTACACCTATAGTGTGAGTGCTTTAACTTTTGTGCCATGTTAGCAGTTTATAAGTCAACTGTGGCATCTGTTCACCTATAGTGTGAGTGCTTTAACTTTTGTACCCTGTTAGCAGTTTATAAGTCAACTGTGGCATCTGTACACCTATAGTGTGAGTGCTTTAACTTTAGTGCCATGTTAGCAGTTTGTAAGTCAACTGTGGCATCTGTACACCTATAGTGTGAGTGCTTTAACTTTAGTGCCCTGTTAGCAGTTTATAAGTCAACTGTGGCATCTGTACACTTATAGTGTGAGTGCTTTAACTTTAGTACCATGTTAGCAGTTTATAAGTCAACTGTGGCATCTGTACACCTATAGTGTGAGTGCTTTAACTTTTGTACCCTGTTAGCAGTTTATAAGTCAACTTTGGCATCTGTACACCTATAGTGTGAGTGCTTTAACTTTTGTACCCTGTTAGCAGTTTATAAGTCAACTGTGGCATCTGTACACCTATAGTGTGAGTGCTTTAACTTTAGTACCCTGTTAACAGTTTATAAGTCAACTGTGGCATCTGTACACCTATAGTGTGAGTGCTTTAACTTTACTACCCTGTTAGCAGTTTACATAAACCTTTTTCACAATGATATACATCAAGGTAAAGTAGGAATGTGCACACAATCTTTAACAAGAATAAGTAAATTGTGTTTGACAGTTAACTGTGCCTTCCCTGTATGATAAAAAAAAACTATGATTTATATCAACTAAAAGTATGTAGATTTCAAAGTTTATTGAATTTCACTTTCAAATAGCAGTGTTTGTAAAATTTACCTGTGTCAATGTCGTATGTATGCAGATAGAAAATAGATTGAACATTTATCAGTTGAGAGTTTCACTTATCTGCAGGTTAGGGCTGCTTGACATTTCTTTTGGGTACAAATAGTGCTCATTATTGACCTTATATGACTGAAAGGTGAAGAATAACAATACTCCTTTATAAATTACTATAAAAACTGGAACATGAAGAACAGCAATAATAATACACTCACTTCACTTTACTCTTGTTTCAGATGGTTTTCTTTCATAACCATATCACAGAGTGTATGGAGCCAGAGCCCTGGTGGGTCTATAGTTTGTCATGATATATAGATCTATTACAAATGAAGGTCACAGAATCTATGGAGCCAAACCACGGGGGGTCTATACCTTAACATCTTTGAATGTAGTAAATACATTGATATTAGGAGGAATTTTTTAACTTGTGTACATCAATTTGGATAAAAATTGATCTTGCTTTACTTACCAGAGGTAATCAAAATCTATCTTATAAAGATAACTGTTTAATTTTTAAAGGAGTTTATTAGAAAGTCTAAGCGATTCCTCAATGTTTTAACCGATAACGTATAAATATAGCCAACATGATCATCGTATCCACACAATTTATAATTTTTAGCTCACCTGGCCAAAGGCCATGTGAGCTTTTGCCATCACTTGGCATCCGTTGTATGTCGTAAACTTTCACATTTAAATCTTCTCCTTTGAAACCCCTGAACCAAATTAAACCAAACCTGGCAGGGATGGTCCTTGGGTGGGTCCCTTTCCAAATTGTGTCCGACAGAGCTGCCCTCCATTCAAGATGGCTGCTGTTACTAAAAATATAAATTTCTTCAATTGTCCATTGCTGCTTTATTATAAATCTAAATGAGCTCAAATTTTAACTGCAGCTACATGGAAATGATTAGTTTAACATATATTTCCGGGTTTTTCTGTGAATTTTTCTTTCAGCCGATTCATACCGATTATGCAAATTGTGCATATTTTGATAAAAGATCACATTTAAATCTTTTCCTCTGAAACTGCTGAACCAAATTAAACCAAACCTGGCAGGGATGGTCCCTAGGTGGGTCCCTTTCAAAATTATGTCTGACAGCCCCGCCTTCCATTCAAGATGGCTGCTGTTACTAAAAATAGAAATTTCTGCAATTGTCCATTGCTGCTTTATTATAAATCAAAATGGGCTAAAATTTTAACTGCAGTTACATGGCAGTGAGAAGTTTAGCATACATTCCCGGTTTTTCTGTGAAATTTTTCTTTCAGTCGATTTATACCGATTATGCAAATTAGGCCTATTTTGATATTAGATCACATTTAAATCTTCTCTTCTGAAACTGTTGAACCAAATTAAATCAAATTTGGTTGGGATGGTCCTTAGGTGGGTCCCTTTCAAAATTATGTCTGACAGCCCTGCCCTCCATTCAAGATGGCTGCTGTTACTAAAAATATAAATTTCTTCAATTGTCCATTGTTGCTTTATTATAAATCAAAATGGGCTCAAATTTTAACTGCGGCTACATTGCAGTGAGTAGTTTAACATATAATCTGGGTTTTTCTGTGGAATATTTCCTTCAGCCGATTTATACAGATTATGCAAATTAGGCATATTTTGATAAAAGATCACATTTAAATCTTCTTCTCTGAAACCGCTGAACCAAATTAAACCAAATTTGGCTGGGATAGTCCTTGGGTAGTCCCATTTCAAAATTGTGTCTGACAGCTCCTCCCTCCATTCAAGTTGGCTGCTGTTACTAAAAATAGAAATTTCTTCAATTGTACATTGCTGCTTTATTATAAATCAAAATGAGCTCAAATTTTAACTGTAGCTACATGACAATGAGTAGATTAACATATTATATTCTGGGTTTTTCTGTGAAATTTTTCTTTCAACCGATTTATACCGATTATACAAATTAGACATATTTTGATAAAAGATCACATTTAAATCTTCTCCTCTGAAACCGCTGAACCAAATTAAAGCAAATTTGGCTGGGATGGTCCTTGGGTGGTCCCCTTTCAATATTGTGTCCGACAGCTCCGTCCTCCATTCAAAATGGCTGCTGTTACTAAAAATAGAAATTTCTTTAGTTGTCAATTTCTGCTTTATTACAAATCAAAATGAACTCAAATTTTAACTGCAGATACATGGCAATGAGTAGTTTATCATATATTCTGGGATTTCTGTGAGATTTTTTCAGCCAGTTTATTCCATTTAGGAATATTATGAGAAAAATCACATCAAAATCTTTTGCTCAGAAATTTGAGTTGAAATGATCTTTGGGTGGCCCACTTTCATAATTATGTGTAACACCCCCATTTTCTATCAACTTTCGATGTCAAATTGAAAACCATGTGAGCGATTACAGGCTCCTGGGAGTCTCTAGTTTAGAAACCTTTTTGGAATTTTGTTTCCTTCTGTTTTCCTGTTCTCTTTTACATGAATAATTGTTACTGGTATACCTACATTAATGTGCATGCTCTGTTCCATATGTATAATTGTTATGTAATTAAAGGAGAAGACTTCATAAGTTAGTAAAACTTGTGTCTGGTCCTTTTTGTCTCTATGATCAAATAAAATTGATATAAGCTAAAAACTACCATGATATATAGATTTATACAATGGTCACAAAATCTGTAGAACCAAAACCCTAGTAATATCTACCTTAACTTAATATGTAATGGAGAACATAACCATCATTTTCTAAGGAATCATCATTGTCATATGTATATCAAGACTACAAATGAGAGCACCTTGGTCTATGTGGTTCCATCATCAATCAATGGAGAAAACTTAAAACAAAATGGTATGCTCAAGAACACAATGCAAATATAATATGGCATGAAGTGGGGTGGAGATTTAATAAATCCTATAATCTTATAACCTTATTGAGCCATGAAGTGGGGTGGAGATTTAATAAATTCTATAATCTTATAACCTTATTGAGCCAAGAATATAAGACAAGTTTAAAGAAACCAAAGGAATAAACCGTAATTATAACAGACAATACAATGGCCTAAAGAAAAGGACAAAAGACACGAGAAAGTACTACACAGATAACTAAAGAATGCATGAAAAACACAACCCCCACTAACAAATGAGAGTGAACTAGGATGCCCCTGAAGGGTAAACAGTTCCTGCTCTGCTAGTGGCACCCATCGTGTTACTCTTATTAGATATCTGGCAACAAGTCATGAATGAGGAAAGGACAGGATTGTGATTACAACAAAAGGCTGCAATATCAGAGTATTTTAAAATCTTTTTCAGTATAATCAACTGCATGTATGAAAATACAATAATGAGGTATGAAACATTGTGCTATGCAGACTCAAGTTCAAGTAGACAATAGCAACTGGTTCTGAGGTCCAAGGTTAAAAATAGGCTGCAATAAGAAAATTTAAACAAAATCGATGTCTGAGAAACTAGGAATTGTATTGACATGTAAGCATCAGTTGTACAATCTACTGAATAAAAATCAATGTCTGAGAAACTAGGAATTGTATTATCATGAAGCATCAGTTGTACAATCTACTGAATAAAATTTTTATGTTTGTTCATTTTATCTGGATCCGTTAATAAACATGGCCACCATAGGCAATTCTTGTTTCTAGTTATTTCTAAAAAATCTTCTCCTCTGAAACCTAGTAGCCAAATGAACCAAAATTGGGTAGGAAGCACCTATGGAAGGTACTGTATAAAGTTTCCTCAAAACAGAATGAAAGGTGTTCTTTGAAATGACTGTGTTGAGATCCTGTGTCAACAGATTTCCTCTTACGGTTTCAGAGAAAAATTCAATGGAAAAAGTATCTGGTTGTTTCGCCCAATTTATATGTTCAGCACAAGTGGTGTTACCTGGGTAGTTTCACAAGAAATACTTATGTATATGGATTAACCGGATCTGTGAATACCAAATTGTAATATCAAATAAAAAAAACTTACAATGTATCATTAAAAAATAATAAAGTATATATATAATAACAATGGCAACAAGTACTAGAGTGAAACAACCCATGGGGCAAACAAGTTTTAAGGTAGAAACCACCTCGATTCAGTTATGACTTTTACTGGACAACATTTTAAGCAAACTGGTGCTTGAGCTGAAAGCCCTTGTCAACTTGCTGTGGTCTTATCATTGACATGCTACACTAGATAAGCTTCATACATATTTTCTCAGTAGCATATAATAGTATAATTATCTTGAAGGGACAATCAAACAATTTAGCACACCTGTCTAAAGGCCATGTGAGCTTTTGCTATCACTTGGGGTCCGTAGTACGTCATAAGCTTTCACATTTAAATCTTCTCCTCTGAAACCACAGAACCACTTTAAACCAAACCTGGCATGGATTGTCCTTGGGTGGGTCCCTTTCAAAACTGTGTCCGACAGCTCCACCTTCCATTCAAGATGGCTGTTGTTACTAAAAAATTGTCTTCAATTGTCCTTTGCTGCTTTATTATAAGTCAAAATGAACTCAAATTTTAACAGCAGCTACATTTTTCTTTCAACCGATTTTGAATATTTTGAGAAAAAAATCGCCATAAAATCTACTGCTCAGAAACTTATTACTATTAGCAGAAATTTCAAATTGCAAAAAAAAAAAAAAAAAAATCAGCTGAAATTTTTCTATGTAATTGTGAAGTCAAATTAAAAACCAGGTGGAATTACAGGTTTCAGAGAGCCTACCAGTATAGTCCGTCATGAAATGTAATATGTAATTAATTTTTTTTTTAAGATTTCCAGTAAAGTTTTGGCTGTTTTCTACAGACTATTTATTGCTGATGTAATTTTATAATTTAAGTATACTAACTAGTTTAAAATTTGTGTTGATACTATCTAAAATATAAGTAGCCAAGGGCGATTTATTTATAAACCATGCCATATTATGCTTCCGAATTTTCACACTTCCGTGTACTAGCTTTACCCAAAGAAAATACACCGGAAGTAAATATTGAGATACCCACGTGAAACATCAAACATCTGAAACATTGAAAATGCCCAAAAAGTACTTGTAATATAGTTAGATGCAGTTAAACGATTGATAAATTTATTAACGACATGCATATGTATAATGCTGGATTTGTGTATTAACTTTGGTGGAAAAGGGGGAGGGGGATATGTTTTTCCCCATTCATTTATAAATTATGATAGTTCTAAAACACAAATCACTAACTGCATGGTCCTTGATTGAATGGTGCCACTCAAATCCAACATGACAGGATAATAGAATAACAACATAGGATCTTGTATAGTACAATAGATACCAATATAAATAAGAAGCTATTAATATTGAAGAAAGACATACAATACTAGAAGACAGACGACAAGACAAACCAATGCCAATGGTTGACAAAACACAAAAAAATAGATATTGAATAACACGTACCAAACTAAAAACGGGAGAACTCTGGTACTAATTTGGTGTATGCAGTTTCAATATTCCACCTGTGGCACTGTCAGATTATTCTTGTTAAGATTCAGCAACAAGCTGAACATATCCATCCCATGACCATGGACATGGTCATCTGTGACACAGATATTCCATAATTGTTCACCAAGACATGGCAGCTGTGAATTTTCAAAAGTAATGACTTCAACTTGACCACTAGGCACAAGGAACCTTTGATACAGTAACTTCATTGTTAGCAGCAACTCTCCATCAAAGAAATAATGATAGGAAGCACAAGCTTTAGAATTTCATTATCAATATGAAGATGCTGTAGGAATGTTACTATATATATGAATGGAAAGTTCACAATGGAAAAATTGAAATCATCTCCTTTGTCGTAAAGTTTCGTTCTTAACCAACCTTCACTGTAAATTTCTAGATAAGGGCAGAAGGACAGCCTATCGGAGTCTTATATTGTAGGACTAAAGGACAGCATAAACTTCAGAACAATTCATAAGGGCAAGAAGAGGAGCACAGTTGGTCCACATAGAAATGTTGACTGTCGAAAAACACATAGATCTACCAAACATAACAAATTTGTTGTCTTATTTAAAACACAAGCATTTTGATGATGTAATCGGTAAACATTTCATTAGAATCACATTGGTAAATTACAAAATAAGATTAGTCGCTTCCGAAAACAAATTTTTGCACTAATTCTTTTAATCTGTCTTTTAGTCTTAGAGTGAGGAATAGATGTGAAAAGGGTATATAGTTTGCACGAGGAGAGACATTAATTGTATATACTCTGATAGCTCTTAGAAATTTTGAGAATCCACATCTGATTCACTCCATCCCTGGAGTAACTAGTGTCACAGTAACTATGAAGCCGTGTTTTGACCACTGATAGAGCTAATGGCAGTGTTTATAATTTTGAAAGAGGTTTCATGGAGCATTAGGTAGACCAAACAATATAGTACTATTTGTATTGTCACCTGTGCAATTTTAAGGTATCCAGTAGAGTCCGGGAAGATCCACTTCTTCATCTTTGGTGAAATTCCAAAGGAACACAAGACAGACCCATGATTGTCCAGGATTTCATCTTTCATAAATGTCATTGAGTTAATATATGTTATGTTGCCAAATGATTTGTAAATGCCTAATTCCTTTATCAAGTAGTCTGTATAATGTGATTTATATACTAAAACTAAAATATTAGGGGCTCTGTCTGCCAGCAATATACTTGCCATGGGGGTGACAGGTGTTTTGAGCATTTGGGTGTTTGCTGAGAGATGTTGCATGTGTGCTCATTGACCAACTTTCAGTATTTTAATTCTATTTGTATCAACAACCTCATAGCCCCATTCAGAAAGGGTATCTATGTCTTGTCTTTCACGGTTTTCCCATTGACTGGCATACTCCTTGACAGAATTCATAAGATTGGCATAGGCTGCATTGTCAGTGGAATTACAATTATTGTATTTGGCATAAGGAATCACTGTGGTAATATGATATAGAGTCAAGAACAGCCGAGGATCTATGGAGTACTAGTCCTGGAGCTCAAATGTTAATATATTTGACTCGACATGAAGATTCTGTCTAACAATGAATATTGTATCTTACAGAAAAGGAGGTAAAGAAAAAAAAGTAGTTGTGTATAACTCTGATGATGAGGATGCGTACAAAGGAGAAAAACAACCAAATCCTAATGAGGATGATTATTATATGGATGATATAGATGATTTCCATGCCAAGAAAGATAAAGTATGTATACCTGTCTAGTCTGAAAAATCATGTGTTAATTGAACATATAGTTTAGTAGCAATGCTATCAAATTAACCTGTCTTGTAATCAAAAAGTCACATGTAAAGGTGTTTGGTGTAGACAGGTTTCAATAAGATTCATTTTAATGCAGAGTATACTGTACTGTAAATGAATCAATAATCAGATCTGAATTTATTTGTTCTTAGAAATAAACGATAAGTTCCTATATATTCCTGAAGCTTAATTTGGAAAGTGTATATCTAAATGCAATAGAAAAGTTATGCTCAGTATTTATCCAAATTGTTTTGTATTCTGGAAATATGAAGTTGACTATAAAAAAGGATCTCTAAAGATTTGTGGAGATCACTTCACATTATAAAGACCTCTTCTACATACACCATGGAATCTCTATTTCACACCTGCTTAGAGATCTCTGATACACACCCTGGAGACCTCTACTACACATTCTGAAGATCTCTACTTCACACTCTGGAGATATCAACTTCACATTTTTAACACTTCTACTAGACACCCTGGATATTTCTATTTCAGACTTGGGAGATCTCTATTATACACCTGGAGATTTCTACTCCATCTTCTGAAAACCCCTACTTCACACTCTGGAGATCTCTACTTCACACTCTGGAGATCTTTACTTCACACTCTAGAGATCTCTACTTCACACTCTGGAGATCTCTACTTCACACTCTAGAGATCTCTACTTCACACTCTAGAGATCTCTACTTCACACTCTGAAGATCTCTACTTCACACTCTGGAGATCTCTACTTCACACTCTGGAGATCTCTACTACACATTCTGAAGATCTCTACTTCACACTCTGGAGACCTCTACTACACATTCTGAAGATCTCTACTTCACACTCTGGAGATATCAACTTCACATTTTTAACACTTCTACTAGACACCCTGGATATTTCTATTTCAGACTTGGGAGATCTCTATTATACACCTGGAGATTTCTACTCCATCTTCTGAAAACCCCTACTTCACACTCTGGAGATCTCTACTTCACACTCTAGAGATCTCTACTTCACACTCTGGAGATCTCTACTTCACACTCTGGAGATCTCTACTTCACATTCTGAAGACCTTTCAATTTTGTTAACCAGATTTTACTCAAATATCAGGATAGACAGGTTTGTTAATGCCATATGTTTAATTGAAATACAAACAAAACCAGCTCAAAATTTGATACATTATAAACAAGTATTACTCCAAAATTTGTTAAGCAAAATAAAAAATGGATATTTTTTTAATATATATTTCAGGTTTTGTTGGAAAAGGGGATTCAAGATGATGATGATATGGAGTCTGAGTCAGAGGTATATTTTTTACTATCATAAATTATCAATATGAATCTTTAAAAACAATATTATAGTATACCAAGATAAATAAAAAAAAACTTTATGTTTTACATTACAAAAAGTTTTATTTAATTTGAAAGTTGATTATCCTAAAGTGAATGAAAGGGGGTTAGCTTAATAAGTCTAACACCAACTCTGTCTGATAAATGGTATGTTCTACATTATATAGGATAATCAGAAAAGTTAATAATTACAGAAGTAATGAGATAAACATAGGTTAGATTACAAGTACAAATGTAACATGATATAAATAGACAGATATCATCCCATGTAACATCATATAAATAGGCAGATATCATCCCATGTCAAAACTAGAACCTTAGAAATGTTTAATATATTTACAATTAATACACAAAAGACAAATTACAATTGAGGAAAGTTTGTCAATAAAAAACCTTTGTATACATGTTTGAAAGAAGTGATTTACATCAATACAAGAGAAAATCTCGTAAGAAGTGATTTACATCAATACAAGAGAAAATCTCATTTTACTGACTGGGAAATATTAAGTAAAGGAAGAGTTGTTTTGTTGATGTTCATCATCTCACAGTAACTGTAGTGTTTACAATTAAGAGGTTAACTTGTATTCTAAAGTGAAGTGGTCCTTATCTACTTTCATTGACAATACAAATGTATTGTAAATACCGGGGTATGATAAGCTATTTCAGATTTATATTATAATTGACTTGAGAAATGTTTTTTTTACAAACCTAGGAGGAAGTTTTAGGACTGTTGGATAGTGATGACGAGAGTGATGAAGAAATCAGAAGCTATCAGAAACAGTTACGTAATCTGAAGAGGTTGAAGAGGAAAGATGCCATGGGAAGTGATCTGGAGGAGGAAGACGAAGAATTTGGTAAACAGATAAATGTTGAGGAAAGCTGAATATGTAAAGGGAGATAATCTAATATTTTGTTCAAAGAGAAAGAGAGAGAGAGAGAGATGGTGATCTGGAGGAGCAAGACGAAGAATTTGGTAAACAGAGATAAATGTTGAGGAAAACAGAATGTGTAAAGGGAGATAATCTAATATTTTGTTCAAAGAGAAAGAGAGAGAGAGATGGTGATCTGGAGGAGCAAGACGGAGAATTTGGTAAACAGGGATGATTGTTGAGGAAAACAGAATGTGTAAAGGGAGATAATCTAATATTTTGTTCAGAGAGAGAGAGAGAGAGAGAGTTTGGTAAACAGGGGATGAATGTTGAGGGAATCAGACTGTGTAAAGGGAGATAACTGAATATTTTGTTCAGTTGATTGATTAGGTTTATGGTGTTTAATGCCACTTTCAGCAATATTTCAGTTATATCGTGGTGGTCAGTTTTATTGATGGAGGAAATCGGAGAAAATCATAGACCTGTCACAAGTCACTGACAAACTTAATCACATGTTCAGTTGAATGTTCATCCAAATAAAATTATAATGTTAAGAATAGTTAAATAGTAAGGATTATAAACACACTCCAATTGATAGAGTTTAGGTAAATTTCATCGGCTTGACTATTTATAAGCATACAATGCACTTGATATATAATATTCTTTAGCTCATCTGGCCAAAGGCAAATTGAGTTTTAAGTTTTTCTCAGAGTATATTGAGTTCAAGTCCTTTTGGTCTAAAGATTAAAATATGATGTAATAAACAAATTTCAAAAATTGTCTTCAAGAACCAAGATTGGAAATGCAGCTGTATTTGCCATGAAGTAATAAAGAAATTAGTATATACTACAACTGAACAAGCCCCCTGGTGGTGGATAAGAGATGACCTCTCCATGGGGAGTTGTCAGGTTATAATATGGAAAACCTGATGGTGGACCTTTGTGGGTGTTGTGTTTTGAAAGCCTCATAAGCCTTGTATATTCAAGACCTCTTTTGTAGATTTGGAAAAGGAATGGGTACATTGTAGCCGATTCATAAGTCTTTCCATACTTTCTAGTGGCAGTCAAACTCGTTGCCACAGTTGCACCATTCCTACCTCACTTCTATATATTTTTTATTCATGTATGATGTTGAACTTGCTCTCGTTATGAATATGCATGAAATATTTGCCTCTGGACATTAAACAACCAACAATCAGCCAATCATATGCTACGATAGCCAATAAAAGAAATCTTATTTACCAGGAATGTGATTCAGTCTTTTGCGAGTCTTCTTAATACTTGACTTTTAAAATGCACAGTTTTCATACGAAAATTTGAAATGAAGTTATGAAGACTTGATTTTAGACAGATGCGCTACCATTTCAATTTAATTTTATAAAATAAAACATGTAGTAAACTATAAATATGAAACCCTATTTAAATTCTTTCTTGACATTAAGTGGTTTTAATAATTCCATATTTATTTTACTATTTAGGTTTACCAGATTCTAAAGCATGGGGGAAAAGGAGGTCAAAATACTACGGAGGTGACGTAGAGGATGAAGACTTAGGTAGGTAACAACTAAAGCATGGGGAAAGAGGAGGTCAAAATACTATGGAGGTGACGTAGAAGATGAAGACTTCGGTAGGTAACAACTAAAGCATGGGGAAAGAGGAGGTCAAAATACTATGGAGGTGACGTAGAAGATGAAGACTTCGGTAGGTAACAACTAAAGCATGGGGAAAGAGGAGGTCAAAATACTATGGAGGTGACGTAGAAGATGAAGACTTCGGTAGGTAACAACTAAGTTAAAGATCAAACAGTTTAATACATGTAAAATGTTGTGTAAATACATACTTACCCGTAGTTTAGTAATCTTAGAATACCATAATGATAACTGTAAACTTTGTTGCATGTAAGAGGGGGATATGGTTTAATGCCACTTTTAACAATATTTCAGTTTACTGTGGCAGTTTGTTTTATTGATGGAGCAAACCAGAGAAAACCACTGACCTGCCACAATTTTCTGACAAACTTTATTACATAATATTACATGTAAGAGAAAAGCTGGACTTGTATATATTATTATAGCATTCTTCATAAACAGATTATCAAATATCAACATTGAGCAGAAATGTAATTGTTCATATGACAGACTGCATTTATTTTAAATTAAAATGTATTTTAAAGTGTGGTATTAAGGGTCAAAATAGGGAAAAAGAGCTGAATTTTTCAATTTTACGCTCTCTTATTAAAAAAGAATAAGAAACTTTTGTTGTGTTAACACACATTTTAATGTATAAATTATTAAGTTCTGAGTGTTTTTATGTATATTTCTTTTGTTTTGTTAATGGTTTTCTATTTTTTGAATTGATCAGACTGTTAATTAACATTTTAAAACTTTAATTTCTTGATAGATCTATCAGGTTCTGAGGATGATGAAGCAGCCGCTGTCTTAGAAGAGAAAGAAGCTCTATCCCTTCAGAAAAAAATGGCAGCAGAACTTGACGACCAAGACTTTGATCTGGACATATTTAAAGTATATATTGTTACTAGAAAATAATATGTATTCCATAAATATATGAAAACATAATTGTTTTCTAAAACTTCTTAGATAATATTTTGAGATTTGTCCATCCAATCATTCATTTGTCACACATTCTTTTGTCAGGTCATTTTAAAATTCCCCCTTGCTCATACATCATGGCCCGTCATTGACTTTTGAGTTGACCATGCAGCCAAATTAAGCCAAATTTAAGTGAGGTGGCCCCCTTCAAAACTGTTTCCATAAGCCTCACACCTCAATCCAAAATGGACAAAATTCTATATTGTAAGCTGGAATTTTGTCCTAAATAGATTAACCTGGATCTGATGCCCCTTTATGAAATGCCACATTTTTACTGAGTTCTATAAAATGATAGAACATCTTGTTAATAATTGTAATACAGAAGTATTGTAGTATAAAGTATTAAAACTGATAGTAATATCATCAAATAACTCTACTGTACATTAAATATTTGTTTAATTGTATTGGTATGACAGATCTACAGTAGTTGACAATAATTATTTCACCAAGATGGCGTCCATCTCATGAATCTTGAAATATATGCGATAGGGAAAAATAGGAAATATGTTCTTAAGATTTATTTTACATACCTGTCATTTTCAGTATTTCGTTATGTGACCTTTTGCTACAATTACACTTTGAATTGTCCTTGAAATTGAGTTATACAAGCTCTGAATATAAACTGGAGTCGGTCCAACCCATATCTTTTTCACCTCTCTCACAAGAATTTGTTAATATTCAAAATGTAACATTTAGAATTCTGCAGTTTGATTTTAATTGTTCTGAGTATTTTTAAAATATTTTTGTATGTAGATTTCCTTTGTTTTGTTAATGGTTTATTGTTTATATCTATTTTTTGTGATTTATCAGACTGTTAAACTTTTTTTTAAGAATTGTAAGTTCTTGTTCACCCAAGTTTTTGTGTTACCTGCCAAGTTAAGCAGACGTATATTTAATAATAAATAATGCAATACTTCACTGTGTAATAATATGTAGTTATTTATAGCATGTCTTGAAATATAAACTGAAATTGTAAATTTGATAGAAACCAACGAATGTTAAAGAGAAAGATAAAGATGAAGAAAAGATTGTCAAGGATGTGTCCAAGCTTTCTAAAGGAGAAAAATTAAAGGTAAGTTGTGTAGATACTTAGATACAGTAGAGTTCGTTTATAACGAACAGGCTTGTAACGAAATCAGGCTTATAGTGAAGTAAAGATAAATCCCCAATCCCATCGCTATTGAAACAATGTATTTGTGAAGGCCTATTACAAATTTTTTATTGCGAAATCGGGCTTATAACGAAGAGAATTTTAAACCCAAACAACGGTTTTATTACTCAAAATTGACATGATTTAACAAAGAAAATTGCTGAACAAACAAATCGTTTACCTGTCTTCCGTTACGCACGGACGATCACATATTAGAATGGTCAAGTGCACTTGACACTTCCGTTATTGATAATTGAAATAATCCCACCTTTGATGTTGTTAATGATGTGATGTCAATCAAGACTTTTCTTTAAAATATTCAAGCAATAAAATGGGTATTAATGATGTGATTAACAAGTTGTCAATTTTAATTAAAATAACACACACGCTAATTTATTGCATTAAAAATTAATATAGCGTAATCTAAATTTTATTGAATGGATGCACAAGCTAAAGAAATTAAAAACAAAGTCAGGTGTGAGATTAATTCATTCGCTATTGTTTATTTTTTCTTTGATGATAGACTCTTTAATTAAACAACAAACTGCATGGTCTCAAGGTTCATCTAAATACCAAAAACAAAAGAAATGTACTCATTCTGAAATTTCGATTAACCTGAGTTTTTATGTGTATATAATACCAAAAAGAAACAATTATTCTTCAAATGCAAATAATAAAAAAAGGAAAATGGCTACAATCTTAAAATTGGCCATTAAAAATATATATCCGAATTATCAGCATTATACCGATATCGATCCAAGTGTTATTACCCGACCTCATAATTCCTGTTTATAAAATAGATCGTGAACAAAGTTGAAAAAAATGTTTCTAGGGAACATTTGAAGATATCAAAGAGGTATTCAGAAGCCGTAGTCTTTGAGAACTGTCTAAAGGATTAAATATTTTTTACGATAAAGGCCAAATTTACTGTGCATCAGTTAATGAAACTGCCCGGGTCAGAACCAGATTTTTTTCTCTCTAAAATTACGCGCCCTCGGTGGCTCGAACTATCGATAGCTAGAAGAGATTTTGACAGTCCCTTCGAGTTCGAACCAGCGAAGTTCTACTGTACGATTTTCAAAAGGGGAGGTAATTCTACATTGTTTCTCTTATAACGAATGATGCCTATAACGAACTAAGATCGAGAGTCCCCTGGACTTCGTTATAAACGAACTCTACTGTATTCAAGATATGTGAGATCTACAAATTTATTGAAAAACATGTTTGTATTTCATTTTTAGTGTTGAGTTTACAATTTTCACTTTAAATCTTATACATGTGTATGATTATAATACCTCTTAGTTACAGAAGAAATTTCCTAGAACTGACTTTGTACTTTTGTCTTATTTCTGTATAAAATGATGTCCTTTAAAGTTATTCTGACATTGTACTTTTGTCTTATTTCATATACAGCTGATACAGAAAGAATCTCCAGAACTTATCACCTTAATTGAAGATTTTAAAATAAAGGTAACTATCATAACAGAAAATCTGTAAAGGTTATAAAATATAACTATTGTTTGTAGTTTTATTTGTAAATTTGTTGCTTACAAAGTTTATTCTTGATGGAAAAAAAATGCATTGGTGGCATATTGGTTAGCGTGCTCGTCTCGAGTGCGGTAGATCTTGGGTTCGAGCCCCAAAAACTATATAGTTGGTATTTGTTGCTTCTCCGCTAAGCACGCAGAATTAAGGAGAAAGAGCAAAGACTGGTTGGCTCGGAATCGGAATAATGTGTCCGACTGGAACGACATGCCTACCCACAGACTGTTGTTTCTGTGAGCTAGCACTATAAAAATTCAATTAAGTGTGTTGGACTTCATCATCTTCTCATTGAAAATTAACTTGTTCTCGCCATGATATAGCTGAAAAATTGCTGAATTGGCGTTAAACAACAATCACTCATTCACTCTTAATGGAAAAAAGATATATATCAAGTAGCAATAGTAATGGCATACAATCAAGTGACTATCAAAGATATCTATTAATTTATATACTTATACTGAATTAATGTAACTAGTATCAATTAAAGGCTTGCCAAAGATTTATTTTAGTTTTCTGTTTGGACAATATATGTCATTAAGACACCATTTAATATTATTTGTTTGATCAGCAGGACACAAATGACAGGAATGAACATTTAGTCAGGGGAGATAACTGATGTCAATATTGTAGGAGTTACCATAAGTAGTCTTTTTTTTTAAAATGATGACATATGTATCATAAAATATGGGGTTGGGATAATGGTGTTTAATGCCACTTTCAACAATATTTCAGTTATGTCGTGGCGGTCAGTGTTATTGGTGGAGGAAACCGGAGAAAACCACTGACCTGCCGCAAATCACTGACAAACTTTATCACATTATGTTGTAACGCCTGAGCTAGATTCGAACTTACAACGTTAGTGGTGATAGGCACTGATTGGATAGGTAGTTATAAATCCAACTACCATACGATCACGACCATGACGGCCCACAATAGATTAGATGGATATTGTAGGTTTCTATACTGGAAATACAAACTTTTATTATATATTTCAATAAATTATACTGAAAGCTGAATGAATACTGCAGTTTACTGTTAATAAATTTTAATGATTATGTATTTGAACAGATAACAGAGGTAAAGGATATTTATCATCCTTTATTGAAATTGGTGAAGGAAGGAAGAATACAAGGAAAGGCTGCTGAATATGTGGAAACTAAATTTAAACTATTGCTGAAGTATGTCATAGTTGTTTTGTAAGAAAGGATATGAACATGAAAGACTATCCAACATTACTCTTAGATACAAATTCAAGTAAAAGACAGAACTTTTATTTCATTATCTGTAGATTTGATATAAGTTTTATGATTTTACCATATTATCTTATCTTAACTTCATTAAGAAACTGATGAAAGAAAATAAACTATTATCAAGCTTGAGTTAAATGAGATAAGTTTTAGTATTATAATTTTGCTTCAGCCAATTTATTAATATCAGATAATGGTGCATTCTGTGACTTTTGTACAGCAAATTAGAATCATTGATTAATATCCTATAGCAAAATAGATTAAAATTCAATTTTTGTGTATGGATACAGAAAAGTCCCTTTTTTTTAAAATGGTGAAAAAATCTTCTTTTTTTTAGTTACTGTACAAATATAAGTTTCTATATGATGCTAAAGTCTAAGCAGGTACCAGTACATAATCATCCAGTCATAAAGAGACTGGTACAACACAGAAATGTAAGTATAACAGGTACCAGCATACATGTATAATATATCTTGTATTTAATTAAACAACATGTGGAGATAATATAATATATTTGTTATAAACCACATATAATATAATACATTTGTTATAAACCACATATAATTTAATGTATTTGTTGTAAACCACATATAATTTAATGTATTTCAATATGAGCAGTTATTAGTCCCCTATGGTTCCTGTAGAGTGATTATATGTCTGTGTGTCTGTAAGATTTATGTTATCACCTTTGACTGAAAGATGGTTTGAGAACATGAGCTTATATTTTGTGGTGACATAGTGCATAATGAAGGGCTGATGCACATCATTTTTTTGTTTTAAATAGTAAATTTTGATTGCAGATATGCCTAAACATATAAAAACAGTTGCCATAAAAAATATAGAGGTACAAATTAATGAAACAAGGTAGACAACTCATTGTCCTTTTAGTAACAAAGTTATGGACCATGTAATGTTAAATCTCTGTGGAGAAAGTCGAGGATAAATTCATTCATTCAATTTCTTAAGGAATAATATAAAACATGGATAAATTATTTACCTTGGGATGGAGTATTGTATTGGAATTTCATAAACAAGAAGGTAGGGAATAGATATTAAAAATAAGGACTATTGGGAAAGTATGTTCACATGTGACACAGAGTATAAGTTATTTAAATAGATAGCATTTGAAGTTGTCTGTAACTTCCTTGTCTCTGGAAAGGATCAAGCTCAAAATGAAGGAAGTATGAGAAAAACAGGAAATTATTGAAAGAAAGAATTTAGATATTTCCAAAATACTTGAATGTTTTGTGTTAAGGCCGGTACACACGATAAGATTTTTGTATTATAAGACTGTCTTGTACACACACTAAGATTAATCTTATCAGATTATAAACAAATTATCAAAAATCTCGTGTTTTTTTCCTGCCAAATGAAAGATGAAGTAATTGCAACTGTGTCCATTATTTTGCTATGTGCCGCTATGAAATTATTGAAAAAGAGGAAAATTAAGATGAACTGCTGGACAAGACCTTGGATAAAATGAAGAAATGTTTTTGGAGCACATCATGCCTTACTAAGAAAGGAAGATCCAGATATCTATAGCAACTTTTAAGTTACATGTGTATTTATTAAGGTACTGATGCAGATGTGTAACCCCCAAATTGATCATTTTGATTGGATAAAAATGAAAGGTCAGCTAAGACTTGTATTAAGGATAGAACATTCCTCTATCCTTAATACACTGTATTTAGACTGTACACATGATAAGATTTTGTATTATAATACAAGTCTTATGATACATATCTTATCGTGTGTACCAGCCTTTAGGGTATTATGTTGTGTTGAATTACTATAAAACTGGAACAGACAAAGAATTGTTTTATCACCCTTGCTAGTGTCAATTCTTCTATATAAAGCTCTTATCAATAAAAAGAAAAAAGAATTGATGCCATCCTGTTCTATTATTTTGTCTATTATTAGTGGTAATTAATTTTAATTAATACAGTTAATGAAACAACTAGAGCCAGTAGATGATAAAGTCAAGTTAGAAGTAGATGATATTATAGACAGACTTAACAATGGTGAAGACATCACGTTTACTGTACCAACGTCTACACAGAATAGCTTTATTAGGTATTGTAGTGAGTGAGTGATTGTTGTTTAGCGCCAATTCAGCAATTTTTCAGCTATATTATGGCGAGAACTAGTTAATTTTCGATGAGATGATGATGAGGTCCGCTTTGTTCTAGACCAACATGCTGAGTTGGATTTTTATAGTGCTAGCTCACTGAAACAAATGTCCGTGGATAGCCATGTCGCTCCACTCGGACACATTATCGTGATTCCAAGCCAACCAGTCTTTGCTCTTTCTCCTTAATGATGCCTGCTTAGCAGAGAAGCAACAAATACCAATTTTATAAAGGGCCCGGGTGGCTCAATGAGTTAGGTTGTTTGATTACCTAACAACTCATACAAGCCTATCATCAATACGGCGTGGGTTCGCGCCCGGCTTTGTAAATTACAAAAAAGGGTGCACTCGACTCGCAGCCGCAAGTGATAAAGTTTACCAGTTACTTGCCCATGGTCGGTGGTTCTCTTTGGGTACTACGGCTTCTTCCACCACTAAAACAGGTTGCCATGATATAGCTGAAATATTGCTGAAAGTGGCATTATGCACAACAGCAAAAAATCAATCAACCAATTTTATAGTCTTTGGTTTGAACCGACTGGGGCTCGAACCCACAATCTACTGCACTAGAGGCGAGCATGTTACCCATTACTCAGCCGATGCGGGTAGGTATTATATGAATGTGTTTAATATCTAGTTAGATGATACAGGAACATGTGATGTTTGTTTCCTTTAACTTCTATATCTTTTGTATAGGTACCAACAATTCTGTAGACTTATTTGTAACATTAAACTTGTTTGTAGTGCCACTCTACTGTTTAACAGAGTTGGACAAGAACATATTTACAACAAAAAATAGTCTTTATTTGGCTTTCAACTGAAATGCAAAGACTTAATATATGAATTATGAATTTTGTTTATCAGTAGTAACTGTATTAAGATAAGAATTTTATTTTTTTCTTGTTTGATGGGATGATCATAGCTGGGAGATTAACATGTTAAACTTGTGATAATATAATATACAGTATTCAAAAACTGCAATGAAGTGTATTCCAAATATACAGGTTGAATATATAGGTTAAATATACAGGTTAACTACAGAGGTTAAATACACAGGTTAAATACATTGGTTAAATACACAGTTAAATTGAACAAAGAAGGATGTATAATTGTTCCTGTTAGTTTTGATAAATACAAGATGATATCTAGTGACAATTTATAAATATGTTATGTCACACTTCACCATGTTGACATTCTGTGCTACTTCTCATTTTGTTTGTAGAAGAAAACCTTCCAAACAGAGCAGAGTAAGGATGGAAAAGAAGAAATTAAGTGAGCTGGTGTCTGATTCTGATGAAGATAGTTCTAATGAAGAATCTGGGTCAAAGGTAGATAATAGTTTGTTAAATCAAATCACTGTTGCACAATTAGTACCTTTTACATTTATAAATACCTATTACCAGATTGGTCAGCCAATATGAACGTCTATACTTCCAAATTCACCACTCCAGTTTCACAATTGTACAACCAACTTTACAGTGTTGGTGCAATGAACAAAAATTATTTAATCTATGAAATAGTTTATTAGAATAATTCAAAGTAAGAAAAGTTATACTTAACTCTAATAGTCTTATGACCAAAATATGACTTTGTTTTGGTCATTTGAAACATTACCAATAGCAAATTTGTATACTACATTACAAAAATTAGAGGAAATACAAAAACTAAAATTTTAGAAAGGGAGGTAATTTGAACTGAGAAGATTTTTAGATTTCACTTCCTTGTATCAAGTCATGAATTAAGATTATGGCATAAATATAAAGTTTGTATTGATTGAGAAATACAATGCTAAATACAACAATTAATTTTCAATTCATCACCTTGAAAATAGGAATATTTAACCTTGAAAATAAATTTTTTATTGAAAGCTACATATTTTAATTTCTTTTGAAACAGAAAATAAAACAGAGTAGGTATGAAACAAAAGATGAGAAGGATGCTTTAGAGTACTATAATATGATGAAATCTGGAGGAAAACAGAGGTATATATACTTGATAACATGGACTTATTGTTTTATTGATATATAACTATACATTCATAATGGTAAATTCATACACATATGTTTGGCAACTTTTTGTATCAGGTCGAAATTGTATGGATGGCGTAATGGTTAGTGTGCTTTTCCTAAAGTGTGATAGATCAGTCAAACCAAAGACTATAAATTTGGTATTGTTGCTTCTCAGTTAAGGGTAAGAGCAAATTCTGATTGGCTTGGATCCAGGATAATATGTTCCAGTAGACTGTTGTTTCAGTGCAAGGTCAAAGGTCACAGAAACAAAATTTATCTTTCGAAACAAAAAAGTAGCTAGCCACCATATATTTTAGAATCAGGAGAATGAGGACAATCAAGTAGTTCATTTTTATCCCCTCGCCAACGAAGTTGCGAAGGGATATAGTAACGCTACCGTCCGTCTGTCACATCCTTGTGAACACTCTAGGATCAACATCCTTCAATGGATTTTGACCAAACCTGGTACATATTTAGTCCTTAAGAGAATCTGGAACCCTATTGATTTTCAAGGTCAAAGGTCAAGGTCACCAGGTCAAATTTTTACCACATAACATCCTTGTGAACACTCTAGAATCAGCATTCTTCAATGGATTTTGACTAAACTTGGTACATACTTAGTCCTTAGGAGAGTCTGGAACCCGATTGATTTTCAAGGTTAAAGGTGAAGGTCACTGGGTAAATTTTTTACCGTGTAACATCCTTGTGAACACTCTAGAATCAACATCCTTCAATGGATTTTGACCAAACTTGGTATATAGTTAGTCCTTAGGAGAGTCTGGAACCCTATTGATTTCAAGGTCACAGGTCAAAGGTCAATGTCACCGGGTCAAATTTTTACCGCGTAACATCCTTGTGAACACTCTAGAATCAACATCCTTCAATGGATTTTGACCGAACTTGGTACATACATAGTCCTTAGGAGAGTCTGGAACCCTATTGATTTTGAAGGTCAAAGATCAAGGGGTCAAATTTTTACTGCGTAACATCCTTGTGAACACTCTAGAATCAACATCCTTCAATGGATTTTGACCGAACTTGGTACATACATAGTCCTTAGGAGAGTCTGGAACCCTATTGATTTCAAGGTCACAGGTCAAAGGTCAATGTCACCGGGTCAAATTTTTACCGCGTAACATCCTTGTGAACACTCTAGAATCAACATCCTTCAATGGATTTTGACCGAACTTGGTACATACATAGTCCTTAGGAGAGTCTGGAACCCTATTGATTTTGAAGGTCAAAGATCAAGGGGTCAAATTTTTACTGCGTAACATCCTTGTGAACACTCTAGAATCAACATCCTTCAATGGATTTTGACCAAACTTGGTACATACTTAGACCTTAAGAGAATCTGGAACCCTATTGATTTTCAAGGTCAAAGGTCAAGGTCACAGGGTTTAATTTTTAGGCGAGGGGATACACCATGCTTTGCGTTGCCCTTGTTTAAATGGAAGTGAAGGCAGTCCTTAGTAACCATATATTTTTGGAATCAGGAGATTAAGAAATATAAAATGGTACTTTTCACCGACCGTTTTCAAGAAATCAGACGTGAAAGGAAAATTCAAACAAGACTTTGTATCTACACTATGTGTATATATATTATTTTTGTATATTACAGCTTGTGAACACTATTTTTGTATATTACAGCTTGTGAACACTATTTTTAATGAAAATGAATGTATTATAAACTAAATCATGTAAAATCAAATTGATTGAACAGTGTTTAACACTAACTCTATTGAATAGTGTTTAACACTAACTCTATTGAACAGTGTTTAACACTAACTCTATTGAACAGTGTTTAACACTAACTCTATTGAATAGTGTTTAACACTAACTCTATTGAACAGTGTTTAACACTAACTCTATTGAACAGTGTTTAACACTAACTCGATTGAACAGTGTTTAACACTAACTCTATTGAATAGTGTTTAACACTAACTCTATTGAATAGTGTTTAACACTAACTCGATTGAACAGTGTTTAACACTAACTCGATTGAACAGTGTTTAACACTAACTCTATTGAACAGTGTTTAACACTAACTCGATTGAACAGTGTTTAACACTAACTCGATTGAACAGTGTTTAACACTAACTCGTTTGAACAGTGTTTAACACTAACTCGATTGAAGTGTTTAACACTAACTCGATTGAACAGTGTTTAACACTAACTCTATTGAACAGTGTTTAACACTAACTCGATTGAAGTGTTTAACACTAACTCGATTGAACAGTGTTTAACACTAACTCGATTGAACAATGTTTAACACTTAACTCCAGCAATATTTCAACTATATCGTGGCATGAATTTATAATTTAAAAAGTATCAATCCACATACACAGTATATTACAAATAGTTGATCCTGTGACTAGTGCTTCCAGAGAACAGACAGGTCTGGTGGCCTGACATATCTTGATGACGTGACAAAGTTTCTTACCAATGGTCATTTATCAGAAAGGTTTGTAGTGAACATGTCACTTATCAGTTTTGTTTATTCAGTGATAATGAAGAACTTGAAAAGGAGGCTATGGTTGGTATGGAGGGTGTGAATAGTAATGATGATGAGGAGGAACTTGATGGTAAACGAGCAGTTACATATCAGGTTAGTTTTAGATTTATACTTAGTTCTGGTATAGGTTTTGTTTGTTTGTTTATTTTTTTACTTATTTTTTAAGAAATACTGAATATCTTTTCAATTTTTTAACCACATCGGTAGCATAATGGTTAGCGTGCTCGCATCGAGTGTGGTAGATCATGGGTTCGAGCCCTGGTCGGGTCAAACCAAAGACAATAAAATTGGCATTTATTGCTTTCTTCGCTAAGCACGCAGCATTAAGGAGAAAGAGCAAAGACTGGATGGCTCGGTATCAGAATAATGTGTACGAGTGCAGCGACATGTCTACCCACTGACTGTTGTTTCAGTGACCTAGCACTATAAAAATTCAACTCTGCGTGTTGGTCAAGTACAAAGTGGACTTCATCATCATCTCATTGAAATTGAACTTGTTCTCGCCATGATATAGCTGAAAAATTGCTGAATTGTCATTAAACAACAATCACTCATTCAATTTTTTCCATTTCATCGTAGAGTCTGTTTACAATGAGTACATGACAATGATTATATTATGGTACACACTACCGCGATTCCAAAGTTGATTTTGGTTTCCAAGCAAAATTGTAGAATGCAACTAACCATATTCAGGAATAAAGTTAGAAAGTATCAGGTTTCTTTTTTAATGAAAAGGATTTTGAAACTGAAAAATTGTACATTTTACTCCTAAAAAGGGTAAAGAAAAAAGTGGCGGTTCATGATCATGTAAAATAGGTAGGACATGAGAAACAACCTATTTATTAAGTAGGCATGACATGAGAAACAACCTATTTATTAAGTAGGTAGGACATGAGAAACAACCTATTTATTAAGTAGGTAGGACATGAGAAACAACCTATTTATTAAGTAGGCATGACATGAGAAACAACCTATTTATTAATTAGGTAGGACATGAGAAACAACCTATTTATTAAGTAGGTAGGACATGAGAAACAACCTATTTATTAAGAAGGTAGGACATGAGAAACAACCTATTTATTAAGTAGGTAGGACATGAGAAACAACCTATTTATTAAGTAGGCAGGACATGAGAAACAACCTATTTATTAAGTAGGTAGGACATGAGAAACAACCTATTTATTAAGTAGGTAGAACATGAGAAACAACCTATTTATTAAGTAGGCAGGACATGAGAAGTTTATCAACATATTGAATGCCCCTACAATAGGCAGGACATGAGAAACAACCTATTTATTAAGTTTGTCAACATATTAAATGCCCCTACAATAGGCAGGACATGAGAAACAACCTATTTATTAAGTTTATCAACATATTAAATGCCCCTACAATAGGCAGGACATGAGAAACAACCTATTTATTAAGTTTGTCAACATATTAAATGCGCCTACAATAGGCAGGACATGAGAAACAACCTATTTATTAAGTTTGTCAACATATTAAATGCCCCTACAATAGGCAGGACATGAGAAACAACCTATTTATTAAGTTTATCAACATATTAAATGCCCCTACAATAGTTATATCAAATTATATATGAGATTTAAAAAATTATTATTTTTAGATTGAGAAAAATAAGAATATACAGATTAAAAAGAAGAAAGAGGATAGGAATCCAAGAGTAAAACTGAGGAATAAGTACAGAAAAGCTAAAATAAGGAGGAGAGGACAGGTAAATTATTTTATTTAAGATGTGGTGTTAGTCTAATTATATTTCAGACATTTGGTGTTATTCTGTCACCTGTCACAAACAGCTGATCTTAATACCAGTGTAACAAACAGCTGATCTTAATATTAGTGTCATTCTAGACATGGAAATTTACTTATACTTTTGATTTTATATAATTATACATATACCTAAAAGTTTAATAGATATAAAAAATTGGTTCAAGCCATTTCTAGAGAGCTAATTGTGCCTAGAATAAAGAGTCACTATGACATATACTTAGTTCAAGGATAACCTATATAGTATGTGTATGACAAAAACAGCAAATGAAATAAAATCCAACTACTATGTACGGTACTTTATAATACTTTATAATACAAAACTTTGAATAGGAATAAAAATATTAGATCCATCAATTTGTGAATGCTACTTACTTTCATTGTTATGTGAAGATATAAACTAAATATAGATTAAAGAAAAAAGGAAATATTTGACTTTGACACCAGGAAGATTAATTATATTACTTAAAGGCCAATATTAGTGGAAGAAATATCCAACTATAACACTAACACAACATGCCACAAAGAACACCAATTAAAGGGCAGTAATTTGTTGAAGAATTACCAAATTGTAACACCAAAACATGCACATCTCCATTTAGATATTTTAAATGAAGACAATTTTACATTGGTCATTCGTGCTTCACTCAGGACAACTGTCTACCTTGATATAGCAGATAAAAAAAAACTATGTTTAAAAAGAAAAAAGCAAAAAATGTAGTTATGTACTGTGTAAATTTAAATCAATATTAAAGTTTTGCTGATATCTGTTTTAGTTTAAACAATATTTTATTAGAAATGATGCACATATACAAAATACAATACAAAATGTAGGGATTCGGAAACAAGAAGACTTATATAAATCCGTCTCCCTAATACAAATAAGAAAGATAAAGCAGGTATTGAAATGAATCTTAAATAAGCAAAATGACATATATATATTTTTTTTTTATTTCATCTACATGGTCCGTCATTACATGATATCTGTTTTCAGGTGAGAGAGGCTCGTACAGAAATGTCACGTTACGGTGGTGAAGCATCTGGTATTAGAGCAGGAATAAAGAGAAGTGTCAAACTAAAGACATGAATAAAATATACTTCTTACTATACATTAAAACATGTTAAGTAATTGTTCAGTTTTATGTAGTATATTTTTGCCAAGGATAAGCAGCTATATACAATAATTAAATTCCCCTTACCATAAAAACTTTATAAGAGGTGGGGGTTATGGTGTTTATCACTCCCTTCTTTGTATTACTCTGTGTGGTTTGTGGAGGACTTGGCCGTGATTGTGTTACTGGTCAGTTTGTGTTTTTTCGTCTATCTGGGTGTTACTATTTTCTGTCTGTGCTTCAGCGTTTACTTTAGTGTCACCAACGGCTTCATTCCTTTTCGCCTTCCACTGGTTGATGCGTTGAGCGTTTCGTTTCTTGGTAGAAGGAGAGAGGTATTTCTTTTTTGGGGCCTGGCTGGTAACTTCTCCAATTGTTGCAATGGGTTTCTCAGCCTTGATCCAAATCAGCTGGACTGATATTGCGCTGGCATTAACCTGTTAATCCCAAGTTAATTTCTTTCCATCTACACCTGCATGTTTCAGAAGTCCGACCAATTCAACAGGTAAGTCCATTGTTGAGTTCTGTTCACTGCTGAGATGTATTCGCTAGTCAAGTCCAGGTCCGAATGATTTCAGCTATATCGTGGTTATCAGCTTTATAGGTGGAGGAAACCGGATTACTTGGAGAAAACCACCGACCTGCTGCAAGTCACTGACAAACTTAATATTAAACATAATGTTGTATTGAGTACACCTTGCCATGAGAAGGATTCAAACTCACAATGTTAGTGACTAAGGAAGTGATTGTACAGGTAGTTGTAAATCCAACTACCATACTATCACGTGTCAGGTGTCGCTCACCTTGCATTCTGCTCTGAAGAAACTTAATACAGAACATTCCATAGCCTATAGGTGCTTCCCACAGGCCTCTACATTAACATTTTTTTTAACTTGTCCCTACGGACAACTAACTAAAACGAGTTGCAAGTCAAAATCATTTGGTCTTGTTTTATACTCGGCTATAAAAAAAACTTCCGGTAGGGGATGGGGATGACCTCAGGCCTCAACTCTTGGGGCATTTCATTTGTCTATTCACCCTGATCATAAATATATATGGCTTAGGGAGGGGATCTCAACCATTAAAAAGTTCACCTCAGGTAGGGGGTGGGGTATGACCCCCGGGGCCTGAGCTATAAGGTATTTAATTTGCCTAGTCGCCCTGATCATAAATATATATGGCTTAGGGGTGAGGATCTCAACCATTAAAAAGTTCACTTCAGGTAGGGGGTGTGGTATGACCCCCCAGGGCCTGAGCTATAAGGCATTTAATTTGCCGTCACCCTGATCATAAATATATATGGCTTAGGGGTGGGGATCTCAACCATTAAAAAGTTCACTTCAGGTAGGGGTGGGGTATAACCCCTGGGGCCTGAGCTATAAGGCATTTAATTTGCCTAGTCACCCTAGAGTTATCTCCCTTTTAACAGTAAAACTGATTTTTTAGATATCAATCAATCAGAAACAAGAATCGCCTGTGGCGGCCATGTTTGTTAACAGATCAAGATGAAATTAGCAATCTTTATAGAGGACATTCTATAGATGCTTCCTACCAAGTTTCGGTTCATTTGGCTAAGCAGTTTCAGAGGAGAAGATTTTTAAATATAGGCCAATCAGAAACAAGAATTGCCTGTGGTGGCCATGTTTGTTAATGGATCGGGACAAAATGAGCAATCTTTATAGAGGACCTTCCATAGATGCTTCCTACCAAGTTTCAGTTCATATAGCCGAGGGGTTTCAGAGGAGAAGAATAAAATGTGAAAAGTTAACAGACGACGGACGCCAAGTGATGGCAAAAGCTCACGAAGGTGAGCTAAAAATCCCCATCAAAATGGATGAAAAATCAAATCTATATACGTTGTACCATACAAATAGGCAAAATTTCCAATCAGAAAAAATACCAACACTTTGTAGAGGACCATCCAATGAATATTACTTCCAAGTTTGGTTCCAGTTGGCCTAGTAGTTTCACAGAAGAAGATTAAAATATAAACAATTACAGATGATGGATGCAAAGTGATGATAATACCTAACACGACTCTTTGTGTCAGGCAATCTAAAATGGGAAAAAATTCTTTATGAACTTGTCTGGACAAGTTGCCATAACGATATGTGATTCTTCATATGTCATTGTCACTTCATTTTGCCCTACACATTTCATTTTGAGGAAAATTAGGCGATCTTTTGAAATAGGTCATCCTAACCTAGTTGTGACATAATTTTATCCTTTAAACAAGTAATGGCCCCATTTGTCTAAATCTACGGGTGTGACATCTTTAATGTTAAGCTGTGTGTAATTGGTATGTGCTGATACTGATCATTAGATTGTGATCATTCAGACAGCTCTACAACAGATTTTATCTTGATAGCTTCAACCATAAACTGATGCTTCTTTGTATTGTCCCTAGTTTTCATAACTTCTGCACAAGTGCCAGTTTGTGTGTTTGTTTATAAACTTAGTCAGTGGTGAAGTAGTTGACAAGTGAGAAAGTTTGAGATCTTGGCAACCGTTTCACTAAAGTGATCGTAAATCGTAAGTCTAAGATCACTCTTACAATTTCCTTACATGGACGTAAACGTGCGTTTCACTAAACTATTCCTAATCGTAAGAATTACGACTTACGACAAGTAACATCTCCTATAATGGAGGTAAATATACATCTTGTATCATACATTGTATATATATATGATGCTGTAGGGGTAGGATTTAGGTAGTTTTTTTGCATCACTAAATTCATGGGGGGGGGGGGGGAATTTGGGGCTGACCTGAATCTATATTTTAGTTATATTGCAGCACTATATTCACATATATAAAATAATATGTTTCATCAACACATAAAACAACAAAAATACACATCTTACAATATTTAACCTTAACATGTACATGTACTACTGCTGATTTATATTCATAGTGAGTGTTTTAATGCTTTATATAATCAATAAAAACTACCAAGGAATTTAAACATTTGGACTGCAGAAAATATCTGTTGTCTTCAAAATGATTGTTTTTATTTCTTATACATGTATGTTACAAAATGATTGTTTTTATTTCTTATACATGTATGTTACAAAATGATTGTTTTTATTTCTTATACATGTATGTTACAAAATGATTGTTTTTATTTCTTATACATGTATGTTACAAAATGATTGTTTTTATTTCTTATACATGTATGTTACAAAATGATTGTTTTTATTTCTTATACATGTATGTTACAAAATGATTGTTTTTATTTTTTATACATGTATGTTACAAAATGATTGTTTTTATTTCTTATACATGTATGTTACAAAATGATTGTTTTTATTTCTTATACATGTATGTTACAAAATGATTGTTTTTATTTCTTATACATCTATGTTACAAAATGATTGTTTTTATTTCTTATACATGTATGTTACAAAATGATTGTTTTTATTTCTTATACATCTATGTTACAAATTTATCTTTTTTTTAATTTATGTTTCATATATTTGTGTTATTCTTATATTTTTTGATTTCATTTTAAAGGCTGAAGAAAGAGGTGAATAATCCATATTGCATCGTCAATCGTGCTGCAAAATGCAGAAAATATTATGAATAAATTAAATATATTCTAAATAACAGGAAATCCGCACAAATGTAAAAAAGGCTCAGGTACATTTTACGGGCAATTGTAATGCTCTTTCTCCGCGCAAATGTAATACCTGTTAATCCCCAAATCCACGCAAATGTAATGCACCCTCTGTTTGTGCTTAACTTTATTTTTGAACCATTGTTTGTACATGTACCCGATATCGTTCTTTTCTTGAAATTTCTTCTAGGTACCCTTGTTAATAAAATATGTTGATATTGTAAGTGCAGATCTGATAGAAAGTACACTGAAACAAACAATAATGTGTAGCTGTTTTAATGATTTTTTATGGCTCTCGAAATATAATTAAATATCATCCGGAAACCTAAAAAGTCCCTATTTTCTAAGAGAAAAAGGGCCATAACTCATGAACGGTAAATGTGAAATACACCGTAATCAAACTTAACCTGTATTTTATGGTACACAGCAATGTGTGAAAGTTTGAAAAGGTTTGGTTGAGCGGTACTTTAATTATTATCCGGAAACCAAAAGTGTGACAGACGGACGGACATGAGGATCCCTATATACCCCCGACTCTCGTCGAGTGGGGGTATAAAAATTGATGTGTGCATCTAATATGTATTGCTCGCTTCATTTGATTAATGTTCATATTAAAAAAATACAGATAGCAATTCTTCTCTTCACAAATAGGTTTACGATTTACGACATACGAGTACCTACCACCACTCTTAACTTTGCAATCACTTTTTTATTGTAAGTCGTAAATCCTAACTATTAGTGAAACGGTCGTAACTCTTAAGAGTACACTTACGACTTACGACCTTTAGTGAAACAGTCGCCTGGTTTAGGGGTTTTAGAGGCATATTTATCTGTAATTCAATTCAGAGATAACTGCATTTTGAATAGATACAAAATGTATCTATATTTAAACTAGAGTTATCTCCCTTTTAACAGTAAAACTGATTTTTTAGATATCAATCAATCAGAAACAAGAATCGCCTGTGGCGGCCATGTTTGTTAACAGATCAAGATGAAATTAGCAATCTTTATAGAGGACATTCTATAGATGCTTCCTACCAAGTTTCGGTTCATTTGGCTAAGCAGTTTCAGAGGAGAAGATTTTTAAAAATAGGCCAATCAGAAACAAGAATTGCCTGTGGTGGCCATGTTTGTTAATGGATCGGGACAAAATGAGCAATCTTTATAGAGGACCTTCCATAGATGCTTCCTACCAAGTTTCAGTTCATATAGCCGAGGGGTTTCAGAGGAGAAGATTAAAATGTGAAAAGTTAACAGACGACGGACGCCAAGTGATGGCAAAAGCTCACGAAGGTGAGCTAAAAATCCCCATCAAAATGGATGAAAAATCAAATCTATATACGTTGTACCATACAAATAGGCAAAATTTCCAATCAGAAAAAATACCAACACTTTGTAGAGGACCATCCAATGAATATTACTTCCAAGTTTGGTTCCAGTTGGCCTAGTAGTTTCACAGAAGAAGATTAAAATATAAACAATTACAGATGATGGATGCAAAGTGATGATAATACCTAACACGACTCTTTGTGTCAGGCAATCTAAAATGGGAAAAAATTCTTTATGAACTTGTCTGGACAAGTTGCCATAACGATATGTGATTCTTCATATGTCATTGTCACTTCATTTTGCCCTACACATTTCATTTTGAGGAAAATTAGGCGATCTTTTGAAATAGGTCATCCTAACCTAGTTGTGACATAATTTTATCCTTTAAACAAGTAATGGCCCCATTTGTCTAAATCTACGGGTGTGACATCTTTAATGTTAAGCTGTGTGTAATTGGTATGTGCTGATACTGATCATTAGATTGTGATCATTCAGACAGCTCTACAACAGATTTTATCTTGATAGCTTCAACCATAAACTGATGCTTCTTTGTATTGTCCCTAGTTTTCATAACTTCTGCACAAGTGCCAGTTTGTGTGTTTGTTTATAAACTTAGTCAGTGGTGAAGTAGTTGACAAGTGAGAAAGTTTGAGATCTTGGCAACCGTTTCACTAAAGTGATCGTAAATCGTAAGTCTAAGATCACTCTTACAATTTCCTTACATGGACGTAAACGTGCGTTTCACTAAACTATTCCTAATCGTAAGAATTACGACTTACGACAAGTAACATCTCCTATAATGGAGGTAAATATACATCTTGTATCATACATTGTATATATATATGATGCTGTAGGGGTAGGATTTAGGCAGTTTTTTTGCATCACTAAATTCATGGGGGGGGGGGGGAATTTGGGGCTGACCTGAATCTATATTTTAGTTATATTGCAGCACTATATTCACATATATAAAATAATATGTTTCATCAACACATAAAACAACAAAAATACACATCTTACAATATTTAACCTTAACATGTACATGTACTACTGCTGATTTATATTCATAGTGAGTGTTTAATGCTTTATATAATCAATAAAAACTACCAAGGAATTTAAACATTTGGACTGCAGAAAATATCTGTTGTCTTCAAAATGATTGTTTTTATTTCTTATACATGTATGTTACAAAATGATTGTTTTTATTTCTTATACATGTATGTTACAAAATGATTGTTTTTATTTCTTATACATGTATGTTACAAAATGATTGTTTTTATTTCTTATACATGTATGTTACAAAATGATTGTTTTTATTTCTTATACATGTATGTTACAAAATGATTGTTTTTATTTCTTATACATGTATGTTACAAAATGATTGTTTTTATTTCTTATACATGTATGTTACAAAATGATTGTTTTTATTTCTTATACATGTATGTTACAAAATGATTGTTTTTATTTTTTATACATGTATGTTACAAAATGATTGTTTTTATTTCTTATACATGTATGTTACAAAATGATTGTTTTTATTTCTTATACATGTATGTTACAAAATGATTGTTTTTATTTCTTATACATGTATGTTACAAAATGATTGTTTTTATTTCTTATACATCTATGTTACAAATTTATCTTTTTTTTAATTTATGTTTCATATATTTGTGTTATTCTTATATTTTTTTATTTCATTTTAAAGGCTGAAGAAAGAGGTGAATAATCCATATTGCATCGTCAATCGTGCTGCAAAATGCAGAAAATATTATGAATAAATTAAATATATTCTAAATAACAGGAAATCCGCACAAATGTAAAAAAAGGCTCAGGTACATTTTACGGGCAATTGTAATGCTCTTTCTCCGCACAAATGTAATACCTGTTAATCCCCAAATCCACGCAAATGTAATGCACCCTCTGTTTGTGCTTAACTTTATTTTTGAACCATTGTTTGTACATGTACCCGATATCGTTCTTTTCTTGAAATTTCTTCTAGGTACCCTTGTTAATAAAATATGTTGATATTGTAAGTGCAGTTCTGATAGAAAGTACACTGAAACAAACAATAATGTGTAGCTGTTTTAATGATTTTTTATGGCTCTCGAAATATAATTAAATATCATCCGGAAACCTAAAAAGTCCCTATTTTCTAAGAGAAAAAGGGCCATAACTCATGAACGGTAAATGTGAAATACACCGTAATCAAACTTAACCTGTATTTTATGGTACACAGCAATGTGTGAAAGTTTGAAAAGGTTTGGTTGAGTGGTACTTTAATTATTATCCGGAAACCAAAAGTGTGACAGACGGACGGACATGAGGATCCCTATATACCCCCGACTCTCGTCGAGTGGGGGTATAAAAATTGATGTGTGCATCTAATATGTATTGCTCGCTTCATTTGATTAATGTTCATATTAAAAAAATACAGATAGCAATTCTTCTCTTCACAAATAGGTTTACGATTTACGACATACGAGTACCTACCACCACTCTTAACTTTGCAATCACTTTTTTATTGTAAGTCGTAAATCCTAACTATTAGTGAAACGGTCGTAACTCTTTAAGAGTACACTTACGACTTATGACCTTTAGTGAAACAGTCGCCTGGTTTAGGGGTTTTAGAGGCATATTTATCTGTAATTCAATTCAGAGATAACTGCATTTTGAATAGATACAAAATGTATCTATATTTAAACTAGAGTTATCTCCCTTTTAACAGTAAAACTGATTTTTTAGATATCAATCAATCAGAAACAAGAATCGCCTGTGGCGGCCATGTTTGTTAACAGATCAAGATGAAATTAGCATCTTTATAGAGGACATTCCATAGATGCTTCCTACCAAGTTTCGGTTCATTTGGCTAAGCAGTTTCAGAGGAGAAGATTTTTAAAAATAGGCCAATCAGAAACAAGAATTGCCTGTGGTGGCCATGTTTGTTAATGGATCGGGACAAAATGAGCAATCTTTATAGAGGACCTTCCATAGATGCTTCCTACCAAGTTTCAGTTCATAAGCCGAGGGGTTTCAGAGGAGAAGATTAAAATGTGAAAAGTTAACAGACGACGGATGCCAAGTGATGGCAAAAGCTCAGGAAGGTGAGCTAAAAATCCCCATCAAAATGGATGAAAAATCAAATCTATATACGTTGTACCATACAAATAGGCAAAATTTCCAATCAGAAAAAATACCAACACTTTGTAGAGGACCATCCAATGAATATTACTTCCAAGTTTGGTTCCAATTGGCCTAGTAGTTTCACAGAAGAAGATTAAAATATAAACAATTACAGATGATGGATGCAAAGTGATGATAATACCTAACACGACTCTTTGTGTCAGGCAATCTAAAATGGGAAAAAATTCTTTATGAACTTGTCTGGACAAGTTGCCATAACGATATGTGATTCTTCATATGTCATTGTCACTTCATTTTGCCCTACACATTTCATTTTGAAGAAAATTAGGCGATCTTTTGAAATAGGTCATCCTAACCTAGTTGTGACATAATTTTATCCTTTAAACAAGTAATGGCCCCATTTGTCTAAATCTACGGGTGTGACATCTTTAATGTTAAGCTGTGTGTAATTGGTATGTGCTGATACTGATCATTAGATTGTGATCATTCAGACAGCTCTACAACAGATTTTATCTTGATAGCTTCAACCATAAACTGATGCTTCTTTGTATTGTCCCTAGTTTTCATAACTTCTGCACAAGTGCCAGTTTGTGTGTTTGTTTATAAACTTAGTCAGTGGTGAAGTAGTTGACAAGTGAGAAAGTTTGAGATCTTGGCAACCGTTTCACTAAAGTGATCGTAAATCGTAAGTCTAAGATCACTCTTACAATTTCCTTACATGGACGTAAACGTGCGTTTCACTAAACTATTCCTAATCGTAAGAATTACGACTTACGACAAGTAACATCTCCTATAATGGAGGTAAATATACATCTTGTATCATACATTGTATATATATATGATGCTGTAGGGGTAGGATTTAGGTAGTTTTTTTGCATCACTAAATTCATGTGGGGAGGGGGGGATTTGGGGCTGACCTGAATCTATATTTTAGTTATATTGCAGCACTATATTCACATATATAAAATAATATGTTTCATCAACACATAAAACAACAAAAATACACATCTTACAATATTTAACCTTAACATGTACATGTACTACTGCTGATTTATATTCATAGTGAGTGTTTTAATGCTTTATATAATCAATAAAAACTACCAAGGAATTTAAACATTTGGACTGCAGAAAATATCTGTTGTCTTCAAAATGATTGTTTTTATTTCTTATACATGTATGTTACAAAATGATTGTTTTTATTTCTTATACATGTATGTTACAAAATGATTGTTTTTATTTCTTATACATGTATGTTACAAAATGATTGTTTTTATTTCTTATACATGTATGTTACAAAATGATTGTTTTTATTTCTTATACATGTATGTTACAAAATGATTGTTTTTATTTCTTATACATGTATGTTACAAAATGATTGTTTTTATTTTTTATACATGTATGTTACAAAATGATTGTTTTTATTTCTTATACATGTATGTTACAAAATTATTGTTTTTATTTCTTATACATGTATGTTACCAAATGATTGTTTTTATTTCTTATACATGTATGTTACAAAATGATTGTTTTTATTTCTTATACATCTATGTTGCAAATTTATCTTTTTTTTAATTTATGTTTCATATATTTGTGTTATTCTTATATTTTTTGATTTCATTTTAAAGGCTGAAGAAAGAGGTGAATAATCCATATTGCATCGTCAATCGTGCTGCAAAATGCAGAAAATATTATGAATAAATTAAATATATTCTAAATAACAGGAAATCCGCACAAATGTAAAAAAGGCTCAGGTACATTTTACGGGCAATTGTAATGCTCTTTCTCCGTGCAAATGTAATACCTGTTAATCCCCAAATCCACGCAAATGTAATGCACCCTCTGTTTGTGCTTAACTTTATTTTTGAACCATTGTTTGTACATGTACCCGATATCGTTCTTTTCTTGAAATTTCTTCTAGGTACCCTTGTTAATAAAATATGTTGATATTGTAAGTGCAGATCTGATAGAAAGTACACTGAAACAAACAATAATGTGTAGCTGTTTTAATGATTTTTTATGGCTCTCGAAATATAATTAAATATCATCCGGAAACCTAAAAAGTCCCTATTTTCTAAGAGAAAAAGGGCCATAACTCATGAACGGTAAATGTGAAATACACCGTAATCAAACTTAACCTGTATTTTATGGTACACAGCAATGTGTGAAAGTTTGAAAAGGTTTGGTTGAGTGGTACTTTAATTATTATCCGGAAACCAAAAGTGTGACAGACGGACGGACATGAGGATCCCTATATACCCCCGACTCTCGTCGAGTGGGGGTATAAAAATTGATGTGTGCATCTAATATGTATTGCTCGCTTCATTTGATTAATGTTCATATTAAAAAAATACAGATAGCAATTCTTCTCTTCACAAATAGGTTTACGATTTACGACATACGAGTACCTACCACCACTCTTAACTTTGCAATCACTTTTTTATTGTAAGTCGTAAATCCTAACTATTAGTGAAACGGTCGTAACTCTTTAAGAGTACACTTACGACTTATGACCTTTAGTGAAACAGTCGCCTGGTTTAGGGGTTTTTAGAGGCATATTTATCTGTAATTCAATTCAGAGATAACTGCATTTTGAATAGATACAAAATGTATCTATATTTAAACTAGAGTTATCTCCCTTTTAACAGTAAAACTGATTTTTTAGATATCAATCAATCAGAAACAAGAATCGCCTGTGGCGGCCATGTTTGTTAACAGATCAAGATGAAATTAGCAATCTTTATAGAGGACATTCCATAGATGCTTCCTACCAAGTTTTGGTTCATTTGGCTAAGCAGTTTCAGAGGAGAAGATTTTTAAAAATAGGCCAATCAGAAACAAGAATTGCCTGTGGTGGCCATGTTTGTTAATGGATCGGGACAAAATGAGCAATCTTTATAGAGGACCTTCCATAGATGCTTCCTACCAAGTTTCAGTTCATATAGCCGAGGGGTTTCAGAGGAGAAGATTAAAATGTGAAAAGTTAACAGACGACGGACGCCAAGTGATGGCAAAAGCTCACGAAGGTGAGCTAAAAATCCCCATCAAAATGGATGAAAAATCAAATCTATATACGTTGTACCATACAAATAGGCAAAATTTCCAATCAGAAAAAATACCAACACTTTGTAGAGGACCATCCAATGAATATTACTTCCAAGTTTGGTTCCAATTGGCCTAGTAGTTTCACAGAAGAAGATTAAAATATAAACAATTACAGATGATGGATGCAAAGTGATGATAATACCTAACACGACTCTTTGTGTCAGGCAATCTAAAATGGGAAAAAATTCTTTATGAACTTGTCTGGACAAGTTGCCATAACGATATGTGATTCTTCATATGTCATTGTCACTTCATTTTGCCCTACACATTTCATTTTGAGGAAAATTAGGCGATCTTTTGAAATAGGTCATCCTAACCTAGTTGTGACATAATTTTATCCTTTAAACAAGTAATGGCCCCATTTGTCTAAATCTACGGGTGTGACATCTTTAATGTTAAGCTGTGTGTAATTGGTATGTGCTGATACTGATCATTAGATTGTGATCATTCAGACAGCTCTACAACAGATTTTATCTTGATAGCTTCAACCATAAACTGATGCTTCTTTGTATTGTCCCTAGTTTTCATAACTTCTGCACAAGTGCCAGTTTGTGTGTTTGTTTATAAACTTAGTCAGTGGTGAAGTAGTTGACAAGTGAGAAAGTTTGAGATCTTGGCAACCGTTTCACTAAAGTGATCGTAAATCGTAAGTCTAAGATCACTCTTACAATTTCCTTACATGGACGTAAACGTGCGTTTCACTAAACTATTCCTAATCGTAAGAATTACGACTTACGACAAGTAACATCTCCTATAATGGAGGTAAATATACATCTTGTATCATACATTGTATATATATATGATGCTGTAGGGGTAGGATTTAGGTAGTTTTTTTGCATCACTAAATTCATGTGGGGAGGGGGGGATTTGGGGCTGACCTGAATCTATATTTTAGTTATATTGCAGCACTATATTCACATATATAAAATAATATGTTTCATCAACACATAAAACAACAAAAATACACATCTTACAATATTTAACCTTAACATGTACATGTACTACTGCTGATTTATATTCATAGTGAGTGTTTTAATGCTTTATATAATCAATAAAAACTACCAAGGAATTTAAACATTTGGACTGCAGAAAATATCTGTTGTCTTCAAAATGATTGTTTTTATTTCTTATACATGTATGTTACAAAATGATTGTTTTTATTTCTTATACATGTATGTTACAAAATGATTGTTTTTATTTCTTATACATGTATGTTACAAAATGATTGTTTTTATTTCTTATACATGTATGTTACAAAATGATTGTTTTTATTTCTTATACATGTATGTTACAAAATGATTGTTTTTATTTCTTATACATGTATGTTACAAAATGATTGATTTTATTTCTTATACATGTATGTTACAAAATGATTGTTTTTATTTCTTATACATGTATGTTACAAAATGATTGTTTTTATTTCTTATACATGTATGTTACAAAATGATTGTTTTTATTTCTTATACATGTATGTTACAAAATGATTGTTTTTATTTTTTATACATGTATGTTACAAAATTATTGTTTTTATTTCTTATACATGTATGTTACAAAATGATTGTTTTTATTTCTTATACATGTATGTTACAAAATGATTGTTTTTATTTCTTATACATGTATGTTACAAAATGATTGTTTTTATTTTTTATACATGTATGTTACAAAATGATTGTTTTTATTTCTTATACATGTATGTTACAAAATTATTGTTTTTATTTCTTATACATGAATGTTACAAAATGATTGTTTTTATTTCTTATACATGTATGTTACAAAATGATTGTTTTTATTTCTTATACATCTATGTTACAAATTTATCTTTTTTTTAATTTATGTTTCATATATTTGTGTTATTCTTATATTTTTTTATTTCATTTTAAAGGCTGAAGAAAGAGGTGAATAATCCATATTGCATCGTCAATCGTGCTGCAAAATGCAGAAAATATTATGAATAAATTAAATATATTCTAAATAACAGGAAATCCGCACAAATGTAAAAAAAGGCTCAGGTACATTTTACGGGCAATTGTAATGCTCTTTCTCCGCGCAAATGTAATACCTGTTAATCCCAAAATCCACGCAAATGTAATGCACCCTCTGTTTGTGCTTAACTTTATTTTTGAACCATTGTTTGTACATGTACCCGATATCGTTCTTTTCTTGAAATTTCTTCTAGGTACCCTTGTTAATAAAATATGTTGATATTGTAAGTGCAGATCTGATAGAAAGTACACTGAAACAAACAATAATGTGTAGCTGTTTTAATGATTTTTTATGGCTCTCGAAATATAATTAAATATCATCCGGAAACCTAAAAAGTCCCTATTTTCTAAGAGAAAAAGGGCCATAAATCATGAACGGTAAATGTGAAATACACCGTAATCAAACTTAACCTGTATTTTATGGTACACAGCAATGTGTGAAAGTTTGAAAAGGTTTGGTTGAGTGGTACTTTAATTATTATCCGGAAACCAAAAGTGTGACAGACGGACGGACACGAGGATCCCTATATACCCCCGACTCTCGTCGAGTGGGGGTATAAAAATTGATGTGTGCATCTAATATGTATTGCTCGCTTCATTTGATTAATGTTCATATTAAAAAAATACAGATAGCAATTCTTCTCTTCACAAATAGGTTTACGATTTACGACATACGAGTACCTACCACCACTCTTAACTTTGCAATCACTTTTTTATTGTAAGTCGTAAATCCTAACTATTAGTGAAACGGTCGTAACTCTTTAAGAGTACACTTACGACTTATGACCTTTAGTGAAACAATCGCCTGGTTTAGGGGTTTTAGAGGCATATTTATCTGTAATTCAATTCAGAGATAACTGCATTTTGAATAGATACAAAATGTATCTATATTTAAACTAGAGTTATCTCCCTTTTAACAGTAAAACTGATTTTTTAGATATCAATCAATCAGAAACAAGAATCGCCTGTGGCGGCCATGTTTGTTAACAGATCAAGATGAAATTAGCAATCTTTATAGAGGACATTCCATAGATGCTTCCTACCAAGTTTCGGTTCATTTGGCTAAGCAGTTTCAGAGGAGAAGATTTTTAAAAATAGGCCAATCAGAAACAAGAATTGCCTGTGGTGGCCATGTTTGTTAATGGATCGGGACAAAATGAGCAATCTTTATAGAGGACCTTCCATAGATGCTTCCTACCAAGTTTCAGTTCATAAGCCGAGGGGTTTCAGAGGAGATGATTAAAATGTGAAAAGTTAACAGACGATGGATGCCAAGTGATGGCAAAAGCTCAGGAAGGTGAGCTAAAAATCCCCATCAAAATGGATGAAAAATCAAATCTATATACGTTGTACCATACAAATAGGCAAAATTTCCAATCAGAAAAAATACCAACACTTTGTAGAGGACCATCCAATGAATATTACTTCCAAGTTTGGTTCCAATTGGCCTAGTAGTTTCACAGAAGAAGATTAAAATATAAACAATTACAGATGATGGATGCAAAGTGATGATAATACCTAACACGACTCTTTGTGTCAGGCAATCTAAAATGGGAAAAAATTCTTTATGAACTTGTCTGGACAAGTTGCCATAACGATATGTGATTCTTCATATGTCATTGTCACTTCATTTTGCCCTACACATTTCATTTTGAGGAAAATTAGGCGATCTTTTGAAATAGGTCATCCTAACCTAGTTGTGACATAATTTTATCCTTTAAACAAGTAATGGCCCCATTTGTCTAAATCTACGGGTGTGACATCTTTAATGTTAAGCTGTGTGTAATTGGTATGTGCTGATACTGATCATTAGATTGTGATCATTCAGACAGCTCTACAACAGATTTTATCTTGATAGCTTCAACCATAAACTGATGCTTCTTTGTATTGTCCCTAGTTTTCATAACTTCTGCACAAGTGCCAGTTTGTGTGTTTGTTTATAAACTTAGTCAGTGGTGAAGTAGTTGACAAGTGAGAAAGTTTGAGATCTTGGCAACCGTTTCACTAAAGTGATCGTAAATCGTAAGTCTAAGATCACTCTTACAATTTCCTTACATGGACGTAAACGTGCGTTTCACTAAACTATTCCTAATCGTAAGAATTACGACTTACGACAAGTAACATCTCCTATAATGGAGGTAAATATACATCTTGTATCATACATTGTATATATATATGATGCTGTAGGGGTAGGATTTAGGTAGTTTTTTTGCATCACTAAATTCATGTGGGGAGGGGGGGGATTTGGGGCTGACCTGAATCTATATTTTAGTTATATTGCAGCACTATATTCACATATATAAAATAATATGTTTCATCAACACATAAAACAACAAAAATACACATCTTACAATATTTAACCTTAACATGTACATGTACTACTGCTGATTTATATTCATAGTGAGTGTTTTAATGCTTTATATAATCAATAAAAACTACCAAGGAATTTAAACATTTGGACTGCAGAAAATATCTGTTGTCTTCAAAATGATTGTTTTTATTTCTTATACATGTATGTTACAAAATGATTGTTTTTATTTCTTATACATGTATGTTACAAAATGATTGTTTTTATTTCTTATACATGTATGTTACAAAATGATTGTTTTTATTTCTTATACATGTATGTTACAAAATGATTGTTTTTATTTCTTATACATGTATGTTACAAAATGATTGTTTTTATTTCTTATACATGTATGTTACAAAATGATTGTTTTTATTTCTTATACATGTATGTTACAAAATGATTGTTTTTATTTCTTATACATGTATGTTACAAAATGATTGTTTTTATTTCTTATACATGTATGTTACAAAATGATTGTTTTTATTTCTTATACATCTATGTTACAAATTTATCTTTTTTTTAATTTATGTTTCATATATTTGTGTTATTCTTATATTTTTTGATTTCATTTTAAAGGCTGAAGAAAGAGGTGAATAATCCATATTGCATCGTCAATCGTGCTACAAAATGCAGAAAATATTATGAATAAATTAAATATATTCTAAATAACAGGAAATCCACACAAATGTAAAAAAGGCTAAGGTACATTTTACGGGCAATTGTAATGCTCTTTCTCCGCGCAAATGTAATACCTGTTAATCCCCAAATCCACGCAAATGTAATGCACCCTCTGTTTGTGCTTAACTTTATTTTTGAACCATTGTTTGTACATGTACCCGATATCGTTCTTTTCTTGAAATTTCTTCTAGGTACCCTTGTTAATAAAATATGTTGATATTGTAAGTGCAGATCTGATAGAAAGTACACTGAAACAAACAATAATGTGTAGCTGTTTTAATGATTTTTTATGGCTCTCGAAATATAATTAAATATCATCCGGAAACCTAAAAAGTCCCTATTTTCTAAGAGAAAAAGGGCCATAACTCATGAACGGTAAATGTGAAATACACCGTAATCAAACTTAACCTGTATTTTATGGTACACAGCAATGTGTGAAAGTTTGAAAAGGTTTGGTTGAGCGGTATTTTAATTATTATCCGGAAACCAAAAGTATGACAGACGGACAGACATGAGGATCCCTATATACCCCTGACTCTCGTCGAGTGGGGGTATAAAAATTGATGTGTGCATCTAATATGTATTGCTCGCTTCATTTGATTAATGTTCATATTAAAAAAATACAGATAGCAATTCTTCTCTTCACAAATAGGTTTACGATTTACGACATACGAGTACCTACCACCACTCTTAACTTTGCAATCACTTTTTTATTGTAAGTCGTAAATCCTAACTATTAGTGAAACGGTCGTAACTCTTAAGAGTACACTTACGACTTACGACCTTTAGTGAAACAGTCGCCTGGTAACCATTTTAGTGCCGACGTATTTATTTCCTTCCACAAGTCAGGACCTGGATTCTCTTTGTGTTTAAGGTCTGTTAGAAGAGTGGTTTGTGTTAGCTGTGGAACCGTAGCCCTTATGGTCCATGGCCAGCTTTCTGATATTTGCGGACTACGGATTTCATCCTATTAAAAACTTTCGAAACTGCGCGGTGAAAATCTTGCGCCGCTTTTTTGCAAATTTTTGTCATGAAATCAGGTGCAAGAACGATCAAACATATATATTTCGTTTCGTTAAATATTTATCTACATTCTTCTATACTTACTTACCTGTTAATATTCATTTCCAGCTCATTATCATAACAAATGTCTCGATATTAACTGATCCTGCCTACTTCGTTCCGCCATCTTGTCATTGTGGTATTCTCGCTTTGAGGTCACGTGACTTTTGAGAGATCACTTTAACAGCAAAACATGTGTTCGGTTTGTTTACATGAAAAACTTGAAAATGTTGAATGAGAGTTCACCTCAATTGGAATAACTATAGAAGAAAATAACATTTCTGGTTAATATTTGTAAAATATTTCACTCTAGGTTGACTAAATATTTTATATCAGATAAAAAATCGCCGTGCAAAACCTCTGGTAAAACGTAAACAAACTGAACACGTGTTTTTCTCTTAGAGTGATCTCTCAAAAGTCACGTGACCTCAAAGCGAGAATACCACAATGACAAGATGGCGGAACGAAGTAGGCGAGATCAGTTGATATCGAGACATTTGTTATGATAATGAGCTGGAAATGAATATTAACAGGTAAGTAAGTATAGAAGAATGTAGATAAATATTTAACGAAACGAAATATATATGTTTGATCATTCTCGGACACGATTTCATGACAAAAATGTGCAAAAAAGTGGCGCAAGATTTTTACCGCACAGTTTCTAAAGTTTTTGATAGGGTGAAATCTGTAGCCCTATGGTCTGCAAATATCAGAAAATTGGCCAAGGACCATAAGGGCTACGGTTCCGCAGCTAGGTTTGTGTTTACTGTGTTTTGGAGTATGGGCGAGCGAGTGATTGTTGTTTAAAAACTGAGCAATTTTTAAACTATATCATTATAACATTCGATGAGATGATAATAATGCCTGCTTTGTACTAGACCAACGTTCCACTCACACATTATCCGGATTCTGAGCCAATCATTTTTTGCTCTTTCTTCTTAACGCTGCATGGTTAGCTTTATAGCAACAAATAACAATTTTATAGTCTTTGGTTTGACCTGACTGAGGCTCATGATCTACCACACTCCAGGCCAGCATGCAAACATTAGTTGTTAGAAGAGTGGTTTGTGTTGTGTGGATTGTTACCTTGGTAACCATTAGTGTCTACTGTGTTTTGAGGTTTGTGACAAGAGTGGTTGGTGTTGTGTGGATTGTTACCTTGGTAACCATTAGTGCTTACTGTGTTTTTATGTTTGTGACAAGAGTGGTTCATCTTCTATGGATTGTTACCTTGGTAACCATTAGTGTTTACTGTGCTTTTAGGTTTTGTGACAAGAGTGGTTTATGTGTGGATCGTTACCGTGGTAACCATTAGTGTCTACTGTGTTTTGAGGTTTGTGACAAGAGCGGTTCATCTTCTGTGGATCGTTACCTTGGTAACCATTAGTGTCTACTGTGTTTTGAGGTTTGTGACAAGAGTGGTTTATGTTGTGTGGATCGTTACCTTGGTAACCATTAGTGTTTACTTCTTGTTTTCAATACCAGTTTATCATAGACATAACACTGGTTATGTAATATAAACTCCATATTGTTTTAATATTTATTATGAATGACTCAGATGAAAGATGAAGTAGTCATGATCAATCATTTACTATAATTATATTACATAATTAGTTATAAATTGTACTGAACATCTTGGTAATTGTTAATAGTCACAGATACTTAAATTTCAATTAAAAACTAGGAAGAACTGTTTTAGATACCTAAAACTTATGTCTCCCCTAAAAAACAATTCTTTGACCTTGAGGTCAAAGGTCAAGGTCCCACGTAGGTCATTACGGTACACGACACACTGCCTTATGGTCATGCACCCACATACCAAATATCATTGACCTATCTGGAAAGAAAAAAAAGTTATGGTTCGGACAAGCTTTGCTGAGAAGAAGCGGAAGAAGAAAAAATCAGACTAAAACAAAGACATAAAAATATGAACCAATGGAATATATTAATACATCTGGTGAAATATTCCCAAATGAAAAGGACAAGAATTTGATCATGAACAATATTTGACTAGATACTTCCACATATGTTAACAACAACTAGGAAATACAACTCTATACTATAATGGTAAAGAAGACAGAAAGCTATTTATATCTCTCATTGTTTAGAGTGTATTAATACATGTAGTAAATATAATGTTTACCCAGTAATACTTTAAACTTCCTATATTTGAGTAAATATAATGTTTACCCAGTAATACTTTAAACTTCCTATATTTGATGAGTAATAATTATCTCAAAATTGAAAAATATCATTGACATATTAATAAAACACTACTGAAGAGATAAAAATGTGTTGTCATGTATGAACCATAATTTATATAATAAAACTGTGGAGATACTTCTATTATATTGATAATGATGTGTTCATACCACAAAATCTAGATGTAAAAACTCAACTGAAATAAAATCAATATCAAAATCTACAAACTAAATGCCCTTTTAAAAATAGATTCTATAAAACTTATTTCAAAATTATTCTGTTTGTAAGTTCAACCATATTTATTTGTCATTAATTTACAACCATTGTCTTATGTAAAATACAACTGATATTTAAAATTAAACATGATATAAACTTGATACGTTTTACTGGTCTGCTTGTTTCTGCCAGCTCTTAATGTATAATGAATTACTGAACATTAATACAACAAAAAATAATAAAGTTTTCATATTCTCACAACCTTGTTTTGTAGCACTTGAATGTTTGGACATGTAGTCTACTTGTATATCATAAAAATAATGCAAAACTTATCCCCAAATATATTTGATATATAAAAATGAAAAAGCTGGTGACTTGATTCAACACATGAATTTGTATTTTTTGTGAATTATTCCTCTACAATTAACATTTGTCAGGTATAAAAGCATACAATGACACCAAATACTCAATAAGTAAAATGTTACTATGACAACAATACATTGTACTTTGTAAACAATATGATTTTGATATGATGAGCTGCAATTAATATTCTTTGTATTTAAAACACATGGATTTCATGTTTATGTACAAGTTTTCTTATGTTCACCGTGTGACCTAATTCTAATTTACACACCTGTATGTTTACTTATTGTTGTTTATTTTATATTGCAGGTAGACAATGTGATAACAATAAATATAATGATGCAAACAGCATTCAAAAATGTTACATGTTGATTTTGTTTAAAAATAGATAAAAATGAAAATAACATTCAGCAATATAAACAAACATTGACATACAACATAACACAGAATGTGATAAAATTGATGTCCTGGTCTCTGTTGTCAGTGTAGCAGCCATGTCTGTCTGTCTGTTAACATCCTTTACACTTGGTTATACCCTGGTATGCAGTTCTGATGACCACAGTTTGGTACAGAGAGAAGTCTTGAACACTTACATTGTAAGTAAACAACAAGATATTTATGATATAAAACACTATCGAATACTCGATGCTTCTTTATAGTCATTGCCATCTAGGTTGAAGAATTCCTCTAACTTCCATTGTAATGTTTCAAACGTTGGCCTTTCCATTTCTTCTTTTCTCCAACATTCTAACATGATTTCATATAAAGTGGGAGGACAACTTGGAGGTGCAGGCATTCTATATCCATGTTCTACTTGATGGAGTACCTCAGCATTTGTCATTCCTAAACAAAACATTATTACAATTTACAATGAATATCTTATAATCATTTTATTTTATGTATAATTTGATAATTTTAATATTTATTGAAAACAATCTTAATCAAAATTAGATGTTTGGTTTTTTTTCTTCTTTTTTTGGCGATATATTAATATCTTACAACATCTCGTATGAGGACACGTCAGGGTTCATATTTTCAATCGACCAATCAGCAATAATCTTACCAAACGTTACGTTGAGGTAATAAAAGTAAGCACACACTGAAAGCTGTTGTCTGATTGATCAATGTATTTTCCCATCTTGCAATGATGAATGAAAGGTTACCTGACATGGCTCCACAATGATGAATGAAAGGTTACCTGACATGGCTCCACAATGATGAATGAAAGGTTACCTGACATGGCTCCACAATGATGAATGAAAGGTTACCTGACATGGCTCCACAATGATGAATGAAAGGTTACCTGACATAGCTCCACACAGGATGATGTTAGTGTATTACCATTTTTTTTTTAATAAAAATACAACAAACACGATCCATTGTTGCTTAGATATAAATTACTTAACTTCTAAACAAATTTGTGTACGACATCTTTTCTAGTGGAGCAGGAACTGCTTAGCCTTCCGGAGCACCTGAGTTCACCCCGGTTTTCAGTGGGTTCGTGTTACTCGATCTTTAGCTTTATGTGTATGTTTTGTGGATCGTTGTTTGCCGTTTTGTACTTTTTCTTTTGGCCATTGTGTTGTCCGTCCTTCTTTGATGTACAGATTCTGATTACCCCTTTGGTATCTTCAAACTCTTCACGTCACTTTCTAAATTCTATTTTTTCTTCTTTCTTTTTTGGCCAAGTAAAACGTATGTATTATCCTGTAAATTTTGTGGTTGGACACTCATTTCAAAAAATAAACACACACATTCAAAATGGGCATTACATCTTGATATGTCGTCATACCATAATTGACTACAACACCTATCTTGATATGTTGTTATACCATAAGTCACTACAAAACCTACCTGGATATGGTATCCTGCCATATGTTACTATTTCTGTCAGTAAGATACCAAATGACCACACATCAGACTTGATGGTAAATCTGTTATAATTAGCTGCCTCTGGGGCTGTCCATTTTATTGGAAATCTAGCACCAACTCGAGCTTCATATTCATCTTCCTGATAATAAAGAGGTAGAAACTATCTTATCTGTACACATTATATCTTTAAATTGTGCCTTAATTCTTCACTTTAAATTGTTCTCAAAGAGGATTGTCCAATAGATTTTTAAATGTCAAACCATGATTAAGTTTCCTCATCAAAACAAAAAACCAAAAATAGTAAAAGTCTTCATACATGGTTTAAGAGATATACTATTTATGGCATTTTATTATTATTTCTTTTTACAATATAAAGTTGCCAATAGTCTTTCCCAGAAACTGTGAGTCAAATGTACTTGAGGTTTATATGCATATTAGTCATGGATGGTGAATTAGCCCTTATATATTTTGTTCTTGTGTTGGGACTCCTGAATGTATACTTTTGGTAGGCCAAACAGGGGTGGGGGTCTACAATAGAATCTTAAAGGTTTGGTAGGCCAAACAGGGGTGGGGGTCTACAATAGAATCTTAGCCTTCCTCACATATGGTACACAATGAGCACATATCACCTATTTATGGGTTAGAGTTATGGTGTTTAACACAACTTTCAACAATATTTCAGCTATATCGCGGCGGTCAGTTTTATTGGAGGAGGAAACCGGAGGAACCGGAGAAAACCACTGACCTGTCGCAGGTTACTGACAAACTTTATCACATAATGTTGTACACCTCGCCCAGATTGAGATTCAAACTCACAACATCAGTGATGATAGGCACTGATTGCATAGGTAGTTGTAAATCCAACTACCATACGTTCACCTATTTATGAGTGTATGGTTATATTTACTTATCAAATAATTGTTACTTTACCTTAATTACTCTAGCTAATCCAAAGTCTGCTATTTTTACAGTGTTGCTATCTCCAACTAATATATTTCTAGCTGCTAAATCTCTATGGATATAGTTTTGAGATTCTAGATAGGCCATCCCACTAGCTATCTGTGCTGCCATGTCTATTAATTGAGGAAGTTTTAATGTTCTTCCTTTTCCTACAAAACATTCAGCATTCGGATAGAAAATTGTTATTATTTTTACTGGTAATAAATCAGCTCCGACTAAAAGGCATGTTACAATATCTAAAAATAGACACCACACTTCCAATTCACAAAACAAGTGTTGGAATAGTTTATTCTATAAGTTGGGTCTTTTCTTTCGTTCACTAGTTTCCTATCTCCCTGTGTGATAAGGGTTATAAGTATTTGAATTTCATTAAAATTTCATTAAAATAAGAAACTATCTACATACTAGTTTCCATGCAAGCTTAATTTAGATGCTAATCACAAAATTTGATATTTTTAACACAGCCACAGCTACAAAAAGAGCAATACCTATATTTCTCCTTCAGTGAATTTGATCTCAGGCAAGACAAAAATAATGTATGTTATTCAAAATATCATCTAGAAATGAAATATTTTTGGTATTTTTACCATTTCAATAAACATAACTCTAGAACACTGCCAGGCATCATAGAACAAATCAAACTTGATCAGCATTATATTATAGTGAACAAATCAATCTTGATCAGCATTATATTATAGTGAACAAATCAAACTTGACCAGCATTATATTATAGTGAACAAATCAAACTTGATCAGCATTATATTATAGTGAACAAATCAAACTTGATCAGCATTATATTATAGTAAGTGAGATCAGCATTATATTAGTGAGTGAGATCAGCATTATATTAGTGAGTGAGATCAACATTATATTATAGTGAGTGAGATCAGCATTATATCATAGTGAGTGAGTGATCAGCATTATATTATAGTGAGTGAGTGATCAGCATTATATTATAGTGAGTGAGTGATCAGCATTATATTATAGTGAGTGAGATCAGCATTATATTATAGTGAGTGAGATCAGCATTATATTATAGTGAGTGAGATCAGCATTATATTATAGTGAGTGAGATCAGCATTATATTATAGTGAGTGAGTGATCAGCATTATATTATAGTGAGTGAGATCAGCATTATATTATAATGAGTGAGATCAGCATTATATTATAGTGAGTGAGATCAGCATTATATTATAGTGAGTGAGTGATCAGCATTATATTATAGTGAGTGAGATCAGCATTATATTATAGTGAGTGAGATCAGCATTATATTATAGTGAGTGAGTGATCAGCATTATATTATAGTGAGTGAGATCAGCATTATATTATAGTGAGTGAGTGATCAGCATTATATTATAGTGAGTGAGATCAGCATTATATTATAGTGAGTGAGTGATCAGCATTATATTATAGTGAGTGATCAGCATTATATTATAGTGAGTGAGATCAGCATTATATTATAGTGAGTGAGATCAGCATTATATTATAGTGAGTGAGATCAGCATTATATTATAGTGAGTGAGATCAGCATTATATTATAGTGAGTGAGTGATCAGCATTATATTATAGTGAGTGAGATCAGCATTATATTATAGTGAGTGAGATCAGCATTATATTATAATGAGTGAGATCAGCATTATATTATAGTGAGTGAGTGATCAGCATTATATTATAGTGAGTGATCAGCATTATATTATAATGAGTGAGATCAGCATTATATTATAGTGAGTGAGATCAGCATTATATTATAGTGAGTGAGTGATCAGCATTATATTATAGTGAGTGATCAGCATTATATTATAATGAGTGAGATCAGCATTATATTATAGTGAGTGAGATCAGCATTATATTATAGTGAGTGAGTGATCAGCATTATATTATAGTGAGTGAGTGATCAGCATTATATTAGTGAGTGAGATCAGCATTATATTATAATGAGGGAGATCAGCATTATATTATAGTGAGTGAGATCAGCATTATATTATAATGAGTGAGATCAGCATTATATTATAGTGAGTGAGATCAACATTATATTATAGTGAGTGAGTGATCAGCATTATATTATAGTGAGTGAGATCAGCATTATATTATAGTGAGTGAGATCAGCATTATATTATAATGAGTGAGATCAGCATTATATTATAGTGAGTGAGTGATCAGCATTATATTATAGTGAGTGATCAGCATTATATTATAATGAGTGAGATCAGCATTATATTATAGTGAGTGAGATCAGCATTATATTATAGTGAGTGAGTGATCAGCATTATAATATAGTGAGTGATCAGCATTATATTATAATGAGTGAGATCAGCATTATATTATAGTGAGTGAGATCAGCATTATATTATAGTGAGTGAGTGATCAGCATTATATTATAGTGAGTGAGTGATCAGCATTATATTAGTGAGTGAGATCAGCATTATATTATAATGAGGGAGATCAGCATTATATTATAGTGAGTGAGATCAGCATTATATTATAATGAGGGAGATCAGCATTATATTATAGTGAGTGAGATCAGCATTATATTATAGTGAGTGAGATCAGCATTATATTATAGTGAGTGAGATCAGCATTATATCATAGTGAGTGAGTAAATGCTGCTTAAGCGTAAAGTGAGCATTTTTTCAGCTATATCATGACGAACAAGTTATATATCAATGATATGATGACGATGTCCGCTTTGTACTAGACTAACATGCTTAGCTGGATTTTTATAATTTAAATCACTGTAATAACAGTCTGCGGGTAGACATGTCACTCCACTGACATATTATCCTGATTCCAAGCCAACTAATCTTTGTTCTTATTCCTTAATGCTGCGTGTTCAGCGAAAAAGCAACAAATATTGATTTTTTAAGTCATTGGTTTGACTCAACCAGGTTCAAACTCACGATCTACCACACTTGAGGCGAGCACCTTAATCATTACACCACCAGTGCGGTTCAATTTGTTATACAAAGTAATTATCCATACAAGATAAGATATTCATCAAACGTCGCTGAAGATGTCATCTGGACACCCTCTGTTTTGTACAGATGGATGGACATAATGACTGATGAAGTAAAAGTATAAGACAGCAATGATTATGAAGGTAAAGTAGTGTTTGTTTGTTTGATGGTGTTTAATGCCACTTTCAACAATATTTCAGTTATATCGTGGCGGTCAGTTTTATTGGTGGAGGAAACCAGAGGACCAGGAGAAAACCACTGACCTGTCGCAAGTCACTGACAAATTTATCACATAATGTTGTACACCTTGCCCTGATCGAGATTCAAACTCACAACATCAGTGGTGATAGGCACTGATTGCAAATAGGTAGTTGTAAATCCAACTACCATATGATCATGGTCATTTTATTGACCCCTAGGTAAATTAGTGAGAAAAATATATGTTAAATATTTAAGTTAATACATATATATATACAATATACGTACATTGTCGGTAAATATAAAATTTATTTGTACGAGCTTTAGAAACAGGCAGAATAGCGAGCCTTTGGCGAGCTTTTCAGGCCTGTTTCGCAGCGAGTACAAATGAATTTTATATTTAACGACAATGTACGTATTTTGTGTTTATCCTGCAATGTCAAAAAAGTCGGAAAACTTGTCAGATTTAGACAAAAAGGACAGAAACAAGCATCATTCCTCGCCTTTCATAAATGTTGTCAAGGGTGTCTTCTTCGTGGTCCGCGTTACATTAGTACCAGTTGCATACTTGTCTGCGCCCTCCGCTGTACATAGCTACAGGGTACCAGGAAAGTTTATTCGTAGGCTGAAAAGTTTATTCGTCTAGTACGAATAAAGCAAAAATTTATTCGTATAGCATATTTGTACAGCAAATGTACTGATTCCAGGATAAATATTTAAGTTAATACATATATAATATTATACCTTGTAAAAATTTAAGTTAATACATATCTAATTTAAGTTAATACATATATAATAATTTACCTTGTAAATATTTAAGTTAATACATATGTAATATTATACCTTGTAAATATTTAAGTTAATACATATATAATAATTTACCTTGTAAATATTCTAACAAACTTCCATGTCTCATTAATTCTGTTATTATATAAATTGGCTCATCTTGTGTACATACAGCATATAACTGTATTAACTTGGGATGTCTAAGCTTCTTCATTATTTGAGCTTCAGCAAGGAAATCTTTGGCATCCATAGTCCCTGTAATTAAACAAAGTATTAGAATGGTTAAAAAAGAGTTTTCTAATGGAAATAAATGTCACATGTGTGTAGTGTATATGAGATTTTCCCTCCAATATTGGTATCAAAGCAATATCTTAAGTAATTGTTAATATTTTTCCAGGGGCCGTCATGATCGTATGGTAGTTGGATTAATTAACTACCTATATATGCAATCAGTGTCTATCACCACTAACGTTGTAAGTTCGAATCCCACTCAGGCGAGGTGTACTCAATACAACGTTATGTGATCAAGTTTGTCAGTGACTTGCGGCAGGTCAATGTTTTTTTCTGGGTATTCAGATTTCCTCCTCCAATAAAACTGACCACCACGATATAACTGAAATATTGTTGAAAGAGGCGTTAAACACCAAAAACCCTAACCCTATATTGGATCCAAAATGAATGCACTCTTAAAGCAATATATTGTATCCCAATTTATACATAGGATCAAACATAGATGTACTTTAAAAAGCTACACTGTTACAAGACATTAATCATTACTATTTACTAATGTAATACTGGCATATACTTCATAGAATTGTCTTCTCCAAGTCCCCCTCGTACGTCCATTCTCACATACTTCATAGAATTGTCTTCTCCTAGTCCCCCTCCTTGGGTACGTCCATTCTCCAAGTCCCCCTCCCTGGGTACGTCTATTCTTCATTTGATTTCCATTCCACAACTTAAGTTCTCCCAAAGCAAATCATTATGGTTAGCAACAATAAAAGGCAGACCAAGTTTGCTTTTGGGCTCAATCTTTTTTTAAATTTTAGAGTAATACCCCTTGATTGCCTCAAAAATACCAATTGTCGTTCAATAACTTATTTTCCACTTATCCAAATCATTTGAAATTGATAAACAAGGTCAGACAGAGACCCATAAAAGACAGATCAAGTTCAATTTTGTACTGTGTAATTAACTGAGAGAGGGATTTTTGTGGTTTCTCTGTGCATGCTCCACCTTTAGTTTCCCACTACCAGCTGAAAGCTCTAATAGTCTGCAGCATATAGCATAGCTTATAGTTTAATATTAGCTAGGGGCTGGGGTATCTGTGTTCTATGGACACACATCTCTGTCCAGGACACCTTCTTGTTTTATTTTTACTTAGTATATTTTTTAAACTTTGTGAGTAAAATGTGCTTTCTCATTATCCAGTAATAAAATATGCATATAATATAAAACATGTGACAAACACCTCAAAATGTATTATCAATGTGTTTCAATTAACAAACATTTTAGAAAATTAATAATATTCATATCTTCTTTGTTTAATATGTGTGAAGATTGTGACATAATAAGATCTGTAATGTTAAATCATTGTACATGTATCAATATATCTATAATGTAATTCCTATCACTGTATTTTTTATGGTTTTGAGTGAATATTCAATTAGACTTAAAGTCTTGGTCACACATTTGAATATCATCTTATCTGTAAACAGATGTACAGGTATATACCATATATAGTATCAACCACTTTAACACTTTATACCACCTACATGTACCTATACAGCGAGCAGGTGAGAAATAATTACCTGATACAGGTGCTGACGTGATACATGTATGCTAATTACAATCACAAAACATATGATGACAAATTATTTCTAGTCTACATTGATCCTAAATTAATCATTATATTTTATATAAAAAATACCAATAAGTTTTAGCTTTTCTCATATCGTACAGTAATTATATTATTTGTAGAAAATATAGTGAAACCTGTCTAAACTGAACCCTGAGTAAACCGAAAACCTGCCTAAACCAGACAGACTTTACAGTCCCCTCTACCAAATATCTATGTAATTTGAACCTGTGTAAACCAAACACCTGTCTAAACTGAACAAATTCTTCAGTCCTAAAGGGGTTCTGTTTAGACAGGTTTGACTGTATATGAAAAAAATTAATAAATCAAAAAATAAATAAATTTACAACAGTTATGTTTGATATAGGGTTGATAATACATACACTTCTACAAAAGTACAGCGCCACATGATTTATTTCATAAATATCTATTTTTGAAAATCACCTTTTTCAAAATATGATTTCTGTAAAGAATATCTGTGATTGCAAGTTGAGGTTGTGAGTTTTTCGTATAGTGTTTTCATCATTTAATTATGTTTAGGTGAAAATTTACTTTAGCAGGGAGGTGGCAAGCTGTTGGCATGTCATAGCAATAGAAGGGTGGCAGGACAAATCCTGGTACACCTTTTTGCAATTGATCGTCTTATGCAGCGTTCCGAAGTGACTACAATGGTTGATGAACGTCTACGATCTGGCAGGCCCTGCAAAACTACACCTAGGATAGGCTTTTGCTACATCAGCACGTATTAGAGATAAATTGAATTTTTGGGGGTAATGTATCTGTAAGGAATGTTAACAGACGGTTCAATGAGCAGCACCTGCACGCAAGCGACCCTTAAAACGGCCGCAGCAGACATTATGTCATCGGCGGGCTCGATGTTATTGGTCACACGACAATCTCCGTTGGAATATTCGTAATTAAAAAACGAGTCCATTGGTCAGATGAAAGTCAATTCTTATTGTGCCCCGTAGCTGGCCATGTTCGAGTCTGGCGGCATAGAAATTCTGCATTTCATTACAGGATTGTGATGACGGTGTTACTGTCTGGGAGTGCTTTTCTTTTAATTGTAGGTTAGACTTGCATGTCTTACAAGGTAACCTCAATGTGTTACCACAACAACGTGCTTAATGCACACATTGTACACCATTTTGATAGTCATCCATTGGCTGACAGGCCGACCTTTATGGATGATAACACCAGACCACACAGAGTTCGTGTTGCAAGATAATTCAGGAAGAAAGAAGCATTTGACACATTCTAGTGGCCTGTCATGTCCCCTGATATAATCCCAATCGAGCACGTATGTGACTTTATTGGCCGTACGGTGAACCAACGTAATCCATGTCAACATATTGCTGAATTAACAAATACAATTCTGGAAGAATGGCAGAGATTCCAACAAGAGAGGCTTCATCGCCTAATTTGTGGAATGAATAGACGAGTACAGAAGCTTTGGCATAAACATGGTGGTTATACTCGCTACTGGGTAAATGTGCACGATAATGCTTCTCCATACATTTATTTAAAAAAAATTATGACTCGTACGTTTTTTTTTTTAATTGTTGAAAAACGATAACCAAATAAAACTTTTTTGAAGTTTTAAAATGTCTGTGTTATCTCCCCTTTTTCCACTCGTAATAACCATCAATTTGATTTCATAATCAGCTTCAAATACGACACAAATGGTAGCATGTGATCTAATCCATAATGAAATATTACCAAAAAAGCATTTCAGGTTCAACTTCTTTCATCCTTAAAATAAGATAAGGTCACCCGACCGACCCTAATTTTTGCTAGCGGCCCTATAAATTTTTACACAGAATTCGGATAACCATTTTTGTTGTTTAACCAGCAGCAATGTTTTATTTATTCAACTGCTAGTTTTTTGTCGAAATTGAAAGCAAAGAAGGTAGAAAAACTGCATAATTCGTCATTTTACCGGAAATTTCGAAAATGAAATACCGGAATCGGATTCCGGAACCGGGAACGACTATTTCCGGTTTTGCCGATAATAATAATAAAAAAAAAATTAATCCCGACCAACCGACCCTAAATTTTTTTGACATGTGACAGTAAACACACATATATATTTTTTTGGCCTAAAAGCAATTAAAACTAGAACTGTGAGTGACCTCACTAAGTGATACCCCCCACTTGCAATACTATGATGTTCAAACTTTGGAATACAGGTAATATGAAAAATGAACGGATATGGAGTTATGTCAAGGAGACAACATCCCATCTCCAAAATAAACTAACCAAGAACATATATCTAGGGGTTGCCACAAGTACACGACCCCCCTTTTCGTGAAAGTATAAGTTGAATTATCTCCCTTTCTAAATTTTAGACAGCAACGGTATTCCTTCATGCACATCTGCAGGTTGTGTACTACAACTGTGTAAAGTTTCATAAAAATTCAATAAGCAGTTTAGTAGGAGTTGTGCTAGTTCTAATAATAAAACCCTAAATGCTCGCTTACTCGCAAGGGTTATAACGGGATGCCATTACACGTAATGGAGCAGCCGCCAAGATTTTTTGCGCTCGCTTACAGAGTTTCTGACGCCTGCATTTATCAATAATAAGACATAACCTTTCCTTTTGTCTATTATTATAACAAGTTTTTATCACCTACCAGTATTTTAGAATGTAATTCCCACAAAATAAAAATCCATGTTTACTTTCACTCTGAACATTTTGAATTTTGTCATTTCCGGCCTCACTATTTGGATGTCGATACCATATTTGGCGATTAAGGCGTGAATGTTTACATCAGCCGTCGTAAGCATCGTAGTAAGAAATACCATATTTAGACTAGCTCCGCCTTCCGTAGTTTCCGGTTATGACAAACGATCGATAAATTTGAACAAGGTTGTTGCTACCTTTGAAAAGCATATATTTCTCAGCCAAACCGATTTAACAAGGACTGGGATCATCAGTAATAGTTATAATGAAATGTTTGAAGCGTAAATAGTGAGTTTTTATGTTTCAACTGCAACTTTGTTTTTGCTCCATTGTGACGAATGAGACCGCGCTGTAGCTCTGCCGAGACACAAGTTTGTCACAGGAGCTACATTATTGCAGCTAGAGTTGCACTTACAAGGTACATGCCCCCCCTTTTCGTGAAAGTATAAGTTGAATTATCTCCCCTTTTAAATTTTGGACAGCAGCCATATTCCTTCATGCACATCTGCAGGTAGTGTACTACAAATGTGTAAAGTTTCATAAAAATTCAATAAGTCGTTTAGGAGGAGTTGCGCTTACAAGGTACACGACACCCCTTTTCGTGAAAGTATAAGTTGAATTATCTCCCCTTTTAAATTTTAGACAGCAACGGTATTCCTTCATGCACATCTGCAAGGTTGTGTACTACAACTGTGTAAAGTTTCATAAAAATTCAATAAGCAGTTTAGTAGGAGTTGCGCTTACAAGGTACATGCCCCCCCCCTTTTCGTGAAAGTATAAATTGAATTATCTCCCCTTTTATATTTTGGACAGCAACTATATTCCTTCATGCACATCTGCAGGTAGTGTACTACAACTGTGTAAAGTTTCATAAAAATCCAATAAGCGGCTTAGGAGGAGTTGCGCTTACAAGGTACATGGAAGGACGGACGGACGGACAGACAGGGTGATTCCTATATACCCCACAAACAAAGGGGTATAAAAATTGGGTGGCATTTAACTTTGATCTAAGTGAATATATATAATATCTACCCAATATCAAACATGACGTGAAAAATTTATTTATTTTTCATTTAGCCTAGGAGAAAAATTTGGCTAAAGATACTTTAGGTGTATCAAATAAATTTTCTTGTAAAAATATATTTTGTCACTTTATATAAAATATACCAAAGCCTGCCCTGAGGAGTCTCACTAGAAATATTCTACAATAAAATCTATGTAAATTATACCTGATTTTAATGTTTTAATGGCTACAGGCGTTGTATTGTTCCACAATCCTTCCCACACTTCTCCAAACTGGCCATGACCAATTTTGCGTAGAAGTTTGAGAGAAGATTTAGGAATTTCCCATTGGTCTTTTGTATTATATGATAAACCTACAGTCTGTGGCTTCTCAACCTGCAAAACAAAACAAATAATGTACAGGTTTTATAAACAACACACTAATTACTGTATATAAACCACTAATAAAACAAGATTGGAGTTTCTTAGCCATTGTTTACTAACTAGTAAGCAATGGCTAAACAACTTTGAAACTGTTTACTATTTTATTTTTGTTCAGCCACTGTGTTATTATTATGGGTTTACTAAGAAACTCTCTATTTTATAAGTACATTTGTGTGTACAGTGTATTAACATATTAATAATACAAACAATTCTTATATTACGTTATGATCAGATGTTATACAAACAATTCTTATATTACGTTATGATCAGATGTTATACAAACAATTCTTATATTAAGTTATGATCAGATGTTATACAAACAATTCTTATATTAAGTTATGATCAGATGTTATACAAACAATTCTTATATTAAGTTATGATCAGATGTTATACAAACAATTCTTATATTAAGTTATGATCAGATGTTATACAAACAATTCTTATATTAAGTTATGATCAGATGTTATACAAACAATTCTTATATTAAGTTATGATCAGATGTTATACAAACAATTCTTATATTAAGTTATGATCAGATGTTATACAAACAATTCTTATATTAAGTTATGATCAGATGTTATACAAACAATTCTTATATTAAGTTATGATCAGATGTTATACAAACAATTCTTATATTACGTTATGATCAGATGTTATACAAACAATTCTTATATTACGTTATGATCAGATGTTATACAAACAATTCTTATATTAAGTTATGATCAGATGTTATACAAACAATTCTTATATTAAGTTATGATCAGATGTTATACAAACAATTCTTATATTAAGTTATGATGTTATACAAAAAATTACCTTAATTTGTGTTTACATTTATAAAGTCGACCACATTTTTCAGCAATGACAAATGGACATTTCTAGATAATCTACATGTGTATCTCTTTTCCACTAAAATGTCTTACTTTACTTAATTTATGTTGAAAGTACCCTTTTACACATTCAATTCTATTTATTTCTCTAACATACCAGAAATATGTGTGAAATTTATATGAAAACATAACTTAAAATTATTGTGAAATCGAATTATGCCAAAAATTTCAAACTGAAAACACAAATGGATTTTTAAAGGTCATCATGCGTACCTATCAAAAAACTAGAAAACATTTGGCCTATTTACAAAAAAAAATGTAGGATGTTCAGAAAGCAGTAATTTGTATATGTACAGGAAAAAACGTTGTATAAATCTGCATACACAACAGAGTTAAAATGTTACAAAACAATTAAATTATTATCATTTTCAAAAGGCAGTAACAGTATTACCTATGGTAGAGTATAGTGCTAGCCCTGATAAAGCTATTACCTAGTCAGTAGAGGTTAATTTCACTCCTCAGTGATGTATCTATATAGATTCTCCTTCAGTTGCCTGTGGGTTACGATATTTCTCCACTCAAGAGAGTTAAATTTAAAATTTTAACCACAAACCGTCAGGTGAGTGGTTAAAATTTTTAATTTAACTCTCGAGAGTGGAGAAATATCATAAGTTCATAACCCACATGGGCAACTGATGATGAAGGAGAATTTGTTTCTCCCATTATTTAACACAAACTTTATTTCAAAATCCTTCAAAATTACCGATTTGGCAACATGCGGGGAAAGGCACGAGACATTTTAATCCTCTCGAGGATTACAGATTTTTCAACCACTGGTTCAGCGGGGTTAAAACGTGGAAATAATGGGAGAAATTATGAGACAATACATTTTTATGATGTACAGAGGATATAGACAGGTACAAATAGCTTTACTCCATATGTTTTATAGATAAACCTCCGACTAATTCCCATCATACACCATTAGGATATGCTGATCTCTTGTTTTCAAACAAAATATAGTATGATAACACTGATTTGTTATCAACAATTTACAGGGTGCTGCTAAAATAAATAATACTTTGATTTTAAAAATGTTTACAGTATTGTTGTACAATTTGTCTGTAAACTTCAAAATTTTAACAAAAATTGATATAAAACCTTTTACATGTAGGTTTTTTTTAAACATTATTGTAAAAACATGTTTATGTACAATTTAAATGACGTGAAATGGAGTGAAAAAACCCCCATCAAATACCTAAACTCATAAACTAACTTCATACTTGTATTGTGATTAACTTCATACTTGTATTGTGATTAACTTCATACTTGTATTGTGATTAGGTTTATTGAAAATATCATCTCTGTTCCATTTTTAGAAAAAAAATTGTTAGTGTCCATTTATTTTTCTGAATTTTTGTTTTCCATAGGAGGTTTACATTACTATGAATGTATTTTCAACATGTGACCAGTAAAATCGTTACCATCACTGTATATGTAATGTAGCGGACAGGAATTCCAGTAGATCTGTTAATATTTACTCTAATATAAAAATGTTTTTTTTTTAATTGTAATGTATTAGTGTTATGTAACATGCAAGTCATAAACCTGGGTATAAGGAGTGAGCGATTGTTGTTTAATGCCAATTGAGCTACAAAAAATCTGTTGGGAACATTCCATACAGGAATTTCTCTATGAATTTTTCTCTATGAAATTCAATGGAAGAAAACACATACAAATCATACTTAATAACTAGAGGCTCAGTGGGCTGAGCCTGTGTCGCTCACCTTTCATTCTGCTTTGAGGAAACTTAATACAGAACCTTCCATACATGTAGATGCTTTCTACCAAGTTTCGGTTCATACGGCTAAGCAGTTTCAAAGGAGAATATTTTTTAGAAATCGACCAATCAGAAACAAGAATTGCATGTGGTGGCCATGTTTGCTAACCGATCAGGACGAAATGAGCAATCTTTATAGAGGACATTCCATAGATGCTTCCTACCAAGTTTCGGTGGTAGCCATGTTTGCTAACCGATCAGGACGAAATGAGCAATCTTCATAGAGGACATTCCATAGATTATTCCTACCAAGTTTCGGTGGTAGCCAAGTTTGCTAACCGATCGGGACGAAATGAGCAGTCTTCATAGAGGACATTCCATAGATGCTTCCTACCAAGTTTCGATTCATTTGGCCAAGTGGTTTCAGAGGAGAAGATTAAAAATCGGCCAATCAGAAACAAGAATTGTCTGTTGCGGCCATGTTTGGTAAGTATCATAACAAAATGTGCACTCTTAAGAGAGGACCTTCCATAGATGCTTCCTACCAAGTTTCAGTTCATTTGGCTTAGGGTTTTCAGAGGAGAAGATTAAAATGTGAAAAGTAAACGGATGACAGACGACGGACACCAAGTGATGGCAAAAGCTTATATTGCCTTTGGCAAGGTTTGCTAAAAAGAAAATTAAAATGGGAATACCTACATGTACTTGTAATGTCTAGAATAAACCTGTTATACTATATCAGCATTAGTTAATTTCTAAGGGAGATAATATCAAGAGTTATCTTTCTTTCAACAGTTTAGGCAAGAGTTATCTTTCTTTTAACAGAGGAGAAGATTTTTTTTAGAAAAATCAACCAATCAGAAACAAGAATTGCCTGTGGTGACCATGTTTGTTAATGGATCGGGACGAAATAAGCAATCTTTATAGAGGACTTTCCATAGATGCTTCCTACCAAGTTTTGGTTCATTTGGTTAAGCAGTTTCAGAGGAGAAGATTTTTAAAAATCAACCAATCAGAAACAAGAATTGCCTGTGGTGGCCATGTTTGTTAATGGATCGGGACGAAATGAGCAATCTTTATAGAAGACCTTCCATAGATGCTTCCTACAAATTTCAGATCAATGGGTTTTGCGGTTTCAGAGAAGAAGATTAAAATGTGAAAAGTTAACGGACGACAGACGACGGACGCCAAGTGATGGCAAAAGCTCACATTACCTTTGGCAAGGTGAGCTAAAAAAAAGTATCAGTTTGTGTCCTTTTGGCTCCCTAATTGACCCTTTTTATCTTGGAAATCATAACAGCTAAGTCCTATGTTAAATAAAGTTCTGAGGTTGCAGCAATCTTTGATTTAAGACAGAAGTACTGGTACATGTAGTAGAGAGAACAATCTAAGGAATATTCTAACAATATCATAATTTTATCTGCCAAGAGGCTTCCAAGCAGATTTTTGAAATCAGAATACAATACTGGGCCTGATAGCCATGTAACATTTCTAATCAGCACCAAACACCAAAACATTGAACTGAAACTGCCACCTAACAAACAGTCCTTTCAACTTTGGTTTAAATTGCCCAATTGACTTGAAATGATTTTCTGTTCAAATCAGCATAATTTGCATATTTTTACAAATCAGAAAAACGATAAATCTCACAGAAAAACCAGGACTATAAGCAATAGAAATATTTACCATGTACCTGCTGTTAAAATTACAGTGACTTGTATCTTAAAACAAACAGACATTTAAAGAAATTTCTATTTTTAGAAATGGGAGCAGCCAAGTAACATGCCAGTATATGTAAGGTTTGGTTTGGTCCATTGGTAAAGATTAAAATAGATAAAAAGAGGTCACAGGTCCCTAGTCCCTGGATCAGCCAACAAAATAGTGGCTTTTAAACTATTTAGATAAAATACTGGATATATGGTTATAAGAAATGCAATTCACTGATTCAAATGCACCAAAGACATAAAGAGTCATTTCTTGTTTTAATTCATTTCTATTTTTAAATAGTGAATCAATTTCATATTTCTATGAAAATTTTACCAATCAAAAGTAGGATTAAGAAATGGTCTTTTAGTTAAACTTGTAATTCTATGATTACATCAACACCTACAACATAACATTGTAAAACAAATCCCTCCAGTAACCAATCAATCAATATGGATTTCTAATTATTAACTCAAATTATCCTGAACATCACACTTAACATAAAGACCAGTGATCACTTCATCAACCCTTACATAACATCATTCAATGACAGACAGTGACTAATCCTTGAATCATACACAAACCTTTTCCTCACCGATCAATATTTTGTCAATATCCCTGAAAAATTCATATCAGCTGATTAACATATAAATTGACCTTGCCTAATGACAACATTTGTCCAGTCATGAGAAATAAATTATAAAAAATAAATGATTGAAGTGAATGACAAGCCAATCATAAATATGTTATATCTATTAAATATAGTAAGAATGAGTATAAACACAGAAACAGTGGTGGACATGCTGCATGTTAATTGAAGTTTCTAGTGCATTGTAACTTTCACCTTCAGTCTAATAACCTGAATGTTAATTTTATGGAATTTCCAACAAAAACAAGAAATCGAAATGTTCATTATAAAGAAGATAAAAATCAAGAAAATAGAAAATCCCTAAGCTAGTTCTACATGTTATATATATATATCTATATAATAACTGGGAGGGGCAAGTTTAAAGAAATATGTATCCATATGTAAAAACCTGCAATAAAAAGCAATGGTTTTTATCAGCATGGCTTTTGTAACTGAAAATCCACAAAGACAAACATACAAACATACATGTATATGTACAGTAGTTCTGTAAGATTCTCATATTATATATCAGCATTATAAACTTTGACTTCTTTCTTGTAAAGGTTTTCTAGTCCATACTACTACACATATTGTAGACAATACTTGTAAAGGTTTTCTAGTCCATACTACTACACATATTGTAGACAATACTTGTAAAGGTTTTCTAGTCCATATTACTACACATATTGTAGACAATACTTGTAAAGGTTTTCTAGTCCATACTACTACACATATTGTAGACAATACTTGTAAAGGTTTTCTAGTCCATACAACTACACATATTGTAGACAATACTTGTAAAGGTTTTCTAGTCCATACTAACAACTACACATATTGTAGACAATACTTGTAAAGGTTTTCTAGTCCATACTAACAACTACACATATTGTAGACAATACTTGTAAAGGTTTTCTAGTCCATACTACTACACATATTGTAGACAATATTTGTAAAGGTTTTCTAGTCCATACTACTACACATATTGTAGACAATACTTGTAAAGGTTTTCTAGTCCATACTACTACACATATTGTAGACAATAAACTTTATTTTTATATCATAATTAATATGTACACTTTGGATTTAATACAAGTTTAACATGCATCATTCAGGAGAACTGGTCCCCACAGTATCAGAAATATGTATTTATACCTATCTAGACCTTAAATGAGTAATAATTATCAATCTAGAGAAACTGACAATAATGATAACATGTCTAGCTATAAACTGACAATAATGATGACATGTCTAGCTGCTGATGTCTAGTTCTTAAGTATTTTTTCAGCTACAGAACCATGGCTTTTAACAGTCTTTTTCAGCTGCTGGACTATAACTAAAGCAGATATTTTTTGGACTTTATATGGTTATAGAACAAGAGTGTTAAGAGCAGTGGTTCTACAACTGATAACTTGTTCATCCTAATCTATTAATTAACATTGATTGAAACTTTACAATATTTGAGTAGAGATTGAAGCAGGGATGATAACCATATACATGTACATATATCTGTTTAATGTTATACCCAGAACAATATCATAGAATAAACTAAAATGTCCAGAAAACACATACTTTTGGACAAATAAATCTTGCATAACAATTTTCTATCTTTTCTTTACTTCTTTTCCATTTCTCCGTACAATCATCATATTTGTTTTATTCAACAATAATATTTATCATATAGAGCAACGTCGGCAGTTTTCGTCCACTTAACGGGTTTTCTAATATGACGTCATAAGTGAATGAAACGTAATACAATATTTTGATATTTATTTTCTATCGATAGTAAGCAATTTGTTCCTTTATTGAAAAGTTTGAACTTTTTCCTCCACAAATCATTAACTTCTTTTAAAAACTTGATGATGAATCGGCAGTTTTCGTCCACTTCGACTATTTTCGTCCACTTTAAATAAACTACCAAAATGTTAAATTCAAATGGTCTGTTTCGCATTTCCATCAATGTTAAGTTTTAACGATTAATTTGTTAAATAAAAAAGTATAATAAAATCTTGGTAAATAAAAAAGTATAATAAAATCTAACTGCCGGTGTGGAAGCTATTTCATTAAATCATTGAATCATCTAATACTTCTCTTATTTTTCTTTCTATGTGATGTGAAAGGGAGTTGGCCAGCTTTGTGTTATTTCTATAAACCCTTCCGAAAAAGCTCATTTTTATTTTTGTTTTATTTTTACAGAAATGTCCGGCTTTATATAAAAAACGACATGGCAACATTTAATCGGTCGTCTATTGCCGGTCCGTGACGTCATTTTTAGATGTAAACAATGGCATCAAACTCAAAGTTTGTGAATGAAATGCACATACAACTCCATTTACTGGACGAAAATAGACGAATGGTAGAGAGAAATGAAAATAGTATCTAACTCGAATAAATTTAATAAAGATGTGCTTAAGCAGGAAGTATTCATATCAGTTTTATTCTGTTGGATACTATCGATGAACCCTGTGTGGTTTGGCGTGAATGAACTTATCAAATGAGCGAATGACTGTTGAGAAATGGGGGTATCTTTTTTACCATGTATCGTAAGACGCCATTATCGCGTGGCGAAAAAAACATATCAATGTTCATATGCTGCTAACTTTTTGTATAAGGATTACAAATTACCAAGACTTCATCTTTACGTACCTTGCTGCCAACTGCATACGCGCTCGTGCACATTTACCGGAAACTTTGCTTAATATGTTTAAAAATCCTGCGATAATAAAAAGTGGACGAAAACTGCCTCCGGACGAAAATTGCCGACGTTGCTCTACTGGAACTATATTCTGATATTTAAAACTGTGTTATGATGATATAATTATAGTTTAGATATGACTTCTGTTGTATAATGTTATACAACACTTAATGAGCCAGATGCCTTCATACTTTAGGTGTAAAAGTTCTGTTAGTTGAATTTAGATGTGAAGATATAAATGTTTCCTTTTATTAGAGTTTATTAGGCTATTAACATTTACCATATGTTGAAGTTCTGTTAAAACACCATTCATTACTAAATCTATTTTTTATGTCCTGCCATTTTACACTCTTTGAAGAAAGTTTTCTGCCTGTATATACCATATACATTTTTACTAGTTTTTATAATTATATATTTTTTGTGATTACAACACAAATTGCATCAACAATATTTTTTAGTGGCAATACATCCAGAAAATCTTTTATCTAAAACAATTAGAAATGCATCAGTATGTATCTTTTAAACTTTAGCTTATTTTCTAGCCACTGCAAAAGTATACATTTTTTTGTACTTGAGGAAGATTTGAGGAGCTGACAAATTAAATACAGATTTGATAGTAATAAGTCTCCCATATTTTGCACAGTTTGTAATTATTTGTTTTTTAATAGAACAATGTCTATATCGATATACCATCTAATTTTGATAGGAGATATTTCTGAAAGATTCATATATTTTTTTATTCAAAGAGCCAATTACTTTCTTTATTAATCTACTGCTCCTACCAGAGACAAATAATTAAAGAGACAGGGGACTGCTTGAGAGGACAATTGAGCCAACAATAATATAAATCACCTACAACCCTTCTTTATAAAGAGTACAGAGGGGAGAGGGGGCTTCTTGAGAGGACAATTGAGCCAACAATAATATAAATCACCTACAACCCTTCTTTATAAAGAGTACAGAGATCTGTACATATCATTTTTATCTTTAGTTATTCAGAAGATATTATTGACTTTGACAATTCTATTTTCTAATGTTCTTTCACAATGCAAAATATAAAACAAAGTTAACAAACACTGGTCATCTGGGTAAATTTATAATTTTGTTTAATAACTTAATGACTTTTTGGAATAAGTACTTTTTTTTTTTAGATATATATTAAAATAGGTTGAGGTTCACCTGCTTAATATGAATTTTCTATTTATTGTCCAAGGATCATTTTATGTACAAATTTGTGACTCTCTACTATACTAGTGATCATGTCTGTCCAGAACTTATAACTGTTGTTATTCTATAAAATATAATTAAGAATGTAAGTGTGCTGAATGTATTAAATGGTATTTATTATATCTTAATTATTAAATGTAAAACATATGGAGAAGTGTGTATGTTAGAATGAGGCACTTTTTTAAAACATGATTTGTTCATCACTTTTACAGTCCAATAAAAGTGAGGAGAAAACAACTAGTTAAATTCTTAAGTGTCCATAAAATATAAAAGTTAAGTAGAAGTTTTGGTTTCTTTTACTTGATCATTGTATATATGTTGATTTGTTTTGATACAGTACATGTATAGTATACCATGAACAAACACAAAGATGCATTAAAATGAAACTTGAAACAAGACATACCACAGAGTGTAACAGTACATGAATAACCACCTGTAATTACCTTACACCCAGGTAATTACCTAAATATTTAGTACTCAAGTGACCAATGTCACCAGTATAATGGATGGTTTTCACATCAATCAACATCATAAATTTAACAACAAAACATCTTTACATTTACATGAAATCAATCTCTATTACCTTGAAGAAGAGGATAATTCTAACTCCCTAAAGGAAGTCCAACCAAATGTCAAATTACCAATATGTTAAAGAAAACTGTCCTAGATAAACTTACAAGTAAGACAGTGCATGACAATTTATCTAAATAAATGACAAAAGGAGAAAGACATGTGAGACAATGTTCACAAATGTATATAGATTAAAATAGACAACCAATGTAAGGAAGGTGAACAAATGTATACAGATTAAAATAGACAACCAATATAAGGAAGGTGAACAAATGTATACAGATTAAAATAGACAACCAATGTAAGGAAGGTGAACAAATGTATACAGATTAAAATAGACAACCAATGTAAGGAAGGTGAACAAATGTATACAGATTAAAATAGACAACCAATGTAAGGAAGGTGAACAAATGTATACAGATTAAAATAGATAACCAATGTAAGGAAGGTGAACAAATGTATATAGATTAAAATAGACAACCAATGTAAGGAAGGTGAACAAATGTATACAGATTAAAATAGACAACCAATGTAAGGAAGGTGAACAAATGTATACAGATTAAAATAGACAACCAATGTAAAGAAGGTGAACAAATGTATACAGATTAAAATAGACAACCAATGTAAGGAAGGTGAACAAATGTATACAGATTAAAATAGACAACCAATGTAAAGAAGGTGAACAAATGTATACAGATTAAAATAGACAACCAATGTAAGGAAGGTGAACAAATGTATACAGATTAAAATAGACAACCAATGTAAAGAAGGTGAACAAATGTATACAGATTAAAATAGACAACCAATGTAAGGAAGGTGAACAAATGTATACAGATTAAAATAGACAACCAATGTAAAGAAGGTGAACAAATGTATACAGATTAAAATAGACAACCAATGTAAGGAAGGTGAACAAATGTATACAGATTAAAATAGACAACCAATGTAAGGAAGGTGAACAAATGTATACAGATTAAAATAGACAACCAATGTAAGGAAGGTGAACAAATGTATACAGATTAAAATAGACAACCAATGTAAGGAAGGTGAACAAATGTATACAGATTAAAATAGACAACCAATGTAAGGAAGGTGAACAAATGTATACAGATTAAAATAGACAACCAATGTAAGGAAGGTGAACAAATGTATATAGATTAAAATAGACAACCAATGTAAGGAAGGTGAACAAATGTATACAGATTAAAATAGACAACCAATGTAAGGAAGGTGAACAAATGTATACAGATTAAAATAGACAACCAATGTAAGGAAGGTGAACAAATGTATATAGATTAAAATAGACAACCAATGTAAGGAAGGTGAACAAATGTATACAGATTAAAATAGACAACCAATGTAAGGAAGGTGAACAAATGTATACAGATTAAAATAGACAACCAATGTAAGGAAGGTGAACAAATGTATACAGATTAAAATAGACAACCAATGTAAAGAAGGTGAACAAATGTATACAGATTAAAATAGACAACCAATGTAAGGAAGGTGAACAAATGTATACAGATTAAAATAGACAACCAATGTAAGGAAGGTGAACAAATGTATACAGATTAAATAGACAACCAATGTAAGGAAGGTGAACAAATGTATACAGATTAAAATAGACAACCAATGTAAGGAAGGTGAACAAATGTATACAGATTAAAATAGATAACCAATGTAAGGAAGGTGAACAAATGTATATAGATTAAAATAGACAACCAATGTAAGGAAGGTGAACAAATGTATATAGATTAAAATAGACAACCAATGTAAAGAAGGTGAACAAATGTATACAGATTAAAATAGACAACCAATGTAAGGAAGGTGAACAAATGTATACAGATTAAAATAGACAACCAATGTAAGGAAGGTGAACAAATGTATACAGATTAAAATAGACAACCAATGTAAGGAAGGTGAACAAATGTATACAGATTAAAATAGACAACCAATGTAAGGAAGGTGAACAAATGTATACAGATTAAAATAGACAACCAATGTAAGGAAGGTGAACACATGTATACAGATTAAAATAGACAACCAATGTAAGGAAGGTGAACAAATGTATACAGATTAAAATAGACAACCAATGTAAGGAAGGTGAACAAATGTATATAGATTAAAATAGACAACCAATGTAAGGAAGGTGAACAAATGTATATAGATTAAAATAGACAACCAATGTAAGGAAGGTGAACAAATGTATACAGATTAAAATAGACAACCAATGTAAGGAAGGTGAACAAATGTATACAGATTAAAATAGACAACCAATGTAAGGAAGGTGAACAAATGTATACAGATTAAAATAGACAACCAATGTAAGGAAGGTGAACAAATGTATATAGATTAAAATAGACAACCAATGTAAGGAAGGTGAACAAATGTATACAGATTAAAATAGACAACCAATGTAAGGAAGGTGAACAAATGTATACAGATTAAAATAGACAACCAATGTAAAGAAGGTGAACAAATGTATACAGATTAAAATAGACAACCAATGTAAGGAAGGTGAACAAATGTATATAGATTAAAATAGACAACCAATGTAAGGAAGGTGAACAAATGTATACAGATTAAAATAGACAACCAATGTAAGGAAGGTGAACAAATGTATACAGATTAAAATAGACAACCAATGTAAGGAAGGTGAACAAATGTATACAGATTAAAATAGACAACCAATGTAAGGAAGGTGAACAAATGTATACAGATTAAAATAGATAACCAATGTAAGGAAGGTGAACAAATGTATATAGATTAAAATAGACAACCAATGTAAGGAAGGTGAACAAATGTATATAGATTAAAATAGACAACCAATGTAAAGAAGGTGAACAAATGTATACAGATTAAAATAGACAACCAATGTAAGGAAGGTGAACAAATGTATACAGATTAAAATAGACAACCAATGTAAGGAAGGTGAACAAATGTATATAGATTAAAATAGACAACCAATGTAAGGAAGGTGAACAAATGTATACAGATTAAAATAGACAACCAATGTAAGGAAGGTGAACAAATGTATACAGATTAAAATAGACAACCAATGTAAAGAAGGTGAACAAATGTATATAGATTAAAATAGACAACCAATGTAAGGAAGGTGAACAAATGTATACAGATTAAAATAGACAACCAATGTAAGGAAGGTGAACAAATGTATACAGATTAAAATAGATAACCAATGTAAGGAAGGTGAACAAATGTATACAGATTAAAATAGACAACCAATGTAAGGAAGGTGAACAAATGTATACAGATTAAAATAGACAACCAATGTAAGGAAGGTGAACAAATGTATACAGATTAAAATAGACAACCAATGTAAGGAAGGTGAACAAATGTATACAGATTAAAATAGACAACCAATGTAAGGAAGGTGAACAAATGTATACAGATTAAAATAGACAACCAATGTAAGGAAGGTGAACAAATGTATATAGATTAAAATAGACAACCAATGTAAGGAAGGTGAACAAATGTATACAGATTAAAATAGACAACCAATGTAAGGAAGGTGAACAAATGTATACAGATTAAAATAGACAACCAATGTAAGGAAGGTGAACAAATGTATACAGATTAAAATAGACAACCAATGTAAGGAAGGTGAACAAATGTATACAGATTAAAATAGACAACCAATGTAAGGAAGGTGAACAAATGTATACAGATTAAAATAGACAACCAATGTAAGGAAGGTGAACAAATGTATATAGATTAAAATAGACAACCAATGTAAGGAAGGTGAACAAATGTATACAGATTAAAATAGACAACCAATGTAAGGAAGGTGAACAAATGTATACAGATTAAAATAGACAACCAATGTAAGGAAGGTGAACAAATGTATATAGATTAAAATAGACAACCAATGTAAGGAAGGTGAACAAATGTATACAGATTAAAATAGACAACCAATGTAAAGAAGGTGAACAAATGTATACAGATTAAAATAGACAACCAATGTAAGGAAGGTGAACAAATGTATACAGATTAAAATAGACAACCAATGTAAGGAAGGTGAACAAATGTATACAGATTAAAATAGACAACCAATGTAAGGAAGGTGAACAAATGTATACAGATTAAAATAGACAACCAATGTAAGGAAGGTGAACAAATGTATATAGATTAAAATAGACAACCAATGTAAGGAAGGTGAACAAATGTATACAGATTAAAATAGACAACCAATGTAAAGAAGGTGAACAAATGTATACAGATTAAAATAGACAACCAATGTAAGGAAGGTGAACAAATGTATATAGATTAAAATAAACAACCAATGTAAAGAAGGTGAACAAATGTATATAGATTAAAATAGACAACCAATGTAAGGAAGGTGAACAAATGTATATAGATTAAAATAGACAACCAATGTAAGGAAGGTGAACAAATGTATACAGATTAAAATAGACAACCAATGTAAGGAAGGTGAACAAATGTATACAGATTAAAATAGACAACCAATGTAAAGAAGGTGAACAAATGTATACAGATTAAAATAGACAACCAATGTAAGGAAGGTGAACAAATGTATACAGATTAAAATAGACAACCAATGTAAGGAAGGTGAACAAATGTATACAGATTAAAATAGACAACCAATGTAAGGAAGGTGAACAAATGTATACAGATTAAAATAGATAACCAATGTAAGGAAGGTGAACAAATGTATATAGATTAAAATAGACAACCAATGTAAAGAAGGTGAACAAATGTATATAGATTAAAATAGACAACCAATGTAAGGAAGGTGAACAAATGTATACAGATTAAAATAGACAACCAATGTAAAGAAGGTGAACAAATGTATACAGATTAAAATAGACAACCAATGTAAGGAAGGTGAACAAATGTATACAGATTAAAATAGACAACCAATGTAAGGAAGGTGAACAAATGTATACAGATTAAAATAGACAACCAATGTAAGGAAGGTGAACAAATGTATACAGATTAAAATAGATAACCAATGTAAGGAAGGTGAACAAATGTATATAGATTAAAATAGACAACCAATGTAAAGAAGGTGAACAAATGTATATAGATTAAAATAGACAACCAATGTAAGGAAGGTGAACAAATGTATATAGATTAAAATAGACAACCAATGTAAGGAAGGTGAACAAATGTATACAGATTAAAATAGACAACCAATGTAAGGAAGGTGAACAAATGTATACAGATTAAAATAGACAACCAATGTAAGGAAGGTGAACAAATGTATATAGATTAAAATAGACAACCAATGTAAGGAAGGTGAACAAATGTATATAGATTAAAATAGACAACCAATGTAAGGAAGGTGAACAAATGTATACAGATTAAAATAGACAACCAATGTAAGGAAGGTGAACAAATGTATACAGATTAAAATAGATAACCAATGTAAGGAAGGTGAACAAATGTATACAGATTAAAATAGACAACCAATGTAAGGAAGGTGAACAAATGTATACAGATTAAAATAGATAACCAATGTAAGGAAGGTGAACAAATGTATACAGATTAAAATAGACAACCAATGTAAGGAAGGTGAACAAATGTATATAGATTAAAATAGACAACCAATGTAAGGAAGGTGAACAAATGTATACAGATTAAAATAGACAACCAATGTAAAGAAGGTGAACAAATGTATATAGATTAAAATAGACAACCAATGTAAGGAAGGTGAACAAATGTATATAGATTAAAATAGACAACCAATGTAAGGAAGGTGAACAAATGTATACAGATTAAAATAGACAACCAATGTAAGGAAGGTGAACAAATGTATACAGATTAAAATAGACAACCAATGTAAGGAAGGTGAACAAATGTATACAGATTAAAATAGACAACCAAGGTAAGGAAGGTGAACAAATGTATACAGATTAAAATAGACAACCAATGTAAGGAAGGTGAACAAATGTATACAGATTAAAATAGACAACCAATGTAAGGAAGGTGAACAAATGTATACAGATTAAAATAGACAACCAATGTAAGGAAGGTGAACAAATGTATACAGATTAAAATAGACAACCAATGTAAGGAAGGTGAACAAATGTATATAGATTAAAATAGACAACCAATGTAAGGAAGGTGAACAAATGTATATAGATTAAAATAGACAACCAATGTAAGGAAGGTGAACAAATGTATACAGATTAAAATAGACAACCAATGTAAGGAAGGTGAACAAATGTATACAGATTAAAATAGACAACCAATGTAAGGAAGGTGAACAAATGTATATAGATTAAAATAGACAACCAATGTAAGGAAGGTGAACAAATGTATACAGATTAAAATAGACAACCAATGTAAGGAAGGTGAACAAATGTATACAGATTAAAATAGACAACCAATGTAAGGAAGGTGAACAAATGTATATAGATTAAAATAGACAACCAATGTAAGGAAGGTGAACAAATGTATACAGATTAAAATAGACAACCAATGTAAAGAAGGTGAACAAATGTATACAGATTAAAATAGACAACCAATGTAAGGAAGGTGAACAAATGTATATAGATTAAAATAGACAACCAATGTAAGGAAGGTGAACAAATGTATACAGATTAAAATAGACAACCAATGTAAGGAAGGTGAACAAATGTATACAGATTAAAATAGACAACCAATGTAAAGAAGGTGAACAAATGTATATAGATTAAAATAGACAACCAATGTAAGGAAGGTGAACAAATGTATACAGATTAAAATAGACAACCAATGTAAGGAAGGTGAACAAATGTATACAGATTAAAATAGACAACCAATGTAAAGAAGGTGAACAAATGTATATAGATTAAAATAGACAACCAATGTAAGGAAGGTGAACAAATGTATACAGATTAAAATAGACAACCAATGTAAGGAAGGTGAACAAATGTATACAGATTAAAATAGACAACCAATGTAAGGAAGGTGAACAAATGTATATAGATTAAAATAGACAACCAATGTAAGGAAGGTGAACAAATGTATATAGATTAAAATAAACAACCAATGTAAAGAAGGTGAACAAATGTATACAGATTAAAATAGACAACCAATGTAAGGAAGGTGAACAAATGTATACAGATTAAAATAGACAACCAATGTAAGGAAGGTGAACAAATGTATACAGATTAAAATAGACAACCAATGTAAGGAAGGTGAACAAATGTATACAGATTAAAATAGACAACCAATGTAAGGAAGGTGAACAAATGTATATAGATTAAAATAGACAACCAATGTAAGGAAGGTGAACAAATGTATACAGATTAAAATAGACAACCAATGTAAAGAAGGTGAACAAATGTATATAGATTAAAATAGACAACCAATGTAAGGAAGGTGAACAAATGTATACAGATTAAAATAGACAACCAATGTAAGGAAGGTGAACAAATGTATATAGATTAAAATAGACAACCAATGTAAGGAAGGTGAACAAATGTATACAGATTAAAATAGACAACCAATGTAAGGAAGGTGAACAAATGTATACAGATTAAAATAGACAACCAATGTAAGGAAGGTGAACAAATGTATACAGATTAAAATAGACAACCAATGTAAGGAAGGTGAACAAATGTATATAGATTAAAATAGACAACCAATGTAAGGAAGGTGAACAAATGTATACAGATTAAAATAGACAACCAATGTAAAGAAGGTGAACAAATGTATACAGATTAAAATAGACAACCAATGTAAGGAAGGTGAACAAATGTATATAGATTAAAATAGACAACCAATGTAAGGAAGGTGAACAAATGTATATAGATTAAAATAGACAACCAATGTAAAGAAGGTGAACAAATGTATACAGATTAAAATAGACAACCAATGTAAGGAAGGTGAACAAATGTATACAGATTAAAATAGACAACCAATGTAAAGAAGGTGAACAAATGTATATAGATTAAAATAGACAACCAATGTAAGGAAGGTGAACAAATGTATACAGATTAAAATAGACAACCAATGTAAAGAAGGTGAACAAATGTATACAGATTAAAATAGACAACCAATGTAAGGAAGGTGAACAAATGTATATAGATTAAAATAGACAACCAATGTAAGGAAGGTGAACAAATGTATATAGATTAAAATAGACAACCAATGTAAGGAAGGTGAACAAATGTATACAGATTAAAATAGACAACCAATGTAAAGAAGGTGAACAAATGTATATAGATTAAAATAGACAACCAATGTAAGGAAGGTGAACAAATGTATATAGATTAAAATAGACAACCAATGTAAGGAAGGTGAACAAATGTATATAGATTAAAATAGACAACCAATGTAAGGAAGGTGAACAAATGTATACAGATTAAAATAGACAACCAATGTAAGGAAGGTGAACAAATGTATATAGATTAAAATAGACAACCAATGTAAGGAAGGTGAACAAATGTATACAGATTAAAATAGACAACCAATGTAAGGAAGGTGAACAAATGTATACAGATTAAAATAGACAACCAATGTAAGGAAGGTGAACAAATGTATACAGATTAAAATAGACAACCAATGTAAGGAAGGTGAACAAATGTATACAGATTAAAATAGACAACCAATGTAAGGAAGGTGAACAAATGTATATAGATTAAAATAGACAACCAATGTAAGGAAGGTGAACAAATGTATACAGATTAAAATAGACAACCAATGTAAGGAAGGTGAACAAATGTATATAGATTAAAATAGACAACCAATGTAAAGAAGGTGAACAAATGTATACAGATTAAAATAGACAACCAATGTAAAGAAGGTGAACAAATGTATACAGATTAAAATAGACAACCAATGTAAGGAAGGTGAACAGGCATCATATTGTATTGTTAAACTCCAAAGAGCAAGAATATGTTCTGTAGCTTTACTTTGCAGAAAGAAAAGAGAAAAAGAGATAGTGTGTACGGCTAAGATGTGAGTTGTCCATGGGAGACATAGATGTGAGTTGTCCATGGGAGACATAGATGTGAGTTGTCCATGGGAGACATAGATGTGAGTTGTCCATGGGAGACATAGATGTGAGTTGTCCATGGGAGACATGTGTTGTCTGACATAGCAGTTTGTTTAATGGTACATTGTATGCATCAACAAGAATAAGTTTTTCTAAATTTGGCTTTTGGGCAAGTACAGGTACATGTAGGTGAAAAAAAATAAGGCAAAGACTGAAAGTGTATTATCCTTGACAGTTTAAAGAATGTTTTGTCTTCTGAATCAAGTGTCTGTATTATAGACTTTTAACTTCAGGAAATACTATTTTACTAGTGAATGACTTAGTTCTATATAGATATTTTGCAGGAAAGAAGTTCATATACACAGTAACATATACAGTGACTTTAATCTAAGTATCAGTAAACGTAGAACAAAGACTTCCTAGTTATAATAACATACTTGATATGTTAACAGTGATAAAGGGTGTATAGGAAATATTGAATAAGACACAGTATCCTACTTAACATAGGTAGCACTATATAATACCAATGTCATTACATCCTCAATACAAAAGGATATGGTGACCTTCTGGTTAAGTACCATAGTCCAATTAGAAGCTATTTTCAGTCCTTATAACCTCAATTTTTATATTTTACACAAGTGAATTGTAACATTATATAAAATTAGATTGACCAAATCAGATCTAGAACGGATGGAAGTTAAACGTATATCTTTTAAAGTATATTTGTTAGTGAGGAAGTATAATGTTTGTTCAAATAATAACTCTGGGAACTGTCAACGGTTCCCAGGCTCAACCAGCAGAGCTGTCCAGCATGTCCCACGGCCATGTGGTGGAGAGCGGTTGCCCTTTCCCTATGATGGGGTTCCCAGATTATAATAGTAGAAAGCTTGACCATGAACAACTGTGGCTAACATGTTTGGATTGTGTCACACTTACTGCATGTTAATTAAAGATATCTTTGGTAGATTTCGAAATAAAAGAGTAGATGATTTGCAGCCGCTACAAAAGGCTAAATGTTTCAACAAGACAGGTCTATGAAACATTTTTGACCATCTGGCATCATAAGAGTTGTATCTCTCACTGTACAATGTTGATACAATACCAAGTAATAATAGCTTATCAACTCATGCATCCATTATATGCAAATTTTTCAAAAATCCTCATCTGTTCAAAGTTCTTCTAAAATTCTCTGATGGTATCATTCATATGGCACAGGTAAAGTAATAAGGGTAGGTATTAACTAAAATCTTTGTCAAACACAGGTAAATCATGCAGGTATAGTAAATGTTTAAGGTTTTTAATTAACAGATATATATTTACTGTTGCAAAATATCATTCATATTAATGTTATTAGAACTACTGAAAATTTCTTTCTGAAGGTTACAATATACATCTGACAAATGTAATGTTTAAAAGATGCAAAGGATTCAGGAAGATCGGGGAAACAGTAATCCAATGCTTTAAAAAACAAAATGGAATCTTCTGATCTAAGACATAAATCATGAATGAGTATATTCATACATCTATCAGTATTATCTATACATGTATGATGACTACCGGTAATTAAAGAATTTGTCCTACCCTGTTTGTCTGAAAGGAAAATTGAAGGTTATATAACTGATGCTTGAACACATTTTTTCTTTCATCTTATTGCCTTAAATTAAACTACTCGTACATGTAGTGTGTATCTCCTAACAACAGAACACTCCATAGAAAGGATAACATTCTAATTTTGTCTTTGTTTTAAAAGATGGTTCTGAGAATCATTACACAGAAAATGTAATATGTCTTCTGATCTTAATCACAATTATTTATGAGTTTAAAATGGGGATATTTTTAGCAACAACATGTATGGAAAGCCCCATGGAAGAGAGATGTTGTATTGCTGTACTCCTACTGGAATATACATGTATGGAAAGTCCCGTGGAAGAGAGATGTTGTATTGCTGTACTCCCACTGGGATATACATGTATGGAAAGTCCCACGGAAGGGAGATGTTGTATTGCTGTAATCCTACTGGGATATACATGTATGGAAAGTCCCATGGAAGGGAGATGTTGTATTGCTGTACTCCCACTGGGATATACATGTATGGAAAGTCCCACGGAAGGGAGATGTTGTATTGCTGTACTCCCACTGGGATATACATGTATGGAAAGTCCCACGGAAGGGAGATGTTGTATTGCTGTAATCCTACTGGGATATACATGTATGGAAAGTCCCATGGAAGGGAGATGTTGTATTGCTGTACTCCCACTAGGATATACATGTATGGAAAGTCCCATGGAAGGGAGAGGTTGTATTGCTGTACTCCCACTGGGATATACATGTATGGAAAGTCCCGTGGAAGAGAGATGTTGTATTGCTGTACTCCCACTGGGATATACATGTATGGAAAGTCCCACGGAAGGGAGATGTTGTATTGCTGTAATCCTACTGGGATATACATGTATGGAAAGTCCCATGGAAGGGAGATGTGGTATTGCTGTACTCCCACTGGGATATACATGTATGGAAAGTCCCACGGAAGGGATATGTTGTATTGCTGTACTCCTACTGGGATATACATGTATGGAAAGTCCCACGGAAGGGAGATGTTGTATTGCTGTAATCCTACTGGGATATACATGTATGGAAAGTCCCATGGAAGGGAGTTGTTTTATTGCTGTACTCCCACTGGGATATACATGTATGGAAAGTCCCACGGACGGGAGATGTTGTATTGCTGTACTCCCACTAGGATATACATGTATGGAAAGTCCCATGGAAGGGAGATGTTGTATTGCTGTACTCCCACTGGGATATACATGTATGGATTGTATTGCTGTAATCCCACTGGGATATACATGTATGGAAAGCCCATGGAAGAGAGGCTTCACTGCTGTACTCCCACTGGGATATACATGTATGGAAAGTTCCATCGAAGAGAGAGAGGTTGTATTGCTGTACTCCCACTGGGATATACATGTATGGAAAGTCCCATGGAAGAGAGAGGTTGTATTGCTGTATTCCCACTGGGATATACATGTATGGAAAGTCCCATGGAAGGGAGAGGTTGTATTGCTGTACTCCCACTGGGATATACATGTATGGAAAGTCCCATGAAAGGGAGTTGGTATTGCTGTACTCCCACTGGGATATACATGTACAAATGTATGGAAAGCCCCATGGAAGGGAGAGGTTGTATTGCTGTACCCCCACTGGGATATACATGTATGGAAAGTCCCATGGAAGGGAGAGGTTGTATTGCTGTACTCCCACTGGGATATACATGTATGGAAAGTCCCATGGAAGGGAGAGGTTGTATTGCTGTACTCCCACTGGGATATACATGTATGGAAAATCCCATGGAAGGGAGAGGTTGTATTGCTGTACTCCCACTGGGATATACATATATGGAAAGTCCCATGGAAGGGAGAGGTTGTATTGCTGTACTCCCACTGGGAAATACATGTATGTAAAGTCCCATGGAAGAGAAAGGATGTATTGCTGTACTCCCACTGGGACATACATCATTACATGTATGGAAAGCCCCATGGAAGAGAGAGGTTGGACTGCTTTACTCCCACTGGGATATACTGTACATGTATGGAAAGCCCCATGGAAGGGAGATGTTGTATTGCTGTACTCCCACTGGGATATACATGTATGGAAAGCCCATGGAAGATAGGCTTCACTGCTGTACTCCCACTGGGATATACATGTATGGAAAGTTCCATCGAAGAGAGAGAGGTTGTATTGCTGTACTCCCACTGGGATATACATGTATGGAAAGTCCCATGGAAGAGAGAGGTTGTATTGCTGTATTCCCACTGGGATATACATGTATGGAAAGTCCCATGGAAGGGAGAGGTTGTATTGCTGTACTCCCACTGGGATATACATGTATGGAAAGTCCCATGAAAGGGAGTCGGTATTGCTGTACTCCCACTGGGATATACATGTACAAATGTATGGAAAGCCCCATGGAAGGGAGAGGTTGTATTGCTGTACCCCCACTGGGATATACATGTATGGAAAGTCCCATGGAAGGGAGAGGTTGTATTGCTGTACTCCCACTGGGATATACATGTATGGAAAGTCCCATGGAAGGGAGAGGTTGTATTGCTGTACTCCCACTGGGATATACATGTATGGAAAATCCCATGGAAGGGAGAGGTTGTATTGCTGTACTCCCACTGGGATATACATATATGGAAAGTCCCATGGAAGGGAGAGGTTGTATTGCTGTACTCCCACTGGGATATACATGTATGTAAAGTCCCATGGAAGAGAAAGGATGTATTGCTGTACTCCCACTGGGACATACATCATTACATGTATGGAAAGCCCCATGGAAGAGAGAGGTTGGACTGCTTTACTCCCACTAGGATATACATGTATGGAAAGTCCCATGGAAGAGAGAGGTTGTACTGCTGTACTCCCACTGGGATATACTGTACATGTATGGAAAGCCCCATGGAAGGGAGATGTTGTATTGCTGTACTCCCACTGGGATATACATGTATGGAAAGCCCATGGAAGAGAGGCTTCACTGCTGTACTCCCACTGGGATATACATGTATGGAAAGTTCCATTGAAGAGAGAGAGGTTGTATTGCTATACTCCCACTGGGATATACATGTATGGAAAGTCCCATGGAAGGGAGAGGTTGTATTGCTGTACTCCCACTGGGATATACATGTATGGAAAGCCCATGGAAGAGAGTCTTCACTGCTGTACTCCCACTGGGATATACATGTATGGAAAGTTCCATCGAAGAGAGAGGTTGTATTGCTGTACTCCCACTGGGATATACATGTATGGAAAGTCCCATGGAAGAGAGAGGTTGTATTGCTGTACTTCCACTGGGATATACATGCATGGAAAGTCCCATGGAAGAGAGGCTTCACTGCTGTACTCCCACTGGGATATACATGCATGGAAAGCCCATGGAAGAGAGGCTTCACTGCTGTATTCCCACTGGGATATACATGTATGGAAAGTTCCATCGAAGAGAGAGAGGTTGTATTGCTGTACTCCCACTGGGATATACATGTATGGAAAATCCCATGGAAGAGAGAGGTTGTATTGCTGTACTCCCACTGGGATATACATGTATGGAAAGTCCCATGGAAGGGAGAGTCAGTAATGCTGTACTCCCACTGGGATATACATGCACAAATGTATGGAAAGCCCCATGGAAGGGAGAGGTTGTATTGCTGTACTCCCACTGGGATATACATGTATGGAAAGTCCCATGGAAGGGAGAGGTTGTATTGCTGTACTCCCACTGGGATATACATGTATGGAAAGTCCCATGGAAGGGAGAGGTTGTATTGCTGTACTCCCACTGGGATATACATGTATGGAAAATCCCATGGAAGGGAGAGGTTGTATTGCTGTACTCCCACTGGGATATACATGTATGGAAAGTCCCATGGAAGGGAGAGGTTGCATTGCTGTACTCCCACTGGGACATACATCATTACATGTATGGAAAGCCCCATGGAAGAGAGAGGTTGGACTGCTTTACTCCCACTAGGATATACATGTATGGAAAGTCCCATGGAAGAGAGGTTGTACTGCTGTACTCCCACTGGGATATACTGTACATGTATGGAAAGCCCCATGGAAGGGAGATGTTGTATTGCTGTACTCCCACTGGGATATACATGTATGGAAAACCCCTTGGAAGAGAGAATTTATACTGCTGTGCTCCCACTGCAGGGTTTCAGTTTGGCATTGGTCATCGACCAAGGGCCGATAATTTGCGTATATGACAGGAAATAATTTGACATTGCTGGCAAAATGACTGTTTGTTCCAAAATTAGTGGTCAAAAAGACAGATACATGCTACTTATGCATCGGACACGTGATCGAATATTTTTGTTGACAAGCTGTCTCAATCAGCAAACCTTGGCCGAATCCGTTACTCATTGTTGCGAAGCGAGAATTGCAACCTGTCTATTAGTAACAATTAAATTGATTGGTTGATTTCCACTTTCCACCCCCCCCCCCCCCCAATACCCAATCGGAAAATTCTTTAGTAAAAAATTTTCTTTCCCTTACCCTGATACGTTAAATAATATTTGATTGGTTCTTTAACCGTACTTCAACCAATGAAATAGCCCGATGCATTACGTTCGAGGTCATTTTTACGAAGCATGCCACCAAAGAAGAAACTTTGATTGCCCGAAGACCAGCCGATGCTTGGGATTTGGAAAGTCTCAGCCTCCCAGTCCCGGTCAGACTGATTCTGAACCTGATACATCTAATGTCAGTAATGATGCAAATCAGGCGAAATCTCTTAAGTCTTTGACTCATTCCTCATTGGTGAATTTCATTTTAATTTCTATTTATTTTCACTTAAATTTAACTTTTTTTTGGAAAGAGATGGTGACCTCTGAAAACCTGTCTGGCTGTCAATTCCAAATATCATAATAAGTATGCATGTTTGAAACAAATGAATATTAAATTAAGCTCCAGCTGCATCTTAATGAATCAAACCACACCTTAATATATCATTAAATGACCTATAAGTTTTAGGCAAATTAGGACATAATTGGCCTATTGAATAAGTGCCTTTCAGGACAAAAGGCCTGAGGAATTTATATGAGTTAGGTCATTTGACCTTAGTATAATAAAATCCAGCTGAAACCCTGCACTGGGATATACATGTATCAGTCTTTGCCTTAATTTTTTCACCTACTTGCCTAAAGCCAAATTTTCTATCTATTCAAACAAATTATTTCATAATTTTCACTTGTTCGAATCCAGTTTTACTTGTCCCGGGCTGCAGGCAAGTGGGTTAGCACAAAAACTGATGTATGGAAAGTGCCATGGAAGGGAGAGGATAAGTTGCTGTACTCCCACTGGGATATTCTGGTACATGTTTGGAAAGTCCCATGGAAGGGAGAGGATAAGTTGCTGTACTCCCACTGGGATATTCTGGTACATGTTTGGAAAGTTCTTTCCATTTCAAATGTATTTACATGATTTTGTATCATTGACTTCAGGGTGTAAATTACATAAATTAGTATGCTATCGTTAATATACCATATACGTTGATTGAACACCATTGTATAACATACCTTAGCTTGTTGATTCTCAAACAGTGCTTTAAATTATTTGGCTAATTTAACTAGATTTGTTGTAGTATTTAATGATAGATAACACAACTGTGAGCTTTTTTTTAACAAAATTCTAGTAATAATAATTTAAGCAATACCTGTGTACATGGTTTCCTTAAGTTGACACAAAGACCGTCTGCTTCTGTGGAGTAATGATCTACTAATTCAGATAAAGTCCTAAATGTTACTCTTCTGGCTATAAAGAATCCTCCCTCATCAAGCTGTCTTATTCTGTAATGTTTTACTGTATCACCATCCCTCACTGAAACATATTGAAAATATTCTAAATCCTCCTCACGATCATCATGAATAATTCTTAAAATTAATACAATAAATATAACTTACAAAAAAATCTGATTCCATAACAAGGCAAATAAGTTATAAATTGATACATGTCTCCTACAGTTTAATATCTTTGGGAGGAGATGTAAAAATAAAATAATATTAAAATGGCCACAGTTCAGCCATCTTGAATTTTGTTTTTTAATTGCATGCATGAACTATTCTTTATGAAGGTCTTCACTTCAAAGCATTTAAGCTCATAATTAATCTCAAACAACTTTCCCAGTTATATGTGGTCTTACATAAAACTAAAAAAGGTAGACTAAAATTTCATCAAAATAAAAAAAACATATTTTGTAACTACCACATATCAGCTATTCATTATGCACTGCTTAACTACAGTGTGCTCTAGTACAAAGCAGACATCATCATCATCTCCTCGAATAGAACATGTTGAAAAACAGTTGAATATTGTTCTTGCCGTGAAATACATTGCAGCAGGACTACTGTATGTTATTACATAATTTTAAAGAAATTTTACCAAACTCAACTGAATATTGCATCATTCATTAGTCCATGTTGTGAGATACAAATGTACCTGCACATGGTGTATATGATAAAAAGTTTACCTGATAGTGAGTAATCGTTCCTTCTACTTTCACTATCTCTGATTAAAAATGCACCATGTTCATTTTCTGGCAAAAGTAGCTTCTTTTCTGCTTCAACACGTTTAATTTTACCAAAATACCATCTGCAAAATAAAATCAAAATTGATCAAGCAAAAGAATTATAAATATAATTCCACTTTATATATGAATGCTGTCTTCTGATTGGTTGATAAAAGGTGTATTCTTAGTTTGTTTCCACTTTATCCCCATCGCCGGGGTATTTCTCCTTGGAAATTCCGTATAGCATGGTATTTGCGTTACTAGGCAAATACCCCGCTCGAAGAAAAAATCTCTTTTTTAAATAGTTTTATTAATTTGACGTCACGGATGTAATTCCGAATTACTCGGGTTTCTTCTTTCAACCAACGTTAAAGTAAAGAAAAAATAGGAAGAACTGTTTTAGATACCTAAAACTTATGTCTCCCCTTAATGCGACCATCTGTACAACAATAAGTTACACTTTATGAGTTGAATGATACTATTTAAAAAACAATTATTCGACCTTGAGGTCAAAGGTCAAGGTCCCACAAAGGTCATTATGGTACGTGACACACCGCCTTATGGTCATGCACCCACATACCAAATATCATTGACCTATCTCGAAAGACAAAAAAGTTATGGTCCGGCAAGCTTCGCTGAGAAGAAGCAGAAGAAAAAATCAGACTAAAACAATATGTCTCCCTTTGTTCGAAGGGGAGACATAATTACAGAGGACAGAGTTAGCCGTTATGTTTGAACATTTCAGATTTATTTGCATTATATTTTTAACATGTATATTGCAGCAAAACTGTGATTTATTCTATTTTCGATTTTGTTCCAGAAATACACATCTTTGAAAATATTTTTCCTGTTTTCCTAGATTGATAAAAGTTTTGGAAATCAAATGAACGAGGTGGTCTGAAGTTCTGAACCTGCTTGCATACCACTGTTTTACTGGCTGTTAAATATTCGGCAGAATTTTAAACAAATATATCCTGTTAGTGATGGTTTTATTTGCGAAAAATACCGGTTTCGAGAACAGTCTAATTTCCCTATGGCGGCTCAGGAAATTGGCCTCTCCTCTCAACTGGTATTTTTCGCAAATAACCCTCACTAACAGGATATATTTGCATATAACATCTAGACTAAATAATACAGTATATGGGAAACTAGAGGCTCCCAGGAGCCTGTATAGCTCACCTGGGTATAATAACAACATCAGTCAATAAAACTTGATAACTTCGGTCCAAAAATAACAAACGTAGCCCTCGTCATTGTAGACCCCCTCTCCAAAAAAAATTTGGGCAGGTATTCCCCCTTTAACGTACGTTATCAACATTGATGTAAAAAAACATAAATGTCAATGATTCTCAAAATTTCGCTTTTGCTACTTCACATTTCATAATAGAGTTGTTTCCCATTGATTATTTGAGTAACCAAAAGCAATGCAAGTCAACCAAAAAAATGCATTTCAAGAGGAATAACTCTTCACACAGTTGTCGGATATTTTCAACTGTGGAACTTTTTTGTAGATCTTGACATGCTGAACATTTTTGCAGTTTAAACTTAACATCTATATCTTATAGTTTTTGAAATAACGGACGGAAAGTATTAAAATTTTGAAAATTTGATGAAAAAAGGGCAATAACTCCAAAATGGGTAAGGGGATTTACTTAAAAATTGCAGGGTAGGTAGATCTCGACATGCTGCACATTTTTGCTGTTTAAACTTAACATCTATCTCTTATAGTTTTTGAAATAAAGGACGAAAACTATTAAAATGTTGATGAAAAAAGGGCAATAACTCCAAAATGGGTAATGGGATTTACTTCAAAATTTCAGGGTAGGTAGATCTTGACATGCTGCACATTTTTGCAATTTAAACTTAACATCTATCTCTTATAGTTTTTGAAATAAAGGACGAAAAATATTAAAATTTTGAAAATTTGATGAAAAAAGGGAAATAACTCCAAAATGGGTAATGGGATTTCAGAGTTCGCGAATATCGTCGGTCCCGACCGCCAAAATTTCATAAGGTCCGGTATTTCAGCGCCTTGAGGCGGTCCGATTGTCCAACTGTTCGTCTCGTGAAAAAGTCTGTTGTGGTGCGTTGGGAAATAGTTGGTAATTGGTTGGATAATAATTGAACTGGTTCTCGATCTTTCTCTGCCGTTTTTTTAGCACCGTAACTTCCTAACAGATACCAGTTCAATTAATGGCAGCATGGCCGATTCGCTTCTCGACTGGTGCAAGGCCAGGGAAATGGCCACACGCTCCCGATTTAAACGGAGAGGACACAAAAAGAAATATGCTGCAGAAGAATAAAATATTATACAAATGAAAGATGTATTTAACTGTTTATTTTCAGGTTTGCTGTTGATGTTCCAGTTTCACCCTAACTTGGCCTAAGGCCAAAGAAAAAAAATTGTTGGTTTCCCCTAACCCTGCCGGGTTAATTTTATCCTGCCTGGTCAATTAATTTTATTGGCATTTTTAGTAGAAACAAATATTTTTGAAGCCAGCCATGTCACTTTTTTCAGCATGAAATAGAAATTTTAATTGTTTTCTCTCTTTTTTTTCCATGGATACAAGAATAAAACCGAGTTATTTAATTACCCTCCAAAGAGGAATAGCAGAACAAGTATGATCATTAGGAGCATACATGTATTATTCTAGTAAAGAAATGAAAAATGAAAAAATAAAACAAAAAGCCTGCCCGTCGGGTTATGAAAATTTTCCCATGTTAGCGGAAACCAACAATCAATTTTCCATGGCCTAATCATCTTTTGTTGTTAAAAGTTTCACAAATTGTAGGACCACCAACTTTTTTGTGGGACTGGCAGAAATTTGCATTCTGTCAGTCCTATGTCTGACAGAAAATTTGAGATATTCGCGAACTCTGGGATTTACTTAAAAATTGCAGGGTAGGTAGATCTCGACATGCTGCACATTTTTACAATTTAAACTTAACCTTTATCTCTTAATATGAAACCGGCACGGCCTTGAATGCTCGCGCATTTGAAAATTATCTGGCAATTTCATCAAAAAGTGTCGAGATTTTTTGGGCCGAGATATATTGGGGACGACTTTTTTTTAGGGCCGAATCTAGTCTCATTCAATCGAGCTGTCGTTCCTTTATTCGAGTTATCGTTCCTTACGAGAGAGGGTACGAGACTTCAGGATCACCTTTGCACTTTATTTAAGAAGATCTTCATTAGTTGAGTGTGTTAGTGTGTTACCCGGAAACCGGTGTTTACAAAACGTAGAATTTTTTTTTCTTCGACAATATGTTCAGCCATGTTTGTTAAAAAATCCTAAGTACACATTTTATACCATAAAGAGCTCGCTTAAGCTCGCATATTAATATAGTTTTTGAAATATAAGACGAAAAGTATTAAAATTTTCAAAATTTGATGAAAAAAAGGGCAATAACTCCAAGATGGGTAATCAGATTTACTTCAAAATTGCAGAGTAGGTAGATCTTGCTGTGCTGATCATTTTTACCCCATTTAAGATTTCTGATATTATTAACGGTTTTTGAGTTATTACCCAAAAACCTGCAATTTTACCATATGTTCTATTTTTAGTAACAGTGGCCATGTTGGTTGGTGCACGGCATCACCGGACACAATTTTGAAACTAGACACCCTAGTGATGATTCAGACCATGTTTGGTTTCAATTGGTCTAGTAGTTTCAGAAGAGAAGATTTTTTAAAAAGTTTACGACGTACGACGATGACGGACGCCAAGTGATGGCAATAGTTCACATGGCCCTTTAGGCCAGGTGAGCTAAAAAATGAGGCGACCTTTAACGAAATGTTAGTTTGCTCAAACCAGACCCATAGTAGGTATAGGTAGGGAAATTATTTTTTGCTATCAAAATGTTTTCAAAATTAGAATACCTTATCGCTATGAAACTTGGAAATATCCAAATACATGTATAATAAGAATATATTAGTTTTGGAAAAAAAATTAGAGTACAAAATAAACAACATAGCAAAATATCTTACAAAAGAGCAGAAATATCATTTTTATTTTAAAACCAAGCTGTGCTAAAACAACTTGACATAATGATTAACAGTGTTGCTTTACATCAATCAACAAATATCTTTGATCTCCTTCATTACTTGAAGAAATAACATTGCTGGATTTTTTATGAAAAGAGTCAATTTTGTAAGAAAAATTTTCAGCTCAAGACACACTCTCAATAACATTTAATTTTAGTGCACATGTACCATTCAAAATTATTCATACATTATCTATTATTTTCTGACTAAATTATATCAATATATTATGGGTGAAGCAGACATATCGAAAATCAAGACAACTTGTCTGACATTCGGTCAGGCAATTTAGAAAAACTGTCTGACCGAAAGAAAATTTGTCTGACCGAAAAAAAAACCTATGTATTTTGCTATACAGTCAATGAAATCACTAGCTGCATGCTGTTTGGTAAGTATTACCAATGTCAAGCCCTTTGAATGTCAACTTGGCACAGCCATTTATAGTCAGTTAATGGTCTATTTTGTTTTGCAATAGCATGTGCATTTCTGAATAGGTAAGCCAATCTGTGAACCTCTGAAGATTTTAGTAGTTTCAATGTCTTTCCTGCCTAAGAAAGTAAGATACATTTTTTGTACCATTTTTCAGTTGTTGATTTCCCCTTAGCACTTAAAGCAACAATTGCTTTCATGTGGGTTTTGGACTGCTCATGATCAGCAACAGCCAATGCTCTTGAATTTGAGCAACTGCTTATGAAGGGGTTACTTATTTTATCACTTTGGAATTTGAAAAAATTCAATGCATGTAGTGCATGTCATCACGTTTTTTTCCTCGTTAAAAACTAACCCAGGTCGCTCTGTTTGCCATTTTGAGGAAAATTTCCTGTCAGGACGATTTTTTTCATACTCCTGTTTCTTTTTGTTATTCATCGTAATTTTCAATTTGTTTCCTATTTTTTCCCGGGGTCGCCCCAGGATAGAATCTCAACAGCGACATTTTGAGGAATCGGTCATTATTTGTGTCGAAAGGACTTGACCAATCAAACACCTCTCAAATCATGAATCTTTCGTACCTAACCATGTCGGGCCATTAAGTTCCGATTTTTTTTTTACAAATGACAATGTACCAAAAAATTAGGTTTTAAGAACATACATTGTATTTAATGAAGAATACGAACTTTATCAACCTAAAGAAACTTACGAATATATATTTTCAGAATACAAATAGTTAAAATGGTTTAATATTTTAAAGACCGATCTACATGTAGTCAAATGCTGATCTATGTTTGGGACGAATTATTATATTTCTTTAAGGGAAGTTACTCAATTAGGATTACGCAATGGTCAAGGGAAGTTCTTCACAGAAAACGCTTATTTAAAGAAATAAACAAGCTATTGCAAGAAAGATCGACTTTTAAAGACACTGTTTGACAGATGGACAAAGAGAAAATTGTTTCCTGACCGAAGTAAAGAGCAAATTTTTATTGGACTTTCGGACCGATATGCCAAAAACATTGTCGGACTGGTTTGATTTTTACCTGTCAGGTCCGACAGTCCGGCATATTTCGATATGTCTGGTGAAGAGACACGGGGCAAATAGACCCTGATATACTGGTACATGTACATTTGTACTAGACAGTAGACTGAACTATATCACAATACAAGTTTTTCACATTCAATTCTGGCGAGGTGGGATTGACTTTTACCAATATAACTTGATCACCAAGACAAATCAAACAATTGCAACAGTAGACCATATATAGTCTATCTGAGTATCTCTGAAAAATGTAATGTTCTAGATGGGATTCAACCCTGGGACTTCTCGCATTGCAAGCCACCTCTCTACCAACTGAGCTAAAAGAGATCTCCACTAACAGTTAGCAGTGCTGTAATGAACATACTATTGTCCCTATAACCTTAGGTAGACAGGCTTGGATTTATGGTGTTTAACGCCCTTTCAACACTATTTCTGTTATATTCTTGACGGTCAGTTTTAATGATGGAGGAGGCCAGAGTACCCAGAGAAAACCACTGACCCGTCGCAAGTCACAGAGACTTTATCACATAATATTGTATCGAGTATACCTCAACATGAGCAGGGTTCGAAGTTACTTTAGACCTTAGATAATTACAGTTGTATAGAATAGATACAAATTTATTAGAATAGCAAAAATACTTACGGTTCAGATTCCAAGCTCTTTAATTTTGCCACATAGTTCGATGGTATATAACCTTCTTTCTTTGACAATCTCGATCTTGCATACCACCAATCTCCTTGTGTATCATTTAAAATTTCTAAATGTTCACCCTTCTTGAAGCTTAAATCCTCTGCAGTTCTAGCATCATAATCATACAATGAAACAAAGATTTTAACATTACTGCTAGCTGCTTCACTTGATGCTGGTTCGGCAGGTTGAGATGAAACGACAGAAACGACCGGGCTCGCCGGTTGTGGAGTTGTTGTTATTGTTATCTGATTAGGAGAAACAACGGCACCATTGGGCTCTGATGTTTTTTGTAGCGGTGTAGCTCCGGAGGCTGGGGATGATGAGTTGTTGATATTAGAATTGTCCGGACACAAACAATTTCCCATTTTACTAAGTTATGAGGCAAATATATAACATTGAAATGATGTTCATTCTTTCATATTAATCACATTCTCGCTAAAATTATCAATTCCATTTGATTACTTCCGGAAAAGATTGAAAGGATCGATCGATGAGCCATTGATGATGAGCAGCCTAATCACGAACCATCAATACTATACTTCCGCGTATTTAGAAATTATAAAAATGTTAGTGCGAGTTTTTATAAGTAGATCATGTTGCGAAATGTTAAGTACTAAATTCTAAACTTTAGAAAGCTGAAAATACAAATACATTTATATCGTTTTACTCCATTTAACAAAACGCGAATTAATCTGTGATAGAACTAATTTTAACAGGTACCCGTTGAAAGTGATAAAGAAACGAGTATATGATTGGACAAAAGCTAAGAATTCTCCCCAATCAAAATTTATGTTTCATCATTTTTTTAATGCCTAATTGTAAAGTGCTAAAATAAATCTTTCCATTCCGTTAAATGCAAACCGAGGGATGGAGGATAAAATTATATATATCGGAGTTGTTAAGATTTGTTGAAAACCGTTATGTAACTTGATATTTGTAATATGCCGACTTGTAGAATAATATTGAAAATAAAGAAATGTACTAACGTCAAATACCGTCTACAAATTCTTATTAGTAATAATACCTAGATAATTTAACAGGAACTTAATTAAAATCATATATCCATACCTGTCAAGTCTCACGCTTTCAGCGTGATAGTCACGCTTCAAGGCATCAAATCACGCTCTCACGCTCATCCCATTAATCTCACGCTAACACAACAATCGACGAATTGGAAAATTTCAGTAAACATATTAAAATTGCATAACTGGTTCGCTAAATACGGAATTTCGATTGGAGCGCGAACATTCAACTGCAGACATCCCTGCAAAAAAACGGCCCAAAATGTTCAGCGGAACTGCTGCATGCAATACAAAATTTGATTCCAAATGGTGTAGCAAATGTCCAGTGAAGGCTTCAAGCTCTCAACCAAACTTTTTTATTATGTGTGTTTTTCTCTCTCGCGAATTTAGTTGTGCTCATCAGAGTGAAGCTGATATAAAGCGACATATATTGACTAAAACACACAAAGACAAATCTTTGTCACTTCGACAACAACCTTTGTTCCACAAGACGATCTCAGAGCAGGAGTTCTCATGACCAATTTTATTGTTGAAAACAATTTGCCGATTGTTGTAGCTGACAAATGTGGTCCATGTTCAGAAATGTGTTCCCATATTCGCAAATTGTAAAAAAAGTATCAATGTATATAGCACCAAGCTTCCATGTTGATCTATCATCTAAAAGGAAAACCAACCCATACTTTAGCAACAGACGGGAGTAATGATTCTGATTTAACCAAAAGGAATCCTTTGACCACAAAAATATTTGACATCTCTTTAAACAAAGTAACCAGCAAAATGTGCACAACAAAGATCGAATGCTACTGCCACAGATATCTTGGGGGGGGGGGGATGTTATTACACAAAATCAGATACCATGGGATAAGTGTGCAGCTTTCTCTGTAGATAATGCCTCTGTGAATATGGGTAAAAGAAAACAGAAACTCAATTAAAAGTAGGGTACTGGAGAAAAACCATGATGTGTACTTTGTGTCCTTGTCATATGGTGCAAAAGTATGGTTAGGAAAAATAAAGCGGATTTTAGAGCTTCTCTTAAAACTAGATTGTTCACTATCAGCAATTTTGAAAGTGAAACTAAACAATCCAAATCCGTCTCACACTTTTAACCCATCAAGCTCTCTCATTGAAAAGTCCAAAAAAGAACATCAGTAATCTTGATTATAACCCGGCCTAAATATTCCTATGCTCAGTAGTACACGCTGTTAATGTGTCAATGGCTGTTAGAACAAAATGGATTGATCTCAAATACAAAAAAATGTATGAATTTTGTTTTGGTCAATTATTATAGTACATGTCCATACCGATAGTCTGTCGATATGGACATGCCTTACATGTGTAATGAATGATATATCATAGAAAGATAGAAAGATACCAGTCAGGTTTAATTAATAATATCATGTCACAGGAGCAGACAAGAGGGACAAAAGCTGAAAACAAACAAAGTTTTAATGCATACAAATAACAATGTAAATCATAAAAACATTTGCTCTTGGGAAGGTATATCGTATAATATTAAATGTTTTATAAGTAACACAAATGTCAATTTTGTTCTGACGATTTCTTACGAATCACCATACTGTCTTCAGCTTGTGGGGATGGGTTTTGCCCCCATACCCCTTCTGCTCACTCCGGGACATCAAAAACCGTTGACAGCTCTGTATATCCCATTGAATTTGAAAACTCAGATACAGCTAGATTTACTTCATACCTTAACCTACACCTAGAAATTGACAGAAGAGATGATTTCAATTCCCCCATGTGAATTTCCATTAATATGTAGCAATCTCACCACGACTCCTAAGAGAAGTAGCTGACATCACAGCACCAGCACTTACTGGTATATACCAAACATCCCTTGACACAGGAACAGTTCCAACAAATTGGAGAACTGCCGATATAGTACCAATCTTCAAAAAGGGTGACAAGTCAAAAGCATCAAATTACAGACCCGTTTCTTTCACAACCATCTGCAGCAAAATGCTTGAACACATTATCCACAGTAATGTCATGGACCATCTGACATATTACAACATACTTTCCGACAGTCAAAACGGATTTAGAGCACGAAGATCTTGTGAAAGACAGCTCGTTGTCACAATACAAGAATTAGCAAAAACACAATCTGAGGGGAAACAAATTGATGCTATACTTTTAGATTTCTCAAAACTTTTGACAAAGTTCCACACAATAGACTTCTACTAAAACTTGACCACTACGGGATTCGAGGAAATACTCTGCAATGGATACGTCACTTTCTGACACACCGCACACAACAACAGGTACTTCTAGAAGGCACACACTCATCAACTTGTACCGTTTATCGATTCAGGCGTACCCTAAGAACAGTGCTTGGACCCTTACTTTTTCTTGCATTTATTAACGATATACCGGATTCAGTTACATCTAACGCTCGACTATTTGCCGATGACTGTCTACTGTATCGTGTAGTCAACATCAACGCCGATCAGTTGCAGCTTCAAGAAGACATACACCAACTTGAGAAATGTGAAACAACTTGTCAAACATCATTCGATGCAAATAAATGCTTTACACTTCATATTTCAAAGAAACGGAAACCAACAGAATACAACTATTTACTGCATAACCAAGTACGTGAAGCAACAAAGGACAGTAAATATCTAGGTGTAACCATTAGCAACGACCTGAGCTGGACAAATCACATCAGTAACATCACAGCCAAAGCCAATCGTACCATCGGCTTCCTCAGGCGTAACATACATGCATGTCCGACAGAAGTTAAAGCAGCTGCATACATAACACTAGTGAGACCATCCATTGAATATGCAAGTGCTATATGGGACACATTTAACAAAAACAAGACATCCCAACTAGACTCTGTACAACGAAGAGCTGCACGATTTGTTTCGAACAACTTTCAAGACCGAGAACCAGGAGCAGTTACATCTATAATCTCCCACTTAAAATGGGAATCCCTTGAACAAAGGCACGCAAAGGCAAGATCTGTTCTGATGTATAAGATCATACATAATTTAGTTGAAATCCGTGCAGAACATCTACTCATACCATCTGATAGTAGAACTACAGAGGGATTGCAGCCTTCTGGACTATATATACACGAGCAAATGTATATCGCTTTTCCTTCTTCTCCCGTACCATCATCACCTGGAACAGCATACCACCAGAAGTACGTCAGGCCAGTACCATCGGCCAGTTCCAGGCAGGGCTAGGGTCTATTACCCTTCCCGTGCAGTCCCAGGTGAAATTTATAGTGCTCCACCCTAGGTTTTTAACTGTAAATACGATTTCGATTTGAACTGTACAGTACGGACATGCACGGAGTAATTACACTCAGCCTTGAGTACACTCCTTACGGGAGGAAGAAGAAGGTTCCAGCAGCACTAACATAATAAAAACATTGAAGAAGAAGGTTCCAGCAGCACTAACATAATAAAAACATTGAAGAAGAAGGTTCCAGCAGCACTAACATAATAAAAACATTGAAGAAGAAGGTTCCAGCAGCACTAACATAATAAAAACATATCAATTTAGTGAGCACGATGCTTTTATAACCATTATCAGGTACATATACGTGCAATATCTAAATACTGGAAAGCCTAATATTTTAAGTGTTTGGTAGCAATAAAACTAAAGGGCATAAACATGATAGACAAAATTGGCTACATGGTCACCATATCCTACTTTAACGGTCATAATTAAGTTCGATAACTCTGTATTTAATTTCGGTCTTGCTATCGATCAAAAATCAATATGAAGATTTAAAAATTCAATTTGTTTTTTGTTTTGTTTTTGTTTTTTAATAATCAGTAATACATTGTCAAACTACGATTTTTATGCACATGAAAGCAAACCCAAGAGCTGAGAAATTATTTAGATTCATATATTAAGTTAACTTTAAAAAAAATTAATATTCGCTTCTGTAAGCATTGTCTTTCTTGTTGAAAAATTTGATATAATTCAGAGAGAACAAAGTTATTTTAAATAATCTACAGCTGGAGTGCATTCTCCATTACACATTAGGGTGTCACAAAATAATGCCAATTTAAAATCTAATTTGAACAGGATTTCGATGACATGTACATATAATTTTTTTTTTTTTTTCCTTCAGATTTCGAAATTACCATTTCGTACTGCCCGGTATTTGGGAGGTCACACATCTAAACTCCCCTCAGTTACGCATGCCTCTGTGTAACGGATGCTATGTTTTAATGGTTTGGATGTAATACCGGAATTGTAAAGATTAGTTCCATTAAAAAGAACCTGTGGCCAACATCAGTTATTCTAATACAATGTAATAACGTGTGATATTAAGATAACTGAGAAACTAAACTAGCATTTCATTATACATATGTTGGACAAGATACAAAATTACTCTCTATGTCTGAAGATTTTCTTTGAATGAAAAATAATTTTGGCAACAGACAAAAGTAAAATATAACAACATTTGCACATTTTGCAAAACGAATTAAGAAACGACCATTAATTAATTTTGGGAATGTGAAAGTTTGAAGATACCAAATGGGGTAATCAGAAGCCGTGTCAAGCTTGGCAGAACTTTGTCTTCTGTGTATCGTCCTCAACATGATTTATTATTTTGTTCCAATCAGTAGTTCAACATAGCGGCTAGGGCCTTTTATGGCTTCTGATGGGCTAAAATGTTACTGAGATATCTTTAGTGTAAACATATTTTATTAATCAATACATATGAATATAGTACAACAATTTAAATACAACAATAGTAATGACTATGAATTAATTAAGAGGATCCGAAAACAAGTTATTAAACTTATATAAATCCGTATCCCAAGTTTAATTAAATCTACTTTTAATAATCTCAGAAGTTAGATTACGTTGTAAGGATCAGTGAAATGATAATTGTATTTACACCAAAGGGGATGAATTGTGCAGGAAAATGAAAGGGGTTGGTGAATTGTGCAGGAAAATGAAAGGGGTTGGTGAATTGTGAATTACGGGGTAAATCGTTTACTACTTAAAATGAACTTTTGTACTGACAAGAAGATTTCTGTGTTCTGGTTAATTGTTAACTCATTAGATCCTACCAACAGAAGTTCAGTGAACAATGGAATAGGAAGGTTAAGGGCAAATATGTGGCGTTGTCTAGGTATGTTATAGTGAGGACAGTTGAGAAGATAATGAGTAGGAGTCTCTATAGCACCACATGTACAATGCGGTGAATTTACAATATTTTTCCGAAATAGATCGGAATTAAGAGCACTACACCCCATACGTATTCTAGCGTGAAAAATCTGTCCTAAACTGCTACCGACGTAAAAAAATGTGGGTTTATCATGTATAATATTAAGGTTCAGTCGCGATTTGAATACATTAATAGAAGGACAGCTTTTTGTGCTATCCGGAAGAAGATTCCAAGACCGTACTGTCTGAGGTAAAAAATAATGTGCATATAAAGTGGTTCGAGCTCTGACAGGCGGAATTAACGTTGCATGTCTTGTATTGTGATCGTGAATATTTCGGAGGGTGTTAGGGACAAGACTACTCAAATACCCCGGGGTTAAGCCATTATTCATTTTATAAAAATATGTCACTCTATGTTTTTCCCTTCTGTCTTTCAAATATTCCCACCCGGTTTCTGCATATAACTTTAAAAGGGATACCAGGCGGATACCCCCGGTAACAACCCTGACAGCCTCTGCTTGTACGCTTTCTAATTTATTCGTAAGGTAAATAGTTTTACAGTCCCAAACGACATCCCCATATTCTAATAAAGGCCGAATAAATGTCAAATAAATTTTTTCAAGGGTTCTTCGATCTAAAATGAATTTAAATTTTCTCATAATGTTGACTCTGGTAAAGGCTTTCTTGGTAATCAGGTCTACGTGCTTACCCCAATTTCCATCATTAGATATGGTAAGGTCTAAATGTTTATGTTCAGATACCATGTTAATGATCTTATTATCCATCATGAGTGGTGGATGAAGTGGGCGGTTAGATTTCCTAGATACGATTATACTTTCTGTTTTATCAGGGTTAAATTTAACCAGCCACTTCATAGACCAGTCATGAATTTTCGCCAAGTCCGTATTCAAAGTCTCAGCAGCATCAACAGGATCGTCAACAATCATATAAAGACTAGTATCATCTGCAAATAACTTTATTGACGAATTTATGTCTGCTACTATATCGTTAATATAAATATTAAAGAACAGAGGCCCTAGAATTGATCCCTGAGGGACACCCGCACAAACATTCCGCCAGTCAGAGCAACAACCGTTTATAACAACCCTTTGTTTTCTATCCAATAAATAATTTTCAATCCAAGACAATAACGGCCCGTGAATGCCAATCGATTTTAAATTAGTCAACAATCCCTTATGCCAAACCCGATCGAACGCTTTGCTAACGTCGCAAAAGACTACTCTAACTTCCTTTGCGTCGTCAAGTGCCTTACCGAATTCGTTCGTTATATATAAAAGCTGATTAATCGCAGAGTCGCCAGGAGTAAAACCAGATTGATTAGACGATATAATCATATTTTCTAAAAGAAAATTGTAGATGTGCTTGTAGACACAGCGTTCCATGACTTTACCGATTATGCTAATGAGTGATATCGGGCGATAATTTTTCAATATACCAGGACCATCTTTTTTAAATACCGGAGTGACATTAGCCAATTTCCATTCGGATGGAAAAGAAGACAATGACAGTGATATGTTGAATAATTTACACAGCGGATACTTTAATATCGGTGCGGCTTCGCGCAAAAGTCGTGGATTAATACAGTCAGGACCGGTCGCTTTGCTAGTATCTAAAATTTTCATTATATCCTCTACTTCCGTTTCGGTAATGAGAATCTGTCGTAGTCCGTCAGTCTGTAATTCAGTTAGGTCGGGAGGTGTGTGGTCACTATCGTCCAGTGTTGATTGTTCACAGAAGAACTTGTTGAACAATTCAGATTTTTCTATGTCATCAACTACAAGATTACCATTATGTTCAATCGGGGGTATAGTTCGGCTGCATTCATTGTTTCCTGTTAAGCTTTTGACTAAGGTCCACCAGTTTTTACTGCCAGCCTTTTCTAATCTTATATTCTCAGAAACCTTAGAATAATGCGTTATTTTTGCATTAGAGACTAGGTTATTACCCTTATTTCGGGCAATACGGAATCGTTCCCAATGACCTGGTAAGTTTGACCTTTTTGCTCTTTTATGGAGTCTATTCTTTCGACGCATAACACGCTTGATACTGCTTGTTAACCACGGAGGGTTGTCTTTCCTTACAGTTATTACCCTGTTGGGAATGTTGGTATTTGCAGCATCAATTAAGGCACGTGTTATGTTACTGGTAGATATATCGATATCATCGCTTACGAGTAAAGAGTCCCAATCTACAAGAGACAACTGTTTTGTCTATAAGACTCAAAGTCACCCCTGTCGAACATAAAAACTTTCCGCTTATATGATGAATGGGATTTGATTGGATGATTCAATACTCCTATAGTGGGCATATGATAGCGAGTCTGGTCCAACAAGGGTGGGCCAACCTCAGAGTATAATATACTATGGGGATTATTTACTAACACTAGGTCTAACAGGGACGAACTACGTTCAGTCACATATGTAGGTTCAGTGATTAGCTGATGGAAACTGAATTGTGCAAGTAAATTATCAGTTTTTGTAGTATTATTTCCAAACTGATTTATGTTAAAATCACCTGTGATAATGATATCATGGTTACTATTCAATGCGAGATCTATAGACTGCTCAAGTTCTTCCCAAATCTGCTGACCACTGTTCGGAGGAATATAAAACGTTCCATATAGGTATTTCTTATTATTAATCTTGATTTCAAGCCAAATACACTCAACAGAACCAACGTGCAGGTCTAATCTTGTAACACAATTAATTTCGTCCTTGACAAAGACAACAACACCCCCTCCTAAACGGTCTACCCTGTCTCTCCGATAAGGAGGCTTGTAGCCTGGTAACTTGAGGCTGTCAGTGGAAATATTTGGTTTCAACCAGCTCTCTGTAAGTGATAATATATCATGACAGGAATATTCAGCAACTATAAAATCAAGTTTAGGGACGATACTCTGAATATTAAGGTGTAAAAACGAGACGGAGTTAGTCATATGGTTACTCATATTTGATAACAAGGATTCAGCACTGCTGACGCTACTGGATGACTCAGATGCTACGCTAGGTCCGGGGTTAATTTCTATACCCGATATAATCAATAAAATACATAATACAAAAAACAGGTACTTACATATATCTATTACAGAACTGTCAGAGTCAAAAGTAGGATCGACAGATTTTCTACCAGCGACGCTTTCTCTGATTTCACAGGGAAGTCTCGCATTGAAATTAAACAACGAACAGAATGTCATCAATGGCAAGGCTCGTATGAGATATCTTTAGAACCTGATTGTGTGATAATTTATTACCTGGCAGGAATGTTTCTTATATGACTCTCAATACAATTTAAGTTGAATTTGTCCTATATATACATTCAAGAACGGTTTTACAGATATCAAAGCAGTGGTGTAGCTAGAGTGTGTGTCGCAGTGGTGTAGCTAGAGTGTGTGCCGCCCTCCAAAAATACAACATATTGCACAGTGACTCCCTCTTAAAGTTATATATATAACAACAGTCACCACCAAGTCAGAAGTCATAATGTACCAGATTCTGCATACCAAAACCATGTTAAATATAATTGATAAAGTAATGACTTCTTTATTATGCATTTGCGGTAAAAATGATGAAAGGTTTCTTAAAATATTCGATTCTACATGTTGCGTGATAAGAAATACATACAATTATTGTTGGTGAAACACTATATATACCCATCGTATCAGTAACAGCTGGCTAGGTCGCGAACAAACAATCGCTCAAATCACAAAAAAAAACCAACCCAAAACAAATTAACCACGCACAAATTCGTCTGTCCAGAAGGGCCAGGCCCAAAATACAAAAAATAGAGCTACCACACGCATGCCCTCAAACGAACTTCTGTCAAGGAATATAATTGAAATTTATATGATAACAACCAAGATGTGGCCTCCCACACACAGCGGAGCTGCGGCATTAGATAACGCATCCTATGTCCGTTCACATTGACAACAATGATAAACCAGAACACATCCTTGGATAATGTTTATTGTTAGACCAATATGACAATCGATTAAATACACATTCCATAGTTGATCGAAAAGGTTCCTCAGCTGCGAGTAGTGCTCCCGGCGTTAAAGCCACTTTTATTTCAATACAGCCTATGCAGACTCGTAGAGCAGACGCAAAAGTGCCGCCCCCATAAAGGTTCTACCCGGGGTGGACCTTCCCCGCTCTAGCTACGCTGCTGTACCAAAGTGGTAATCAGAGACCGTATATCATAGGACAGACAATATAATAGTCAAAAGAAAAAGGACAAAAGGTAAAATAATGCCCTTCAAAACATAACACAGAAAACTAAATATTGAGCAACACGAACCCCACTAAAACCTGGGGAAGAACCCATGTATCCCGGAAAGGTTTTAGCAGATCCTGCTCCACTAGTGAGACCCGTCGTGTTACTGTTGAACAACACGAACATCATCTCATTTGGAAATCTTGTTGGACACCAGTTTACTTAAATAAATACAAATAACATTAAAATATAAAATTGATTAATTTTGGATTATTGCAGTTTGAAGTGCATCACTGAATTTTAATCATATTTTTTATATTTCGCTAGAAAATGTTTTCTGTGTTGTGTTTTTTGTTTGTCTTCGTCATGTGTCTTGTGTACCCAATGTTGCCAGTGTCTCTGGGATGTCCATTCTTGATTGTCCCTTCGGTTTTCCCAAACATTTACATTTATTCCACATATATAATATCTTTGCTTTTGTTTGAAAATGACTGTTGCTTGTTTTATTTTTGCTTAAAGAATTGTGTGTTTTAACATTTGATCTTCCTACAATTATTGTAGTGAATTTGTCCATTGTTGACGGTGGGTGGTATCTCTGATGTGTCGGTATGATGAAGCACTGGCTTTGCGATACCTGGATTCTAAAAGAATTCCGGGTCTGCTTTCTCACAGTGTAAAATTTCCCGAACTTTCGTACTTCGTAAAATCGTCATAACTGTGGTGATGAATCGATGAATCAAAATGATCTCTGCTAGAATAAACTTGACCACTAAACAACTATCCAACGTTTAATCTATTGGATAAGTCCGGTCTTGTTTTTATTCATTGTTAATGAATTTTAGAACGTGCGTTACAATATAAATACAAATATTGTGTCTACGAAGCATTCCACTGCTTCCACCATTTGTAGCGTGTCTTGTTTTATTTGAGAGTAATATCCAATTTGTAACATATCTGTTGACATAAAAATTTCGAAACAGGTTTTTCCAAAGATGTCACAATTCTATAAAGTAATCAGTCGTGATCAGCAATTCTACCTGAAAAACAGACGTAAAACGTACAATCACCTCTCGTCTATAAACTAATTGTCTACAATAATTGTCTAAACTAATTGTCTACAATAATTGGATTTCCAATGTAAACAAACAACAAAAAACCTGCACAGATTCGCTTGTACTCAAAAGACCACACACTATCACAATAATGAATAACAACATTGTTGTTGACAAAGTTGACATTACACTGTAAAAAATCGGTGTTATGTTACATCATCTACAGCGTAAATAATTTTAAAAAGAGGTGTTTCCGAAGTAAGTGGTGTAAGTTAAGTTGGACTTTACACATTTAACATACATTTAATGTTATATGGTGTCAACTGTCCTAAATAAAAAATCTTTCCGCAAAAATGATACAGATTTTAATCAGTAATGTAAACTAACTCCAAAGTTTATGAACTAAATCATTGTAACAAGATCACTTTGCCTTGTCAGTGTAACGATGCCATCTAGACGTGCGTGTACATTTGAAATTGGTGATTTAAGTGTCTGTGGTTATATTTTGGTTAAGTTAGCATTTAATCCCAGAAAAACAAGAAGAATTTTGTAGTTCTTAAGTAACAAAATTAATCTGACGAGTTTTGAAAAATTTCCAGATGGTACATAAACATTTAAAAATCATTTAAATACAGCGCCTTCTAGTAGAGCAACGTCGGCAATTTTGTTATAATGAATCATGTGTTCAATTTCAAAGCACAACTTACATGTAGTAGCAGACAAACTTTCAAATTCTGCCATTTTAACTCATCACTGTAATACAAATGGGAGGTTTGGTGCATGGTAAAACCAGGTTTAACCCACCATTTTCTTCAGGAAATACATGTGCAAAGTCAGGAATATGACAATTGTTTTCAAATTGTTCCGCTGGTTGATATGGTTAAGCTTCTCTTCGGTTTTTGTAGACTTTCCCTCTTGAATACACCTTGGAGTACGGTACATTTGTTATAACCTTTATTAACTTATTTATAGCAGATGTTCAAGTGCCTCGGGGAGGTTTTGAAGGTAGGGTTATTAATATTTACATAAACATACAGTAAAAAGTAATTAAATTTTGAAGAAAAAGGGGGGAAAATATGGTTTTGGTCAGATTTTAATATGGTGTTTATGGCTATAAAATCAAGGTCAAGGTTGATTTTGATAATTTTACCTTTTGTGGTTCAAGAGTTATGGTTCTTCATTATTTGAAAAACATAATTTTTTCCTTTTCTCTTCCATAAAGTAACCTTTAACCAAATCTTTTCAGATTTTAATATGGTGTTAATGGTTTTAAAATCAAGGTCAAGTTGATATGATGATTTTACCCTTTGTGGTAAAAGAGTTGTGGTTCTTTTTTATTCGAAAAAATGTCATTGTTTTTCATTTTTAGTTCAATAACTTGAGTATCCTTTAACCAGGTCTTTTCAAATTTCAATATGGTGTTTATAGCTATAAAATCAAGAATTATGGTTCTTTAATATTTCCACAAAATATGGAAAACCCAGTTTGCTGTCTATAAGACAGCTTTTCCATTTGTTTGAATTTTAATTAGGTGTTGGATAAGGAAATTAGTTCAATGGTCTTAACAGTGATAAACACTATGTCATAAAGAATTATGACGACATATGAATGGTGCAAGTTATATTTTTTTCTGTTGTTAGCATATTTTTCTGAATATGAAACTTTCAAAAGAGTAATTATAGTTGATAGATATGTGTGTTTTAGCTAAACAATATTTTAAAGATATTAATTTGGAAAAACATTGTAAAACAATGAGTAAATGAATGGTGATTGTAAAACTGTGAGAAAATGGTGACAAACTTGGAAAAATAAAATATTTGTGAAGCAATGAAGAAATGATTGATGACATTAACTTATAAATAGGTTGTTTGTAAAACAAGGAGTAAATGAATGGTGACAAATATAGAAAAACTTATAAAGTATGTGAGTCAATGAGTAAACGAATGGTGATTGTAAAACTATGAGTAAATAGTGACAAATATAGAAAAATAGAATGTTTGTGAAGCAATGAAGAAATGATTGATGATATTAACTTGGACATAGGTTGTTGGTAAAACAAGGAGTAAATGAATGGTGACAAATATTGAAAAACTTATAAAGTATGTGAGTCGATGAGTAAACGAATGGTGATTGTAAAACTATGAGTAAATGAATGGAGACAAGGAGACAAACATAGAAAAAATTAAACAGGCTGGGCACAATGACTGAAAGGGCGTATAATGGGTCATTTGGCAGATAATAGGTGAAGAAATGACTTATAATTTTACAGTGCAAAATTTTCAATTTTTGGATTTCAAAGTTTCTTATTCAAAAGTGCATTTATTTACTAGTATGTGAAAATCAGCAACTTTTGTTTAGTAACTTTTTGTTTAACTTAACTGTTAAGGAGATCATAGCCTCAAAAATCGTTACAGAAAAAGTTTCAAAACAAAAGTTGCTGCTTTTTACCTAGATAAATGCGCTTTTCAATAAAAACTTTGAAATCCAAAATTGAAAAAAATGACACTAAATATATAGACTATTTGTCCAATAATATGCAAAATTACCTATTATATGCCGTTTCAGCCATTGTACCCAACCAGTTAAAATGTTTGTGAAGCAATGAGTAAATGAATGTTGATTGTAAAACAATGAATAATTGATAGATGGCATAAACCTTTGATGAAATGTTATACATACATGTATTCAGATACAACATTTTTGTATTGCTTCTGTACATAGAATATAATATTGATTTATGCTAATCTGGCCCAAAGACTATTGGAGCCTTGATTTGTTTTTCTTTTTTATACAACCTTAAAAAATTGTGGTAGCTTATTGGTTAATGGGCTATTGTGGCCTTTGGCATCGATTTTGTCTGTAGACACTCATTTCCATGCAAAAACTTTAGTTGTAGTTGGCAGATCCTTGTGAAATTTTATACAAGATAGGTTCCTTGGCACTAAAGGCAGATTGGTATTGATTTTGGGAGGTTGTGGGCCCTTCTGGTAATTAAAAGTGCATGGATATATTGTAGATGTGCACCATACATGTATATTTTCTTATTTTTCTTTTGTCATTTTTAACGGTTTTTTTTATCTTGCCATTTAGTAGGTCAGTAGATGTTATATTGTTAATCTGCAATTCATCCTAGACTACTTTACAGAAACAAACCAAATTTGCAGAGATGCTTCTGTGGGGAGTGAAGTTGTGCACCTATTACAATTTTTGGTCACTTCTATTTTTGAGGTTTCTCAGAAGCAAAAACATAGGCGACGACATGTCTTTTATGGAAGACTGACGTCAAAGTTTTTCTCCTTACAGAATGTAATAATTGATTTGTCCAATCAGAATTGAGGTAGCTGTCGGGGTTTTCTAACTATAAGGGGCCGAAGGGGCCAAGCATCACACTTTTATATGGTACCTGAATTTTTTTCATCCAGTTTGAATGGGATTTTTTATTTGGTTCTTCTCGATGAGGGCTTTCAGTTGTATGTTTAACAGACTTTAAGTATCTCTTACAGTTTCAGAGTTTTCACACTATTACATACTACTTAGAATTTTTATTTTCCATCCAATTTGGTGGGATTTTTTAAATTTGGTTCCTCTTGACGACAGCTTTCAACATATACAGTTTTTGAACACATTAGGAAACAAATCGGAATGTAAGTCAAATGATCAAACACTGCAACTAATGAATAAGTTCACAAAAGCATGAAGATTGTTACTTTTTGGTAAAGTTTTTAAACATTAAGCATGTATCTTTGATTTACAGAGGGAATTACAGCTTTGGAGATAAGAGGGTCTAAAAGGAGCCATATTTATAACTGGAGATCCACCTTAAAATAAAAAATTGGGATGGGTTTAGGACCGCTAATGCCATTTCACCACTCTTCAGATCAAATCCGTTTTTATACCTTCTATTTTATTTTGCTGTAAGTCTTGAAGTTTCACTGTTCTTACAAGATACTATTGTAATAGAGTATGACCACATGACTTCTATGAAGGGACTTGATCATAACTTGATGTAATATTTATGTGATTGTACATGTATGCTACCGTATTTGTCCGATTAAGCACCCAGGGTGTTAAAAAAAAATTGAAAACGGGGGCACTTATTGAGATCAGCAAAATCCAGACTTTTTACCTGTCCGAAACTGTTTCCAATACAGAATTACCTTTAAAGTTGTGTTTCCGGTTTGAAAATCATGGCGAAGATAGCAAATATTGATGTCTTTCTGCAAAAAAAAGTGGTAATTTATGATGATTTTAGAGGGTGCTTATTCATGTTTTGTTGGTAAATTAGGTAGGGGCGCTTATAGGAGCAGGGGTGCTTAATAGGATGAATATGGTATTTAAAGTATGTTTTTTTTTAAGTTAATTTGTACTTGCAGTCGGGGAACAATGCAGATTTGTTATATTAAATATTGATACACATAACCTGTTATTTTAATGTTTCAAGCCTCTTTGCTAGTTGGCTCCTTACTCAGAAAATTTGGGAACTGGTTTAGAGCCATTGTCTAGAACATGTGTCTCTTTTTCGACAATGCTAAAGTAGATGAAAGGGGCCGAACAAATCATAATATCAACAACCTATAAAGGAACGAAAAGTTCTCTTATGAGCAAAATCAATATCAAGAACACAAGAAAAACATTAACTTGAATTTAGAAATCTTGAGAAAGTCCATCAAGAGTTTCATTATATGATCATCATTTTAATCATATTCATTTTTATAGATTTGACACAATTTCCTCTTTTTGACATTTTACTCATTTACTTACTGTAGTGTTTATTTTTTGTAACCTGTGAAAGAAAATTGATACACTGCAAACAAAAAATGCATGTTGGTTTGAAGTTACACTATATTTGGTGGCATCTCTGCTGCCACTCATATACTTGTGTAAGGTTACTCTATGAGGTTTGGTGTAAGGTTACTCCAAGAGGGGTGGTGTAATGTTACTCCAGGAAGGGTGGTGTAAGGTTACTCTATGAGTTTTGGTGAAAGGTTACCCTAGATATGGTGATAAGTAATGTGACTAACACATAATTTGGTGTTAGTTGTCTTATGAAAGGGTGTAAAGTTTCCTGTCATACAGATGATATTTTACACCACATAGGAGTTAAATTACATTACTTAGGAGTTATGTTACACCACTTAAGAGTAATGTTACACTAGTGCAGAGTTATGTCACACCTCATATAGAGGGTAAACGTTACACCAATATTGGTGGCAGCTGAGCTGCCACCATTTTTAGTGCAAAGTTCCACTTTTTTTTTTACAGTGTACAGTAGCAGAGTCCAGGGGCGGATCCAGGATTTCAAGTCAGGGGGGGGGGGGGGGGGGGGGCGCACTTAAAAAAATTGCGCCGAGCGGGGGGAGGCGTGGAAAATTTTGGGGTATTTCGTGTGAAAAATCGCGATTTTACGCCAAAAAATCTTATTTTTTCCAATTTTAGGGGGGGCGCCCCCACCTGGATCCGCCCCTGGAGTCGGTGAATGCTCAAATGTCACTGAATATACCGGCTAGCTATGCAAAAGTATATGTACATACAAGATCTTTTTATAATGGAGATGTTCTAAGTAGTTTATGGTGGTATGGAGAATTCTATGATCGTCCAACAAATTATTAAAAATACAGTCAACATGAACTGAGAAATAAACAGTATACTCAAAATGATTGATATGAAGAAAGGTTACCGCAGAGGAAGTTTGCTTTGGGTAAAGAAAGATTGCTTTGGGATCTATGTTTAAACAACTTTATTAAGAAAAAACTGCTGGGACGTGCTAATCTGGGTCACGGGTCACTGTAATCGGGCGGCTGTATCGAGAAACAGATACGGTGTTGAAAAAACTGTTGATACTCATAAAATATTGATAAATGCTATAAAAATTTATGTTTGTCTTCAAGAAATATGATAGACAAAACCATGTGTGAAGTTTTATGACAAAATATCTCCGATTTCTATGTAAATTTACGAGTTGAAGTTGCGGCTGTATCGAGAAACAGATACGGTGTTGAAAAAAACTGTTGATACTCATACAATATTGATAAATGCAATAAAATTTTATGTTTGTCTTCAAGAAATATGATATACAAAACCATGTGTGAAGTTTTATGACGAACTATCTCCGATTTCTATGTAAATTTACGAGTTGAAGTGGGGAAACACCCACAGGTAATTTTAGCGATGTATTTGATCTTGGACAAGAATAATGAGCGTCCTGATTGAATGACCGATTTAAAACACACTGACACCGCATGGTAAAAAGATGCATGTAAAAGAAATCTATGTTATATTTATTCATTTGTTTGATTCTGGAATATTGTTGATCATTGATTTAAACAATTTAAAAAAATGGGGTGGAGGGAGGGGGATGAATTTTATTAGTGAATTTTACAGTTAAATAAATGTTATGTTTCGACAGTTTAAAGAGAATAATAAAAAATTGTTGCGACTAAAACTTAAATCAGCATTAAAAATTGAACAAATATCAGTGGTTTTGTAAATGAGATTTATTTTAAATAGAAAATCTGAATTTATTATTTATTAATTTATTATTGATGATACAATTTTATATCCCTTGGGAGGGGGAAGGGGAGGGAGGCTATGATGAAAATTTGAAATAAAAACACAGGACCGGACTTTAAGCAAAAATAATAATCCAGGATTAGTTTTTTATTAAAAAAAATCCAGGACCCCTGTGTCCATGATTTTTTTTTTTTAAAGTTAATAATATGAAATATTGACATCCACACTTGCCTTTAGGACAGCACATTTCTGTGTCCACACTTGTTATTTAGAAATAAACATACAATTTATATCGGCACACATAAAATTTATATAGGGGGCATATACAGCTGGGGTATCTGCAGTGCGTCTAATACCCCGGTATATAATTATGTCAGGGGCACATACAGGTGGGGTATCTGCAGTGCGTCTAATACCCCGGTATATAATTATGTCAGGGGCACATACAGGTGGGGTATCTGCAGTACGTCTAATACCCCGGTATATAATTATGTCAGGGGCACATACAGGTGGGGTATCTGCAGTACGTCTAATACCCCGGTATATAATTATGTCAGGGGCACATACAGGTGGGGTATCTGCAGTGCGTCTAATACCCCGGTATATAATTATGTCAGGGGCACATACAGGTGGGGTATCTGCAGTACGTCTAATACCCCGGTATATAATTATGTCAGGGGCACATACAGGTGGGGTATCTGCAGTACGTCTAATACCCCGGTATATATTTATGTCAGGGGCACATACAGGTGGGGTATCTGCAGTACGTCTAATACCCCGGTATATAATTATGTCAGGGGCACATACAGGTGGGGTATCTGCAGTGCGTCTAATACCACGGTATATAATTATGTCAGGGGCACATACAGGTGGGGTATCTGCAGTGCGTCTAATACCCCGGTATATAATTATGTCAGGGGCACATACAGGTGGGGTATCTGCAGTACGTCTAATACCCCGGTATATAATTATGTCAGGGGCACATACAGGTGGGGTATCTGCAGTGCGTCTAATACCCCGGTATATAATTATGTCAGGGGCACATACAGCTGGGGTATCTGCAGTGCGTCTAATACCCCGGTATATAATTATGTCAGGGGCACATACAGGTGGGGTATCTGCAGTGCGTCTAATACCCCGGTATATAATTATGTCAGGGGCACATACAGGTGGGGTATCTGCAGTACGTCTAATACCCCGGTATATAATTATGTCAGGGGCACATACAGGTGGGGTATCTGCAGTACGTCTAATACCCCGGTATATAATTATGTCAGGGGCACATACAGGTGGGGTATCTGCAGTGCGTCTAATACCCCGGTATATAATTATGTCAGGGGCACATACAGGTGGGGTATCTGCAGTGCGTCTAATACCCCGGTATATAATTATGTCAGGGGCACATACAGGTGGGGTATCTGCAGTGCGTCTAATACCCCGGTATATAATTATGTCAGGGGCACATACAGGTGGGGTATCTGCAGTACGTCTAATACCCCGGTATATAATTATGTCAGGGGCACATACAGGTGGGGTATCTGCAGTGCGTCTAATACCCCGGTATATAATTATGTCAGGGGCACATACAGGTGGGGTATCTGCAGTGCGTCTAATACCCCGGTATATAATTATGTCAGGGGCACATACAGGTGGGGTATCTGCAGTACGTCTAATACCCCGGTATATAATTATGTCAGGGGCACATACAGGTGGGGTATCTGCAGTACGTCTAATACCCCGGTATATAATTATGTCAGGGGCACATACAGGTGGGGTATCTGCAGTGCGTCTAATACCCCGGTATATAATTATGTCAGGGGCACATACAGGTGGGGTATCTGCAGTACGTCTAATACCCCGGTATATAATTATGTCAGGGGCACATACAGGTGGGGTATCTGCAGTACGTCTAATACCCCGGTATATAATTATGTCAGGGGCACATACAGGTGGGGTATCTGCAGTGCGTCTAATACCCCGGTATATAATTATGTCAGGGGCACATACAGGTGGGGTATCTGCAGTACGTCTAATACCCCGGTATATAATTATGTCAGGGGCACATACAGGTGGGGTATCTGCAGTGCGTCTAATACCCCGGTATATAATTATGTCAGGGGCACATACAGGTGGGGTATCTGCAGTACGTCTAATACCCCGGTATATAATTATGTCAGGGGCACATACAGGTGGGGTATCTGCAGTGCGTCTAATACCCCGGTATATAATTATGTCAGGGGCACATACAGCTGGGGTATCTGCAGTGCGTCTAATACCCCGGTATATAATTATGTCAGGGGCACATACAGGTGGGGTATCTGCAGTGCGTCTAATACCCCGGTATATAATTATGTCAGGGGCACATACAGGTGGGGTATCTGCAGTGCGTCTAATACCTCGGTATATAATTATGTCAGGGGCACATACAGGTGGGGTATCTGCAGTACGTCTAATACCCCGGTATATAATTATGTCAGGGGCACATACAGGTGGGGTATCTGCAGTACGTCTAATACCCCGGTATATAATTATGTCAGGGGCACATACAGGTGGGGTATCTGCAGTACGTCTAATACCCCGGTATATAATTATGTCAGGGGCACATACAGCTGGGGTATCTGCAGTGCGTCTAATACCCCGGTATATAATTATGTCAGGGGCACATACAGGTGGGGTATCTGCAGTACGTCTAATACCCCGGTATATAATTATGTCAGGGGCACATACAGGTGGGGTATCTGCAGTGCGTCTAATACCCCGGTATATAATTATGTCAGGGGCACATACAGGTGGGGTATCTGCAGTGCGTCTAATACCCCGGTATATAATTATGTCAGGGGCACATACAGGTGGGGTATCTGCAGTGCGTCTAATACCCCGGTATATAATTATGTCAGGGGCACATACAGGTGGGGTATCTGCAGTGCGTCTAATACCCCGGTATATAATTATGTCAGGGGCACATACAGGTGGGGTATCTGCAGTGCGTCTAATACCCCGGTATATAATTATGTCAGGGGCACATACAGGTGGGGTATCTGCAGTACGTCTAATACCCCGGTATATAATTATGTCAGGGGCACATACAGGTGGGGTATCTGCAGTACGTCTAATACCCCGGTATATATTTATGTCAGGGGCACATACAGGTGGGGTATCTGCAGTACGTCTAATACCCCGGTATATAATTATGTCAGGGGCACATACAGGTGGGGTATCTGCAGTGCATCTAATACCACGGTATATAATTATGTCAGGGGCACATACAGGTGGGGTATCTGCAGTGCGTCTAATACCCCGGTATATAATTATGTCAGGGGCACATACAGGTGGGGTATCTGCAGTACGTCTAATACCCCGGTATATAATTATGTCAGGGGCACATACAGGTGGGGTATCTGCAGTGCGTCTAATACCCCGGTATATAATTATGTCAGGGGCACATACAGCTGGGGTATCTGCAGTGTGTCTAATACCCCGGTATATAATTATGTCAGGGGCACATACAGGTGGGGTATCTGCAGTGCGTCTAATACCACGGTATATAATTATGTCAGGGGCACATACAGGTGGGGTATCTGCAGTGCGTCTAATACCCCGGTATATAATTATGTCAGGGGCACATACAGCTGGGGTATCTGCAGTGCGTCTAATACCCCGGTATATAATTATGTCAGGGGCACATACAGGTGGGGTATCTGCAGTGCGTCTAATACCCCGGTATATAATTATGTCAGGGGCACATACAGGTGGGGTATCTGCAGTGCGTCTAATACCCCGGTATATAATTATGTCAGGGGCACATACAGGTGGGGTATCTGCAGTGCGTCTAATACCCCGGTATATAATTATGTCAGGGGCACATACAGCTGGGGTATCTGCAGTGCGTCTAATACCCCGGTATATAATTATGTCAGGGGCACATACAGCTGGGGTATCTGCAGTGCGTCTAATACCCCGGTATATAATTATGTCAGAGGCACATACAGCTGGGGTATCTGCAGTGCGTCTAATACCCCGGTATATAATTATGTCAGGGGCACATACAGGTGGGGTATCTGCAGTACGTCTAATACCCCGGTATATAATTATGTCAGGGGCACATACAGCTGGGGTATCTGCAGTGCGTCTAATACCCCGGTATATAATTATGTCAGGGGCACATACAGCTGGGGTATCTGCAGTGCGTCTAATACCCCGGTATATAATTATGTCAGGGGCACATACAGCTGGGGTATCTGCAGTGCGTCTAATACCCCGGTATATAATTATGTCAGGGGCACATACAGCTGGGGTATCTGCAGTACGTCTAATACCCCGGTATATAATTATGTCAGGGGCACATACTTCTTCTTCTTCTTCTTTTGGTATACAGCTATCCATCCACTGGATGATCACTAGCTGTTGCGCATGCGTGGGAATAAGAAATAATAATAAATTCAGTCAGTTTATAACATATTTACAAGTGGTGCCAATAGGAACAAATTTTGTGGTTAAAACTATTTACAATATCATTTTTATTTAAATTTGTAATTGTAGATGGCTGAGAACAGTTGGTGTTAGCTGTTCTCTAAACGTGTTGACTGTTGGGCATAGAACTATAGTTTGAGGTAGTAAATTCCAGTGAATGATTGTGTTCGGAAAGAATGAGTACTTGTACGGATCTTTGAATGCATGAATATGTCTGTATGTAAATGGATGAAATTGTCTGATTCTTGGGTCTGTAGGTATTAATATTGTTGTAGGAACTGCAACTATATGGTGAACAATCTTGTAGAACATGATAAGTTTTGTTTTGAGTCGACGTTGTTGTAATGAAGGCCAGGTGAGGGTTTGTAGCATGTCTGTGACGCTGCTAGTATTATGGTATCTGTTGCAGGCATACCTAGCTGCCCGTCGTTGGACCATCTCAATTTTATTGCAATGTTCTGCAGTGTGAGGGTTCCAAACTGAGCATGCATACTCTAGTTTTGGACGGACAAGAGATAGGTATGCCTGCGACTTTATATTTGTGTTGGAGGTTTTAAGGTTTCTTTTCAAGAATCCAAGACTTTTATTTGCATTGGCTACTATGTTGTTAGCATGCTGTGTCCATTTCAAGTCGGATTGAAGAGTGATTCCAAGATATTTTGCTGAAGAAACTGATTCCAAAGTATGATTGTGTAGCAAGTAGTTATGTTTTACAGGATTTTTCTTGTTTGTTATTGTAAGGACTGAGCATTTGTCTGGGTGGAAAGCCATCAGCCAGTCACTTTCCCATCGTGCGGCAGCATCAAGGTCTTCTTGGAGACTATCACAATCTTTTTGGGATTTGATAGTTTTGTAGATGATGCTGTCGTCGGCGAACAGTCTGAGTTGGCTGGATTTCATATATTCTGATAAGTCATTAATATATACCAGAAAAAGAACAGGACCCAGAACTGTTCCCTGAGGGACACCAGAAGTGACCGGAGCAATATCTGATGACTCTCCATCCAGAACCACTGTTTGTGTACGGTTTGATAAAAAGGCAGAGATCCAGGTTAATGTTTGATTCTTGATTCCATAAAATTTGAGTTTGTATAGAAGTCGTTGATGTGGAACTTTGTCAAAGGCTTTGGCAAAGTCCATGATAATGAGATCAGTTTGAATATTTTTATCTGAATTTGCAGCAATTTCTTGAACAAAGGACAGTAGTTGGGTTTCACAGGATCTAGAATGTCTGAAGCCATGTTGAAGATCATATAATAAATTGTTGCTTTCCAGATGGTTAAGTACGTGTTTTGTAATGACATGTTCCATAATTTTACAGCTGATACAGGTGAGAGAGATTGGTCTGTAGTTTGCTGCATTGTATTTTTCACCTTTTTTGTATGCTGGTGCAACATTTGCATGTTTCCAGTCAGTTGGTATGCAGCCAGTCTGAAGTGATTTTTGAAAAATGATGGTTAAGATTGGAGCTGTAAAATTTTGAAGATCTTTTAGTATTCTGCCGCTGATGTTGTCTGGGCCACTGGCTTTATGCGAGTTGATGTTGTCAAGTAGTTTTCGGATGCCAGGTGTTGTGATGGTAAGTGGTGGTATATCTGGATGTGGACTCACACCCTTGTTAGGAATGTTATCTATTGATTCAGTGGTAAATACAGATTTAAATTGTTCGTTTAAGATGTTTGCCTTTTGTTTAGTGTCAGCAACTAGTTGTCCCTCTTTTTTCAAGGGAGCAACTCCACTGTTGTCAGTTCTGAGTGACTTTATGAAGGAGAAGAGTTTTTTTGGTTTCGATTGATTATTAAAACTTTGATCTGGATCATTTGTTGGAAGGTCTAGGATTAATTTTTCGATATAGGTGTTGTAAGCATGTCTTTGTTCTTTCTGGACCTGATGTTTCAGCTGTTTATATTTCTCTTTATATTTTTTGTCCTTTTTCATTTTGAAGTATAATTTGTTCTTTTTATTAATCATCTTTCTTAGTTTATTATGGATCCAGGGTAGTCGATGTTTGTATGTTAGCATTTTATGTGGGATGTTTTTATTAATTGATTTTGTAAGATTGTTCTTAAATAAGTTCCACATTTCATTTACAGTACTTTTTGCATCATTGTTTATGTTTATTATCTTTTTAAGTGTGTCTTCTAAATCAAATTTGATGTTATCCCAGTTTGCTTTGTCATACCTAAGAATTTTTCTGGGTTGTTGACGTACTTTACGCAGCCATATGTCTGCTTCTGTGTAAACAACATCATGGTCACTAAGCCCAAGAGGTGGTAATGTATGAACTTTATTGATGATAGATGGATTGGTTACTAGGATGAGATCAAGAGTTCGCTCTTTTCTAGTTGGAACATTTACTAATTGATGGAGATTGTATTCATCGATGATATCTAAGAGTTTGATGTTAAGTTCTGTTTCTGGTTTACCTGGTATAACTTGTGGTATAGACCAGTCGATGTGACCCAGATTAAAGTCTCCTCCTAAAATAATATTGGTATTGGATGCATGATTTATTCTACTGAGGGATAATTCAAGCTGTTGTAGAGATGTTCCCTTATCAGATGGTGGTCTATAGTATGCACCTATCAGTAAGTTCTTACTTCCAGACATGTTTATTTGAGACCAAACTATTTCGCAATCAGTTTTGAGTTCGCTTACTTCAGTACTAATAAATTCTTTTTTGATGGCAATAAGCACTCCTCCATAACTTTGGTTGTTTTTATTTGGTTTTCTGTCTGATCTGTAGACATTGAATAATTCTGATGGAAAGAACTCGTATGATGATGTATCTTTATCTAACCATGTCTCTGTTCCTAAGATTATATCAGGTTTAGCAGAGTCAATAATTTGGTTAAGGTCTTCTTTCTTATTTTTTATTGATTGAAAATTAATGTTCAAGATTCTAATTGGTTTACGATTTTTATTTGGAGTTTTCTTTGGTGGTTTAGAATTTAGTTTAACCTTAGTCATAGGCGATGAAGATGCCTGTGGAGCTCCTAAGCTATTATTAAGAGATGTATCATTCATCAAGCTCCAGTTATTTGTGGTATTAAATGATATGTCGGTTTGATTATTAAATAAGCTGGTGGAAAAGTTTGGCATTCCACAGTTGGTACATTCCCAGTTTATGTTACTGGCATTCATACATTCATAGTTGTGAGATGTCATACCCTGACAGTGTATGTGGTACCAAGTATCACAACTGTCACAGCAAAGTGCTTTTTGCTTCCATGTTACTGCCCTCTGGCAAGTGCCACATGGCCATCGTGTGATTTTGTTTCTCTTTTGTTTGTTCGTAGTTGTTGTATTAATTCTTTCTATGCTTGTTGGTGGTAATAAGCTTTTACTTGGTGCATGTACATCATTGTTATTGTTAATGGTTTTCCCCAAGTTATTCAGTTTGTCAAATGGATTTGGTGACACAAACGAATAATTATTAAAAATTGATGTAGAAATGTTGGGCATTCCACATTGTATGCACTCCCAGCTGATGTTACTAGCATTCATACATTCATAGATATGAGGGTGTACATTTTGACAGTCTATGTGATACCAGGTGTTACAGCTATCACAACATATAGCTTTATTTTTTGTTGTTACTGCTTTTTGGCATGTACCACATGGCCATTTAGGAGTTCTAGGGCCAGGATTTGTTTCAGTGTCTGAAGAGTTTGCAATAAGTAATAGGCACAGATATAATTGTACCTTTCTATTAGGACTATATTTGAGGTATTTGGTAACTCTTAGGCTGTTATACAGGTTACAGTTTTTATTTGGATGGTGTAGGGCCTTGGAAAAGGCAATAAAAGGAAAACGTTCTGTTGGACATCTGAGCAGTATGTTTTCAGTAGACAAAGTGCTACTTGGTGAGTGTAGTATGTTAAATACAGAGCTTGTTATTGCCAAAATACAAAAACAAATTTTCCACATACCTGATTTTTTTTTTTTTTTTTTTTTCTTTCTCTTTAAAGCTTTTTCTGTGCTCGAATATGGAATTGTGAAAAGGTGGGAATAGTTAATATTACAGGTGGGGTATCTGCAGTGCGTCTAATACCCCGGTATATAATTATGTCAGGGGCACATACAGGTGGGGTATCTGCAGTACGTCTAATACCCCGGTATATAATTATGTCAGGGGCACATACAGGTGGGGTATCTGCAGTACGTCTAATACCCCGGTATATAATTATGTCAGGGGCACATACAGGTGGGGTATCTGCAGTGCGTCTAATACCCCGGTATATAATTATGTCAGGGGCACATACAGGTGGGGTATCTGCAGTACGTCTAATACCCCGGTATATAATTATGTCAGGGGCACATACAGGTGGGGTATCTGCAGTGCGTCTAATACCCCGGTATATAATTATGTCAGGGGCACATACAGGTGGGGTATCTGCAGTACGTCTAATACCCCGGTATATAATTATGTCAGGGGCACATACAGGTGGGGTATCTGCAGTGCGTCTAATACCCCGGTATATAATTATGTCAGGGGCACATACAGCTGGGGTATCTGCAGTGCGTCTAATACCCCGGTATATAATTATGTCAGGGGCACATACAGGTGGGGTATCTGCAGTGCGTCTAATACCCCGGTATATAATTATGTCAGGGGCACATACAGGTGGGGTATCTGCAGTGCGTCTAATACCTCGGTATATAATTATGTCAGGGGCACATACAGGTGGGGTATCTGCAGTACGTCTAATACCCCGGTATATAATTATGTCAGGGGCACATACAGGTGGGGTATCTGCAGTACGTCTAATACCCCGGTATATAATTATGTCAGGGGCACATACAGGTGGGGTATCTGCAGTACGTCTAATACCCCGGTATATAATTATGTCAGGGGCACATACAGCTGGGGTATCTGCAGTGCGTCTAATACCCCGGTATATAATTATGTCAGGGGCACATACAGGTGGGGTATCTGCAGTACGTCTAATACCCCGGTATATAATTATGTCAGGGGCACATACAGGTGGGGTATCTGCAGTGCGTCTAATACCCCGGTATATAATTATGTAAGGGGCACATACAGGTGGGGTATCTGCAGTGCGTCTAATACCCCGGTATATAATTATGTCAGGGGCACATACAGGTGGGGTATCTGCAGTGCGTCTAATACCCCGGTATATAATTATGTCAGGGGCACATACAGGTGGGGTATCTGCAGTGCGTCTAATACCCCGGTATATAATTATGTCAGGGGCACATACAGGTGGGGTATCTGCAGTGCGTCTAATACCCCGGTATATAATTATGTCAGGGGCACATACAGGTGGGGTATCTGCAGTACGTCTAATACCCCGGTATATAATTATGTCAGGGGCACATACAGGTGGGGTATCTGCAGTACGTCTAATACCCCGGTATATATTTATGTCAGGGGCACATACAGGTGGGGTATCTGCAGTACGTCTAATACCCCGGTATATAATTATGTCAGGGGCACATACAGGTGGGGTATCTGCAGTGCGTCTAATACCACGGTATATAATTATGTCAGGGGCACATACAGGTGGGGTATCTGCAGTGCGTCTAATACCCCGGTATATAATTATGTCAGGGGCACATACAGGTGGGGTATCTGCAGTACGTCTAATACCCCGGTATATAATTATGTCAGGGGCACATACAGGTGGGGTATCTGCAGTGCGTCTAATACCCCGGTATATAATTATGTCAGGGGCACATACAGCTGGGGTATCTGCAGTGTGTCTAATACCCCGGTATATAATTATGTCAGGGGCACATACAGGTGGGGTATCTGCAGTGCGTCTAATACCACGGTATATAATTATGTCAGGGGCACATACAGGTGGGGTATCTGCAGTGCGTCTAATACCCCGGTATATAATTATGTCAGGGGCACATACAGCTGGGGTATCTGCAGTGCGTCTAATACCCCGGTATATAATTATGTCAGGGGCACATACAGGTGGGGTATCTGCAGTGCGTCTAATACCCCGGTATATAATTATGTCAGGGGCACATACAGGTGGGGTATCTGCAGTGCGTCTAATACCCCGGTATATAATTATGTCAGGGGCACATACAGGTGGGGTATCTGCAGTGCGTCTAATACCCCGGTATATAATTATGTCAGGGGCACATACAGCTGGGGTATCTGCAGTGCGTCTAATACCCCGGTATATAATTATGTCAGGGGCACATACAGCTGGGGTATCTGCAGTGCGTCTAATACCCCGGTATATAATTATGTCAGAGGCACATACAGCTGGGGTATCTGCAGTGCGTCTAATACCCCGGTATATAATTATGTCAGGGGCACATACAGGTGGGGTATCTGCAGTACGTCTAATACCCCGGTATATAATTATGTCAGGGGCACATACAGCTGGGGTATCTGCAGTGCGTCTAATACCCCGGTATATAATTATGTCAGGGGCACATACAGCTGGGGTATCTGCAGTGCGTCTAATACCCCGGTATATAATTATGTCAGGGGCACATACAGCTGGGGTATCTGCAGTGCGTCTAATACCCCGGTATATAATTATGTCAGGGGCACATACAGCTGGGGTATCTGCAGTGCGTCTAATACCCCGGTATATAATTATGTCAGGGGCACATACAGCTGGGGTATCTGCAGTGCGTCTAATACCCCGGTATATAATTATGTCAGGGGCACATACAGGTGGGGTATCTGCAGTACGTCTAATACCCCGGTATATAATTATGTCAGGGGCACATACAGGTGGGGTATCTGCAGTACGTCTAATACCCCGGTATATAATTATGTCAGGGGCACATACAGGTGGGGTATCTGCAGTACGTCTAATACCCCGGTATATAATTATGTCAGGGGCACATACAGGTGGGGTATCTGCAGTGTGTCTAATACCCCGGTATATAATTATGTCAGGGGCACATACAGGTGGGGTATCTGCAGTGCGTCTAATACCCCGGTATATAATTATGTCAGGGGCACATACAGCTGGGGTATCTGCAGTGCGTCTAATACCCCGGTATATAATTATGTCAGGGGCACATACAGCTGGGGTATCTGCAGTACGTCTAATACCCCGGTATATAATTATGTCAGGGGCACATACAGGTGGGGTATCTGCAGTACGTCTAATACCCCGGTATATAATTATGTCAGGGGCACATACAGGTGGGGTATCTGCAGTACGTCTAATACCCCGGTATATAATTATGTCAGGGGCACATACAGGTGGGGTATCTGCAGTGCGTCTAATACCCCGGTATATAATTATGTCAGGGGCACATACAGGTGGGGTATCTGCAGTACGTCTAATACCCCGGTATATAATTATGTCAGGGGCACATACAGGTGGGGTATCTGCAGTGCGTCTAATACCCCGGTATATAATTATGTCAGGGGCACATACAGGTGGGGTATCTGCAGTACGTCTAATACCCCGGTATATAATTATGTCAGGGGCACATACAGGTGGGGTATCTGCAGTACGTCTAATACCCCGGTATATAATTATGTCAGGGGCACATACAGGTGGGGTATCTGCAGTACGTCTAATACCCCGGTATATAATTATGTCAGGGGCACATACAGGTGGGGTATCTGCAGTGCGTCTAATACCCCGGTATATAATTATGTTAGGGGCACATACAGGTGGGGTATCTGCAGTACGTCTAATACCCCGGTATATAATTATGTCAGGGGCACATACAGGTGGGGTATCTGCAGTACGTCTAATACCCCGGTATATAATTATGTCAGGGGCACATACAGGTGGGGTATCTGCAGTGCGTCTAATACCCCGGTATATAATTATGTCAGGGGCACATACAGGTGGGGTATCTGCAGTACGTCTAATACCCCGGTATATAATTATGTCAGGGGCACATACAGGTGGGGTATCTGCAGTACGTCTAATACCCCGGTATATAATTATGTCAGGGGCACATACAGGTGGGGTATCTGCAGTACGTCTAATACCCCGGTATATAATTATGTCAGGGGCACATACAGGTGGGGTATCTGCAGTACGTCTAATACCCCGGTATATAATTATGTCAGGGGCACATACAGGTGGGGTATCTGCAGTACGTCTAATACCCCGGTATATAATTATGTCAGGGGCACATACAGGTGGGGTATCTGCAGTGCGTCTAATACCCCGGTATATAATTATGTCAGGGGCACATACAGGTGGGGTATCTGCAGTGCGTCTAATACCCCGGTATATAATTATGTCAGGGGCACATACAGGTGGGGTATCTGCAGTACGTCTAATACCCCAGTATATAATTATGTCAGGGGCACATACAGGTGGGGTATCTGCAGTGCGTCTAATACCCCGGTATATAATTATGTCAGGGGCACATACAGGTGGGGTATCTGCAGTGCGTCTAATACCCCGGTATATAATTATGTCAGGGGCACATACAGGTGGGGTATCTGCAGTGCGTCTAATACCCCGGTATATAATTATGTCAGGGGCACATACAGGTGGGGTATCTGCAGTGCGTCTAATACCCCGGTATATAATTATGTCAGGGGCACATACAGGTGGGGTATCTGCAGTGCGTCTAATACCCCGGTATATAATTATGTCAGGGGCACATACAGGTGGGGTATCTGCAGTACGTCTAATACCCCGGTATATAATTATGTCAGGGGCACATACAGGTGGGGTATCTGCAGTACGTCTAATACCCCGGTATATAATTATGTCAGGGGCACATACAGGTGGGGTATCTGCAGTGCGTCTAATACCCCGGTATATAATTATGTCAGGGGCACATACAGGTGGGGTATCTGCAGTACGTCTAATACCCCGGTATATAATTATGTCAGGGGCACATACAGGTGGGGTATCTGCAGTACGTCTAATACCCCGGTATATAATTATGTCAGGGGCACATACAGGTGGGGTATCTGCAGTACGTCTAATACCCCGGTATATAATTATGTCAGGGGCACATACAGGTGGGGTATCTGCAGTACGTCTAATACCCCGGTATATAATTATGTCAGGGGCACATACAGGTGGGGTATCTGCAGTACGTCTAATACCCCGGTATATAATTATGTCAGGGGCACATACAGGTGGGGTATCTGCAGTGCGTCTAATACCCCGGTATATAATTATGTCAGGGGCACATACAGGTGGCGTATCTGCAGTGCGTCTAATACCCCGGTATATAATTATGTCAGGGGCACATACAGGTGGGGTATCTGCAGTACGTCTAATACCCCGGTATATAATTATGTCAGGGGCACATACAGGTGGGGTATCTGCAGTGCGTCTAATACCCCGGTATATAATTATGTCAGGGGCACATACAGGTGGGGTATCTGCAGTGCGTCTAATACCCCGGTATATAATTATGTCAGGGGCACATACAGGTGGGGTATCTGCAGTGCGTCTAATACCCCGGTATATAATTATGTCAGGGGCACATACAGGTGGGGTATCTGCAGTGCGTCTAATACCCCGGTATATAATTATGTCAGGGGCACATACAGGTGGGGTATCTGCAGTACGTCTAATAACCCGGTATATAATTATGTCAGGGGCACATACAGGTGGGGTATCTGCAGTACGTCTAATACCCCGGTATATAATTATGTCAGGGGCACATACAGGTGGGGTATCTGCAGTACGTCTAATACCCCGGTATATAATTATGTCAGGGGCACATACAGGTGGGGTATCTGCAGTACGTCTAATACCCAGGTATATAATTATGTCAGGGGCACATACAGGTGGGGTATCTGCAGTGCGTCTAATACCCCGGTATATAATTATGTCACAATATCATCTTATAAATTATAATACAGTCACAGTTCACTATCTACAACTTAAAAGTCTCTTTTGTTGTAAAAAGAGTTTGAAGATACCAAAGGGGTAATCAGAATCCGTATATCGATTTGATTGATTGATAATTTTTGGTGTTTTAACGCCACTTTCAACAATATTTCAGCTATATCATGGCGACCAGTTTTAGTGGTGGAAGAAGCCGGAGTACCCGGAGAGAAACACCGACCATGGGCAAGCAACTGGTAAACTTTATCACTTGCGGCTGCGAGTCGAGTGCACTCTTTTATGTAATTTACAAAGCCGGGCGCGAACCCATGCCGTATTGGTGGTAGGCTTGTATGAGTTATTAGGTAATCCAACTACCTAACTCATTGAGCCACCCGGCCCTTCCGGTATATCGAAGAAGAACAGACAACACAATGGCCAAAAGAAGAAGTACGAAAGGACAAACAACGATCTACGAAACATACACATAAAACTAAAGATCAAGTAACACGAACCGCACTAAAAACTGGGGTTGAACCCAACTATCTATTATATACTAATGGAAACGCCATTTAGAATATAAATCATCAATAGTTTAGATAAATTATTAGAAATATTTCAATTAATATTTATAACGCTTGATCGTCAAGCATACATTCTTTTTGGCCTACTTTTACCTATCCGATCGGGAGAGAAAAATTCACAACACTCTTGTTTAAAATAATAAGATGTGTCCACAATTAATTGTAGTTTTTGTAAGGGCGACAACTATGTGAAATCCAGGCAAGGTATAAAGACATGCATAAGGTCAACAATTTCTTGAAATCTTTTATCTCTTATATTTTTGTATGAAGAACATTCAAGTAAGAAGTGTTGAATTGATTCTATGGCATTATAAGAATACGTTTCGCAAACCGGACTGGCACAGTTATATTATCAGATGTGCTTAGACCTATAGTTTGTTTTAACAATAACACAGATACTGTTATTGTGTTTTATTACTCCCAGCTCAGGTTATCCTGTAACTGGAATTGGTGTTGTAGAGACAAGAGTTGCAACAGGTCCTAAAATACGTTAAGATAAAAGGTAAAACATGAAGACCTTGTACACTCTTCTTCTTCCAGGTAAGGAACGGATTCATTAAACGAATGTATTTGGTTCCGCTTGAAAAACTCTGCACAGTGTCGGGCAACACAGCAAGTTTTCTATAAACTATTTACATTTAAAATAATCCCAATTTACAATTAAAATTATGTACACTATGTTGTTCATTTTCTTCCAGTGCTTGACTGCCGATGTTGTATTAGTTGGAAGTTGATTCCAGTCTCTGATGGTCTTAGGGAAGAATGATTGTCCGTAGGTATCCGTGTTTGATATTTCTTGGTAGAAGCGGTTTTTACCTCTGGTCCAGTTGTCATTTGGTATCAGATATTGCTGTCTATCTATGTCGATAAGGTCATGCTGGATCTTAAATAGCATGCTTAGTCTTGCTGATTTTCTACGATCTTCAAGGTTTTCCCATTTTAAAGATTTTACCATATTTGTGACACAGCTTGGTGTTCGGTCTGTGTAGTTGTTGTGCACAGATCTTGCTGCTCTTTTCTGTACCTGTTCTATGGATTTGATCTTTGTTTGGTTAGATGGATCCCAAACTGTGCATGTATATTCCACTGTAGGTCTTACTATAGCTGTATATGCTGCTGACTTTACAGGTTATGTGCAGTCTTTAAGGTTTCGTCGGATAAATCCTAGCGTCTTGTTTCCTTTGCCAACGATGTTATCTATGTGTCTATCCCAGGATTAGTTGAAATTGATGGTTACGCCTAGGTATTTGCTGGCTTCCACATTATCCAGAGTATGTCCATGTAATTTGTAACTTGTTTTCCTCACCTGTTTGTTTTTTGGTGCTATTCTGATGACAATGCATTTTTTTTGCATTGAAACTCATCTGCCATTTGTTTTCCCAGTCTTCTAGAATTGTAAGATCCCTCTGCAATAGGTCACTGTCAGTCTGGTTGTTAATAGTACTATAAAGAAGGCTGTCGTCTGCAAACGATTTGATCTCGGATGAAGTTGCTGTCTCTGGCATGTCGTTGATGTATGCCAGGAACAGTAGAGGTCCAAGAACTGTAGCTTGGGGTACACCAGAGTACTGAAACTTGCTTGGAGACAGTCTCTTCAAGTATTACACTCTGCATTCTGTTCTCTAAGAACGATCGTATCGATCTGTTGGTTTTGGGGTTGACACCATAGTATTCTAGCTTGTGTAGAAGGCGGTGGTGTGGAACTTTGTCGAATGCCTTTGCAAAGTCTAGAAGGATGATATCGACTTGCGAGTCTCTTTCCAATTTTGATGCTATATCATGGATGGTTACAATGAGTTGGGATTCGCATGATCGTTTTTTGCGGAATCCATGTTGAGCATTAGTTAGAATTTTATTTCTGTCAAAGTGGCCCATTACACTACTATGCACTATGTGTTCCATGACCTTGCATGTCATGGATGTAAGCGATACAGGTATCATAGTGTAATTAGAAGCTAAGTGTCTTTCGTCTTTCTTAAAAAGTGGTACCACATGTGCATCTTTCCAATCTTGTGGCACTACTCCGGTGTTGAGTGATGTTTGGTATAATTCTGTAAGAATTGGGGCGAGTTGATCCAGTGCCACTGCTTTCAAAATACAAGATGGTATTGAATCTGGGCCAGTAGCTTTATGGGGTTTCAGGTTTTTCAAAAGTTTATGAACTCCTTTGCTGTTAATTTTAATATCCTCCATGGTGGAATATGGACTTTTTCCTTTGATGGGAAAGTTATTTATGTTTTCCTTAGTGAATACTGACTGGAATTGTTCATTCAGAATCCCAACTTTGCTCTTGTTGTCACTTTGCAAGAATCCCAACTTTGCTCTTGTTGTCACTTTGCAAGAATCCCATTTTATTCTTCAAAGGTGCTACACCTATCCATTCTTGGCCTTTACTCTTGATATATGACCAGAATATTTTCGAGTTGTCTTTGTAATCTGTGCTAACTTCTTCCAAATATTTCTTGTTAGCTTGTCTGATTTCCCATTGCACTTTCTGTTTTAGTCTCTTGTACCTGTCCATGTCTTTTTTCTTTTTAGTCTTTCTTGCCTTTTTGTGGGCTCTTTGTTTCTTACCGATTCTTCTTCTGATGGTTGTATTTATCCATGGATGGGTATGTCTTCCTTGTGTCAATTTGGATGGTATTCTTTTGTCTATGGTGTTTTGTATAGCTGTCTTGAATGCTTGCCACATAGATTCAACATTTCTATCTATGTTTTTGTGTGTTGTGTTCAAGATTGCTATTAGTCTTCCTTTATTTTATATATATGTCAGCTTTTTTCCACAAGAATAATTTCCTTCGTACTGGCTTTGGTTTAAATGGTTTACATGCCATATCTAGTAGGACGATATCGTGGTCGCTGGATCTTATTGATGGCAGTGGTTTGCATCGTAGTTTAAATGCTGGATGAGAGGTTAGCATTTGGTCCAATGTATTGTCTTTAAGTATGAAAAGAAAAGCATCATTTCATAAGCCCATCCCAGTGCTACCCTTTAACCACAGATATTATCCTTAGCCAACATGCACCAAAGATGGCCTCCACCAGAAAACACAATTTAAACACATGACCTTTTGGAGAAACTATCATAAAAGTATTTCTCCCGAAACCGCCCAACCATTTGAATTAAAACGTCGATGGAGTGTTCCTTGGATGACTCGTATGCATATTTACTTGTGGATTTGAAATCAAAGAAGGACGCTACCTGTATAGAACAAATATAATATAAAACTTAGAATGGGAAAATTATTTAGAATCGTTCTTCCTGTGATACGAGACCATTGAACTGCTTGATTGCACACTTGGCTGGACGAATGTGTCTTGGATGGACCTTTATTAAGTGGAGTTTTTGTGTCGACCAGAATTTCAAGATGGCAAACACAGCAGAACAGTGCTTAGCAATGGACACGGGGAAATAAAAGAAAAAAAGGAACCCCCCCAAAACAAACAAACCCCCTCCCCCAAACCCCCCCCCCCCCCCCAACAAAAACTAGAAACTTGATTAACCCAAACTGTTCGTGAAATAGCTCGATTTTCTCATACACTTTTAGTTGTTCTTGTGTGGATAGGAAATTTAAGTTGGCTGTTATCACATCTTCATCAATACTATAAAATTGTTTTTCTCTCTCTCAGAACTACAAACTTGCATGAACACAAGCAGCCATTTGATGTTCATAACTTGGCAATTCGTGTTCATAGCGGAAACAGACTGGTGAATAAATATATATAATATGTTATTGGAGGATGGAATTACAAATTACATACAAAAAAATAAATTGAAAGAGAAAAAAAAAAAAAAAAAAAAAAAAGAGAAAGAAAATCCGGAAAATATTCATGTCCGGTGTGAAGTCATTCTAAATTTAAAACCGGATGTCCAGATGGATTTTTCAGTAACACTAACAGTCTGCAAGACAATACGAGGGTGACAACACCACCTGACAATACTATCTAACATTTGAAAATTGATATATTCCTGGTAATTTTTATAGTATGTAGGGTTTTAGAATTTAGTAATTGTTGGAGGTGTTGGGAGATACACTGCATTGTGCTCATTCATTCTTTCTACACACCAATCTCACCATGTTCATGGGCATGGGCATGGTCGAACATTTACTCTAGTCTCTACTAGTCGATGTTGCATTCTTGCCTTTTTTTTTATCATTCCAATGCGTTTTACTAGTCACTGTGCCACTACCTTTTCCTTACTAGTAACAGAGTAAAATAGACAGTGGTTGTACAGTGTCATCAAACACATTGACATTATAAGTTCTAAGCTCCCTAGTGACCGTCTATCGTTATTTGGACGGTCAGTAAATTGTTGAAGGGTGAGCGCTTTAGCAAATTGTTGAAGGGTTAGCGCGAACCCTTCAACTATTTACTGACCGTCCAAATAACGATAGACGGTCACAGGAGCTTAGAACATTTTTGTACGATGTTGCTGATCTATGACTTGAAACAGTAACTAATTTTTTCCACGAACTATGTTTGACAGACTTTCTTGGAAGTTCTAAGGCTAAAGATGCAATTGTCACTACACAAAATTAAGCACCGTCCACTGACCTGTAATTTTCCATCTGCATGGTTTCGTAACTGCAAGTTTATCTATCGTCTGCATCGTTATTTTTATGAATGGAATTCTAAGGCTAAAGACATAATGGTCACTACACAAAATTAAGCACCGCCCACTGACCTTCTGTAATTTTCCGTCTGCATCATTTCGTTACTGCGCATTATTTTTATGAATGGAATTTTCTCCTGACCAGGTAAAGCGTATTAATCATATTCTCTAGATTTCCATATATGGCTCTCCTTTCTATCATTATTTTTAGGAATGATTTTATCCAATCATAGGTCGTCAAATAAATGCAACATCGTACAATAGAGCTTAAGCTATGTTTATTGTTTTTATATCTCGACTAAAAATAAAACTTTTCATATTGTATTTTGCACTTAACAATACAATACACATGTATCCTGTATTTTGTCAATTATGACCTCTTTGCATTACAGGCAGTAAAATCGTATTAGATTTCATACACAATGATTTACGAACGATTACATTAATTAATTAGTACAACATGTAGTACATATGAACAATATTAAAAAAAATAAAGAAAGATAAATACAATAACAGTATCAGTGTTAGAAACTCCCAAAAATATTTGATAGTCATCAAAATTTAGGTTGTCCAAAAAATTGTTTGGTTGTCCAGTCTTGCCCACCTCGATGCAAAATCCTGCATTCTGGGCATATCCTGGCACATAAATCTCGGCTTCAAATAGTAGGTTTTTTTTACTGAAATTTTTGCTTGACAAGTCACAAGGCACCCAGAAGCTCTGTATTAAAAGATGAAAAAATATGCAATCTGGCCATTTCCTGGCACATAAACCAGCTTTTCTAAACCTGTTATTCAATTCGCCCCGGTCACAAACTTCCACATGTTTGAGAAACGGAAATTGATAAAATACAAGTAATAACCAGAAACGGCATCAGTATTAGATTCCGGTCAAATATCAACAATACCAAAATTCCGATGATCGTTTATTTGAAGAGTTTTATATTTATAGCCATTTTAAGGGGTAATTTAGGAAAATCTACTCACAAAACGGACAACTTTGTTACAAATTCAGGTCGTCTGTAATCGTCTTTGGTTGTCATTGACGATTGGACGACCGGGTATTTCGAACACTGCAGTATGCAGCAGACTTGGGGTCAATTACTTTCAAATGTCTTCGATTACATGACAATTACTCTGCAATTTTCATGATTACATTACATTACGATTGCATCAATTTTCAAATGTAATCGATTAAATTACAATCACTTTGTAAATGTAATCGATTACATTACTGATTACATTTAATGTCATGACAACCAATACAATTAGTGTTTTATGTTATTTTATCTTGTGTGCATCTGTCCCATATCTCTTATTTTTTATAATGTATTTCTTAATCAGAACTATGAATTACAATTCAGTTGTAATGTGATTATTACATGCAATAACAAACAGTATACAGTTATTGACTGGGTCCGAGGAAAACAGCTGTTGTTTGAGGAACCAGTCTATAACTGATTTGTTATACCTTATCGTATTTAATGCTTTCTATTTTAATTTCTTTTCCTGTTTTTAGTTTTACTGGCTTATTGCGACCAGCTTATAAATAATTTTTTGTTTCGTTTAAAATCTCCTCCATTTCATCTTCAGACAGATCGGCGGACCTGGATGTCGCCATTTTTTTTTTTAGTTAACGTTACACAGACGACAGGGAATCACGTGACATACGCATGCAGCTATTTTAAGTAACCAATAAATAAGGGTAATAACAAAATTACCGAACTCCGAACAATCTTACAAAGGGAAAGTCAAAACTCATAATTATATAAACAGACAAAATCAGTCAACAACCGGAAAACTGTGAAAACCGTAATGACCCTGACTTGGTACAGGCATTTCTAAAGAAATGGTGGGTTGAATCAGATTTTAAGGCGCCAAACCTCCCGCTCTCATTACAGTTCAAAGGTTCCGGCTGTCACTGTAACAGTATTTAAATACATAAATACAAAAAAAAAAAATTTAAATAAAAGTAGGGCAAGTGGTCAACAGATCGGACCCGATCCAACAGACCGAAAACTGTTGACGGTCAACAGATCGCTGATTCAAGGATTTTTAGATTTTTTTAAAAACAGTAAAAATGTTGAATTTTATTCCTAATACATTTATATAGAGAAAAAATTATAAGGTATAACAATACATTGTAAATTATAAACAGCAATTCTCATTTTCCTATTTTTCATAAAATATGTCTGCTCTTATTATTATATACATGACCAATATTGATTCCATCTTATACTATTAGTAAATATTATAACATAAATTTGCACATTTTAATAATATATATCAAATAATTTCAAACATCCTGTGACAGTCTATTGGGGATAATAAACTAGCAGTTAATTACCTGATAAAATTTGTAATTAAGGTATTATTTATGACACCAAATTATGTAACAATCACCATTACTAAATTTCACACCATTTGAATGTTTGTCCTTGATATATAATTCAGAAGATAAAAAAACAAAAATCTTTCTGATTCTTAAAAAACTTGCTTAAAAATGTACATAATTTCTCAGTCTAAATATGAAAACTAAATCCTTAATTTATGTAAATAGGTTTAATAAAATATTCATTACAAGTTGCATAGTAACCCACAAGTAATGAAAAAATTATCATATAATCCAATATTAAAAGGAAAATCAGCACCAAAATAAAAAGCAGAAATATCACATATATCTGAATATCAGATACAAGCTCCATTAGAATATTCTTTAAAAAAAAATCCAAAATTTTACAAATATTACAACTTGCTATTTTATAATATCTTTATTGAAATTTAAATCTCTTTTTAAACTTGCATAAGAAATCTTCATGAGATACCTATGTTTTGGTTTATATCAAATATTTCTTTATCTTATGGGAATCATGAGGACATGGTGATAGTCTTTCATAGAAGCAATTTCATATATGAAATCTTGAAAGTTGTGTGAGATAATTTAAAATTTTAGAGCTTGTTGTGTTTTACACAAGCTGACAAACTGTTTTCACTGAATTTTTGAAACCCTAAAGAAATTGAAATTGAGATATTATTTGTTTGGATATCAAGTCTTTGAAGTCATAATTTATACTTAATATTTTTTATAGCTGTGATAGTTTTGATTGCAATTAAGCATATAATAATATCTACATTATTTGCTTAATAAATTTCATGAAGAAAATTCATTTACATAAATCATACATTAAATATCTAAGGAGATATATATTTAAGTTAAGACAAAATAAGTCAAAAGTAATCTAAATGTAATCAGAAAGTAACCATGATTACAGGGTCAAAATGAATGTAATTGATTATATTACGATTACATGGTATCTAAAAATTGTCCGATTACAGATTACATTCGATTACATGGAAAATGTAATCAATTACAACCGATTACGATTACAAATTACGATTACCCCATGTCTGAGTATGCTAGAACTGGCATATAATTTACAAATTACGATTACCCCATGTCTGAGTATGCTAGAACTGGCATATAATTTACAAATTACGATTACCCCATATCTGAGTATGCTAGAACTGGCATATAATTTACAAATTACGATTACCCCATGTCTGAGTATGCTAGAACTGGCATATAATTTACAAATTACGATTACCCCATGTCTGAGTATGCTAGAACTGGCATATAATTTACAAATTACGATTACCCCATGTCTGAGTATGCTAGAACTGGCATATAATTTACAAATTACGATTACCCCATATCTGAGTATGCTAGAACTGGCATATAATTTACAAATTACGATTACCCCATGTCTGAGTATGCTAGAACTGGCATATAATTTACAAATTACGATTACCCCATGTCTGAGTATGCTAGAACTGGCATATAATTTACAAATTACGATTACCCCATGTCTGAGTATGCTAGAACTGGCATCAAATAAGTAATATAAGATGCTACATTTACATCATAAACCTTTCAGTAAATCTTTCTGGATCATTAACAGTATAAATTGTTTTGGTAAGGGACAGTATTTAAAAGGGCATTATCTGCCAAAATCGTAAATTTTTGTTACCCATAAAAACTATCAGATATGATTGATGCCTTAATAAAACGTGTTTCTGTAACTTATAAATGTTATGAAATCTACGCTCATCAGGGAAAAAAGGTGCAACTGCTCGTGTTTTGAGATCAATCAAGAAATGGACGCCATCTTATTAATTAGCGGCATTGTTTACGGAGTTTGCCGAATCGTCATTAAATCAGTATACAACAATGCACTTATTTCTTATTTTCTGTGAATCTGCTTTTAGTGGGCATTAATTACGGACAAAGAACCATGCAAGTTTGCAGTTAATAAGCGACAAAATACAAATTATTCGTTTTTACCTGTCACTAGTAAGGTCAGTTGCATTATGCAACTTGCATACAGAGAAAGCGAGGTCAAATTATTTGCTTGCAAGGAAATAATAAATCGATGGTAATTTTCGTTTTCAAAAGGCGAAAAGTGGTACGATAAGCTGTTTAATGTGAAATATTTACCTTTATTTCATCATTTTAAAGCTATTTACCAATTTCCAAAACATATAATTTTTTTGGTCAAAATCGTAGCTAATGCCTCTAACTTTTAGAAGTATTTTGTAAATTTCTTTTGCATAAACATTCCTGTTTTCCTCAATTTTTTTATCACATGACATTAAAAAGTGAAATTCATCTTCAACTGCTTCATTCCATATATTTTACAAATTCTTTCATTTGATTTAATATCAAAATGTTGATCATTTTCAGTTTTCCAATTTGTGCAAATGTGCATGTCGATGCGAAATTAACATAGAGTTTTTATATACAGAAAGTTTTCCAGGTTTAAATTATATAGTTCAAAGAAAAAATTACTTTTAAATAGACGATATGTCCTTAATTTCTGCTTTTGGTCAGCATCATTACGTCCATCATTAAAAAGTTCTTCTTTCCTGTAGTCGATGAATTTGTATTGTAATTTTTTGAAAGTGTAATATGAGTTGTGAGATTCAAAAATTTGAGAGAATATTCACACAACTGACCCATGTCATGAACTTATTGTCATGCAAATTCTGTGACAACCTAAGTGCCTCGTTCAACAGGGCCAACTGGTCTAATCCAATATTTAATCATGTTTAAGATTACATTAAAGAACAATGGGAATCGGCCTGGCAACTTCAGCCATCACTACAGTATTGTACAGTGTTTCTCTCAACCAAGGATGAATTTACATGCTTTAATATTTAATTTTTCTATATTAAAATTGTTACATAGATTATAAAATGATTTGTTGCTATTTAGTTTTGAGGGGTTAAAGGCCCCCAAATTTCTGGTCCATACAAGACAGGTTTTACTGTACATGACTGAATATAAATGTATGTAAAAATGTGGAAACAATAGGTGATTATCAAATGATTTAAAAAATTTAAAATAGGCTTTTATGCAAATCATTGTTTGCTTCAGTAAACGTTTTCCCCAAATAAAAGAATTATGTGCTGAACAGTACCAGTATTGTCAATAAAGGAATTATGTGCTGAACAGTACCTGTATTGTCAAAAAACAATTTATATATGCCCTGAACAGCACCAGTATTGTCAAAAAACAATTTATATATGCCCTGAACAGCAAAAGGGAGGATGTAGAAATTCTTATATTGGTGGCAAGAAGAATGTTTTATATTTTATTCAAATTGCCAAAGAAACTTCAAATAAATATGATTTAGAATTATATTGGCTAATTAAGACTGCAAATTTACAATTTTTATTATGCAAGTTCTTGTACATGTATGTCACTTGCCGACTTGGTTTCACCATATACCTGTACCTGTAAAGCAATTTTGTATGCAACTTTCCTTTTATATTACTAATCATCAGTCGTCTTGTACTTTCGAGATGCCTTTTCTTTTTAGCTGATCTTTAAATTTTAATAATATATAAGGTCTGGGTGAATTCATTTCTAACCACTTAATCAATGACTGTGACACACCTCTAAACTATTAATTTTTAACACCATTTAATAAGTTGGTATTCTGAATTTTTGCATATTTGGAAGGGTTCAGGTTATGGTTTTAACCCCACTGTCAACAATATTTCATATTTCGGTTATATCATGACGGTCATTTAGTGGTGGAGGAAACCGTAGTACCCAGAGAAAACCACCGACCTGCCGTAATTCACTGACGAACTTTTATCACATAATGTCGTATCTAGAACACCTCGCCATGAGTGATTGAGTGAGTGAGTGATTGTTGTTTGACACCAATTCAACAATTTTTCAGCTATATCATGGCAAGAACAAGTTAATTATCAATGAGATGATGATGAGGTCCGTTTTGTTCTAGACCAACATGCTGAGTTGGATTTTTATAGTGCTATCCCACTGAAAAAACAGTCCACCGGTAGACATGACGCTCCACTTGGACAAATTATTCTGATTCCGAGCTGACCAGTCTTTGCTCTTCCTCCTTAATGCTGCGTGCTTAGCGGAGAAGCAACCAATATCAATTTTATAGTCTTTGATTTGACCCGACCGGGGATCGAACCCACGATGCGGCACTCGAGGTGAGCACGCTAACCATTACGCCACCGATGCGGTTCACCTCGTCAAGAGTTTGATTCGAACTCACAACATTAGTGGTGATAGTCACTGATTGGCTTTGCATAGGTAGTTGTAAATCCATCTACCATATCTTTATGACTATGACACTTGAAATAGTAAAAACAAACATCTGTCCAAAATACTATGGGTCCAGCATATTTCTGTGTCCAACACATTATTGTGTGAGCTCACTGAAACAACATTCCACCGGAAGACATATCACTCCACTCTGACAAATTATCCTCATTCCAAGTCAACCAGTCTTTGCTCTGACTTCTTAATACTGCATGCTAAGCAGAGAAACATTTTTTTTTTAATATTCTTTGTTTGGAGCCAACTGGGGCTCGAACCTACGATATACTGCACACAATCTAGCACTCAAACCATTGCACGACTAATATGGTTATTTTCCTTTGTTAAAAATTTGTTAAAGGATATTTCTTCTCATATAGACATAAAATGTTGCACAATATTCTGTTTGAGTTACAGTAATGCTAAAATAGCCTTCACTTAGAAGATAAAAGGAGGTGATCTTTTTGTTCTGTGTTACCTTATTAATCAGTTGTCTTATTGATATATACAAGATGTCAGAGTCATTTTAGTTTTAGCTTATTCATAACAGCATACTCTGGCAGCTGTAAGCTTATATTATTATTACTGGGATAATATTTATCAGCACATTTATGTGTATAACAGAGCTTGGTTCTACAAGATATATAGCTGACTGATACATATCTTTCCATACAACACTATAATTCAGCAATCTGTTTATTTAAACCAGCACCTTATTTCAAATTTACAGTAATAAGGATTGGAATGTAACAGAGTTATTACCCCTTGACCAAGCATGTCCACATTGTGTGATGTAAAGCAATCAAATTATGTTAACTGACTTAAATTTTCAGTTGGTAAAAGAAAAATAAACCTAAAAGCCAGATTTTTAGTGTTGATAATATGAATATGTTTACAGATGTGTTGAATTATATCCAAGCAATATAACATGTATGTCATGTGACTATTTCATTAGATTTTTTAGCATTATGTACTTCATTATTTCTATTTAAAGTTTTTATGATCTGTTAGACATTAGCTAGACAAAGGCAAAATAGAAGTACAGTCAAACCTGTATTAAGAGGTCACCTTTGGGACAAAGAAAATGTGGCCTTATTAGACAGGTGACCTCTTAAAAGAGGTTCAATTCATATGAAGCTTTCTATGACAGGGCAAGAAAAAGGTGACCTTTTAATACAGGTGACTGCTTAATAGAGGTGACATCATGGGCAGTTTTGACTGTACTATACAAAATTTGTGTAAAATCTTGAAAAAAAAGATGATATGGTATAATACATGTAATATAAAAACCTACCAACCCTTTACAGATGATGAGATAAAAGGACTGGGAAAAAGTTAAAAGTTTCCAAATTGTTTGAATTTTCAAGTATAGTTTTAACTGATATCTAGAGTGAATTTTCAAGTATAGTTTTAACTGATATCTAGATTGAATTTTCAAGTATAGTTTTAACTGATATCTAGAGTGAATTTTCAAGTATAGTTTTAACTGATATCTAGAGTGAATTTTCAAGTATAGTTTTAACTGATATTTAGAGTAAATTTTAAAGTATAGTTTTAACTGATATCTAAAGTGAATTTTCAAGTATAGTTTTAACTGATATCTGGAGTGAATTTTCAAGTATAGTTTTAACTGATATTTAGAGTAAATTTTCAAGTATAGTTTTAACTGATATCTGGAGTGAATTTTCAAGTATAGTTTTAACTGATATTTAGAGTAAATTTTAAAGTATAGTTTTAACTGATATTTAGAGTGAATTTTCAAGTATAGTTTTAACTGATATCTAGAGTGAATTTTCAAGTATAGTTTTAACTGATATCTAGAGTGAATTTTCAAGTACAGTTTAAACTGATATCTACCGAAAATATGTTTATTTCATGCAATTTTAAAACGCTGAATATCTAAATAGATAAACTTCAAACTGGAAAAAACCACAAAGAAGATCCAGTGTGGGTTTAAAGAACCATTTTGTTGTTCCCTTAAGGCAATCAACTATATTATTATTGTCAATTACTATATTTTATTATATAATAAACATTTCTTATTGTAAGCCAATATAATTCGTAAACAAACAGAAATGAAATATCTGTGAAAAAATAAATAATTTAATTATGGATACCAGCAAGGATTTGAAGACAACACTTGTGTATTACTCTGTCCAATCACTAGGACGAGCAGCTTAATTTGAACATTAACTATTACATGTCCAATCACTAGGACGAGCAGCTTAATTTGAACAGTAACTAGTAAACATTGGAGTACTCATCAGGGCTAGTGATGGACAAGTTCCATGGACTAAAAACCAAACATTACCCACTAGGTGTTTTAAGGGTATACTTTCTTTTTTTTCTAGATATTAAGAACATATTAACTTCTGTTTTTATATCAAAATAATATTAGTTAGTTCTTTATCATTCTCCCCTTAGAGATTTATTTTAATAATATATAAGTCTCTAAGGGGAGAATGATAAAGAACTAACTAATTATATTTTGATATAAAAACAGAAGTTAATATATTCTTAATATCTGGATAAAAAGAAACTATACCCTTAAAACACCTAGTGGGTAATGTTATAATTAATTAAACAACCTTATTAAGAAAAAACTGCTGGGATGTGCTAATCTGGGTCACGGGTCACTGTAATCGGGCGGCTGTATCGAGAAACAGATACGGTGTTGAAAAAAACTGTTGATACTCATAAAATATTGATAAATGCTATAAAATTTTATGTTTGTCTTCAAGAAATATGATAGACAAAACCATGTGTGAAGTTTTATGACGAAATATCTCCGATTTCTATGTAAATTTATGAGTTGAAGTTGCGGCTGTATCGAGAAACAGATACGGTGTTGAAAAAACTGTTGATACTTATACAATATTGATAAATGCAATACAATTTTATGTTTGTCTTCAAGAAATATGATAGACAAAACCATGTGTGAAGTTTTATGACGAAATATCTCCGATTTCTATGTAAATTTACGAGTTGAAGTAGGGAAACACCCACAGGTAATTTTAGCGTTGTATTTTTATCTTGGACAAGAATAATGAGCTTCCTGATTGGATGACCAATTTAAAACACACTGACACCGCATGGTAAAAAGATGCATGTAAAAGAAATCTATGTTATATTTATTCATTTGTTTGATTCTGGAATATTGTTGATCATTGATTTAAACAAGGAAAATAAGGGGGGGGGATTTTATTAGTGAATTTTACAGTTAAATAAATGTTATGTTTCGACAGTTTAAAGAGAAAAATAAAAAATTGTTGCGACTAAAGCTTAAATCAGCATTAAAAATTGAACAAATATCAGTGGTTTTGTAAATGAGATTTATTTTAAATAGAAAATCTGAATTTATTATTTATTAATTTATTATTAATGATACAATTTTATATCCCTTGGGAGGGGGAGGGGGGGGGGGGGCTATGATGAAAATTTGAAATAAAAACACAGGACCGGACTTTAAGCAAAAATTATAATCCAGGATTAGTTTTTTATTAAAAAAATCCAGGACCCCTGTGTCCATGAATTTTTTTTTTTTAAAGTTAATAATATGAAATATTGACATCCACACTTGCCTTTAGGACAGCACATTTCTGTGTCCACACTTGTATATAATATATTATAAATGAACTTTATTCCTATAGATAGGGATTAATATTAGTTCTAACAACTTGTTCCCCAATCCAATTACTTACTTACTATTATACATTATATATAGTTGACTATTGTAATGTTAAGTTGAATTAATTAATAAAATATGCTTAAACTAAGAAAATAGTATATGAATATGTACTTCCACCAAATACTGACCACCTTCATTAGACATGATAGATTTACCAGTAGTTAGTTAAGTATTTGTAAAATGTCTTGGTACATATTCTTTAACTTCTATTTAAGATTATTTATAAAGACAAGATCAAGAAGAGAGAGTGAGGAGCCTGAAGATAAATAGAGGTAAATGTTTTTTTTCTTTATATCAAATAATTTTCCTGTGGGCAGTCATAAAACATGTACACAGTATACATGATCCAAGGACTTTTTATAGTATATTGTGTACACACCCATCAGAAACAGCATGTTATACTGCCATTTATAGTATATTGTGTACACACCCATCAGAAACAGCATGTTATACTGCCATATATAGTATATTGTGTACACACCCATCAGAAACAGCATGTTATACTGCCATATATAGTATATTGTGTACACACCCATCAGAAACAGCATGTTATACTGCCATTTATAGTATATTGTGTACACACCCATCAGAAACAGCATGTTATACTGCCATATATAGTATATTGTGTACACACCCATCAGAAACAGCATGTTATACTGCCATTTATAGTATATTGTGTACACACCCATCAGAAACAGCATGTTATACTGCCATTTAAAATGTCAGGGAGATATAATTTATCTTCTTATTTGATTTTTGACAAAGAAGGTTTTTTTTTATATTTTATTTTAAATTGCTGACAGATCTAGAAAAGTTTGAGACCCTTACATCTTTTTTTCAACAATGGGAAACTCTGAGTCTCTGACCATAAGTATGAAATAAAATCGCTTTATTATTGCTAAAAAAACATGTAATTATCTGCCTATTGTTGTTAATTACATGTAAATACTGTATTAGACCTAATTAATGTATGTCTGAGCTATGAATACTGGTATATTTGTGTATAAAAGTTATAAATACATGTATATAATTGTGTAGTAGGTGTACGTGTGTACAATGAACGACACACGCCTAATCTATTAATTTCTAACGTCGTTTGAAAAGTTGGTATTCTGAAATTATGTATATTTGGAAAGATTCAGGTTATGGTTTTAATACCACTTTCAACAATATTTCAGTTTTATCTTGGCCGTCAGTTTTATTGGTGGAGGAAACCGTAGCACCCAGAGAAAACCCCCCCCCCCCCCCATAAGTCATTGACAAACTTTATCACATAATGTTGTATCAAGAACATCTCGCCATGAGTTGGATGAAAACTCACAACTTCAGCGGTGATAGGCACTGATTGCATAGGTAATTGTAAATCAAAAATTGATTGCTCAGGTACATGTAGATGAAAATCAAACTACCTAGGAAAGTGTCCACTGTGAGAGACAGACAATGACCAAAAGAAGAAGCATTCTAGACCTGAAATCTGAAACCATCTTATAATATAATTACAACTGATGTATGTTTTCAGTCTGAATGATACTCAGTCATAAATACCAGTAATTATATCATAGGTCACAATGCTAGATTGCATCGATGAAAACATATGATCCCTCCCCCTCCTTGTCTGCCTGTCTGTCCATCACAAAAGTTTGTACATGCAACTGCTCTTGTATTTTAAATCATAATTCCTGAAAACTTTGCATACTTTGAATTGGTAGAACACTTCCCTTTGTTTAAGGTGTATACTCTTATTTATACAGTTGTTGACATATTGTGTGTGATGGAGTGTTTTTAATTTTTACACTTCTTCAACTTTCAATTTTTAGATGTTATTTTCTAAGACATGTATACAGTCTATCCAATTAGTCAGCCTACTTCATACTATATTAAACTGTCCAGTTTTCTTACTATTTACCTGATGGGAGCCCTGTGGTTTTTTAGCTCACCTTGCCAAAGGCAATGTGAGTTTTTACCATCACTTGGCATCAGAAGTCCGTCGTCTGTCGTCCGTTAACTTTTCACATTTTAATCTTCTCCTCTGAAACCCCTCAGCCAAATAAACTGAAACTTGGTAGGAAGCATCTATGGAAGGTCCTCTCTAAAGATTGCACATTTTGTCCCGATCCATTATCAAATATGGCTGCCACAGACAATTCTTGGATCTGATTGGCCGATTTTTTAGAAATCTTCTCCTCTGAAACCGCTTGGCCAAATGAACCGAAACTTGGTAGGAAGCATCTATGGAAGGTCCTCTATAAAGATTGCTCATTTTGTCCCGATTGGTTAACAAACATGGCCGCCACAGGCAATTCTTGTTTCTGATTGGTTGATTTCTAAAAAATCTTCTCCTCTGTTAAAAAAGAAAGATAACTCTTGCCTAAACTATTGAAAGAAAGATAACTCTTGCCATTATCTCCCTTAGAAATTAGCTAATGCTGATATAGTGTAACATGTTTATTCTAGATATAACAAGTAGGTATTCACATTTTAATATTCTTTTTAGCAAACCTTGCCAAAGGCAATATGAGCTTTTGCCATCACTTGGTGTCCGTCGTCTGTCATCCGTTTACTTTTCACATTTTAATCTTCTCCTCTAAAAGCACTCAGCCAAATGAACTGAAACTTGGTAGGAAGCATCTATGGAAGGTCCTCTCTAAAGAGTGCACATTTGTTATGATCCATTACCAAACATGGCCACCACAGGCAATTCTTATATCTGATTGGCCGATTTAAAAAAATCTTCTCCTCTGAAACCGCTTGGCCAAATGAACCGAAACTTGGTAGGAAGCATCTATGGAATGTCCTCTATGAAGATTGCTCATTTCGTCCCGATCGGTTAGCAAACATGACTACTACCGAAAATTGGTAGGAATCATCTATGAAATGTCCTCTAATCTATGAAGATTGCTCATTTCGTCCCGATCGGTTAACAAACTTGGCTACCACCGAAACTTTGTATGAAGCATCTATGGAATGTCCTCTATGAAGATTGCTCATTTCATCCCGATCAGTTAGCAAACATGGCCACCACATGCAATTCTTGTTTCTGATTGGTCGATTTCTAAAAAATCTTCTCCTTTGAAACTGCTTAGCCATATGAACCGAAACTTGGTAGGAAGCATCTACATGTATGGAAGGTTCTGTATTAAGCTTCCTCAAAGCAGAATGAAAGGTGAGCGACACAGGCACAGCCCACTGAGCCTCTAGTTTTTGTCTGTATCTCGTCAAGAGGTGTCAGGCACTATTATGACGGTATTTGTAAGATTGCTTCATCCATGTTTTATTTTCTAGTTGATAGCCCTGCATCGGGGATATTACATTATATACACCAAATAACATAGAAATGACAAAGATACCCAGATGTAGTGTTTATCTCACAGAAGTAAAGAGTACCACTCTTTGTGTCTTAAGTGTCATGTTGGATAGTCTCTCATGTTTATTTACATCCATATCCTTTCTTACTAATTGCTAATTATCATGTGAAGATTTGCATATCATTATGGCCATTTGGTTTTTGGAGGAGTTATTGCCCTTTTGACATTAAATTTTCTATCAAAAACTTTGTACATGCAGCCAATATCAACAGAATGAACCACGAATGTTGGAAATATAGATCTGGCTTAGGACAGGCAAAATAATGTGGCAGAGTTAAACTAATTAATGGAATCCCAGCACTCTCTCTTTTTCCAACTTGATCAATAATACCAAAACAGATGTAATCCAATTAAAAACCTGCACAGACACTCTTCTATGCAAAAAGACCACACACTATCACAAAAATTAATGACAATTTAGACTTGGACAGTACAATAGGGTCAGAGAAGTAACGATGAGCTAAGAAGGTAGAATTTGTTGGTTTATATTACCTCAATAATATATTTTTACGGCAGCATGATCAAACCATTTTTGAAGGAGTTTTTGCCATTTTTCACTTAGAATAAAGTATGTATGCAATAATCCTATTCTTTCTCCAAAAATGAAAGAATAAAGTATGTATGCAATAATCCTATTCTTTCTCCAAAAATGAAAGAATGTTAGGGGGCCAGACATTTGTTGATGTGTCAAAAATAATCTTTAATTATTTTAAATATCTCTCAATTGGATTAGAGGTTACATATGGCAATTACTTACATTTTGTATTTAGAAAAAAGTATTGTTTAAAAACTTTTTTTCATTAACGGCGACTGTAAGACGAGACTTAAGTTTTGAAATAAAGTTCATTTATTTATATTGTGTGAAAATTTCATTCATTATTTTCGGACTATTAAGTTTTAATTCATTATTTATTTTTGTTATTGCTTTTGGATATTTAAAGTTGCATTGATATATTAGATTGTTCTGAGACTGTCCATGTATTCGTTCAAAATATTAAATTAGGACCTCAGTCTTTGTTATTCAGATGGGATTTTAATTTTAATCAGAAGTTAATCCTTTTGGTTGAATTAGTTTATGTATATTTTTAAGAGGTCAATTACTTTACTTTATGATGTTTATTCAGTTATCAAAAGCTTTTCTTTGATGTTGATCAGAAGTATAGGGATCAAGATCTTCTGAATGTTTATTTGTTTTTCTTGCCTTAAGGGGAGGTTTAGCACATACTATCATTTTTATGATCAGGATTTAAGTTAAATGAGACTCTCAGTCTATAGACTATAAGTTTGGGTAGTGATTCTCATCTCATAATCAGACTATATTGTTTGTTTCGGTAAGTTTATTAAGTTTACATGATTGTTTATTAAAACTTTTGAGTGTTCTGTCAGTCATGTTAGTATCATAAGTATGTCTATTAAAGTGGTCAAGACTTTGATAATTTATACATGTCTATATGTACTACAGTAGATACTAGCAGACAGAAGAAATCAAACACATTTAATTTAAAAATATTGAATTTAATCATTTATAATTCTAAGTAATATTTTAAGCTTGCAGCTGCCTATGTAATTAGTAATTACCAAATATGGATTTTTACATATCAGTCAGTCATAAAATTGTTGGTATTTAAACTTTGATTTGATGGTATTAACATGTGGAAATTTGCATCAAAATTGTCTCAAGATTTGTGAGAATGTGTCTTAAGTATGCTCAAAGCAAATTGTAAGGGATATTTCTTGTAGACATTTGATGCTATATAGCTCGCATGTCAATTTCAGGAGAGTAGTTCCACATTCTGGGCAGCCAAAAGCCACACAGCCTTGACTAATATTGTTCAAGGCAGACATAGTGCACAAACAATCTGTAGGAGGCTTCATAATGTCAATCTATGGCCTAGGCATGCATATATATATATAGAAGTCCAACATTTACTCAAAGACATGATTCAATATGGACCTGGCTTTAAGTTTTAGCAAGTACAATGCAACACCACACATTTCTCACATATCTATGGCTTTTCATCAGCAACAGAACATTGATGTCATATCTTGGTCGTTAAAATCACGGAAATTGAATTCCATCAAGTACACCTGGGATGAATTGACCCACCATTTCTGACTCAGTCCATAAAAACCAACCCCTCTGGCAGATCTCCAACAAACCTTACAGGAGGAGTAGAACAACATTCCACAGCCAGTAATCTCTTTCTCATCATGCCCGTTAGAAGTCATCTACAATCTGTCATTAATGCCAATAGTGGACACACATTTGTCATTGGACTTTGAGACTTATTTTGTTATTCTTGATTTTGCTCCAATTTTTCTCTCTCTAGTGGCATTACTTCAAAATCTATTTGTTTCTAAAAGAGATTCATAACTTAAGGACTTGGTATTTCGATAAGAAAAAATGGTCAGGTTGATACAATTAAACATAATTTACAAAGTTTGTACAGACATTACAGTATATAATTTCTTGCTGTCTTATTTTAAATAACAGTGTCTTTTTGAGGTTTTATCATAATTTTGTCTCATTCATCATCTCACTCTGTACAAATTCACTTTTCACATTTCTACTTTTTTTTCTAAAACTCTCTTAGGAACCAAATCGCCATATGGAATCGGAAAATATATGTATTTGGTTCAGATCTATAATAAACGAGATTACCTATATGCCAAATATCCTTTCTTAGACTGATACAATTTTTCTTTAATGATCTTTTGTACCAAATTTATGTTGTTGAAACCAATATCTAAATCCAATACAGCTGCCACCATAATTTATGTGCAGATGGGAAGTCCAAATGGCCACAACCACGAGAAATGGTTAAATACTTAACAATGTCTATAGGTAGTAAATATTAAGTTTGTAGTTACATCACTGATGGAATATTCCTTTGCTGTTCTATTTCAAAATTGGCTGCCTGCCTCTTTTCTTCTTTTTTGTGTAGATCAGAAATCCAAGATGACCACCACAGTTTAACATATAAATCCTGGTGAAACTGTAAAATATCTTATTATAGAAAAAATGGATGGAAGTGTTTGAACTCCAACTGTAAATACATTGTTATTGGAGGGTTCTTTACTTACTTTAGTTTATGGTGACACTTTGTAATTCAAAATAACCTCTATCACGGAAAAAAGTTTACATACAAATGTAGAACTCTTTGGGAAAGTTTAGTCCATCCTACAGGTGTATCTGAGTGTTTAATCCCTCCTCCAAGGGTTGGGACATAAAATGACTCTTCTATACTGGGAAAATGCCAGGTGTATAGTCATTGGTTGGCCATTACATTGTCTGAAATGTAATGGCCATTACATTGTCTGAAATGTAATGGCCAACCATTGTGCATTTGAACTGAGGCATGACAGTAATGCCATATGGGTGGTCTTCAAAATTGTTTTTTTTCCCATTTACTCATTATCAATCATCCAATATCACAGACATGGACTGGACATAGTAGTTCTGCATGGTTGAAGTATGAACAAATCTGTTCAAAACCACTGGACCATTTGAATTAAAATTATTTGGAAACTTTTGAAATAATTTAATTGAATTTTGCAGAACAGATTCATGAATCCTTATATGATTTTCAATAAGTTGCCCTTTTTATGCCTAACTAGAAAAATGATTCCAGGCTTGTGGAACTTTTGATTTTTTTACTGGTATGTGCAGTAGATATATTTTTACCCACAATATATATATATATTCGTCTGAAAATTAAACCAAACAGTGTTAGAATTAGATTTTTGAGCTGTCAAATTTTTGTTCTTCCCTCGACAGGATTTGAACTCACACCATTGATACACTGCAGCACCATTTGCTTAGCCTTACGTCCAGCGCCCTAGACCACTCGACCACATCCATTCCCTTGTATATAAACATATTACATGAGTAGTTAGTGTTGTAGAGATCTAATGTAACTAAACATGGCAAGCTAACTGTATCATATAAAACTTAAATTGAACTTATCTTACCACAGACTGGGGGTGGGGGGGTGTAAGATTGTTATTCAATGATGAGAGGAGTTATATGATTATGATCTGTAACCTTGACCAGGTGTCCATGGAAACCCCTACCCCAATACTTATAAATAAAGAAATAAAGTGAAATTAATTTATCTTTAGTCTGGGACTATTTTTTTTGCTCTTTCTCATAGAACATTTGCAGGAAATATATGCAATCTCGAACATCTGTTGGGTTTTAATTTCAACTGAAACATTAATGAATAAAATAGAAATTATCAATAAAAAGTGGATATTAATTCTGTCAGCATCTTCAGATGAATTGATTACAAAAATCAATGTGTTTAGTGAGCTGCAGCAGTATATACCTGTATCTGTGGTATAAGAGAGACAGCTGTCCTGGGTCTGTATATAATAACAGGTACAGTTAAGAGAGGCTTCTCTCTATAGACAATGGTAGACTTAGAGAGACAGCTGTCCTGGGTCTGTATATAATAACAGGTACAGTTAAGAGAGGCTTCTCTCTATAGACAATGGTAGACTTAGAGAGACAGCTGTCCTGGGTCTGTATATAATAACAGGTACAGTTAAGAGAGGCTTCTCTCTATAGACAATGGTAGACTTAGAGAGACAGCTGTCCTGGGTCTGTATATAATAACAGGTACAGTTAAGAGAGGCTACTCTATAAAGACAATGGTAGATTTAGAGAGACAGCTGTCCTGGGTCTGTATATAATAACAGGTACAGTTAAGAGAGGCTTCTCTATAGACAATAGTAGACTTAGAGAGACAGCTGTCCTGGGTCTGTATATAATAACAGGTACAGTTAAGAGAGGCTACTCTATAAAGACAATGGTAGACTTAGAGAGACAGCTATCCTGGGTCTGTATATAATAACAGGTACAGTTAAGAGAGGCTTCTCTCTATAGACAATGGTAAACTTAGAGGTATCTTTGTATACAGCAGGGTACAATGACGGAGGCTTCTCTATATAGACAATGGTAGACTTAGAGGTATCTTTGTATACAGCAGGGTACAATGACAGAGGTTTCTCTCTGTAGACAATGGTAGACTTAGAGGTATCTTTGTATACAGCAGGGTACAATGACAGAGGCTTCTCTCTATAGACAATGGTAGACTTAGAGGTATCTTTGTATACAGCAGGGTACAATGACGAAGGCTTCTCTATATAGACAATGGTAGACTTGGAGGTATCTTTGTATACAGCAGGGTACAATGACGGAGGCTTCTCTCTATAGACAATGGTAGACTTAGAGGTATCTTTGTATACAGCAAGGTACAATGACGGAGACTTCGCTCTATAGACAATGGTAGACTTAGAGGTATCTTTGTATACAGCAGGGTACAATGACGGGGGCTTCTCTCTGTAGACAATGGTAGACTTAGAGGTATCTTTGTATACAGCAGGGTACAATGACGGAGGCTTCTCTCTATAGACAATGGTAGACTTAGAGGTATCTTTGTATACAGCAGGGTACAATGACGGAAGCTTCTCTATATAGACAATGGTAGACTTAGAGGTATCTTTGTATACAGCAGGGTACAATGACAGAGACTTCTCTCTATAGACAATGGTAGACTGAGAGGTATCTTTGTATACAGTAGGGTACAATGACGGAGGCTTCTCTCTGTAGACAATAGTAGACTTAGAGGTATCTTTGTATACAGCAGGGTACAATGACGGAGACTTCGCTCTATAGACAATGGTAGACTTAGAGGTATCTTTGTATACAGCAGGGTACAATGACGGGGGCTTCTCTCTGTAGACAATGGTAGACTTAGAGGTATCTTTGTATACAGCAGGGTACAATGACGGAGGCTTCTCTCTATAGACAATGGTAGACTTAGAGGTATCTTTGTATACAGCAGGGTACAATGACGGAAGCTTCTCTATATAGACAATGGTAGACTTAGAGGTATCTTTGTATACAGCAGGGTACAATGACAGAGACTTCTCTCTATAGACAATGGTAGACTGAGAGGTATCTTTGTATACAGTAGGGTACAATGACGGAGGCTTCTCTCTGTAGACAATAGTAGACTTAGAGGTATCTTTGTATACAGCAGGGTACAATGACGGAGGCTTCTCTCTATAGACAATGAGAGACTTAGAGGTATCTTTGTATACAGCAGGGTACAATGACGGAGACTTCTCTCTATAGGCAATGGTAGACTTAGAGGTATCTTTGTATATAGCAGGGTACAATGACAGAGACTTCTCTCTATAGACAATGGTAGACTTAGAGGTATCTTTGTATACAGCAGGGTACAATGACGGAGGCTTCTCTCTATTGACAATGAGAGACTTAGAGGTATCTTTGTATACAGCAGGGTACAATGATGGAGGCTTCTCTCTATAGACAATGGTAGACTTAGAGGTATCTTTGTATACAGCAAGGTACAATGACGGAGACTTCTCTCTATAGACAATGGTGGACTTAGAGGTATCTTTGTATACAGCAGGGTACAATGACGGAGGCTTCTCTCTATAGACAATGGTAGACTTAGAGGTATCTTTGTATACAGCAGGGTACAATGACGGAGACTTCGCTCTATAGACAATGGTAGACTTAGAGGTATCTTTGTATACAGCAAGGTACAATGACGGAGACTTCTCTCTATAGACAATGGTGGACTTAGAGGTATCTTTGTATACAGCAGGGTACAATGACGGAGGCTTCTCTCTATAGACAATGGTAGACTTAGAGGTATCTTTGTATACAGCAGGGTACAATGACGGAGGCTTCTCTCTATAGACAATGGTAGACTTAGAGGTATCTTTGTATACAGCAGGGTACAATGACGGAGGCTTCTCTCTATAGACAATGGTAGACTTAGAGGTATCTTTGTATACAGCAGGGTACAATGACGGAGGCTTCTCTCTATAGACAATGGTAGACTTAGAGGTATCTTTGTATACAGCAGGGTACAATGACGGAGACTTCTCTCTATAGCAATGGTAGACTTAGAGGTATCTTTGTATACAGCAGGGTACAATGACAGAGGCTTCTCTCTATAGACAATGGTAGACTTAGAGGTATCTTTGTATACAGCAGGGTACAATGACGAAGGCTTCTCTATATAGACAATGGTAGACTTGGAGGTATCTTTGTATACAGCAGGGTACAATGACGGAGGCTTCTCTCTATAGACAATGGTAGACTTAGAGGTATCTTTGTATACAGCAAGGTACAATGACGGAGACTTCGCTCTATAGACAATGGTAGACTTAGAGGTATCTTTGTATACAGCAGGGTACAATGACGGGGGCTTCTCTCTGTAGACAATGGTAGACTTAGAGGTATCTTTGTATACAGCAGGGTACAATGACGGAGGCTTCTCTCTATAGACAATGGTAGACTTAGAGGTATCTTTGTATACAGCAGGGTACAATGACGGAAGCTTCTCTATATAGACAATGGTAGACTTAGAGGTATCTTTGTATACAGCAGGGTACAATGACAGAGACTTCTCTCTATAGACAATGGTAGACTGAGAGGTATCTTTGTATACAGTAGGGTACAATGACGGAGGCTTCTCTCTGTAGACAATAGTAGACTTAGAGGTATCTTTGTATACAGCAGGGTACAATGACGGAGACTTCGCTCTATAGACAATGGTAGACTTAGAGGTATCTTTGTATACAGCAGGGTACAATGACGGGGGCTTCTCTCTGTAGACAATGGTAGACTTAGAGGTATCTTTGTATACAGCAGGGTACAATGACGGAGGCTTCTCTCTATAGACAATGGTAGACTTAGAGGTATCTTTGTATACAGCAGGGTACAATGACGGAAGCTTCTCTATATAGACAATGGTAGACTTAGAGGTATCTTTGTATACAGCAGGGTACAATGACAGAGACTTCTCTCTATAGACAATGGTAGACTGAGAGGTATCTTTGTATACAGTAGGGTACAATGACGGAGGCTTCTCTCTGTAGACAATAGTAGACTTAGAGGTATCTTTGTATACAGCAGGGTACAATGACGGAGACTTCTCTCTATAGGCAATGGTAGACTTAGAGGTATCTTTGTATATAGCAGGGTACAATGACAGAGACTTCTCTCTATAGACAATGGTAGACTTAGAGGTATCTTTGTATACAGCAGGGTACAATGACGGAGGCTTCTCTCTATTGACAATGAGAGACTTAGAGGTATCTTTGTATACAGCAGGGTACAATGATGGAGGCTTCTCTCTATAGACAATGGTAGACTTAGAGGTATCTTTGTATACAGCAAGGTACAATGACGGAGACTTCTCTCTATAGACAATGGTGGACTTAGAGGTATCTTTGTATACAGCAGGGTACAATGACGGAGGCTTCTCTCTATAGACAATGGTAGACTTAGAGGTATCTTTGTATACAGCAGGGTACAATGACGGAGACTTCGCTCTATAGACAATGGTAGACTTAGAGGTATCTTTGTATACAGCAAGGTACAATGACGGAGACTTCTCTCTATAGACAATGGTGGACTTAGAGGTATCTTTGTATACAGCAGGGTACAATGACGGAGGCTTCTCTCTATAGACAATGGTAGACTTAGAGGTATCTTTGTATACAGCAGGGTACAATGACGGAGGCTTCTCTCTATAGACAATGGTAGACTTAGAGGTATCTTTGTATACAGCAGGGTACAATGACGGAGGCTTCTCTCTATAGACAATGGTAGACTTAGAGGTATCTTTGTATACAGCAGGGTACAATGACGGAGGCTTCTCTCTATAGACAATGGTAGACTTAGAGGTATCTTTGTATACAGCAGGGTACAATGACGGAGACTTCTCTCTATAGCAATGGTAGACTTAGAGGTATCTTTGTATACAGCATGGTACAATGACGGAGACTTCTCTCTATAGACAATGGTAGACTTAGAGGTATCTTTGTATACAGCAGGGTACAATGACGGAGGCTTCTCTCTATAGACATGGTAGACTTAGAGGTATCTTTGTATACAGCAGGGTACAATGACGGAGGCTTTTCTCTATAGACAATGGTAGACTTAGAGGTATCTTTGTATACAGCAGGGTACAATGACGGAGGCTTCTCTCTGTAGACAATGGTAGACTTAGAGGTATCTTTGTATACAGCAGGGTACAATGACGGAGGCTTCTCTCTATGGACAGTGGTAGACTTAGAGGTATCTTTGTATACAGCAGGGTACAATGACGGAGGCTTCTCTCTGTAGACAATGGTAGACTTAGAGGTATCTTTGTATACAGCAGGGTACAATGACGGAGGCTTCTCTCTATAGACAATGGTAGACTTAGAGGTATCTTTGTATACAGCAGGGTACAATGACGGAGGCTTCTCTCTATAGACAATGGTAGACTTAGAGGTATCTTTGTATACAGCAGGGTACAATGACGGAGGCTTCTCTATATAGACAATGGTAGACTTAGAGGTATCTTTGTATACAGCAGGGTACAATGACGGAGGCTTCTCTCTGTAGACAATGGTAGACATAGAGGTATCTTTGTATACAGCAGGGTACAATGACGGAGGCTTCTCTCTATAGACAATGGTAGACTTAGAGGTATCTTTGTATACAGCAGGGTACAATGACGGAGGCTTCTCTCTATAGACAATGGTAGACTTAGAGGTAACTTTGTATACAGCAGGGTACAATGACGGAAGCTTCTCTATATAGACAATGGTAGACTTAGAGGTATCTTTGTATACAGCAGGGTACAATGACAGAGACTTCTCTCTATAGACAATGGTAGACTTAGAGGTATCTTTGTATACAGTAGGGTACAATGACGGAGGCTTCTCTCTGTAGACAATAGTAGACTTAGAGGTATCTTTGTATACAGCAGGGTACAATGACGGAGGCTTCTCTCTATAGACAATGAGAGACTTAGAGGTATCTTTGTATACAGCAGGGTACAATGACGGAGACTTCTCTCTATAGACAATGGTAGACTTAGAGGTATCTTTGTATACAGCAGGGTACAATGACGGAGGCTTCTCTATATAGACAGTGGTAGACTTAGAGGTATCTTTGTATACAGCAGGGTACAATGACAGAGACTTCTCTCTATAGACAATGATAGACTTAGAGGTATCTTTGTATACAGCAGGGTACAATGACGGAGGCTTCTCTCTATAGAGAATGAGAGACTTAGAGATATCTTTGTATACAGCAAGGTACAATGACGGAGAATTCTCTCTATTGACAATGGTAGACTTAGAGGTATCTTTGTATACAGCAGGGTACAATGACGGAGGCTTCTTTCTATAGACAATGGTAGACATAGAGGTATCTTTGTATACAGCAGGGTACAATGACAGAGACTTCTCTCTATAGACAATGGTAGACTTAGAGGTATCTTTGTATACAGCAGGGTACAATGACGGAGGCTTCTCTCTATAGACAATGGTAGACTTAGAGGTATCTTTGTATACAGCAGGGTACAATGACGGAGGCTTCTCTCTATAGACAATGGTAGACTTAGAGGTATCTTTGTATACAGCAGGGTACAATGACGGAGGCTTCTCTCTATAGACAATGGTAGACTTAGAGGTATCTCTGTATACAGCAGGGTACAATGACGGAGGCTTCTCTCTATAGACAATGGTAGACTTAGAGGTATCTTTGTATACAGCAGGGTACAATGACGGAGACTTCTCTCTATAGACAAAGGTAAACTTAGAGGTATCTTTGTATACAGCAGGGTACAATGACGGAGACTTCTCTCTATAGACAATGGTAGACTTAGAGGTATCTTTGTATACAGCAGGGTACAATGACGGAGGTTTCTCTCTATAGACAATGGTAGACTTAGAGGTATCTTTGTATACAGCAGGGTACAATGACGGAGGCTTCTCTCTGTAGACAATGGTAGACTTAGAGGTATCTTTGTATACAGCAGGGTACAATGACGGAGGCTTCTCTCTATAGACAATGGTAGACTTAGAGGTATCTTTGTATACAGCAGGGTACAATGACGGAGGCTTCTCTCTATAAACAATGGTAGACTTAGAGGTATCTTTGTATACAGCAGGGTACAATGATGGAGGCTTTTCTCTATAGACAATGGTAGACTTAGAGGTATCTTTGTATACAGCAGGGTACAATGACGGAGGCTTCTCTCTATAGACAATGGTAGACTTAGAGGTATCTTTGTATACAGCAGGGTACAATGACGGAGGCTTCTCTCTATAGACAATGGTAGTCTTAGAGGTATCTTTGTATACAGCAGGGTACAATGACGGAGGCTTCTCTCTGTTGACAATGGTAGACTTAGAGGTATCTTTGTATACAGCAGGGTACAATGACGGAGGCTTCTCTCTATAGACAATGGTAGACTTAGAGGTATCTTTGTATACAGCAGGGTACAATGATGGAGGCTTCTCTCTATAGACAATGGTAGACTTAGAGGTATCTTTGTATACAGCAGGGTACAATGACGGAGGCTTCTCTCTATAGACAATGGTAGACTTAGAGGTATCTTTGTATACAGCAGGGTACAATGACGGAGGCTTCTCTCTATAGACAATGGTAGACTTAGAGGTATCTTTGTATACAGCAGGGTACAATGACGGAGGCTTCTCTCTATAGACAATGGTAGACTTAGAGGTATCTTTGTATACAGCAGGGTACAATGACGGAGGCTTCTCTCTATAGACAATGGTAGACTTAGAGGTATCTTTGTATACAGCAGGGTACAATGACGGAGGCTTCTCTCTATAGACAATGGTAGACTTAGAGGTATCTTTGTATACAGCAGGGTACAATGACGGAGGCTTCTCTCTATAGACAATGGTAGACTTAGAGGTATCTTTGTATACAGCAGGGTACAATGACGGAGGCTTCTCTCTGTTGACAATGGTAGACTTAGAGGTATCTTTGTATACAGCAGGGTACAATGACGGAGGCTTCTCTCTATAGACAATGGTAGACTTAGAGGTATCTTTGTATACAGCAGGGTACAATGATGGAGGCTTCTCTCTATAGACAATGGTAGACTTAGAGGTATCTTTGTATACAGCAGGGTACAATGACGGAGGCTTCTCTCTATAGACAATGGTAGACTTAGAGGTATCTTTGTATACAGCAGGGTACAATGACGGAGGCTTCTCTCTATAGACAATGGTAGACTTAGAGGTATCTTTGTATACAGCAGGGTACAATGACGGAGGCTTCTCTCTATAGACAATGGTAGACTTAGAGGTATCTTTGTATACAGCAGGGTACAATGACGGAGACTTCTCTCTATAGACAATGGTAGACTTAGAGGTATCTTTGTATACAGCAGGGTACAATGACGGAGGCTTCTCTCTATAGACAATGGTAGACTTAGAGGTATCTTTGTATACAGCAGGGTACAATGACGGAGACTTCTCTCTATAGACAATGGTAGACTTAGAGGTATCTTTGTATACAGCAGGGTACAATGACGGAGGCTTCACTCTATAGACAATGGTAGACTTAGAGGTATCTTTGTATACAGCAGGGTACAATGATGGAGACTTCTCTCTATAGACATGGTAGACTTAGAGGTATCTTTGTATACAGCAGGGTACAATGACGGAGGCTTCTCTCTATAGACAATGGTAGACTTAGAGGTATCTTTGTATACAGCAGGGTACAATGACGTTTTTTCACATGGCTAAGTATGCTCAGTTTAAGTTTAATAATCTCTCAAGTGGAAAATTTAATATAAATTATTAGTGTAGGTGTATGTTTTTAAAAATGTTATTTAAAGGTGAGGCCTGCTTCAAATCATTTCAGTCTGGTAAGCAGATTATGGTAAATATTTGTTAAAAAATATTCTTATTTAAGCAAAAATTTGTAGTTGTTGCATGTGTTTACATTATTTAGGAATATGATAGGAACTAATGAATAAAGGTAAGATCATTCTGATTAATTTTTACTACTACTATTACCCTTTATAAACTGTATGTAGATTACATAACCAGTTTTGATTAAGGCTACTGTAAATGTATGTAAAATGTAATAGAAAATTTAATAAATAAATAGCGCACTGTTGAAACAGTTTCAAAATCTAATTGAAAAATCATAGCAACAGAGATAAAATAGATACTCCTATATATACATGACAACTCACTTTCTTGACTTGGTACAGGTTCTTCAATTAAAAGTGGCTGGGTTTAACAAGTTTTATGGGCCTGAACCCCCCCTCTTAGTGAAATGATGTGGTCACACAAGTAACATGGGAGTAAAATACCTCACAAACAAATCAATACAGATCTCATTATTTATGATATGTTTGATTGATTGTTGTTTAACCTCAGGTGTATTTCAGCAATACCTGTATTAATGTTGAGAAACAAGTTTACAATAAAAACATAGAAATCATATTTAGATCTAACAACGCTTTTCTGGAATAACCTTCATCAGGTACGCTCAAAGCCAAAATAATTGGAAGCCAAATAAGAAAACCAATGGCCAAAATCAGCTATGGTCACCTACATCTGAGGGAGCAGAACCTTAGTTTTAATAATAATTGCAAATAATAAATCATGAAGCTAACACAATGGTTTCGGATGGGCCCAAGGATGACTTTTGTTTCCTACCATCCAATGCAAAATGGAAGATAGTGGATATGTTTGAAAAAAATTCCTTCCTACAGACAGCCAACGACCTCTCCAAACAAAACAGTGTTCATTGGGAGCTGCTGCAAGTTGTCTTTGATATGCAAGAAGGGTGGTATTTCCCAAGCATAAGACCTTCGTTTATATTCCGTCCTTATACAGGAAGTGTGTATTTGATTAGTCCCTTTAAGGGGTCTTATATTTGTACCATTGGGTTCTCTCAGGTGTTCTTTATTTAAATTTTATTTTCAAATAATTTTCTGTTTAATGTGTATATGTACAATATAGCAAAGTAAATTCATTTCATTGAAATTATCATTAAAATTGGATCCTGAATGTACCAACATATATTGGTACACATGTATATAGCCAGTAAACCCACCCACTGCAGTGTACTAACATATATTGGTATATAGCCAGTAAACCCACCCACTGCAGTGTACCAACATATACTGGTATATAGCCAGTAAACCCACACACTACAGTGTACCAACATATACTGGTATATAGCCAGTAAACCCACCCACTACAGTGTACCAAGATATACTGGTATATAGCCAGTAGACCCACACACTTCAGTGTACCAACATATACTGGTATATAGCCAATAAACCCGCCCACTGCAGTGTACCAACATATACTGGTATATAGCCAGTAAACCCACCCACTGCAGTGTACCAACATATACTGGTATATAGCCAGTAAACCCACCCACTGCAGTGTACCAACATATACTGGTATATAGCCAGTAAACCCACCCACTGCAGTGTACCAACATATACTGGTATATAGCCAGTAAACCCGCCCACTGCAGTGTACCAACATATATTGGTACATAGCCAGTAAACCCACCCACTGCAGTGTACCAAGATATACTGGTATATAGCCAGTAAACCCACACACTAGTGTACCAACATATACTGGTATATAGCCAGTAAACCCATCCACTGCAGTGTACCAAGATATACTGGTATATAGCCAGTAAACCCACCCACTGCAGTGTACCAACATATACTGGTATATAGCCAGTAAACCCACCCACTGCAGTGTACCAACATATACTGGTATATAGCCAGTAAACCCACCCACTGCAGTGTACCAACATATACTGGTATATAGCCAGTAAACCCACCCACTGCAGTGTACCAACATATACTGGTATATAGCCAGTAAACCCACCCACTGCAGTGTACCAACATATACTGGTATATAGCCAGTAAACCCACCCACTGCAGTGTACCAACATATACTGGTATATAGCCAGTAAACCCACCCACTGCAGTGTACCAACATATACTGGTATATAGCCAGTAAACCCACCCACTGCAGTGTACCAACATATATTGGTACATAGCCAGTAAACCCACTCACTGCAGTGTACCAAGATATACTGGTATATAGCCAGTAAACCCACCCACTGCAGTGTACCAACATATACTGGTATATAGCCAGTAAACCCATCCACTGCAGTGTACCAAGATATACTGGTATATAGCCAGTAAACCCACCCACTGCAGTGTACCAACATATACTGGTATATAGCCAGTAAACCCACCCACTGCAGTGTACCAACATATACTGGTATATAGCCAGTAAACCCACCCACTGCAGTGTACCAAGATATACTGGTATATAGCCAGTAAACCCACCCACTGCAGTGTACCAACATATACTGGTATATAGCCAGTAAACGCACCCACTGCAGTGTACCAACATATACTGGTATATAGCCAGTAAACCCACCCACTGCAGTGTACCAACATATATTGGTACGTAGCCAGTAAACCCACCCACTACAGTGTACCAACATATACTGGTATATAGCCAGTAAACCCACCCACTGCAGTGTACCAACATATACTGGTATATAGCTAGTAAACCCACACACTACAGTGTACTAACATATATTGGTACATAGCCAGTAAACCCACCCACTACAGTGTATGAACATATACTGGTATATAGCCAGTAAACCCACACATCAGTGTACCAACATATACTGGTATATAGCCAGTAAACCCACACACTAGTGTACCAGCATATACTGGTATATAGCCAGTAAACCCACCCACTACAGTGTACCAACATATACTGGTATATAGCCAGTAAACCCACCCACTACAGTGTACCCAAATATACTGGTATATAGCCAGTAAACCCACCCACTGCAGTGTACCAACATATACTGGTATATAGCCAGTAAACCCACCCACTACAGTGTACCAACATATACTGGCAAATAGCCAGTAAACCCACCCACTGCAGTGTACCAACATATACTGGTATATAGCCAGTAAACCCACCCACTACAGTCTACCAACATATACTGGTATATAGCCAGTAAACCCATCCACTACAGTGTACCAACATGTATTGGTATATAGCCAGTAAACCCACCCACTGCAGTGTACCAACATATATTGGTACATAGCCAGTAAAGCCACACACTACAGTGTACCAACATATACTGGTATATAGCCAGTAAACCCGCCCACTGCAGTGTACCAACATATATTGGTACATAGCCAGTAAACCCACCCACTGCAGTGTACCAAGATATACTGGTATATAGCCAGTAAACCCACACACTAGTGTACCAACATATACTGGTATATAGCCAGTAAACCCATCCACTGCAGTGTACCAAGATATACTGGTATATAGCCAGTAAACCCACCCACTGCAGTGTACCAACATATACTGGTATATAGCCAGTAAACCCACCCACTGCAGTGTACCAACATATACTGGTATATAGCCAGTAAACCCACCCACTGCAGTGTACCAACATATACTGGTATATAGCCAGTAAACCCACCCACTGCAGTGTACCAACATATACTGGTATATAGCCAGTAAACCCACCCACTGCAGTGTACCAACATATATTGGTACATAGCCAGTAAACCCACCCACTGCAGTGTACCAAGATATACTGGTATATAGCCAGTAAACCCACACACTAGTGTACCAACATATACTGGTATATAGCCAGTAAACCCATCCACTGCAGTGTACCAAGATATACTGGTATATAGCCAGTAAACCCACCCACTGCAGTGTACCAACATATACTGGTATATAGCCAGTAAACCCACCCACTGCAGTGTACTAACATATACTGGTATATAGCCAGTAAACCCACCCACTGCAGTGTACCAAGATATACTGGTATATAGCCAGTAAACCCACCCACTGCAGTGTACCAACATATACTGGTATATAGCCAGTAAACCCACCCACTGCAGTGTACCAACATATACTGGTATATAGCCAGTAAACCCACCCACTGCAGTGTACCAACATATATTGGTACGTAGCCAGTAAACCCACCCACTACAGTGTACCAACATATACTGGTATATAGCCAGTAAACCCACCCACTGCAGTGTACCAACATATACTGGTATATAGCTAGTAAACCCACACACTACAGTGTACTAACATATATTGGTACATAGCCAGTAAACCCACCCACTACAGTGTACGAACATATACTGGTATATAGCCAGTAAACCCACACATCAGTGTACCAACATATACTGGTATATAGCCAGTAAACCCACACACTAGTGTACCAACATATACTGGTATATAGCCAGTAAACCCACCCACTACAGTGTACCAACATATACTGGTATATAGCCAGTAAACCCACCCACTACAGTGTACCAAAATATACTGGTATATAGCCAGTAAACCCACCCACTGCAGTGTACCAACATATACTGGTATATAGCCAGTAAACCCACCCACTACAGTGTACCAACATATACTGGCAAATAGCCAGTAAACCCACCCACTGCAGTGTACCAACATATACTGGTATATAGCCAGTAAACCCACCCACTACAGTCTACCAACATATACTGGTATATAGCCAGTAAACCCATCCACTACAGTGTACCAACATGTATTGGTATATAGCCAGTAAACCCACCCACTGCAGTGTACCAACATATATTGGTACATAGCCAGTAAAGCCACACACTACAGTGTACCAACATATACTGGTATATAGCCAGTAAACCCACACACTACAGTGTACCAACATATACTGGTATATAGCCAGTAAACCCACCCATTGCAGTGTACCAACATATATTGGTACATAGCCAGTAAACCCACACACTACAGCGTACCAACATATACTGGTATATAGCCAGTAAACCCACACACTACAGTGTACCAACATATACTGGTATATAGCCAGTAAACCCACCCACTGCAGTGTACCAACATATATTGGTATATAGCCAGTAAACCCACCCACTGCAGTGTACTAACATACATTGGTACATAGCCAGTAAACCCACCCACTACAGTGTACCAACATATACTGGTATATAGCCAGTAAACCCACCCACTACAGTGTACCAACATATACTGGTATATAGCCAGTAAACCCACCCACTGCAGTGTACCAACATATGTTGGTACATAGCCAGTAAACCCACACACTACAGTGTAACAACATATACTGGTATATAGCCAGTAAACCCACACACTACAGTGTACCAACATATACTGGCATATAGCCAGTAAACCCACCCACTGCAGTGTACCAACATATATTGGTACATAGACAGTAAACCCACACACTACAGTGTTCCAACATATACTGGTATATAGCCAGTAAACCCACCCACTACAGTGTACCAACATATATTGGTGTGTAGCCACTAAACCCACCCACTGCAGTATACCAACATATACTGGTATATAACCAGTAAACCCACCCACTACAGTGTACCAGCATATACTGGTATATAGCCAGTAAACCCACACACTTCAGTGTACAAGCATATACTGGTATATAGCCAGTAAACCCACACACTTCAGTGTACCAATATATACTGGTATATAGCCAGTAAGCCCACACACTTCAGTGTACCAAGATATACTGGTATATAGCCAGTAGACCCACACACTTCAGTGTACCAACATATACTGGTATATAGCCAGTATACCCACACAGTACAATGTACCAACATATACTGGTATATAGCCAGTAGACCCACACAGGACAATGTACCAACATATACTGGTATATAGCCAGTAGACCCACACACTTCAGTGTACCAATATATACTGGTATATAGCCAGTAAACCCACACACTTCAGTGTACCAAGATATACTGGTATATAGCCAGTAGACCCACACACTTCAGTGTACCAAGATATACTGGTATATTGCCAGTAGACTGCAGTGTACCAACATATACTGGTATATTAGCCAGTAAACCCACACACTGTAGTGTACCAACATATACTGGTATATAGCCAGTAAACCCACCCACTGCAGTGTACCAACATATATTGGTACGTAGCCAGTAAACCCACCCACTACAGTGTACCAACATATACTGGTATATAGCCAGTAAACCTACCCACTGCAGTGTACCAACATATACTGGTATATAGCTAGTAAACCCACACACTACAGTGTACTAACATATATTGGTACATAGCCAGTAAACCCACCCACTACAGTGTACCAACATATACTGGTATATAGCCAGTAAACCCACACATCAGTGTACCAACATATACTGGTATATAGCCAGTAAACCCACACACTACAGTGTACCAACATATACTGGTATATAGCCAGTAAACCCACACACTACAGTGTACCAACATATACTGGTATATAGCCAGTAAACCCACCCATTGCAGTGTACCAACATATATTGGTACATAGCCAGTAAACCCACACACTACAGTGTACCAACATATACTGGTATATAGCCAGTAAACCCACACACTACAGTGTACCAACATATACTGGTATATAGCCAGTAAACCCACCCATTGCAGTGTACCAACATATATTGGTACATAGCCAGTAAACCCACACACTACAGTGTACCAACATATACTGGTATATAACCAGTAAACCCACACACTACAGTGTACCAACATATACTGGTATATAGCCAGTAAACCCACCCACTGCAGTGTACCAACATATATTGGTATATAGCCAGTAAACCCACCCACTGCAGTGTACTAACATACATTGGTACATAGCCAGTAAACCCACCCACTACAGTGTACCAACATATACTGGTATATAGCCAGTAAACCCACCCACTACAGTGTGCCAACATATAATGGTATATAGCCAGTAAACCCACCCACTGCAGTGTACCAACATATGTTGGTACATAGCCAGTAAACCCACACACTACAGTGTACCAACATATACTGGTATATAGCCAGTAAACCCACACACTACAGTGTACCAACATATACTGGCATATAGCCAGTAAACCCACCCACTGCAGTGTACCAACATATATTGGTACATAGACAGTAAACCCACACACTACAGTGTTCCAACATATACTGGTATATAGCCAGTAAACCCACCCACTACAGTGTACCAACATATATTGGTGTGTAGCCACTAAACCCACACACTACAGTGTACCAACATATACTGGTATATAGCCAGTAAACCCACCCACTGCAGTATACCAACATATACTGGTATATAACCAGTAAACCCACCCACTACAGTGTACCAGCATATACTGGTATATAGCCAGTAAACCCACACACTTCAGTGTACAAGCATATACTGGTATATAGCCAGTAAACCCACACACTTCAGTGTACCAATATATACTGGTATATAGCCAGTAAACCCACACACTTGAGTGTACCAAGATATACTGGTATATAGCCAGTAGACCCACACACTTCAGTGTACCAACATATACTGGTATATAGCCAGTATACCCACACAGTACAATGTACCAACATATACTGGTATATAGCCAGTAGACCCACACAGGACAATGTACCAACATATACTGGTATATAGCCAGTAGACCCACACACTTCAGTGTACCAATATATACTGGTATATAGCCAGTAAACCCACACACTTCAGTGTACCAAGATATACTGGTATATAGCCAGTAGACCCACACACTTCAGTGTACCAAGATATACTGGTATATAGCCAGTAGACTGCAGTGTACCAACATATACTGGTACATTAGCCAGTAAACCCACACACTGTAGTGTACCAACATATACTGGTATATAGCCAGTAAACCCACAAACTGTAGTGTACCAACATATACTGGTATATAGCCAGTAAACCCACACACTTCAGTGTACCAAGATATACTGGTATATAGCCAGTAAACCCACACACTTCAGTGTACCAAGATATACTGGTATATAGCCAGTAAACCCACACACTTCAGTGTACCAAGATATACTGGTATATAGCCAGTAAACCCACACACTTCAGTGTACCAAGATATACTGGTATATAGCCAGTAAACCCACACACTGCAGTGTACCAACATATACTGGTATATAGCCAATAGACCCACACACTACAGTTTACCAACATATACTGGTATATAGCCAGTAGACCCACACAGTACAATGTACCAACATATACTGGTATTTAAGCAATAGACCCACACACTACAATATTACCTTCAAAATTAGCAACCAAAGCAATTTATTTGATATTCAAATATTGTAGTAGGCTAACATGAATTATGATTCAACAGTAATGTTTGGTATAAATTATGATTGAAATAAACCAAGTTTAACCACAAATTTGTTTTAATGTTAAGGTTTTATTATTCGAAGAATTATTATAACCTCCTACACGACCGAGAAACAACACGACCAAGAAACAATCCTTGAAGTATGAAGATAATTACATAGAGTAGGATAGTTGACAATTAGGTTATGTCAGTATATATTGATCAAGTAATAAAAAAAAAATCTAGAATAAAAATATTTGTGTAGTTTAAATGAGTTTATCTTGTCTGTTATCATTCATCTATTAAATGTAGATCATCTTGGTATCAACACATGATTCATATAACATTCTAAAGAATATTTGATTAGCACAATATTAAAGGAATACAGTTTGATATTTTGCAAAATTTGGAATATTAATAATTTGATTATATATATATTTGTACAATTTTTGTGCAATTGTTCCAAATATAGATGTTTTTAAAGTTTAAAGCTGTGTTTAACATAGACATATTTTTTTTTATTGGAAAAGTAAATATTTTGAGACTCCATAATAACAATTATAACAGGATCTGTCTAGCCATGGCCTACAATCTGCTATTATCCTTTACAACCTTGACTTATGGATATCAGATGGTACCTTATTACATTGGACACAAGCTTGACAGCTATGTTATTTATAATGTCCTCAACATGATTTATTATTTTGTTCCAATCAGTAGTTTAACATAGTGGCTAAGGACAGCTAGGCTTTCTGATTGGCAGAAATTTCAGATATTTCTAGAACCTGAATGTGTGATAGAATTATTGCTTGGCAGGAATACAATTTAAGTTGAATTTGTCCTAGTATACCTTAAGTTGAATTTGTCAGTATACCTTAAGTTGAATGTGTCAGTATACCTTAAGTTGAATGTGTCAGTATACCTTAAGTTGAATTTGTCAGTATACCTTAAGTTGAATTTATCAGTATACCTTAAGTTGAATTTGTCAGTATACCTTAAGTTGAATTTGTCAGTATACCTTAAGTTGAATTTGTCAGTATAGCTTAAGTTGAATTTGTCAGTATACCTTAAGTTGAATTTGTCAGTATACCTTAAGTTGAATGTGTCAGTATACCTTAAGTTGAATGTGTCAGTATACCTTAAGTTGAATTTGTCAGTATACCTTAAGTTGAATTTGTCAGTATACCTTAAGTTGAATTTGTCAGTATACCTTAAGTTGAATTTGTCAGTATACCTTAAGTTGAATTTGTCAGTATAGCTTAAGTTGAATTTGTCAGTATACCTTAAGTTGAATTTGTCAGTATACCTTAAGTTGAATGTGTCAGTATACCTTAAGTTGAATGTGTCAGTATACCTTAAGTTGAATTTGTCAGTATACCTTAAGTTGAATGTGTCAGTATACCTTAAGTTGAATTTGTCAGTATACCTTAAGTTGAATTTGTCAGTATACCTTAAGTTGAATTTGTCAGTATACCTTAAGTTGAATTTGTCAGTATACCTTAAGTTGAATTTGTCAGTATACCTTAAGTTGAATTTGTCAGTGTACCTTAAGTTGAATTTGTCAGTATACCTTAAGTTGAATTTGTCAGTGTACCTTAAGTTGAATTTGTCAGTATACCTTAAGTTGAATTTGTCAGTATACGTTAAGTTGAATTTGTCAGTATACCTTAAGTTGAATTTGTCAGTATACCTTAAGTTGAATTTGTCAGTATACCTTAAGTTGAATTTGTCAGTGTACCTTAAGTTGAATTTGTCAGTATACCTTAAGTTGAATTTGTCAGTATACCTTAAGTTGAATTTGTCAGTATACCTTAAGTTGAATTTGTCAGTATACCTTAAGTTGAATTTGTCAGTATACCTTAAGTTGAATTTGTCAGTATACCTTAAGTTGAATTTGTCAGTGTACCTTAAGTTGAATTTGTCAGTATACCTTAAGTTGAATTTGTCAGTATACCTTAAGTTGAATTTGTCAGTATACCTTAAGTTGAATTTGTCAGTATACCTTAAGAAAGATTTGATGATACCAAAGTTGTAATCAGAATTTAAAAGACAGACAATGCTAAAATAAAGATGACAAAAGGACAAACAATGACCTACAAAATACTACTCAGAAGAGATTGAGTAACATGAATCCCACCACTAACATCTATGAGTGTTCTGGAAGGTTAGCAGTTCCTGCTCCACTAGTGACTCCAACTGTTAATAGACACATCTGATGATATGTAAATCATGTTAGACACCAGTATTTGTAAATAAATACAAATAACATAAATAATACATGACTCCCTACGACCTCTGTTGATGAAAATTATAATAGGTGTGAATATGTAATTTTGTAAGATTTGTTTAAATCAATTTCTACTTTTCAAATAAACTTTATATGTAAACTTACACTGTGTACACATATAGAGTAATGTGGAAGTGTTTGTCAATAAGAAATGTTGACTCAGTAAATATGGGTTGAAAACACTCCATACTTTTAACTATCTGTATATAGTAAGATTTTCAGACAAGGTGTATTAGTTGTTGATAAATGTTTATATTTTCACCCAAGTATGTGTTTTTCTTAAGGCCAAGGTGTTTCCAAAACAAAAGGTACGAAGTTTTATATGTTGTTATTAGCCTGTTAAGATAATAATGCTAAATATGTATATAGATTTATTTTTATTTGAACAAACAAATAATCTGGATGTAAATATTTCTATTTTTTCTACTATTATGTGTGAATATTTTTTCTTTTTTTTCTTTACTACCATGCAAGAATTTTGTAGTTTTTTATTTTTCAAGCAAACCCAAATAAATGTGTTAAATTTGTGGCTATTTTGTAGACAGAATTTTGATTTGTTTTTTGTTTGTTTTTTTTTGGGAGGGGAGGGCATTTTCTGATCTAGAAATGTCAAACAAATATTCTCTGCAAATAAAGTTCAAGATTTTTTTTTCTGGAAAACAATCTTAAAAAGCATTTTTCTTGTGTGATAAATATCAATATATACATGCCTTAACTTAATACAAAATGAAGAAAGGAGTTTTACAGATGAAACTCATCCATTAGAAATAGAAGGTTCTTGTCTATATGTACACCATGAATTTACACCATCTCCAAAGAGGTGATATATATGACACAGAAAGGGTTCATCTGCTTGTTGTGCTAGACATTTAAGGTGTAGTTCAGTTGACAAATATTTGGAGGTGATGGTATAACACCACAGATGTGAGTTTGTGACCCAATACCCACCTCATGTGTCAAGATTTCCACACACCTACCCAAGGAGTAGAGGGGCACTGGTCTGGTTGTAATAACTGTTAGTCCTTTCCTCACCCAATTCATTAGGTAATCACAATTTAGCTGGAATAATGGCTGAAGTGAAAATAAATAACAATAACCCTAAGCTGTTGATATTTGTAAATCGTCCACTTTTAATGAGAATTGTAGATGACTGTTATTTCATTTATGATATTTGAACATGGTGTAATATTAAGTTTAGATAAATATTCAAAAGATCTTAATACAAATATATTATGAATCATATATAAATTATAAATTTCTACATTAATATAGTTTTATATTACAGATAAGACAGTTGAACTGTAGGTCTATAAGGGTGTCTGTCTGTCAATAAAAAAATGACACAAATTACTCTTAAAGTACTTTAATAAAGATTGAGAACACAAAATAAACAAAGGATAGAAAGTGTATGAGGAATAAATACCACTTTATTTACCTCTTACTTAATATATATTAAATTACTTATGATTAATTTACTTTTTGGGGTCAGAAACTAAGAAAAGGAAAATGTTTAGTTTTACTGCAACCAGCCATATTTGATAATTGTTTGTTTTACTACAGGCAGTTGTTATGAAAAATATAATAGTATGCAATTTTCTCTTTTTCAAAATGCCCCGTCAATTCCTTTCTACACAGGAGGTGCTCAGGACATATGGAATTCAGGCCCATAGGGATCATATCTAAGGAGACAAAAAATTGACATATTTTGATAGTCAAGAAAATTAATCTTCCTTTTCCAGTCAAGCAATGCAGGCTCATGTGAGCCTCTAGTTTTATCAGGTGTAATAAAAGAACAATTGTATTCTATATTTTATTTCTTGATATTGATAGTTTTGTTATCCTTTTCTTTAAAATTTTATAAGGTCATTTTAGAACTTTCGACTTCAATAAAAATTGTATTGTTTATCTGGAAAACATTCTGGATCAAGTTAAATATATAATAAACTGACAATTAAATAAATACATGTACAAATAGTTTAGGGGCATCATGCAAAGATATCTTAATCTTAGGTGTATATGAAAGAGAAGAATTAATGAATCTGAGAGTGAACTTTATCATCCTTCAAAAGCTTGTTGTTTTGTAAAGATAAATGTTTGACTGTAGGCATTGAGTACCTAGGAGACAGTTATAAGGTCAGAGGTTAATGATATCTAACCTTCATAAGTAATAGAAATGCACTTTGAATATGTTTGGCAGTCCCAGAGAAAGTTTATCTGTATATAAATGAATATTGGAAATTCTGTTTTGTTGACCCCAGGGGATCGTATAAAACTTTTTATATGCACAATATTTACTTATTTATAATCAACACATTACTGGGAGACATCTAAAATATATAGCTGTAATACTGCTAAAGTTTGTGTTAAACACCAACCAATCAGTCAATAAATCTATAATGCTACTTAAGTCAGGGTCAACTTCTGGTAGTCTTACTCTTATGTTTCTTGTCATTGCCTTTATAAATATTCAAATACATTGTACTTCAAAACTTCAGTGGTTCAGGAATTAATTTGTTTTCCTGTCAATTTTATTTCTAACCCCAGTCTTGTATTCATGAGAATACAATATATGTAATGATATGTTGTTATTAGTGCCTTGATGAATTATCTTGTGTATGTTATTCCCATTAACTGTCTTATCTCCCCTTTGAGAGAGATATTATCTCCCTTTTCATTCAGATGTTTCAAGATATTATCTCCCCTTATATTAACCAATTGGAGGCTTTCAAAACTGAAGCTGAGTAAAATGTCCACCATTCACAAGTAAAAAAGGCCACCGTTCATAAGTAAAAAGATCCACCATTCAAACGTAAAAAGGGCCATAATTTACCAGTAAAAAGGGCCACAATTCACTAGTAAAAAGGTTCACCATTCACCAGTAAAAAGATCCACCATTCACCAGTAAAAAGGGCCACAATTCACCACTAAAAAGAGCCACAATTCGCCAGTAAAAAAAGGGCACAATTCACCAGTAAAAAGGGCCACAATTCACCAGTAAAAAGATCCACCATTCACCAGTAAAAAAAGGGCACAATTCACCAGTAAAAAGGGCCATAATTCACCAGTAAAAAGGGCCGCAATTCACCAGTAAAAAGGTTCACCATTCAATAGTGAAAAGGGCCACCATTCAAGAGTAAAAAGGACCGTGATTCACAAGTATTCTAAAAGTAATCCAGCATTATCTTTGTGTACATTGTATATTGCCTAGAAGTTATGTTGATAGAAGGATTCAAGAACAGCAAGCACTTCAATAGTTAGTGTGCAAGAATGATAAGTGCTAGGTTAAAAAATGAAGGCCATATTTTTAAAACAGTGATTATATTTGATATCTGTACTTGAGAGTGTGGTCCTCCAAGCAGAGTAAGGATATACATATTGATTTTAAGATTTGTAATGTCAAGGATACTCATATCATAATATGATTATAAGCTTTCCTTTTTATTAGGTCTTTGAATTTGCAGCTTAAATTATTGATTTTTATTTATTCTGTGCAGTGATTTTATATGCAGGTATTAGACCAAAAATGTTGTTGAAGGTTACAGTGGGAAATAAATACAAAAAACATTGGATAGTATACAAGTTCATAAGGAAATAAATACAAAAAAACTTTGGATAGTATAAAAGTTAATAAGGAAATAAATACAAAAAAACATTGGATAGTATACAAGTTCATAAGGTAATAAATACAAAAAACATTGGATAGTATACAAGTTCATAAGGAAATAAATAAAAAAAACATTGGATAGTATACAAGTTCATAAGGAAATAAATACAAAAAACGTTGGATAGTATACAAGTTCATAAGGTAATAAATACAAAAAACATTGGATAGTATACAAGTTCATAAGGTAATAAATACAAAAAACATTGGATAGTATACAAGTTCATAAGGAAATAAATACAAAAAATATTGGATAGTATACAAGTTCATAAGGTAATAAATACAAAAAACATTGGATAGTATACAAGTTCATAAGGTAATAAATACAAAAAATGTTGGATAGTATACAAGTTCATAAGGTAATAAATACAAAAAACATTGGATAGTATACAAGTTCATAAGGAAATAAATACAAAAAACATTGGATAGTATACAAGTTTTTAAGTAATAAATACAAAAAACATTGGATAGTATACAAGTTCATAAGGTAATAAATACAAAAAACATTGGATAGTATACAAGTTCATAAGGGAATAAATACAAAAAACATTGGATAGTATACAAGTTCATAAGGAAATAAATACAAAAAACATTGGATAGTATACAAGTTCATAAGGTAATAAATACAAAAAACATTGGATAGTATACAAGTTCATAAGGAAATAAATACAAAAAACATTGGATAGTATACAAGTTCATAAGGTAATAAATACAAAAAACATTGGATAGTATACAAGTTCATAAGGTAATAAATACAAAAAACATTGGATAGTATACAAGTTCATAAGGTAATAAATACAAAAAACATTGGATAGTATACAAATTCATAAGGTAATAAATGCAAAAAACATTGGATAGTATACAAGTTCATAAGGAAATAAATACAAAAAACATTGGATAGTATACAAGTTCATAAGGTAATAAATACAAAAAACATTGGATAGTATACAAGTTCATAAGGTAATAAATACAAAAAACATTGGATAGTATACAAGTTCATAAGGAAATAAATACAAAAAACATTGGATAGTATACAAGTTCATAAGGTAATAAATACAAAAAACATTGGATAGTATACAAATTCATAAGGTAATAAATACAAAAAACATTGGATAGTATACAAGTTCATAAGGTAATAAATACAAAAAACATTGGATAGTATACAAGTTCATAAGGAAGAAAAATACAAAAAACATTTGATAGTATACAAGTTCATAAGGTAATAAATACAAAAAACATTTGATAGTATACAAGTTCATAAGGTAATAAATACAAAAAACATTGGATAGTATACAAGTTCATAAGGTAATAAATACAAAAAACATTGGATTGTATACAAGTTCATAAGGTAATAAATACAAAAAACATTGGATAGTATACAAGTTCATAAGGAAATAAATACAAAAAACATTGGATAGTATACAAGTTCATAAGGTAATAAATACAAAAAACATTGGATAGTATACAAATTCATAAGGTAATAAATACAAAAAACATTGGATAGTATACAAGTTCATAAGGTAATAAATACAAAAAACATTGGATAGTATACAAGTTCATAAGGAAATAAATACAAAAAACATTTGATAGTATACAAGTTCATAAGGTAATAAATACAAAAAACATTGGATAGTATACAAGTTCATAAGGTAATAAATACAAAAAACATTGGATAGTATACAAGTTCATAAGGTAATAAATACAAAAAAACATTGGATAGTATACAAGTTCATAAGGTAATAAATAAAAAAAACATTGGATAGTATACAAGTTCATAAGGTAATAAATACAAAAAAACTTTGGATAGTATACAAGTTCATAATATAATAAATACAAAAAACATTGGATAGTATACAAGTTCATAAGGTAATAAATACAAAAAACATTGGATAGTATACAAGTTCATAAGGTAATAAATACAAAAAACATTGGATAGTATACAAGTTCATAAGGTAATAAATACAAAAAACATTGGATAGTATACAAGTTCATAAGGTAATAAATACAAAAAACATTGGATAGTATACAAGTTCATAAGGTAATAAATACAAAAAACATTGGATAGTATACAAGTTCATAAGGTAATAAATACAAAAAACATTGGATAGTATACAAATTCATAAGGTAATAAATACAAAAAACATTGGATAGTATACAAGTTCATAAGGTAATAAATACAAAAAACATTGGATAATATACAAGTTCATAAGGTAATAAATACAAAAAACATTGGATAGTATACAAGTTCATAAGGAAATAAATACAAAAAACATTGGATAGTATACATGTTCATAAGGTAATAAATACAAAAAACATTGGATAGTATACAAGTTCATAAGGTAATAAATACAAAAAACATTGGATAGTATACAAGTTCATAAGGTAATAAATACAAAAAACATTGGATAGTATACAAGTTCATAAGGTAATAAATACAAAAAACATTGGATAGTATACAAGTTCATAAGGTAATAAATACAAAAAACATTGGATAGTATACAAGTTCATAAGGTAATAAATACAAAAAACATTGGATAGTATACAAGTTCTTAAGGTAATAAATACAAAAAATATTGGATAGTATACAAGTTCATAAGGTAATAAATACAAAAAAACATTGGATAGTATACAAGTTCATAAGGTAATAAATACAAAAAACATTGGATAGTATACAAGTTCATAAGGTAATAAATACAAAAAACATTGGATAGTATACAAGTTCATAAGGTAATAAATACAAAAAACATTGGATAGTATACAAGTTCATAAGGTAATAAATACAAAAAACATTGGATAGTATACAAGTTCATAAGGTAATAAATACAAAAAACATTGGATAGTATACAAGTTCTTAAGGTAATAAATACAAAAAATATTGGATAGTATACAAGTTCATAAGGTAATAAATACAAAAAAACATTGGATAGTATACAAGTTCATAAGGTAATAAATACAAAAAACATTGGATAGTATACAAGTTCATAAGGTAATAAATACAAAAAACATTGGATAGTATACACGTTCATAAGTATCTATCTTACTTAATTGTAGGAGTTGATTCTAACTTTTCTTTAATATGAAATTTGTATATTTTTGTAGACAATGCTTTTTATCAACTACTTTATTTTATTAACCATCAACTTTAAAGGAGTGAGGTGTAAAGTCCTTCATTTTGTGAATGTTTGTAATTTCATTCAGCCATTTGTAGGAATAACCCACAGGAATATGTTTTGTGGCTACATGTATGTATCAATTTATATACAAATTTCTCCAGAATTATTGTTATATATTGAAAAAAACTGCACATGATCTAATTAAATTTTAGTTTCCTTAGTAAGTCAAATATAATTGAACTTGAATGCTGTATATGTTAGTGTCTTTCAAAGACGAGAAAATGAATTTAAGCATCAAGTCTATGTACATTCTGACATAGAATTCTGCCCATTTACCAAAATAGAATTCTGTGTTTAATCCTTTTGAAATAAAATTCTCTCTACCCGGTACTTTTTATGTCAAGTAAAATGATACCTTGGTATTTAACAAGCTAATTATTTCACACTTGATAGACATAGATACTTTATAAAGTCTCATCCTTCACTGGTTGACCTTATTACATAGACACTTTATAAAGTCTCATCCTTCACTGGTTGACCTTATTACATAGTTACTTTATAAAGTCTCATCCTTCACTGGTTGACCTTATTACATAGACACTTTATAAAGTCTCATCCTTCACTGGTTGACCTTATTACATAGACACTTTATAAAGTCTCATCCTTCACTGGTTGACCTTATTACATAGTTACTTTATAAAGTCTCATCCTTCACTGGTTGACCTTATTACATAGACACTTTATAAAGTCTCATCCTTCACTGGTTGACCTTATTACATAAATACAACATATTCTGTTCATTTTCAGCTTTATAAATATGAAACTTTATTTTTGAAACAAATATAAGAAACTTTTGTCCCATTACATAAATTATTGATTTTGAAATGGATAATAGAAAACTTGGGTACTGCATTGATAATATTTTTCTAAACAGCTGCTGTTCTACTGTTACAATATCAATAATTTATTCAGTGTGTTTCAATTTAAAATATTTGTAAGTGTGCAATTTCTACATGATATTTTACATATTTATTACATGTATTCATACTGTTTATACAATATTTAGAAAGTGTTATGTTCACAGTTTAAACTAGAACTGATATTACCTCAAATTATAGTATAATACTAATCTGTAACACATGGATCATAATTAGTATCTTCTTTATTAAGTATACTTTATATGCAAAATGTAGGTAATTGTGTGAATTCTATAAAGTATTTGAGATAATTAGATATCTATTTTTCTTAAAATACACACTAAACCTAATTTTTATATGATTGCATATTTTTGGGAATTCATATATATGTGTGATAGGTGTTAAGTGGTCGTTGCTGTGTCCTTCTGTAGACACCATGTATTTAGCATAAGTTTAATTTGTCCAAACCTAATGAGTAATGTAATTTTACCACAAAGATGCTTGTGACAGAATAAAGGTTTGGATTAATTTTAAGAATACTTGCCCTACCTGTTTCCAAACAAGAGGCCCAAAAGTGTCTTTTTTTTTTCTCACAATAACAAAGGTTCTATTAGACCAATCCATCTGAAGTTTTAACACAATGATCTGTGGGGCAGAATTAAGGTGCTTATTCATTTGTTTGGGATTCTAGCCATATATGTTTCTAAACAAGAGGCACACAAGTGCCAATAATTGTCCTCAACTTAATATAGTCGTATCAAGCCACCAATAGGAGTAGGCCTTTATATATTTGGTACATGTATATTGTTATTATGTAATGAACACATCATGCCAGATCATATATTTGGTACATGTATATTGTTATTATGTAATGAACACATCATGCCAGATCATATATTTGGTACATGTATATTGTAATTATGTAATGAACACATCATGCCAGATCATATATTTGGTACATACATTTGAAATACACACCTTTTATACACAGTTAGTATTTGTGAAAGATTTGACTGTACAATAAACAATACACATGTGTTAACATGTGTTATAAAGATTTACATGTTGTTGTATGACACATTACTTTTCTGCTCTATTTAATGTAGTTTTTGGTTATTTAAGTTTGAATGACACTGATTTAAATGTTATAGTACTCCTTTTGTATAAAATGATAGATCCTGCAATGTCCTTGTTGATTCATTTCTGCTTAGCTGCACAAAATGATTATCACCTGGTTGTCTGTAATGTACATGGTCGATAAACACGGTTAAGATATTTAACATAAGGGAAATACAAGGTTTACTTTTATAGGGATATATCTTGTTTTTATTTCAGTGAGATGCTTTAAGGAGTCAGCAGGAATGTGATATTTTGGTTGGATATTTTTTCTGTACAGGTAAGTCAAACAATGCTTGTTTTGTTGTTAAACTTTTATATTTAATTTGTCAAATATTTGTTACTTTCTAAATAAATGAATCTTAAGGTTTGAAAGAGCATGTTACTTCAAAGCTTAAGAGTCTGAAATTATATCATTGTAGATTGTACTATTGTATAAGATGCTGGGGTAATGGGAATAAAGTTATCGTTTTCTATTAAACTCCTAAGCCAATGTAAAACCATCTATTTAACCAGATGAAAGGTATTGTCCCAGAGAGTTTTTTATGTACAAACTTTCTTTTAAATTTTCCAGTGTAAATTGTTCATTTGTATTTACAAGTAAAAAACTCATAATTAATGTATAATATAATCTTTAAAAAAATGCAGTTACTGAAATATATTCTCAAATTCCTACATTACTGAGAAATACTCTAAATGTCATACAGAAATATACTTTTAAATGAATAGTGAAATATAGTCACTGATATGTACTGAAATATTGTCTAAAAGTATGTACCCTGTATACTGAAATATTCACTAGAATTTAAAAAAAAATGTACAAGCTACAAAAGTACAGAAAAATGACTTTAAAAAAAGAGTGTTTACTTCACTTTTCTGTCTTGTAATCTGCTTTATCCTATTGAAGGGACAGTAAACTTTCAACAGATTAAAATGTCAGTTTTACATATTAAAGGAATATTACATAGCCTTCTCTACCTTTGCTGGTGGTCTTTATTGATTTAGTAATTGACAGCTACCTGTTGAGGTATATCATTATAGTCTATATTAACTAGGTAGAGTGTAATAGTTAAATGGTATATTTATGTTATTGACCTCATGGACTATAGAAATGTTAGATCTTTAATGAACGAATTATAACCCACTAAAAAAGGTTAGTTGAAAATTATTTATCATAATTTTTGAAATATTCTTCTGAAATTAGAGATCAAGCTGTTTTTTAAACTGGTTGTGCAATTTGTTCTACTGTTATATTTTACAAGGAAAATATCCACTTTAAAAAATCATGAACTTCAATCCAATCGTAAAAAATGTGACCAAAATTTCTTCAAACATGTTTTATAGCAAAAATGAACTACCGGTACACCCTATATGCATTTAAATTTTTCTTCATCACTGAACAAAGCGTGACTAAGATAGTTTACCCAGAATAATTAAGGATCGCTGTGTTAAATTGATCAAAATACTATATAAATAGGAGAGCAAACAGCCGATTTCTTTACATGAATACGTTTGTATAAATAGACTGGAAGTAACTCCCCCTAATGTCAATAGTTTATAGCTACTTCTTTTGCCTGACTTAAGTGTATACAATCATGTTCTGAATATTGTGATCATGGATATTAAGAAAATTCACGCAGCTATAAAGTAACAACAAGTAGTTAAAGGATATCATTGGGAGGCTTGGATAGTTGGAGGATTTCTTCGAGATTTTTTTTAACAGTCAGTGGATATCTTTGAGATTTTTGGGATGGTTAGAGGATCACTTTGAGATTCTTTGGATAGGTGGAGGATATCTTTGAGATTATTTGGATAGTAAGAGAATACCTTACAGGGGTTAACAAATCTTGGACCACCTCACTAGCCCAGGGCTAGCATACTCCTAAATATTACTAGCCCGAATCTATGAACCACTAGTCCTGGTCAATACCGTGATTTCATGAAAACGACTTGCAGACTTGAACCCTTGTACAACATGTACAATGTATATTAGTTTAACTATCATTCTTGTCAGATCTGGTATTGCGTTTTATTTTCACTTATTTTCCACAGTTCAGGTCACTGTAAGGCCAAAAAAAAAAATGTGTGTTTATGGTCACATGTCAAAAAAATCTAATTATTTAAAAAAAAAAAAAAATAATAATCTTTTACTATCGGCAAAACCGGAAATAGTCGTTTCCGATTCCGGTATTTTCGAAATTTCCGGTAAGCCGTCGTTTGTTGAAGCTGTTTTATGACGAGAATACAGAATAGAATACGCAGTTTTTCTACCTTCTTTGTTCTCAATTTCGACAAAAAGCTAGCGGTTGAATAAATAAAACATTGCTGCTGATTAAACAACATATAACATATATGAATATAACTTATAAGTAGATACGCGAATATTGACAAGTTTGTCAATATCCGATATATATTTTTACTAGCCCGTCGGGCATACAGCTGATAATTTCAGCTAGCCCAAATGTGGAAATAACTAGCCCCGGGCGTCGGGCTAGAGGATTTGTTAACCCCTGCCTTAGAGATTTTTTGGATAGTTAGAGGATATTATTGAGATTCTTTGGATAGTAAGAGGACACCTTTGAGATTCTTTGGATAGTAAGAGGATACCTTTGAGATTCTTTGGATAGTTGAAGGATAATCTTTGAAATTCATTGTATGTAAGTAGTCTTTGAGATACATTGTATGTAAGTAGTCTTTGAGATACATTGTATGTAAGTAGTCTTTGAGATACATTGTATGTAAGTAGTCTTTGAGATACATTGTATGTAAGTAGTCTTTGAGATACATTGTATGTAAGAAGTCTTTGAGATACATTGTATGTAAGTCCCTTATTTATTTCATTATTCAAATCTCAAGATAATTTTTGTACAAACTTGTATGATAATGATGATGGTCACTCTACATAATACATGTGATAAGCATTGTGTCTGTTTGTGTTTTAGAGGAAATCTTATTTCTTGATTGTTATCTGGTAAAGATAAACTACATGTAGTAAAGTATTATAAATAATTACACATACTTAGTATACTGTGAAATTTGTAACACTAAAATCAGGTTCTTTGTTCACAACAGACAGATTAAAAAATCAACAGGTTTACGCCTTTAACTCACAAACAAGGTTTGATTTGGACTGATTTCTAAATCATCCAGTCTCCGTAGACTAGCTTTGGACTGATTTCTAAATCGTCCAGTCTCCGTAGACTAGCTTCGGACTGATTTCTAAATCGTCCAGTCTCCGTAGACTAGCTTCGGACTGATTTCTAAATCGTCCAGTCTCCGTAGACTAGCTTCGGACTGATTTCTAAATCGTCCAGTCTCCGTAGACTAGCTTTGGACTGATTTCTAAATCGTCCAGTCTCTGTAGACTAGCTTTGGACTGATTTCTAAATCGTTCAGTCTCCGTAGACTAGCTTCGGACTGATTTCTAAATCGTCCAGTCTCCGTAGACTAGCTTTGGACTGATTTCTAAATCGTCCAGTCTCTGTAGACTAGCTTTGGACTGATTTCTAAATCGTCCAGTCTCCGTAGACTAGCTTTGGACTGATTTCTAAATCGTCCAGTCTCCGTAGACTAGCTTTGGACTGATTTCTAAATCGTCCAGTCTCCGTAGACTAGCTTTGGACTGATTTCTAAATCGTCCAGTCTCCGTAGACTAGCTTTGGACTGATTTCTAAATCGTCCAGTCTCCGTAGACTAGCTTTGGACTGATTTCTAAATCGTCCAGTCTCCGTAGACTAGCTTTGGACTGATTTCTAAATCGTCCAGTCTCCGTAGACTAGCTTTGGACTGATTTCTAAATCGTCCAGTCTCCGTAGACTAGCTTTGGACTGATTTCTAAATCGTCCAGTCTCCGTAGACTAGCTTTGGACTGATTTCTAAATCGTCCAGTCTCCGTAGACTAGCTTTGGACTGATTTCTAAATCGTCCAGTCTCCGTAGACTAGCTTTGGACTGATTTCTAAATCGTCCAGTCTCCGTAGACTAGCTTTGGACTGATTTCTAAATTGTCCAGTCTCCGTAGATTAGATTTGGACTGATTTCTAAATCGTCCAGTCTCTGTACTCTAGCTTTAAGTCCCTGTCTTAATAATTCCTTTAAAAAATTGCTGCTGTGAAAGTTGAAATCTTGACAAACCACTTTAAATTTATTATCTGCAAATTGTACTCCACATGCAATCAATAAAGATATGTTGTTAGTATATACCTGTATAAGTGTTCAGTCAAAGATTTAAACTTTCATATTTATTCAAATTGCATATTACACTCATATGGGTCAAGCAATTACAATACACAAGCATGCAAACATATAAAAGAAAAACAACACAAACATAATAAATATGTAAATGTAGGAGAAATATTTGACCGGCGTGGACCCTATCGTCTCAAGTCTAGTGATTGTTTTATGAAGGTGCAAACAACCGATAAAAGATCTGAAGTTGGATTGAGTATGTAATCAAGTTTATTCATAGGTGACATATTAGTAAAAGAAGAACATTTATTTTCAATAGTATTTATTAGTAAATTTCTTGGTTGCTGAAATGGGCTTGTAGCAAGTCTACAATGACCCGATTTGGTTGCTGAAATGGGCTTGTAGCAAGTCTACAATGACCGGATACACTATTTTCTCTATAAATAACCTCTATGAAGCTTATACCTTACTTACAATCTGTTTAGACCAAGCCTATCAAGTGTAATTATTAAATGGTTGAAATATAATAATAATCTACAGAGTTATCATAGAAAGTAAATGTCCTACAATCTTTTTAGACCAAGCCTATCAAGTGTAATTATGAAATGGTTGAAATATAATAATAATCCACAGAGTTATCATAGAAAGTAGATATAAATTAAAATGTCAGGTGTGGTATATATTAACTGATTTATCATAGGCTGTAAGCCTCTAGGAGATCGTCCACCACATAAGAATGTTGTACAAAGTAACAGATATATATTATTTGTTTATTCTGTGTGATCAAACTCAGGATATTAACATCTAACAGAGTAAGTTATATAATATTTTATGTCTGATTTTTTTTAACCTACATTTATATTACCATTGTATTTACATGTACATTTTGTTACATGACATTTAAATGGTGTTAAAGGAAACACAAATTGTCCATGTACCATGTATACTTTGATATGTATGATCAATTTGACAGGGAAGTCATTGTGGTCAGTAATATAAATAAGTTGTATATATTATGATAATCAGATTCATTAATGTTAAATATGGTTAAATTTTAAAATTTCTGATTTGTTTTTTAATATAATGTGACGTTGGGTCACTGTACTGTACAAGATAGTTATCTGTGTTAAAGTTTACTGTCTAAAATAAAATAAGTCAGTCAAGTGATTGTTTAATAGAAGGCAAGGTAATACAAGAAATCTCTGAAATAAATAAGATATTTCATATATATATGTGATATACAAATTCACTTCCTTTAGATCCAATGGCTTGTTTTGAATATCCTCACAATAACAAAACAATGTAATATTGATATTACCGGTATGTATTCAGATGTATGATTATGGCTATCTATGTTTTTAAACACTTAAATTTTCCTATGGTCAGCCCATGTGATACCATTTTTTGGGTCGCATATAAGGAATCTATGCTGTGTCACTCTTTCAAAAGTGTACTAAAATGGTGTTGAAATGAAAATTATTTACTGTTTTGTGTCAAACCAAAGTGCATCTAAAAAATTAATATGATACAACTTGTATTCAACAAATATGTCTCGAAAGAGCTCACATTACACTTGAAGTCTCTCTGTGAACAGGGATGACACAGTATCTACAGACCTCACATTACACTTGAAGTCTCTCTGTGAACAAGGATGACACAGTATCTACAGACCTCACATTACACTTGAAGTCTCTCTGTGAACAAGGATGACACATTATCTACAGACCTCACATTACACTTGAAGTCTCTCTTTGAACAAGGATGACACAGTATCTATAGACCTCACATTACACTTGAAGTCTCTCTGTGAACAGTGATGACACAGTATCTATAGACCTCACATTACACTTGAAGTCTCTCTGAACAGTGATGACACAGTATCTATAGACCTCACATTACACTTGAAGTCTCTCTGTGAACAAGGATGACACAGTATCTACAGACCTCACATTACACTTGAAGTCTCTCTTTGAACAGTGATGACACTATATATACAGACCTCACATTACACTTGAAGTCTCTCTTTGAACAAGGATGACACAGTATCTACAGACCTCACATTACACTTGAAGTCTCTCTTTGAACAAGGATGACACATTATCTACAGACCTCACATTACACTTGAAGTCTCTCTTTGAACAAGGATGACACAGTATCTATAGACCTCACATTACACTTGAATTCTCTCTGTGAACAAGGATGACACAGTATCTATAGACCTCACATTACACTTGAAGTCTCTCTGTGAACAGGGATGACATATTATCTACAGACCTCACATTACACTTGAATTCTCTCTTTGAACGGGGATGACACATTATCTACAGACCTCACATTACACTTGAAGTCTCTCTTTGAACAAGGATGACACAGTATCTACAGACCTCACATTACACTTGAATTCTCTCTTTGAACAAGGATGACACAGTATCTACAGACCTCACATTACACTTGAAGTCTCTCTTTGAACAGGGATGACACAGTATCTAGAGACCTATAATACGCTTGAATCCTCTTTGAACAAGGATGACACAATATCTACAGACCTCACATTACACTTGAAGTCTCTCTTTGAACAGTTATGACACAGTATCTACAGACCTCACATTACACTTGAAGTCTCTCTTTGAACAAGGATGACACAATATCTACAGACCTCACATTACACTTGAAGTCTCTCTGTGAACAGGGATGACATATTATCTACAGACCTCACATTACACTTGAAGTCTCTCTTTGAACGGGGATGACATATTATCTACAGACCTCACATTACACTTGAAGTCTCTCTTTGAACAAGGATGACACAATATCTACAGACCTCACATTACACTTGAATTCTCTCTTTGAACAAGGATGACACAATATCTACAGACCTCACATTACACTTGAAGTCTCTCTTTGAACAGGGATGACACAGTATCTAGAGACCTATAATATGCTTGAATCCTCTTTGAACAAGGATGACACAATATCTACAGACCTCACATTACACTTGAAGTCTCTCTTTGAACAGTTATGACACAGTATCTACAGACCTCACATTACACTTGAAGTCTCTCTGTGAACAAGGATGATACAGTATCTACAGACCTCACATTACACTTGAAGTCTCTCTTTGAACAAGGATGACACAATATCTACAGACCTCACATTACACTTGAAGTCTCTTTGAACAGGGATGACACAGTATCTACAGACCTCACATTACACTTGAAGTCTCTCTTTGAACAAGGATGACACAGTATCTAGACCTCACATTACACTTGAAGTCTCTCTGTGAACAGGGATGACACAGTATCTACAGACCTCACATTACACTTGAAGTCTCTCTGTGAACAGGGATGACACAGTATCTATAGACCTCACATTACACTTGAAGTCTCTCTGTGAACAAGGATGACACAGTATTTATAGAGCCCACATTACACTTGAAGTCTCTCTTTGAACAGTGATGACACAGTATCTCCAGACCTCACATTACACTTGAAGTCTCTCTTTGAACAAGGATGACACAGTATCTACAGACCTCACATTACACTTGAAGTCTCTCTTTGAACAGGGATGACACACTATCTACATACCTCACATTACACTAGAAGTCTCTCTTTGAACAAGGATGACACAGTATCTGCAGACCTCACATTACACTTGAAGTCTCTCTTTGAACAAGGATGACACAGTATCTACAGACCTCACATTACACTTGAAGTCTCTCTTTGAACAAGGATGACACAGTATCTATAGACCTCACATTACACTTGAAGTCTCTCTTTGAACAGTGATGACACATTATATACAGACCTCACATTACACTTGGAGTCTCTCTGTGAACAAGGATGACACAGTATCTATTGACCTCACATTACACTTGAAGTCTCTCTTTGAACAAGGATGACACAGTATCTACAGACCTCACATTACACTTGAAGTCTCTCTTTGAACAGTGATGACACAGTATCTACAGACCTCACATTACACTTAAAGTCTCTCTTTGAACAAGGATGACACAATATCTACAGACCTCACATTACACTTGAAGTCTCTCTTTGAACAAGGATGACACAATATCTACAGACCTCACATTACACTTGAATTCTCTCTTTGAACAGGGATGACGCATTATCTACAGACCTCACATTACACTTGAAGTCTCTCTTTGAACAAGGATGACACAGTATCTACAGACCTCACATTACACTTGAAGTCTCTCTTTGAACAAGGATGACACAGTATCTATAGACCTCATATTACACTAGAAGTCTCTCTTTGAACGGGGATGACATATTATCTACAGACCTCACATTACACTTGAAGTCTCTCTTTGAACAAGGATGACACAGTATCTATAGACCTCACATTACACTTGAAGTCTCTCTGTGAACAAGGATGACACAGTATCTACAGACCTCACATTACACTTGAAGTCTCTCTTTGAACAGGGATGACACAGTATCTACAGACCTCACATTACACTTGAATCCTCTTTGAACAAGGATGACACAATATCTACAGACCTCACATTACACTTGAAGTCTCTCTTTGAACAGGGATGACACATTATCTACAGACCTCACATTACACTTGAAGTCTCTTTGAACAAGGATGACACAATATCTGCAGACCTCACATTACACTTGAAATCTCTCTTTGAACAGGGATGACACATTATCTACAGACCTCACATTACATTTGAAATCTCTCTTTGAACAGGGATGACACATTATCTACAGACCTCACATTACACTTGAAGTCTCTCTTTGAACATGGAGGACACAATATCTAGAGACCTATAATACGCTCGAATCCTTTTTGAACAAGGATGACAGTGTCCATAGACATCACATTACCCTCAAAGCCTCTTTGAACAGGGATGACAGTGTCCATAGACATCACATTACCCTCAAAGCCTCTTTGAACAAGGATGATAGTGTCCATAGACATCACATTACCCTCAAAGCCTCTTTGAACAGGGATGTCAGTGTCCATAGACATCACATTACCCTCAAAGCCTCTTTGAACAAGGATGACAGTGTCCATAGATATCACATTACCCTCAAAGCCTCTTTGAACAGGGATGACAGTGTCCATAGACATCACATTACCCTCAAAGCCTCTTTGAACAGGGATGACAGTGTCCATAGACATCACATTACCCTCAAAGCCTCTTTGAACAAGGATGACAGTGTCCATAGACATCACATTACCCTCAAAGCCTCTTTGAACAGGGATGACAGTGTCCATAGACATCACATTACCCTCAAAGCCTCTTTGAACAGGGATGACAGTGTCCATAGATGTCACATTACCCTCAAAGCCTCTTTGAACAGGGATGACAGTGTCCATAGACATCACATTACCCTCAAAACCTCTTTGAACAGGGATGACAATGTCCACAGACATCACATTACCCTCAAAACCTCTTTGAACAGGGATGACAGTGTCCATAGACATCACATTACCCTCAAAGCCTCTTTGAACAGGGATGACAGTGTCCATAGACATCACATTACCCTCAAAGCCTCTTTGAACAGGGATGACAGTGTCCATAGATGTCACATTACCCTCAAAGCCTCTTTGAACAGGGATGACAGTGTCCATAGACGTCACATTACCCTCAAAGCCTCTTTGAACAGGGATGACAGTGTCCATAGATATCACATTACCCTCAAAGCCTCTTTGAACAGGGATGACAGTGTCCATAGACATCACATTACCCTCAAAGCCTCTTTGAACAGGGATGACAATGTCCACAGACATCACATTAAGCCCAAAGTTATATTTCTTGCACCTCTCATTGTCTTCCCATGTGAAATGTCTTTTGTGAAAGGTGCAATTTCAGATTTTATTTATTCAAGATGGGTTTGAAATAAAATAAAATGATAGGTTTAAATTCATTCAATGGCAACTGCCTTTGATTATTTCATCCATATGAATCAATATTGTTTGAAGTTTTAAATGTAAAGTTAACATTGTATACAACATATTCTACTACTTTCATCTGTTCTCCTAATTCTGTTAAATTATGCATATATCCTCTCATTTACTTGGTAAAATATTGAATTATTCTGACGCTTATTGCATACATTTTACACACTGAAAATGTGTTTTCTGTATTAAGTGTAGTACACAGATGAGTGATTTTTGACTGGGGAACACAAGCAAAGTTAATTTAAGATTTTTCATGAATGGAGAACTTTAATGGAAATTTATTAGACAAAGACCATTTCTTTCCTTTAGACTTTGTATATGATCATTCATGCAAGGTATACAAATATAATTCATTGATATTTTGAGAATATTTTGCTTCAGAATGCACATGTTAAAACCTCCATGTTTCATCATAGTTTCTTATTGGTCTTTATCTATGTCAATTGCTTTATCATGTTTATTAAAACGTATCTAAATTGATTTAGTAGATCCAGGATGCCTTTTGAATATTTTTTGCAATGTTTACATATGATAGGTTTTATACAGTAGATATATTGGATTATTTTGTCCTTTCATTTCTAGTTACAGTAGATTCTATATTTGTTTATGTTTCTGTTAAATTACTCTGAATTGGAAATTTATTGTATTTATTTCTAATTTATATGTATCCTCTAGATTGTTGGTAGGGTATTTATATTGGATGTAAGTTATGTATTCAATTTAATTCAAGGAATGTTTGGTGTTGAAGAAAAATGTGTATGTCAGATGACTTGTAATGATCATTTATTTCAAAAGTAATTCTACAAAATAAAAATATAAGTACAATATGCAGTCATATTTGGAGTTTAATTAACTTTAGAAAAAAATGAAATCTAAAATTTACATGTACCATGAGTGACCTAATGGAGGCTTTCAAAAATATATGAGAGAGTAGCGATGGGAAATTGTTGAAATAACTCCTACAACATGGAATACAGACTCAGTGGCGAGTAGATGTGCTAAACTGTTGCAAAACAAATTTTTAGTGCACATTGAAATGAAAAGAAAACCTTGAACAATTTTGATGTTAATAACAGTCATTAAATAAATTAGCATATTTGGAAAATTGACAGGACTTTGTTGACAGTATCTGCCTTCTATATGATTATAACTGTACATCTCTGTACTAACTAGTCTTTATAGACAAATTCTTCCTCCACACCTATAATTATCTATTGAGAGAAGAGGTATTAAATGAGACAGCAGGTTTTTATGGGGACATTAATTCTAAATACTTGAGTAAACTTTAATAAAAGAGAGGTGATTTAATTCTATGTGGTTGAAATAATTGTTACAGTTTAGTTTTGCTCCCAGGCAAAAATTTTATTTTGAATATTTGGCATTCATGGTTTTGATCAGCTATTTTCGATTTTTCCCACAAATTACACTGTGTATAAAATCTGTATATAAATCTTGGTTAATATATATATATACACAAGACTTATGAATTAATTTACTAAATTTAGATTGTAAATAACTAGAAACCTTTGTTATTTTTATAATTACCTTTTTTATGTAGTATATATGTAAATGGTACATGAATCAAGTATTTTTGCTCATATTTAGAAGTCTTGGCCGTTTTAAAATTTTTAACTAATTTATTTTGAATTAAAATCTTTCTTATCCGTGTTTATATGTTTTGATAAATAACGAGATACAGGTGTATGTTAAGTTTGAACAAACACAGTCCAGGGATTAATAGAATTAGGTTAAGGCACCTTAATGCTGCCACAGTAAATAGTATCAAACTGTATAATCACCTTAGGTCAGTCTTTCCAGATCAGTAAAGAAAACATTTACTGTGAATTAACTTATTACAAATTTGAAAACAGTTTACTTTAGATAAATTTCACATATTTAATGTTTGTATAATTATGTAACTTTATCTTAATATACTTTTTATAGTTAAACACTTTGGTTTTGAAATAGTGAATATATTCTTCAAAAGGTAAGGTATAGGTTTTATACAAATGTGAAACAATGTAGATGACATTACGTTCCCTAGATATTTGGGTTAACTGTAAACAAAAATATTTTGTAATTTTTGTTCAAGTATGTCTGCCAATGATTATTGTTACTGGAAGATGAGACATAGGCATTTCTTTTCTGGTGGAAGTAATTGGCAATTTTTCTATGTTGTGTGATTACATTTAAACAACTATTTGTCATAGATCCACCATATTTAGAAGGTTGTTGTATATTATAGTAGGTCCATATTAGTATTATCTACATTAGAAACAGATATACATTGTGTGACTGCCTGTGTTCACATTTTGATGCATATATCATCTTGGTGGTCTCATTATGGTGGATTGATTATCTTGGTGTTTTCATCTTGGTGGATTGATCATCTTGATGGTCTCATTTTGGTGGATTGATCATCTTGGTGTTCACATTTTAGTGGCTTGATCATCTTGGTGCATAGATCATCTTGGTGGTCTCATTATGGTGGATTGTTCATTTTGGTGTACACATTTTGGTGGATTGATCATCTTGGTTCTCTCATTTAGGTGGATTGATTATCTTGATGTTTTCATCTTGATGGTCTCATTTTGGTGGATTGATCATCTTGGTGTTCACATTTTAGTGGCTTGATCATCTTTGTGCATAGATCATCTTGGTGGTCTCATTATGGTGGATTGTTCATCTTGGTGTATACATTTTGGTGGATTGATCATCTTGGTGTTCACATTTTAGTGGCTTGATCATCTTTGTGCATAGATCATCTTGGTGGTCTCATTTTGGTGGAATGATCATCTTGGTGTTCACATTTTAGTGGCTTGATCATCTTGGTGGTCTCATTATGGTGGATTGTTCATCTTAGTGTACACATTTTGGTGGATTGATCATCTTGGTTCTCTCATTTTGGTGGATTGATTATCTTGGTGTTTTCATCTTGGTGGATTGATCATCTTGGTGGTCTCATTTTGGTGGATTGATCATCTTGGTGTTCACATTTTAGTGGCTTGATCATCTTGGTGCATAGATCATCTTGGTGGTCTCATTATGGTGGATTGTTCATCTTGGTGTACACATTTTGGTGGATTGATCATCTTGGTGTACACATTTTGGTGGATTGTCTTTTGGTGTACACATTTTGGTGGATTGATCATCTTGGTTCTCTCATTTTGATGGATTGATCATCTTGGTTCTCTCATTTTGATGGATTGATCATCATGGGGTTCACATATTGATGGATTGATCATCATGGTGTTCACATTTTGGTGGATTGATCTTGGCATTCTCATTTTGGTGGATTGATCATCTTGGTGTACACATTTTGGTGGATTGTCTTTTGGTGTACACATTTTGGTGGATTGATCATCTTGGTTCTCTCATTTTGATGGATTGATCATCTTGGTTCTCTCATTTTGATGGATTGATCATCATGGGGTTCACATATTGATGGATTGATCATCATGGTGTTCACATTTTGGTGGATTGATCTTGGCATTCTCATTTTGGTGGATTGATCATCTTGGTGTTCACATATTAGTGGATTGATTATTGTGGTGTTCACATTTTGGTGGATTGATCTTCTTGGCATTCTCATTTTGGTGGATTGATCATTTTGGTGTTCACGTTTTTATCACTCTTTCACATTATATATATTATATATATCCAAGAAAATGCTATGGTAAAATAGTAAATCAGCCTGGATCAAGACATTGACTATATTGTACCAAAAAAACCTTAAAAAACATAAACAAACAAAAATTAAGCACAATTTAAATCATGGAAGCCTTTTGGGTAGGTTTAGGGAGATTTAGATTTATGTTCTTTACCATTATTTTACTGTAACCCATATTTCTTTAGATATTTTAGAAATTTTAATCCTTTCATGACAAATATGTCACTCAATGGATAATGTCATGTTTGAACAAAAACATATTTTTACAAAACGATTTCAGTATTGTATTTAAAGTTTCCCGTAGTATGTTTGACCTCTATATACTTATAAAGTCATCAAGAGTATCTTACTTAATATATAAATGATGAAGATAAGTGACCAGTCCCTTTATTGCCTGTAGCCAGGTAAAGGTGTGTCGTTACAGGTAGATGATATACTGACCACCAGATGTCATTCCCTAGGTAGATATATAGGTAAATAATGATCAGTAAATAATTAATGTAAATAGGAAATGATAATATGACATGTCATATTGTTTGTCAACAAATTGATTGTGTCTCCATATGCAATCGAACTGTCAATCACACTATTGTTTTACTTGTATATGTATGTAAAAAAATAATTACATTTGTAGATATAAATGTACTGTTAATTGATTTTTTTATGGGGAAGGGGTGTTATAAGGTTATCTATTGCCTATGTAGTGATAAGAAGGTTTGTAAGTACTATTTGTATCTTGTTCTTATGGCACTGTACTGTGAATTGATTTTTTGTGTGGGAGAAAAGGGGGGGGGTATAAGGTTATCTAATGACTGTATAAGGTTTATAACTATTTGTATCTTGTACTTGTAACACTGTTTGAATTGACATTTTAATACATGTGTGATATATGTTTTTTAAATGTATGGATCTAACTGAAATAAAGGACATGGTTTGACATGTATGTATGACTATTGATATTAGATATACATGTATATGTGTCTACTGACAGTTTCTATCATAACTTTGATGGAATTTGGCCATATAGCACTAAAGTAACTATATTTTATCATATTTATTTTATCCGTTTGTAAAAGTTTAAATAGTAAATAATGAAATAAACAACCAAAACTACATGTACAACACTGTCGGAACAGTTCCAAAGTCCAAACCAAAACTACATGTACAACACTGTCGGAACAGTTCCAAAGTCCAATCCAAAACTACATGTACAACACTGTCGGAACAGTTCCAAAGTCCAAACCAAAACTACATGTACAACACTGTCGGAACAGTTCCAAAGTCCAATCCAAAATTACATGTACAACACTGTCGGAACAGTTCCAAAGTCCAATCAAAAACTACATGTACAACACTGTCGGAACAGTTCCAAAGTCCAATCCAAAACTACATGTACAACACTGTCGGAACAGTTCCAAAGTCCAATCCAAAACTACATGTACAACACTGTCGGAACAGTTCCAAAGTCCAATCCAAAACTACATGTACAACACTGTCGGAACAGTTCCAAAGTTCAAACCAAAACTACATGTACAACACTGTCGGAACAGTTCCAAAGTCCAATCCAAAATTACATGTACAACACTGTCGGAACAGTTCCAAAGTCCAATCAAAAACTACATGTACAACACTGTCGGAACAGTTCCAAAGTCCAATCCAAAACTACATGTACAACACTGTCGGAACAGTTCCAAAGTCCAATCCAAAGCTACATGTACAACACTGTCGGAACAGTTCCAAAGTCCAATCCAAAACTACATGTACAACACTGTCTGAACAGTTCCAAAGTCCAAACCAAAACTACATGTACAACACTGTCGGAACAGTTCCAAAGTCCAATCCAAAACTACATGTACAACACTGTCGGAACAGTTCCAAAGTCCAATCCAAAACTACATGTACAACACTGTTGGAACAGTTCCAAAGTCCAATCCAAAACTACATGTACAACACTGTCGGAACAGTTCCAAAGTCCAATCCAAAACTACATGTACAACACTGTCGGAACAGTTCCAAAGTCCAAACCAAAACTACATGTACAACACTGTCGGAACAGTTCCAAAGTCCAAACCAAAACTACATGTACAACACTGTCGGAACAGTTTCAAAATCCAAACCAAAACTACATGTACAACACTGTCGGAACAGTTCCAAAGTCCAAACCAAAACTACATGTACAACACTGTCGGAACAGTTCCAAAGTCCAATCCAAAACTACATGTACAACCCTGTCGGAACAGTTCCAAAGTCCAAACCAAAACTACATGTACAACACTGTCGGAACAGTTCCAAAGTCCAAACCAAAACTACATGTACAACACTGTTGGAACAGTTCCAAAGTCCAAACCAAAACTACATGTACAACACTGTCGGAACAGTTCCAAAGTCCAAACCAAAACTACATGTACAACACTGTCGGAACAGTTCCAAAGTCCAATCGAAAAGTCATAGGAAGAGGCTTAATCCATTCCCCTAACACACAAATACATGACCTAATTAATAATATATATGGGTTACATGTATTGTATTATGGTAGATGGAGAGTTTAAATTATTTTTCCTCACCAATAAAACTGAACCGTGAATGCCACAATATAACTGAAATTTTGTTGAAAGTGGTGTTGAATACCATACACCTAACCCCCCCTCCCTAAATTATTTTTTTATAGTATATCTTCATTATTCATCTAGAAAAAGTTTCTCATATAACCATTAATAAGTACAAAATGATATTTGGACACCATATTTTAAATGTTTAGTTAATGTGTGAAAATTGGTATTTTTTGCCTAAAAATAACATAGTCTAGACGTTACATGGAAAAATTCTTAAGCTCAGAATTTTATTTTTAATTATGAATTTCTGAAATATTTTTTAATTGAAAGCAACTATAAAATTTCTTCAAAATTGAAATATAAAAACATTGGGTTGTTGAAATTTTTTCCAAATTAAACAGGAAAAAAAAATCAGATATGTTTGATTTTGAAAAAGGGAAATAACTCTTTTAAGATTTGAAAAATGACACAACACTACAAATATGAAACCATTTATTTAGAATTACTCTGAATTACCGGTAATCATCAATTTACTTCTGAGCTATATTAGGACAATATTCTTATGTTAACTTCTACTTTTAAACACAATGATCAATAGATTTGTATTGCAAAAAAATTATAAAGTTTTATTCAATAGTTTTGTATTTCAATGTCCTTCAGCAGTTAATTTCAGAAAATCATGTATTTTGTTTGCTCTTATATATATATCCTTTTATATTTTTTGTCACAAAGTTTGTAAGATTTAGGGAATAAACGGATGTAAAAATAAATTAGACAATATTCAGTTAAAAAAAATCATAAATATGTAACATGTGCAGATATTATGTTAAAATTTAAAACCAAAATCTGACTTGAAGTCTATTCTAGTATGGTCAATGTTTTTGTAACTAAACAAAACATATCAATATTTGGTCAGGTGTTTGACTTAAATGCTAAAAAATAAACCCTAAATTCCCTAAAATTAGCAATTATTTTTCTTGGCTCCAAACATTTGTACTGTTTTTATTGAAATAGTGTTTAAATTTCATCTATCATCATCTGTATTCCTGTACCAGTTCAAAAACTGGATTGAAAACCTTGAGCTGTTAATATTAAACATGAAGGAACAGGTTGTATATAATTAGTATGAAAAGTTAATTAACATGCCAACAACATTTGGTATATCTCATTAGTTTGACTAAAGATAAACACAACACTTAATTCTGTCTTTGAAAATAGACTTGTATAACTGACATAAGGCACTCATTATAAAACTATATAACACTCAATGTATCTCTATACTCAGCGATAATTCAAGGACATGTTTACCAGAATAGAATCAGCTGTAATCAGTTCCTCACCTCTTATAATTATACCCCCACTCATAGAGTGGGGGCTATATTGCAATCACCTTGTCCGTCCGTCCGTCTTTCTGTTTGTCCGTCCATCCATTGGTCTGTCCGTCCATTTGTCCGTCCGTCCGTTTGCCCGTCTGTCCGTTCACACTTTCGTAACAGATATCTCAGCTTCTACTGGAAGAAATGATTTTATATTTGATATACCGGTACATATACAATATACGTACATTGTCGGTAAATATAAAAAAAATTTGTACGAGCTTTAGAAACAGGCAGAATAGCGAGCCTTTGGTGAGCTTTTCAGGCCTGTTTCGCAGCGAGTACAAATGAATTTTATATTTAACGACAATGTACGTATATTGTGTTTATCCTGCAATGTCAAAAAAGTCGGAAAACTTGTCAGATTTAGACAAAAAGGACAGAAACAAGCGTCATTCCTCGCCTTTCATAAATGTTGTCAAGGGTGTCTTCTTCGTGGTCCGCGTTACATTAGTACCAGTTTCATACTTGTCTGCGCCCTCCGCTGTACATAGCTACAGGGTACCAGGAAAGTTTATTCGTAGGCTGAAAAGTTTATTCGTATAGTACGAAAAGTTTAATCGTCTAGTACGAATAAAGCAAAAATTTATTCGTATAGCATATTTGTACAGCAAATGTACTAATTGCAGGATAAAAAGTATTATTTTAATCTATTCTCTTTAGTGTTTAAAACTTTAGTAGAAACAATTTAGTTTTACTCAGGGGTCAGCTGGCTAATCATTTTTAAACTAATGAATATTTTTATATGTCTAGCCAGTTGTCTGTATGGTATACATATATTGACAAAGTTATTATATAGATAACTGTATTTCATTAGGAACCTTGCCCAGAATGAATAGTACTTGTTATAAGTACCTTGTTGTTACTGTCTAGTATATATGTACTGATGTAGTAAAGAGCTTTGCTAAACTAATAATTATTATAGTATACTGTCCTATCTTAACCCTCACTATCAACCGATTATTAATATGGATAAATAAATAGAGGAATAAGATACATTGTTGATTACTACTGGAGGTAAGACTGTTTGTCTTTGTATGTAGTATCAGTGTTATTTGAGGTAAGACTGTTTGTCTTTGTATGTAGTATCAGTGTTATTTGAGGTAAGGCTGTCTTTGTATGTAGTATCAGTGTTATTTGAGGTAAGACTGTTTGTCTTTGTATGTAGTATCAGTGTTATTTGAGGTAAGACTGTTTGTCTTTGTATGTAGTATCAGTGTTATTTGAGGTAAGACTGTTTGTCTTTGTATGTAGTATCAGTGTTGTTTGAGGTAAGGCTGTCTTTGTATGTAGTATCAGTGTTATTTGAGGTAAGACTGTTTGTCTTTGTATGTAGTATCAGTGTTATTTGAGGTAAGACTGTTTGTCTTTGTATGTAGTATCAGTGTTATTTGAGGTAAGGCTGTCTTTGTATGTAGTATCAGTGTTATTTGAGGTAAGACTGTTTGTCTTTGTATGTAGTATCAGTGTTATTTGAGGTAAGACTGTTTGTCTTTGTATGTAGTATCAGTGTTATTTGAGGTAAGACTGTTTGTCTTTGTATGTAGTATCAGTGTTATTTGAGGTAAGACTGTTTGTCTTTGTATGTAGTATCAGTGTTATTAGAGGTAAGACTGTTTGTCTTTGTATGTAGTATCAGTGTTATTTGAGGTAAGACTGTTTGTCTTTGTATGTAGTATCAGTGTTATTTGAGGTAAGGCTGTCTTTGTATGTAGTATCAGTGTTATTTGAGGTAAGACTGTTTGTCTTTGTATGTAGTATCAGTGTTATTTGAGGTAAGACTGTTTGTCTTTGTATGTAGTATCAGTGTTATTTGAGGTAAGACTGTTTGTCTTTGTATGTAGTATCAGTGTTATTTGAGGTAAGACTGTTTGTCTTTGTATGTAGTATCAGTGTTATTTGAGGTAAGACTGTTTGTCTTTGTATGTAGTATCAGTGTTATTTGAGGTAAGACTGTTTGTCTTTGTATGTAGTATCAGTGTTATTTGAGGTAAGGCTGTCTTTGTATGTAGTATCAGTGTTATTTGAGGTAAGACTGTTTGTCTTTGTATGTAGTATCAGTGTTATTTGAGGTAAGACTGTTTGTCTTTGTATGTAGTATCAGTGTTATTTGAGGTAAGACTGTTTGTCTTTGTATGTAGTATCAGTGTTATTTGAGGTAAGATTGTTTGTGTGTCTTTGCCTTTTTGTGGTGGGTATTTTGATATAATTTAAATGATGAAATTATGTAAATATACATTGTTACTTAAGGTACATGTAGCTAAAAGTTAGATGAAAATCTGAAGTGTCAAGTAATTTGGGAGTTAAATAAGATTGAAAACATTAAACAACAAAATACTATAAAGAATTATCTACCCAAAAGGGACATCACTCTTCTAGAACTGGTATTATGCTGGGATAAAGGACTGTGTAACATTTACAGTTTCAGACAATTACTTGACAAGTCTCTTTGAAGTTGATTGAAGATGTAATTTCATTGAGAAATGTATGAAACAGGATATTGATTCTTTACTTACTTTATAATTGTGTTAGTTTTGTCTGATAGTCACTCTATATCATAGTTATTGTCTGATAGCCACGTTATATCATAGTTATTGTCTGATAGCCATGTTATATCATAGTTATTGTCTGATAGCCATGTTATATCATAGTTATTGTCTGATAGCCATGTTATATCATAGTTATTGTCTGATAGCCATGTTATATCATAGTTATTGTCTGATAGCCATGTTATATCATAGTTATTGTCTGATAGCCATGTTATATCATAGTTATTGTCTGATAGCCATGCTATATCATAGTTATTGTCTGATAGCCATGTTATATCATAGTTATTGTCTGATAGCCATGTTATATCATAGTTATTGTCTGATAGCCATGCTATATCATAGTTATTGTCTGATGGCCATGTTATATCATAGTTATTGTCTGATAGCCATGTTATATCATAGTTATTGTCTGATAGCCATGTTATATCATAGTTATTGTCTGATAGCCATGTTATATCATAGTTATTGTCTGATAGCCATGCTATATCATAGTTATTGTCTGATAGCCATGTTATATCATAGTTATTGTCTGATAGCCACGTTATATCATAGTTATTGTCTGATGGCCATGTTATATCATAGTTATTGTCTGATAGCCATGTTATATCATAGTTATTGTCTGATAGCCACGTTATATCATAGTTATTGTCTGATAGTCATGTTATATCATAGTTATTGTCTGATAGCCATGTTATATCATAGTTATTGTCTGATAGCCACGTTATATCATAGTTATTGTCTGATAGTCATGTTATATCATAGTTATTGTCTGATAGCCACGTTATATCATAGTTATTGTCTGATAGCCATGTTATATCATAGTTATTATCTGATAGCCATGTTATATCATAGTTATTGTCTGATAGCCATGTTATATCATAGTTATTGTCTGATAGCCATGTTATATCATAGTTATTGTCTGATAGTCATGTTCTATCATAGTTATTGTCTGATAGCCATGCTATATCATAGTTATTGTCTGATAGCCACATTATATCATAGTTATTGTCTGATAGTCATGTTATATCAGTTATTATCTGATAGCCATGTTATATCATAGTTATTGTCTGATAGCCATGTTATATCATAGTTATTGTCTGATAGCCATGCTATATCATAGTTATTGTCTGATAGCCACATTATATCATAGTTATTGTCTGATAGTCATGTTATATCATAGTTATTGTCTGATAGCCATGTTATATCATAGTTATTGTCTGATAGCCATGTTATATCATAGTTATTGTCTGATAGCCACGTTATATCATAGTTATTGTCTGATGGCCATGCTATATCATAGTTATTGTCTGATAGCCATGTTATATCATAGTTATTGTCTGATAGCCATGTTATATCATAGTTATTGTCTGATAGCCATGTTATATCATAGTTATTGCCTGATAGCCATGTTATATCATATTTATTGTCTGATAGCCATGTTATATCATAGTTATTGTCTGATAGCCACGTTATATCATAGTTATTGTCTGATAGCCACGTTATATCATAGTTATTGTCTGATAGCCATGTTATATCATAGTTATTGTCTGATAGCCATGTTATATCATATTTATTGTCTGATAGCCATGTTATATCATAGTTATTGTCTGATAGCCATGTTATATCATAGTTATTGTCTGATAGCCATGTTATATCATAGTTATTGCCTGATAGCCATGTTATATCATATTTATTGTCTGATAGCCATGTTATATCATAGTTATTGTCTGATAGCCACGTTATATCATAGTTATTGTCTGATAGCCACGTTATATCATAGTTATTGTCTGATAGCCATGTTATATCATAGTTATTGTCTGATAGCCATGTTATATCATAGTTATTGTCTGATAGCCATGTTATATCATAGTTATTGTCTGATGGCCATGTTATATCATAGTTATTGTCTGATAGCCACGTTATATCATAGTTATTGTCTGATAGCCATGTTATATCATAGTTATTGTCTGATAGCCATGTTATATCATAGTTATTGTCTGATAGCCATGTTATATCATAGTTATTGTCTGATAGCCATGTTATATCATAGTTATTGTCTGATAGCCATGCTATATCATAGTTATTGTCTGATAGCCATGTTATATCATAGTTATTGTCTGATAGCCATGTTATATCATAGTTATTGTCTGATAGCCATGCTATATCATAGTTATTGTCTGATAGCCATGTTATATCATAGTTATTGTCTGATAGCCATGTTATATCATAGTTATTGTCTGATAGCCACGTTATATCATAGTTATTGTCTGATAGTCATGTTATATCATAGTTATTGTCTGATAGCCATGTTATATCAGTTATTATCTGATAGCCATGTTATATCAGTTATTATCTGATAGCCATGTTATATCATAGTTATTGTCTGATAGCCATGTTATGTCATAGTTATTGTCTGATAGCCATGTTATATCATAGTTATTGTCTGATAGCCACATTATATCATAGTTATTGTCTGATAGTCATGTTATATCATAGTTATTGTCTGATAGCCATGTTATATCATAGTTATTGTCTGATAGCCATGTTATATCATAGTTATTGTCTGATAGCCACGTTATATCATAGTTATTGTCTGATGGCCATGCTATATCATAGTTATTGTCTGATAGCCATGTTATATCATAGTTATTGTCTGATAGCCATGTTATATCATAGTTATTGTCTGATAGCCATGTTATATCATAGTTATTGCCTGATAGCCACGTTATATCATAGTTATTGTCTGATAGCCACGTTATATCATAGTTATTGTCTGATAGCCATGTTATATCATAGTTATTGTCTGATAGCCATGTTATATCATAGTTATTGTCTGATAGCCACGTTATATCATAGTTATTGTCTGATAGCCATGTTATATCATAGTTATTGTCTGATAGCCATGTTATATCATAGTTATTGTCTGATAGCCACGTTATATCATAGTTATTGTCTGATAGTCATGTTATATCATAGTTATTGTCTGATAGCCATGTTATATCATAGTTATTGTCTGATAGCCACGTTATATCATAGTTATTGTCTGATAGTCATGTTATATCATAGTTATTGTCTGATAGCCACGTTATATCATAGTTATTGTCTGATAGCCATGTTATATCATAGTTATTATCTGATAGCCATGTTATATCATAGTTATTGTCTGATAGCCATGTTATATCATAGTTATTGTCTGATAGCCATGTTATATCATTGTTATTGTCTGATAGTCATGTTCTATCATAGTTATTGTCTGATAGCCATGCTATATCATAGTTATTGTCTGATAGCCACATTATATCATAGTTATTGTCTGATAGTCATGTAATATCAGTTATTATCTGATAGCCATGTTATATCATAGTTATTGTCTGATAGCCATGTTATATCATAGTTATTGTCTGATAGCCATGCTATATCATAGTTATTGTCTGATAGCCACATTATATCATAGTTATTGTCTGATAGTCATGTTATATCATAGTTATTGTCTGATAGCCATGTTATATCATAGTTATTGTCTGATAGCCATGTTATATCATAGTTATTGTCTGATAGCCACGTTATATCATAGTTATTGTCTGATGGCCATGCTATATCATAGTTATTGTCTGATAGCCATGTTATATCATAGTTATTGTCTGATAGCCATGTTATATCATAGTTATTGTCTGATAGCCATGTTATATCATAGTTATTGCCTGATAGCCATGTTATATCATATTTATTGTCTGATAGCCATGTTATATCATAGTTATTGTCTGATAGCCACGTTATATCATAGTTATTGTCTGATAGCCACGTTATATCATAGTTATTGTCTGATAGCCATGTTATATCATAGTTATTGTCTGATAGCCATGTTATATCATAGTTATTGTCTGATAGCCATGTTATATCATAGTTATTGTCTGATAGCCATGTTATATCATAGTTATTGTCTGATAGCCATGTTATATCATAGTTATTGCCTGATAGCCATGTTATATCATATTTATTGTCTGATAGCCATGTTATATCATAGTTATTGTCTGATAGCCACGTTATATCATAGTTATTGTCTGATAGCCACGTTATATCATAGTTATTGTCTGATAGCCATGTTATATCATAGTTATTGTCTGATAGCCATGTTATATCATAGTTATTGTCTGATAGCCATGTTATATCATAGTTATTGTCTGATGGCCATGTTATATCATAGTTATTGTCTGATAGCCACGTTATATCATAGTTATTGTCTGATAGCCATGTTATATCATAGTTATTGTCTGATAGCCATGTTATATCATAGTTATTGTCTGATAGCCATGTTATATCATAGTTATTGTCTGATAGCCATGTTATATCATAGTTATTGTCTGATAGCCATGCTATATCATAGTTATTGTCTGATAGCCATGTTATATCATAGTTATTGTCTGATGGCCATGTTATATCATAGTTATTGTCTGATAGCCATGTTATATCATAGTTATTGTCTGATAGCCATGCTATATCATAGTTATTGTCTGATAGCCATGTTATATCATAGTTATTGTCTGATAGCCATGTTATATCATAGTTATTGTCTGATAGCCACGTTATATCATAGTTATTGTCTGATAGTCATGTTATATCATAGTTATTGTCTGATAGCCATGTTATATCAGTTATTATCTGATAGCCATGTTATATCAGTTATTATCTGATAGCCATGTTATATCATAGTTATTGTCTGATAGCCATGTTATGTCATAGTTATTGTCTGATAGCCATGTTATATCATAGTTATTGTCTGATAGCCACATTATATCATAGTTATTGTCTGATAGTCATGTTATATCATAGTTATTGTCTGATAGCCATGTTATATCATAGTTATTGTCTGATAGCCATGTTATATCATAGTTATTGTCTGATAGCCACGTTATATCATAGTTATTGTCTGATGGCCATGCTATATCATAGTTATTGTCTGATAGCCATGTTATATCATAGTTATTGTCTGATAGCCATGTTATATCATAGTTATTGTCTGATGGCCATGTTATATCATAGTTATTGCCTGATAGCCATGTTATATCATAGTTATTGTCTGATAGCCATGTTATATCATAGTTATTGTCTGATAGCCACGTTATATCATAGTTATTGTCTGATAGCCACGTTATATCATAGTTATTGTCTGATAGCCATGTTATATCATAGTTATTGTCTGATAGCCATGTTATATCATAGTCATTGTCTGATAGCCATGTTATATCATAGTTATTGTCTGATAGCCATGTTATATCATAGTTATTGTCTGATAGCCACGTTATATCATAGTTATTGTCTGATAGCCACGTTATATCATAGTTATTGTCTGATAGCCATGTTATATCATAGTTATTGTCTGATGGCCATGTTATATCATAGTTATTGTCTGATAGTCACCCTATATCATAGTTATTGTCTGATAGCCATGTTATATCATAGTTATTGTCTGATAGCCACGTTATATCATAGTTATTGTCTGATAGCCATGTTATATCATAGTTATTGTCTGATAGCCATGTTATATCATAGTTATTGTCTGATAGCCATGTTATATCATAGTTATTGTCTGATAGCCATGCTATATCATAGTTATTGTCTGATAGCCATGTTATATCATAGTTATTGTCTGATAGCCATGCTATATCATAGTTATTGTCTGATAGCCATGTTATATCATAGTTATTGTCTGATAGCCATGTTATATCATAGTTATTGTCTGATAGCCATGTTATATCATAGTTATTGTAAACAGGGAGAAGAATTCACCATAATGAATAGTCCCTAGATTAGTAATCATAATAACTGACTTTCTTCTGAAGGAAAAATTGATAGTTAATGTTATTTATGTGTACATATTGTATCTGTATAATAAACAACTTTATAGGGTCTGTCATGGTCGTGATCGTATGGTAGTTGGATGTACAATTACCTATGCAATCAGTGCCTATCACCACTAAAGTTGTGAGTTTGAATTCCACTCATGGCAAGGTGTACTCGATACAACATTATGTGATCAAGTTTGCCAGTGACTTGTGATAGGTCGATGGTTTTCTCTGTATTCTCAGGTTTCCTCCATCAATAAAACTGACTGCCACAATATAACTGAAATATTGTTGAAAGTGGCATTAAATACCATAACCTTAACCCTAACAACTTTACAATGTGAATTGATATACTTTCAAAGAAATTATGTATTTTATATGAAAATTGCTGCCCTGATATATTTGCCACCCTCACTTATTGTCAACATAAAGCTTGGTTCAAACAGCAGCAGCATAATGTACATTTTCCCCTACAGTACTTGTTTTTATACAGTGCTTGGTTTTGACAAGTGATTTATAATAATTATGATATGTAAGCTTTATGTAATGGGGAGTACTTTATTATTTCTATTTTTTGAATTATTTCGTGAATTATTATTATGTAATTATGAGTATGACACGTAAAGTTAGCCTCACTTTAAATGTTGAGCATCATCTGATCAACATTTTTATCTTTCTATTTAATTAGCATTTGTACATATGTTTTGCCTTTGGTTAATTTTGTTTTGTTTTTGTTTTTTAACAGATATGATGTGAGAACATTTCAATATAGAAGGAAAAAGAAATAAGTCATGGCAGACAGAGCTCTTATTGTCAATGAATCTCCTCATCGGTCACCAGTTAATACCTTGAATTATAATTCCATGAACCGACCACCAGGAGCTACAATGACTGCTAGTTATAACTCCATCAACCAGTCACCAGGCAATACTGTCAGCTCAAGTTACAGGTCCATGACCATGGAGGGAGCTAATGGAAACTTCAGTTCTATGGAACAACAATCATTCCATGCAGAGTCAAAATCAGAGTTTTCAAGCATGTCCTCGTCCGGTAGTGGAACAACAGTCCATTCTGAATCTATCAGTAGATTTCCCCAGAATGCCACATCAGAGATTCGTCAACTGGATGCTAATCAAAACAATATGTCAAAAATGGGGTCAGTAGATACTCAGTCACTAAGAAAAATGCAATCTGAAAGTGCCGACAGTAGAACTCAACATAGAATGCAGTCTGAAAAGGCAGACACAAGAACTCAACGAAGAATACAGTCTGAAAGTTCTGGTACAACTGTCAATGGTGGAACAACAACTGTAGTTATCCCACAGTCCATGGTAGTGGCTGAATGTGCTACTGCTGAGATGAAAGGTGGAGGAACAACAAGTATGACATCAGAAGTACGCAGGAGAGGTATGACATATTATTTTACTTAACAAAATGATCAAAACCTCCAGAGCTAAAAAATATGATCAACTCTTAAAAATAATAATTCTGTATTATTTTACATTTGAATTTTGATGAAAAAATAATAGATGATACATTTTGTATATGGATAAAATTGAACATGAGAGATCAACAACGTCAATGTTATTGAAAATATTAAAATGATGATTCAAATTTGTGCCTTAAAGCCAATTTATTGAGCTAGTAATTGTTAATGGAAAAGAGTTTTTTTTGTAAAAACATGTTTTGGTTAGATCTACATATATTGAAAATAAGTTTTATTTTAAACAAGATCAGAAGAAACAATCAATAGAAAAGTGTATTGAAATATTCGTTAATTTACCATATAGGAGATATGTAGATATCGAAGTGTTTTTGTCATCTTGTTAATTTATTGATTTATATATTTGGCAAAAAGAAAGATTTTATAATGCAAATTCTCAGCTTGTGTTTTGTCTCCTGAGGAAGTTTGATATTTTTGAAAGTGAATGAAGCCTGACTAGTAGAGAGTTGTATTGATGTTGACACTGGTATTGATTCTTTACACTATAAATGGAAATCATAAGAGACCTTGACTAAATTAGATGGTTATATCAACGAATGCAACGTCTTTATCACTGCTTAAGGCCCTTCATAGATGTACTGGTAACATCAATTTTAACCTAGTGTTGTAGGGTGAAATGGACAGTGACAGTGGTCGATTTGATTTGTACATTTATTCACAACAGAAAATTTCATTTATTTGTAGTTTTGAAGGAGTATTGAGAAATCGACTGTTAACAAATGAAAGTAACATTAGTAATTCTCTTACAGAATTCTCTATAGATTGCTTTAAGATAGTTCAGCTTTATATTGATAATCATATGGGATTTTCGGGTGTTTTCGATTTATTTTGCTGAATATATTAAATTATTTGTGATGACTTGAAAACTTACACAAGATATGAAATAGTTATGAACCATATATATATATATATACAGCAGTTATTTTTGTTTGAATATTTACAGGAACTGAGCATACCACTTCTACATCAGAACAGAAAGTAACAACCTTGACAGAAGGTGGACAGTGTACATGTTGTCCCTATGGATACCATATTGACCTCGATTTTGTGCAATATTGTGAGAATATGTCCGATGGAGCTTATTTAAAAAAGTTAAAACGAATTCAAAGAGAAAAGAGAAAATTACGCAAATCCATGGAAGTGTTTATTAACCAACAGGAGGAAGCAAGAACAACACAGGAATATTATACTCAGCCAGAAACTGTCAGCGTTCAGGCAACGGCTTTCTTGAAAAATGTTGAACATCAGAACAATGTAACTAATAAATATTTAGATGAAATTGATTCATCTGTTGACCACACTATACATTCTATTGACAATATGATGTACACAGCAAAAACTTCACGCATGTTTTCTGAAAGTGAAGAAACATCAGGATCTTCTAGTCCCGGAACAACTGTAAAATTCAATACATTCCCACTGAAACGAGGAAAAGATGTACAAGAGGAAATAGCACTATATAATTCCAGTTTTGAAAGGTCTGGCCAATCCGATAGTCAAAGTTCATTGTCTTCTATCTCTAGTGATCGTTCTCTTCCATATGGACCGCAAGGCTATACTCATACATCTACCAGTATAACTAGTGAAACTGTATCTAAAATCACTCACATAACATCTGATCAGCTGGCTGCTACCATGGCAACACATTTACCAACAGAAGATGGCGCTGCATCTCCTCAATCATCAACTACTGTGATAAACAAAAACTCTCTGACAGCCATACGTGAAGCAATGGCTGTAAGTTTACAACGATTGAAGGAATTAGAGGAACAAGTGAAAGCAATTCCTGTTCTTCAAGTTAGAATCTCTGTGCTAAAGGAAGAAAAACGACTTTTAGCTCTCCAACAAAAAGCTAAAGAACATAAATTAAATACCAGAACCATTGGTGTTGGGGATTACAATATAAATGAAGTTCAGTCACCTATGACACCAACACGGTTTGACTTTAGGTTAAAATCTCCACCAGTTCCACCAAAGCCCAAGGTACGTTTGGTCGGTGTCGGTGACCACAGTGTGTTAGAGCCATATCTTCTTCAACCTGACTTACCAACAAGTTACACGACAAGGGATAATGAATTTTATCAACGGGATACTCTTATCTTAGAACGGGACAGGAATCAGTCAGCTGTTTATTCACCGTTTACTAAAACACCTAAACCACAAACAAGAACAATAGGTATTGGTGAGAGTAATGTGTTTGATGAATCTAGTATGAAAATACATGAAAAAGAATTGAGAACTGTTATTATAGGACAGAATCAAAGTGTTGGCAAGAGGAATGTAGGAGTTGAGTGTAGGGTTGCGACTAGAGATGTTGGAATGCTTTTCTCTGCTGATGATGAGAAACCCTCGACACGATCTGTAGGAGTCAATGTTGATACCGGTGCTTTTATGAATACGTTGAACTTTAAATCTGAAGAAATGAGATCTGCTCTGAAGGAAATGTTGTCAAAGAATGTCAGGAGTGTTGGTACCTCTTGTGCAATACATATTGAGAAACGAAATATTGGTGTACAATATTCAAGTTCGTTTACACGCTCGATTGGTATAGGGGACGACCATATAGACATTATAATTAAACAACCAGTACCAATGAAATCAATAGGTATTGATGTTTGTCCACTTACAATGAACAAATCTGTTAACACAGACTATGGATGGAAACTAGACCAGTGTACAAACACTATGCAGCTCATCACGGAAAACAAGTCATGTTCAACGGAGCGAGCTCGGCATGGAAATGTTAGTACCATGACAGATGACAGCAGATTGATATCAGAAAAAACACAAACAGATTTGAAAGTTTTCTATGCTCTTGATCAAGTTAAGAATCAAGGTTGTAATCCAAGAAAACAACATTTTAAAAACACGGCTATGAATACAGAAGTGAGAGAATTGATAGATTCCGACTTTGATTTACGTGTTACTTATAAGTCACGAGGACTAAATGCATATGACGTGGCCACAAATACAGAAGCTGCACGAAGACATGACATGTCAGTCAACACGGACCAGAAAAGGCTAAGGGATGTGGCAGTGAGTGAAGATACCGTTGATTCATTTGTTTGTTCGTTTGATGAGGAAGTGCAAGACAGAATGGAAGAAGAAACTGTTGAGGAAGTGATTTATAGAGAGCAAGAAGAAATTGTTGATAAAGGATGGTCAGAAAAAACACGCCATAGAACTGTCAAGGAAGAAATGGATGATAATGCCATGACAGATAGCTCCTTCAAAACTATCATGGTCAAAGACGTTCCCACATCAACACAAGTTGTACGGCAAATTGTTGGACCAACCGGTAGAGTTATAATAACTGATGCTGACAAGAAAAGTGGTAGAGATGAAGAAATGGTAGAGAAAAAAATCACAAGTAAAGGAGGTTCATTTACATTACAAACAATAAGAAAATCAGTCAGTGATGATGAGGACAATGATAGTCAGGACGGACGAGACTCTAGGAACGTTTCAAAAACTACTATTATTTCTAATAGTGGTGGTGGGTCAAGAAACATCGGAGGGGATTACGGTGATGGTGCAGGTGGTGCTAACGAATACACGTCATCGTCTGTTACACATACAAAACTTGTTGATGATAGTGATTTCCATAGTAACGTTAGAAGTACACACGATAGAGCTTTAAAGTTAAAAGCTGAACTTGATCGACTGGATGGAGATACAGAAACTAAAACATCAAAAACAACAATTCGTAGATCAGGAGGTTCTTACCAAGATTCTTCTGCCAGCTCTGGTGATGGATATGGCTCTGGAGGGTATAAAATAATGACATCATCTACTAGTAGAGTAGGAAGTGGTGGTTCCAATGAGAATTTAAATGATTCTAATTCTTCTTATTCATCTTCTTCAACAACTTATAGATCAGGAAGTTCACTTGGAGGAACTTCAGGTAGTCTTGAGGACAAGGATGGAGGAGAATATAAAATAATGACTGCCTCCTCAAATAAAGTACGTGGGAGTGGGCTCTCTGGATCAGATGAACGTTTAGGTACATCACTGACATCATCACAGACCAGTGAATCATCTTCAGATCAAGGACTGGGTACATCTTCTTCTAGTTCAGATGAAGTTACAACAATAACACAAATTTATACCTTAGAAGACTATTATGGTGGAGGAAAGAGTTATTATGAAAAATATGTCAAGTCTGGTGATGGTGGCATGAAAATCTTAGAAAGAAGACCTACTGGAGATAGTAAAGACAGTGATTCTAACTCTTTAAAGTCATGTATCAAGTCAACCAAGTCAGAAAAGAAAGCCAAGAAGGGAATACGCTTTGCCGAGAATGTTATTGGAGGGTGAGTGGTAGAATATTAACTATAGTACGTTTACTGTAATTAAGATTAGATGTTTGTTAGATTTAAAAAAAAAATAGTTTTCTGTGGATACACTAACAAGAAAACAGCATCATGTATGAGGTAGCCATTCATTTATCTTTAACCATCCAGTAATATGAGAGGTAGTAAAATAATTATATTGACCAATTAGACAACAGCTCTCAGAATGTTCTTGATTAACTGTAAACAAAGCAATGTCTGTAATAGACACTGCAATCTTAAAAACCATCCAGATTAGATCATTTTAGTTTGGACAAATGAAAACCATATATTGCATATAAATTAGTTTGTGTGTAGACTTTATATCAACAACATATTAAAACACAAAAATTGACCAAAATATTGAAACTATGTTTTGTACACAAGTGTTGACATCTTGGATTTTAATGCTTTAGGATTTGGAAGGTCTGTCACTGGTTGTTCTGTTGAAAATATGAATCCTGATGACTCTATACAGGATCATAAATAATTGTTAGATCACAGAAAAAGTTTTTAAAAAATCCTACAAACATTTAATATTAATTTGGTTCATTACTCTCAATAAATGTTTTTAAATATGATTTCAACTATTTATTAACAAGTTCCCTATCTTGTATGAAATTTTTGCTGAATTAAAATTAGGAAATTTTGGGAGACAATATTACTAACTGTTATGGAGTGTAAGAATAATGAATATCTGCTAAGTATATATATAGATACACCAAATAAGACTATCACTTATGAATTTAGCATAGAATATATGTAAATTAGGAAAACATACATGTTTAAATTACATTTTTCAGCAGCAAATAAGACTCTGTCTGAGATAGGATAGACTGTAGTCATTTTACTATTTAAACATGATTTTTAAGTACAAAATTTTAATACTGAGTTTCTTAATTACATAGCAATAATGTTATGAAACTAAATTGGTTGTAATTTTTTGAAGTTTTCCATATAAAACAAAAGGCCACCAACGAATTGTTCTGTGAATTAATTATGGCAATATTTGTTGGATATAAAAAATACTAGTTATCATGTGTTATTGTACCACTAAATCATGAAATTCAATAATTCTGTGTGCGATGAAACTGGAAGTACTCAGGAAATAATAAAACTATAAATTTAGGTGTTAAATAACATATTATTTTTTAGTCAATTAAGAAATAGTTCTTGTTCGCTATGATTTGTTGTCATTGTACCAGGGATATCATTATTTTGTAAAACTTTTACCACAAGCATCAATAACAAAGCTATAGAAGTTTTATTTATCAGGTCAAGGTTATTGGTATTTGTCATCCTTAATTTTAGCAATCTTTCAGCTATTAGAATATCATGACTGCCAGACTTAAAAGGGGAGGTAACTCTAGATAGTTATGAAATAACCATTTAAAACCCCCAGCCATAGGTAGATGTCTGGAGATCTTAACACTGGAAGTGGGTGTCAGAGTGCAGACCCACATGGTCCACATCCCTAATCAATCAACTGCCCATGCCCCTGTTGTTGTTTTGTTCAGAATAAACTAATTTCAAGATATATTCTAACTGAAAATTAAGTTAAAAATATATAGATTAGAAATGCAATAATAAATGTGCAAAATAGCTTGTTATGGACATAATTGATTTTATAACAAGGTAAACCATATAGTCATTGACATCATATTATACATGAAAATTGGTACCAGGATAAGTAAATAAAGCCAGAGTATGTGGATGAGGGTATGGTTTATTGGTGAAATGATTACATTACATTACTATAGGTTTATTATAGGTTTGTTAAACAGTTAATAGGAGGGTCAGACTTTTTTTGAAAATGTGTTAAAATATCTTAAATTACACACCAATGATCAGATCTCCTGAAGATATTTACAGTGGTGTTTAGTTTTTTCAAATCTGTTAAGCGGTTCAAAAGTTATGACAATTTGAAGTTCGGAAAATGACCACTTATATTTTATAATGGTGGCCATTTTGAATTTTATCTGTCTTTACCAAGAAATAGAATATCAGAAATTATTTGAAAACAATAATGAAATCTAATGAAACTGTACTTGATAAATGTAGTTTAGACATTGTTCTAAAAGAAATTGCATAGTTGTAGTCTTTGTTTCGTCAGCAACATGTGTTTCCAAACACATTTTTAAAATTATTTTTTACCATGCATTTCAATGGGAAAATTGAAAACGGCACCAAAATTGAATAAATTTTACCCATAAAATTGAACGTATAAATAAAAATTTTGAATTTTCTCATCAAACTGTATGAGATTATTAAAACCTAGCCTACTATCCACTACTGAAGAGTTTTACTTTCAGTCTAACTGGTCAGCAACATGTGTTTAAGGGAAGAAATAGTTTCAAAATAGCGGTGCCATTTCCAAAGTTTCCATTCAATTTTGGTCGCTTCTGTCCAGTTTAAATATAAAAAAATTGTGACATATGAAGAATTTTCTCCAAACATGTGCATTATTTATTTATTTCAACATGTCACCTTTTAAATAATTCACTTTAAATAATAGGGTTCTAGTGCATTGTCACTGCAGCTGTCTTCAAATGTAAGACAGAATTACAGAATTTGCCATTGTGTAAATAAAATTGAAAAATGTCTGACCTCCCTACAGTTAAGTAAGAGCTGTTCATGTCAAATATTATATAATAAATCATTACATGATGTCACAACTCATGTAATACACACTTATTTCTACAAACTGTTCAACAAATTTCTACTTGTTACAACAGAAAGTGATACAGTTAAAGGGTATAGAATTTGTTTATTTGTAAAACATGTGTTTCACTTTACTTTTTAAGTTTATTTTAAAACAAATTTTACAATTCTTGCACTGTACGTGGTAGCCTCTACATTTTTAACAGTATTTCCCAAACTGATAAATGTGTTATTTTAACTGGTGATGTCTAGTGTGCAAATGTAATTCTTGTTTTGTATCTAGATAGTGTTTGGTATGTAGCCAGTGTAAATGTAATTCTTGTTTTGTATCTAGATAGTGTTTGGTATGTAGCCAGTGTAAATGTAATTCTTGTTTTGTATCTAGATAGTGTTTGGTATGTAGCCAGTGTAAATGTAATTCTTGTTTTGTATCTAGATAGTGTTTGGTATGTAGCCAGTGTAAATGTAATTCTTGTTTTGTATCTAGATAGTGTTTGGTATGTAGCCAGTGTAAATGTAATTCTTGTTTTGTATCTAGATAGTGTTTGGTATGTAGCCAGTGTATATGTAATTCTTGTTTTGTATCTAGATAGTGTTTGGTATGTAGCCAGTGTAAATGTAATTCTTGTTTTGTATCTAGATAGTGTTTGGTATGTAGCCAGTGTAAATGTAATTCTTGTTTTGTATCTAGATAGTGTTTGGTATGTAGCCAGTGTAAATGTAATTCTTGTTTTGTATCTAGATAGTGTTTGGTATGTAGCCAGTGTAAATGTAATTCTTGTTTTGTATCTAGATAGTGTTTGGTATGTAGCCAGTGTAAATGTAATTCTTGTTTTGTATCTAGATAGTGTTTGGTATGTAGCCAGTGTATGTTGTCTCTGCTGATTCAGCACTATAAAATATTGTCATAATAATAAATGATAAATGGGCCGTTGTCATGATCATATTGTATTTGGATTTACAATTACCTGTGCAATCATGTTGTGAGTTCGAATCCTGCTCCTGGTGAGTTGTGCTCGATACAACATTATGTGATAAAGTTTGTCAGTGACTTGCAGCAGGTCAGTGTTTTTTGTCCCGGTAGTCGGGTTTCCTCCACCAATAAAACTTACAGCCACAATATAGCTGATTTAATGTTTAAAGTGGTGTTAAACACCATAACCCCTAACCCCATAAATGATAATGTTAACCATATTCAAAATAATGATAATTGTGTTGAAAATACTGGATACACATTTTAAGTTTCAAGACTGATTTACCTGTAAGATTGCAACTCTGAAATCACACGAACAATGCATTCTTGTAATTTACATTCGTTCTATAAATTTGCTTGTGTTAATTAGAATGTTATAAATAATCATTGTTTATTTATACATTTCAATGTAATATATCAGCACTTTAATTAAATTACAGTTATACATCTAGTAGTACAGAATCTGATGATGATGGTTCAGATACAGGTTCTACAGCTAGCTACGACGAGGGGTCGTATGATGGTAGAGAGGGCAGTATTGTATATCAATGTAAGGATGATGAAGCTATCGCTAGAGGAAAACCTGGAGCCAAAATGTTTGACCAAAATATCAGAGAAACGTAATTACATTGTTATTCCTAAAATTACAGATTTCCTTCTGTAAATTCTTAAAGGGTAATTTACTGTAAAGGAAAAAAAAATAAAAAAAGAAAGATATAAATATTGTATAAAAATTAAGAATTAAACACACTGATATATTACAAGTTTAGTTGTAAAGTCTGTTCGCCTTTTAATTCCTAGTTTTCTTATAGTTTGCTTTATACTTGTTTTTTTGAAATATAATATATTTATATATATTCAAATGTAATGCTTTTCCATTTTCAACTCCCCTGGCCCAAAGGGAAAAATGACCAAGCAGATATGAATTATTTTTATAAATTTTATTAATTGACTGTAATACAAAATTGACATCCTGCAAATTTTATAGTGAATTATTTATTTTATAGTTTCGAGTTAAGCAGAGATATGAGGAGGTCGTGTGAAGTATTAGCTAAATATCTAGAGGATTCTACTGAGGTTCAGACTAAGGAACTGGTAGGTACATAATAGTGTGTCACATTGTGAAATCATAATATGAGACAGGCACAACCTGTTTAAGGGCGAAGCTTATTTGATGATAATGACAATGAGGCATGAGAGGCGAATGTCTCCTAAAAAATACAGACGAAAATTGAAGAAAAAAATGTTTGTAAATTTAGATCTATTTTGAACACCTTTTCCATAGACGAAAACTTTAAAAAAAGGGGAGGGGGGTTTCTGGTCACGAATCTCAGAAAATAAAAAAAAAAATCCAAATCACGATTCACAGAAATTAAAATTTTCCATTTTTGAGAATTTCACAAATCACGGTGAATCAATAAGAGACATAAATCGAGGTTCACGAGAATAAAAAAAATACCCCAATCATAGTCCGAGATTCCTCTGCCGTCGGACCACAGGGGCTTGTTACGATTTTTTCCCCCCTAGTACTCTAAAAACCGGAAAAAAAATCGTAACAAGCCCCTGTGGTTGGTCGGCAGAGGAAACTCGGACTACCCTAATCACAGATCATGAAAAAAAAATGGTGAAAGAGAGATAAGAAATGCATGCGTGGCAGTGGAAAGGGGAGTGACGGTCAGACGAAGTTGCAATGTTTTTAACCTTGCCATGGAAAATGTGTTAAAAGGCTTACCTGAAAAAATCCGAGATCAGTTGTCCAGACATCATACACAAATGCACTTCAAATGTACACATTTTTGAATCACTTTCAAATTGCGAGATCATGGAGATGATATAGGTTTCCTGTATACATAAAAACGATGCAGAGCTGTTCTTCAATGTTTGACACCAGCTCACAAAGTTTTCCGAGACAGGATAACCAAGAAGTGCATGCAATTCCTCTCAGAAGCAGACGAAATGCAATACACGTATATGTGCACACTAGAAAATGACGTCATCCATGTACACTGTAAACGATCATTTCTCGTAGCACACGATTTTGATATTAGAATTTTCTGTTAAGTTTATTTCAATTGAGAAGAATTGAAATGGTTACAGATTTGCGAATTTCTTATTGAAATCATTTTTATTTTGTTTTTAAATACCACTTTGTTCTATAATTTCATGCTTCCGGTGAAAAGATATTTGGCTATGAATACATTTTGTAGGAGTATGACCTGTTACCAAAAATCGTATAGCCTACAGTTAAAAGGGCTTTTCCCTTTATTAAAAGGATGTAATTTTGCTACTGATTCGTCAATCACATCTGTGGTGTAATGGTTAAAATCCAACTAAGCCTGTTGGTCTAGTACAAAGCAGACATCAACTAAGTGTGTTGGTCTAGTACAAAGCAGACATCAACTAAGCGTGTTGGTCTAGTACAAAGCAGACATCAACTAAGTGTGTTGGTCTAGTACAAAGCAGACATCAACTAAGCGTGTTGGTCTAGTACAAAGCAGACATCAACTAAGTGTGTTGGTCTAGTACAAAGCAGACATCAACTAAGCGTGTTGGTCTAGTACAAAGCAGACATCAACTAAGCGTGTTGGTCTAGTACAAAGCAGACATCAACTAAGCGTGTTGGTCTAGTACAAAGCAGACATCAACTAAGCATGTTGGTCTAGTACAAAGCAGACATCAACTAAGCGTGTTGGTCTAGTACAAAGCAGACATCAACTAAGCGTGTTGGTCTAGTACAAAGCAGACATCAACTAAGCGTGTTGGTCTAGTACAAAGCAGACATCAACTAAGTGTGTTGGTCTAGTACAAAGCAGACACCAACTAAGCGTGTTGGTCTAGTACAAAGCAGACATCAACTAAGTGTGTTGGTCTAGTACAAAGCAGACATCAACTAAGCGTGTTGGTCTAGTACAAAGCAGACATCAACTAAGTGTGTTGGTCTAGTACAAAGCAGACATCAACTAAGCGTGTTGGTCTAGTACAAAGCAGACATCAACTAAGTGTGTTGGTCTAGTACAAAGCAGACATCAACTAAGCATGTTGGTCTAGTACAAAGCAGACATCAACTAAGTGTGTTGGTCTAGTACAAAGCAGACATCAACTAAGCGTGTTGGTCTAGTACAAAGCAGACATCAACTAAGTGTGTTGGTCTAGTACAAAGCAGACATCAACTAAGTGTGTTGGTCTAGTACAAAGCAGACATCATCTAAGCGTGTTGGTCTAGTACAAAGCAGACATCATCATCATTTCATTGAAATGTAAATTGTTCTCGCTATGATATTGCTGAAAAATTGCTCATTTGGCGTTGAACAACAATCACTCACTCTATTATACTTTTATGTCCCCTTTAAAGAGTATAAAAGCTTAGAAAGGGGGATTCAAACAACATACATAGACTTCATGGGGCATAAGGTTATTATACCTTCAATGACTTCATGGGGCATAAGGTTATTATACCTTCAATGACTTCATGGGGCATAAGGTTATTATACCTTCAATGGCTTCATGGGGCATAAGGTTATTATACCTTCAATGACTTCATGGGACATAAGGTTATTATACCTTCAATGACTTCATGGGACATAAGGTTATTATACCTTCAATGACTTCATGGGGCATAAGGTTATTATACCTTCAATGACTTCATGGGGCATAAAGTTATTATACCTTCAATGACTTCATGGGGCATAAGGTTATTATACCTTCAATGACTTCATGGGGCATAAGGTTATTATACCTTCAATGACTTCATGGGGCATAAGGTTATTATACCTTCAATGACTTCATGGGGCATAAGGTTATTATACCTTCAATGGCTTCATGGGGCATAAGGTTATTATACCTTCAATGACTTCATGGGACATAAGGTTATTATACCTTCAATGACTTCATGGGACATAAGGTTATTATACCTTCAATGACTTCATGGGGCATAAGGTTATTATACCTTCAATGACTTCATGGGGCATAAAGTTATTATACCTTCAATGACTTCATGGGGCATAAGGTTATTATACCTTCAATGACTTCATGGGGCATAAGGTTATTATACCTTCAATGACTTCATGGGGCATAAGGTTATTATACCTTCAATGATTTCATGGGGCATAAGGTTATTATACCTTCAATGACTTCGTGGGGCATAAGGTTATTATACCTTCAATGGCTTCATGGGGCATAAGGTTATTATACCTTCAATGACTTCATGGGGCATAAGGTTATTATACCTTCAATGACTTCATGGGGCATAAGGTCATTATACCTTCAATGGCTTGAATTGTAATTTAAAAACAAGGTACACAATATGGATAAATATTTGAAAACAAATGGGTAAGAGGGTATAGGGGTAGATAAAAGACAATAATAAAATTTCTAAAGGTCTTACTAATATCATAACTCCAGGAGACAGAACAACATATTGGGAGTCTATTATTAAGCCTTTTTGTTACAGATTGTACATTATAGTTGTATGTTAATAACATTTCCCACCACTCTTGTTCTTTCTATTTATTTTTTATAGCTTAGTGCTATGTAATTTGAAGAAACAGACAAACTATGATTAAATGTTTAATTGCGTTTACATGTCTTATGTGGTGGATTTTATTATAGTAATTGAAAACACTCAAACTAAATAACTGTAAGGTACTAATTAACTACTAAATAAAACTTCACAGATGATAAGATCTTGTCAGATAAAATACCTTGTTGGAAAGTTTAATGTCAAGATGTATGTTCATGATCTTATTTTAAATTTCTGCCTATGCCAACTATATTACAATTAGTCAACCATTTCCTTCTTTCTTTCTTTCTTTTTTTTATTTTTTTTTAGCTCACCTTGCCAAAGGCAACCTGAGCTTTTGCCATAACTTGGCGTCCGTCGTCTGTCGTCCGTCATCTGTCGTCCGTTAACTTTTCGCATTTTAATCTTCTCCTCTGAAACCTCTCAGCCAAATGAACTGACACTTGGTAGGAAGTATCTATGGAAGGTCCTCTCTAAAGATTGCTCATTTTGTCCCGATCTATTAACAAACATGGCCACCACAGGCAATTCTTGTTTCTGATTGGCAAATTTTTTTTAAATCTCCTCCTCTGAGACCGCTTGGCCAAATTAACAGAAACATGGCATGAAGCATCTATGGAATGTCCTCTATGAAGGTTGCTCATTTCGTCTCGATCGGTTAACAAACATTGCCACCACAGGCAATTCTTTGTTTCTGATTGGTCGATATCTAAAAAATCTTCGCCTCTGAAACTGCCTAGCCAAATGAACCAAAACTTGGTAGGAAGCATCTACATGTATGGAAGGTTGTGTATTAAGTTTCCTCAAAGCAGATTGAAAGGTGAGCGACACAGGCTCAGCCCACGGAGCCTCTAGTTAAAGTAAATCAGGAAACAGTGGAATTTTAATTAAGCTCTTTTTTTATGATTTATTTTTACCCCTTTCAGATAATTTACAGGTATAGTTTTAGATAATTCACAGGTATAGTTTTAGATAATTTACAGGTATAGTTTTAGATAATTTACAGGTATAGTTTTAGATAATTTACAGGTATAGTTTTGGTTGTTTAAAAGTTATCACCCTTTACATGACAATTTTAATGGAAGAAAATGGTTTACTGGTAATAACAAAATTACCGAACTCCGAACAATCTTACAAAGGGAAAGTCAAAACTCATAAGTATATAAACAGACAAAATCAGTCAACAACCGGAAAACTGTGAAAACCGTAATGACCCTGACTTGGTACAGGCATTTCTAAAGAAATGGTGGGTTGAATCAGATTTTAAAGCGCCAAACCTTCCGCTTTCATTACGGCTCAAAGGTTCCGGCTGTCACTATAACAGTATTTATAACAATACTGGAACAAAATAGGTAAAATAGTTGTCAAAATAGTACCAAATTCAGTGAAGTAAATGTCAAAAACAATTTTACGTCACACACTGATAAAAAAATATTTTTTACATTTTTCATATGAAGCCATGGTGATTTTTTATTGGGATTGAACAGGATATCAATCATATTAATGTGCATACAAAGAATTTAAATGAACCTACAAGATTTAAACATTTTATAAGTGACCTTTGACTCTCAAATTTGTCCGATATGTGACCGGTTAATTATGGTATAAATTTTATATTACAATGCTGCCGGCTAATTAGATGCACCTAAGAGCTTTAAATGCTATATGCATTTCAGAGAAGAAAACATTTTCTCATAGGTTTTTAGAAGGGTGTAGAATAACATCTTGTCAATTAGATGATGTATATTTTTTTCTGAAGAATGACTCCCAAAATTAATGGTCAAAGTGACCAACCAACCCTTTGTATGGGCGAACACAATGTAGGCTTATTAGACACACCCCTATATACCAACCATGTTCTGAATGCCTTAGAAGATTAAAATTTGGTACAGATGTTGATATCAATTAGTTTTGCAAACACACCAAATTTTGCATAATATAAGCAAAATTGTATCTGTAGGAGAACTTTCATGATACAGTCAGGTGCACCCTTAGCTAAATATTTGTTTTCTCACAGCAAATCCACATAAAAAGAATTTTCAACTTATAAATGTAAAAAGATATTTTTCATGTCTAATTTATCAAATTAAAAGCACCTAAGCAAAACTTCGAAGACAATTTTTTAAATAGTTCTGATGAGTATAATTAGCAGATGCATCTAATTAGCCTACATGGCTATATGTAGCAGTATTGTATTGACTTATTATATATCTATAATACAAAAATTATGTGTTTATCTCTTACAGAATGCAAGTTTAGAAATAATTAAAGAGGAATGGTTCAATATATCTAGTGGTAAACTTTCTGAACCTCATCAAGTGGAAGATTTCATGTCTAGTTTTAATGAGATATCCAGAAGACTTATGGAGTATGTTGTCAATATACAGGACTCAAATGTAAGAACCTTTAGAATTTAAACACATATAAAGAAGAGAGCACACTTAAAAAATCAATCAAGACTATGGTCATAATGCATTGACACAGTTGTATGAAATATTGAACTGAAATTGAAGATAACAATATAATGACAAGAATAGAAAAAAAAGAGCTCCCTCCTAGGTAGAACATATAACACGGTGTACAAATTGAGTTACATTCTCTTATGTAATTAATTATTATTATCATTAGAATTTGTAACTTCTGTGTGTGACAAGGTGTACTTGACACAACTTTATATGACAGTTTGTGACTTCTGTGTGTGACAAGGTGTACTTAACACAACTTTATATGACAGTTTGTGACTTCTGTGTGTGACAAGGTGTACTTAACACAACTTTATATGACAGTTTGTGACTTCTGTGTGTGACAAGGTGTACTTAACACAACTTTATATGACAGTCTGTGACTTCTGTGTGTGACAAGGTGTACTTAACACAACTTTATATGACAGTTTGTGACTTCTGTGTGTGACAAGGTGTACTTAACACAACTTTATATGACAGTTTGTGACTTCTGTGTGTGACAAGGTGTACTTAACACAACTTTATATGACAGTTTGTGACTTTTGTGTTTGACAAGGTGTACTTAACACAACTTTATATGACAGTTTGTGACTTCTGTGTGTGACAAGGTGTACTTAACACAACTTTATATGACAGTTTGTGACTTCTGTGTGTGACAAGGTGTACTTAACACAACTTTATATGACAGTTTGTGACTTCTGTGTGTGACAAGGTGTACTTAACACAACTTTATATGACAGTTTGTGACTTCTGTGTGTGACAAGGTGTACTTAACTTAATAGATCACTGAGGTTGTTTATGATTGGTCAGTTTGAATATTAATAGATCATTGAGGTTGTTTATGATTGGTCAGTTTTAATATTAATAGATCACTGAGGAATTACAGAATACAAGTTCATTTGCTGAATAGATTCATTATAGTAAAACACTACATTACAGTACAAGAGTCTTAACTTATTTGTATATTGTTATTGTTATGATTACAGGGAAACACTGCCTTACATTATGCAGTATCTCACTGTAATTTCGAGATTGTCAGCCTACTCCTTGATACTGGTGTAGTAGATCTAAATAAGCAGAATAAAGCAGGTTATACATCTACAATGTTAGCGACCCTGGCCTACACACAAACAGATAGACAGAGAGAGGTCGTACAGAGGTTATTTACAATGTCTGATACCAATGCCAAGGCATCTAAGGTATTTATAGCACCAGTTAATAGGCTTTAGCTTTAAAACATATATTTCAAATTAATTGTTTTAAATAAATTAATATTTAGAAAATTATTACAGCATAAAATGGCTATTGTTAATTTTCCCAGTAATTTAAAGAAAGTTTTATATTATACAACTATAGAATTTTTGTCAACAAATATTTAGATTTTGTGTCCTAATTTGATGACTTTTTTACTTTTTGTAGCAGAATTGATTAAGGTTATAAGGTATTAATATAGCTAACTGAATGTACTATCTTAATCCTGATACATTGCTTCACCATATTGCTCTATTTCAAATCTAACACCTCATCAAGGAGTTAGTGCAATGTAAAAGTTAATTATTTGTATTCTACAGAGTTAAGGTTCCTTACAATTTCGAAGAATCTCCCAGTAACACATAACACAATCATTGTCTTCTGAGTGTTGAAATTATTCCAACAAAATTTGAGATCTTTTGTGCAAACATTTTAGGCATCATCAGACATAACTCCAATTCTACTCTCTGATTCGTCTACTGGGAGTTATCGCTCAGAGAATATTACACCAGGATTTCGTTCGTCTTCTGGATCAGTCTACATTCCACCAAAGACGAGTGCTAAGCGTTCTACATATCACAAGTTTTTTCGCATATAGTTAATATTCAATATATTCTAAGGTATTGCATTACAAATATTATACTAGGTACAGAATTTTTTATCTAAAGTTCCTTAAAATATAAGTACATGTATGTCATTAATCTGGAACTTATGATAATAGATACTGTTATACATGATAATTAGCTACAGACACACAATATAATTCCTTTTTGATAGAGCATGTAATGTTAGTCTCATGCATGCATGATATTCACAATATTATGTATATCTATATTATCTATTATACATACCACCTTCTTTATAAATATCATTTTACACTAGAGGGCAAACTTTAGGGTATATTTTATTGAACAATTTAACAATTTAAAACTAATTTTTAGTATAGTTTTTAACAAGACAATGATTTATAAAGAAGGACCAATTATTTGCATTATATTATCAACTGTATCATATACTAATTCTGTATATTAGGATGGCCAAACTGCTTTGATGTTAGCGGTCAGTCAAGGTCGACTTGAGATGGTTAGTCAGCTGATAGAGAGTGGTGCTGATGTTAATATTCAGGATGACGAAGGATCTACAGCTCTTATGTGTGCATGTGAACATGGACATACTGAAATAGTTAAAATTCTTCTTGCCCATCCTGACTGTGATTCAGCCCTTTCTGATAATGTAAGGATAATCGTATTTGCACGATTTTTTAAATGTTTGTATCAATTTCTTGTTTTTTTAATGTTGTCTTAAAATTAGTTTTGTTTCTCATTATTTATAGCTCAACACATCAATGTTAATATGTTACCTATTTGTGCCTTGTAGTATAAATGTGTCTCTAATTTTCTCTCTTTTAATTTGCATTTTTTATTTAAATTTGAATTTCTACCACAAACAGTTTCATTTATTTTTGCATTTTTAATTACTTATAAACCTGAGTTCAATTATCGTGTGCATCTTGTGACCTTTGACCTCTAACTTTGGTGCATGTTGTAATGTGTGTTGCATGGTTATTTTAGGATGGTTGTACTGCCTTGTCTATAGCCATGGAGGCTGGCCATAAAGATATAGGAGTGATATTGTATGCTCATGTAAACTTTAAAAGTCAATTCTCTCCTGTAAGTCTTCTGTAGATGTGTGTTATATAATAGCAGTGTTCACGCTAACCCACTTGCCCGAAGCCTGACAAGTAAAACTGGATTCGGTCAAGTGAAAATTATGAAAGAATTTATTTGAATAAATAGAAATTTTTCTAAATTTGGCTTTCGGGCAAGTAGGTGAAACAAATTATGGCAAAGACTGTAATAGAGAGATCTTCAAATATTATAAACTTAATTAACAACAAATTATTATCTTGATAAACAATAATAAATTATTTCCTAGATTTTTATTCTCATTAGAATGATATCGGTGATATTTACACTAGGACATCAGTTGTTAAATACATGTAGTTTGATATTAACTTGCTGTAGTTCTATGTTCATGTGACAAATTTCATTAATATTTTTTGTATTTTTACACTTTATAATTGTAAGATATTTTATACACATTTTTATGAACAAATATAATTTTCCACCAAATTTAGATTTTTTTTTATAAGAATCTAGGAATAATTTATTTTTAACCTTACAAGAATAATTTTTGTAACATCTTTAATTGTATCTGTCAGAAGTTTGGTACTTTTATTAATACACATGTGTACATTAAAACACCAGTTGAACCTTGTTATTAAAAATTCTAAATTAAAGTTCTATTTGAGAGTATAAATTAAGAATTTAAGTAATGGGATGCAATTTTAGCTATCCAACAAACTCTTTCAATTTAATTGAAAAATAAACCCTATTATCTAATTTTAGTTTATATAATAAGGTTCCACTGGATGACAGATTTGATTTTAATTAATTCACCATGCAAAAGGCCAGGATAAGTTAGTGCCATTATGCAGCATCCGTCGTCATCTGTCTTCTGTGCATTAGGTTTCCTCCAATTAAACTGACTGCCACAATATAGCTGAAATATTGTTGAAAGTGGTGTTAAACACCATAACCCTAACCCTTTAATTAATTTTTTTCCCGAGAAAAAATTCACATAAGGGGACAGGAAAGACATAGATCAGTGCTTACACTTGTTTAATATAACATTTACAGTTATTTTTAAACATACCTGAAAATACTTAAAAGATGTACTTTACATTTTTGTTATAATGCTGACAATTTCTCTAACTGAAAAATAAATTAAGGCAGCTTTAAACAAGGCGAGTGATTACATGCTACATGGAGCCTCTTGTCTTTTTTAACTTTTCTGCAGAAATTAATGCTGATTAAAAAACAAAGTCATGCGAGTCTTAAATAGTTACAATCGAGTATCATTTAAAATAAAAAAGAGTTATCTTTGTTCAAAACTAAATTATTCAAAAAAGGTGATTGGGCTATATTTTCCTTCAACATAATTTCTGACATGATCTTCAAATTGTCTAAGGCAGTCAGTATTTGTCAGAAGTAGAAAAACATCACCATGGAAAGTTTGATTAAAAACCCTCAATATTTGGACATGTGACATTAATCAAGCTATGCTTTAAGATCTTGCTATTTAACTAGCTTTGTTAACATTTGTGTTGTTTCTGTTTCTGTTTTTATTTTGCTTTATTTTAATTATATTTGACAAAGAATTAAGAAAACATAAGAGTTGTTTCCCTTTTAAATTTGATGACTGTTTCTTTGTGGTAACATTACTAGACTGTCTTGTGAGTATACTATATATGTGATAGTAGTCTTCATTTACATTTGATTCAAATACCAGTATGGTGTAAAACAATGATATTTTTGGACTTTTGTTATTTTTACTATTCTTAAGCATATAGTGATCATACAGCATATGTTATTACTGGTATTTGTAGGATAAGGAATAATAAAATGTATGTTTTATATTAATATGTCAAACATCAAATTTCATAACATTTTAAAGTGATTATTTACAATGAAAAAAAAAAAGAAAAAAAATATTCAAATATCTTTGTTTAGAGGAATATAATTGACTTGTAATTCTTTAAAAATTAAATAATGTTGTTTTTGTTGTTGTGTGTAGTTTTAAAGCTATTATATTCTGTATAATTTTTTGTTTACATTGTTGTTGTATTGTAATTGACATCATATTGACTTGTTCCTGTAATTTTACTTTCAGGCAATAGTTAAAAAAAGAAAAACCTCTGGTAATACATCACCTATTCCAAGGTAAAGTATGATGTTAAAAATGGTAATGTCGACCTACATAAAGAAAGTATCACAATATGACCTCATTAAATAGGTGGCTGCTAAAATTAGGTCAAATTGTACTAATTTGTATTTACTGTTTATCTAATATTGGCAGTTGTTTCATAAAGGTGATGTTACCTGTGTTAGAACTGCATCAAGCTTCATGGCTAATGTTTTGTGAAGTATATATATATATATTATATTATGTTCAATAAACAGGGGAGTACTTTAGTCTTATTTGGATGAGACAATCTGATATTGTTTTGGGATCCAGTGGATAGATACATTATATGGCACACTTTTAAAATATTTACAATGTTATATTATTATCGTGTATGGTATCGTTTTCCTACTCAACATCAACGTAAGGATAATTCTTAACTACTGTTAAGACTTATTTATATATAGATATTCATATCTTCAACTAATGTTCTAACAAATAGACCCAAATACAATATTGACAAAATTGGTATTTTTAGAGAAAAATCATTAAAAAGTAAGTAATCTGTCTCAACATCAATTTGTTGATATCTGTTAGACAGTAAACTACGGTTAATTAATGACTGAAAATATATTCTACATGTATAAATTACTTTGTAATTTTAATTAATTTACACTTCAAGCTAAAATGAACCATACTCGAAGCACATGTATGTATGTAATATGACATTTTAGAAGTATAAATATTCAAATTATTGGTGATTTTGAAAAATTGAAAATATCAAGAATGATAATCAACTGCCAATGTAACCAACTCAGCTACACTTGTATAAAAAACATGTTGCTGATGAAAGGTTGTCATTCACTTGGCTGTCCACTATATACAGGTATTTTTGTACATTAAAAATCTTCTCATTTGTATTAAAGGTATATTTGTTGTTATTTGAATTAGTTTTTTTAAATGATCCTATTTTCTGTTTGTACATTTAAGAATATATATTTCTGTTTCAGCCCAACAATAAGATAGCATATAAAGAGATCTACTAGTTTGATGTGTTAAAACTATTCATCTATAATGTACAGAGCTGTCCAGGAACTATTATCACATGCTTTTTATATGTTTAAATACCAGGCATGCATTTATAGTGGCTTTTAAAAGTAGAACAGTATACATGTTGGTTGTTTTTCATTTGTAGATGTAACAGAAGTGATTTATTGTAACAGGAAACATTGTGTTTGAACCTGGTACATTTTAATGCTTTACCAAACGACCACTTTTATTTGTATTTTTCTTTATTATCAGGAAATTTATTATATTTCGTCATTCCAAATATTGACCTGATTTCTTCCAAAAAATTTGTACATTCACATGTATTTTGAAAATTGTATTTTTATAAATATGTAAACACAAATTTTATTTTTCAGACAAGGACAATAAACATTGACCCCAAGTTATAACATATTTTTATATTTCTTAAAATTTATTTAAATCTAGATATATATTGGGATTGTATCTTAAAATTTTATGAGATATTAAAACACAAATGAAGGATTTTTTCTTCTCTAGAATCCATTTAGGGAGTAACTATAAAGCAAAGATAAATAATTTCAAAGAAAGTACTATTTCTACCTCATAAATGTTCTATGACATTTTTTGTAACATTAATATTGTACATGTAATACTCACATGTTTAAAACTAATTTGTTTACTAATATTCTTATGTACTGTTTGTGAAAGTTTTCTGAAATTACTGTTAAACCTATTTTTTAAATTATGAGACAAATTGAAATGTTGACCATTTACTCTGCTTTTCCTGTATTTGTTTATTATCTGTTTGACATTTATTTACTGTTACAGAAAAAACAGTTATGTTTTAATTATGTATTTAAACAGAAGAAGTTCTTGGATTTCTGATTAATGAAAGAATTAACATGTATTTTAAAATCCAAATTTTGAGTTGGAGGGAAGTATTTATATAAAAGATGATATATTTGATGTATAATAATGTACATCGTTTACATGAAGTTACATATTGATGTTTAGGTTGTTGTCTACCGTAGTTATAAAGTGCTTCAGATCTCGTATCCAGTGTGTTGTGACATGTTGTTTTCTCTGTTTAACTTATTATTTCAATGTTCCAACATTCCATTGTTACTTGTTATTTTTTTTTATTCTGCTTCATTTAGCCATCTAAAGGTATAGTAAAGATATATATATATATATATATCTAATGTATTTTATGCCAAGCGTTGGGCTCTTCTGAATTATACACTATTAAAGCCTTCACACGTTGGAGTATCAGACTTTGATATCCATAGCATATGTACATTTTTAATATGAAATATTAGATGAATTTTTTTAGTGGGCTGAAAAACCAATTTAGTGGGCTAACCACAGAATGATTTTTACAAACAAAATCTATAATTCTAAAACCCCAATATCTTGATTATTTAGAACAGATAATAAAAAGCTATATAAAACAATGTATTTTATATGTTAATAAACAGTAGTTTTTATCCAAATTAATCTATTTTAAATATTGCTTTGTGAGTTGTATCCCTTGAATACATGAAGTCAAGTGGAGACACATATACATATAACTGTTACCAATATAAATAATAAATTATTGCTTATTTACAGAAATAGTATTGGTTGTGTGAAAGTTTACATTATAATTTTATTTATATTTACATTTTGCTTGTCATTGCAGTCATTTTAAGTAATGGAATCCTATAAAAAAAATCTTTGTAATCAAGTAACTGAATAAAAACAATATTTAAGCCTGATTGAAAATAGTACCCATCTACCTTCAAAAATCTACCATTTTGTTATGAAGTGAAATCCATGATTACATACTAGTGTTCAGTTTTGGCGGTTTGGTTGTAGATGGAAATATTTTTCATATACAGGAAATATTAGTTGCTCATCTCCCTTAGCAATATGTTGTTATTGCCCTTTAGTACCAAGCCAGGTTGAGTTTCTATTATAGTAAAATATGTAACTTTTATACTGTGTAGTGGGCTGTTTTTTTTATGAATCATCATATTTATTGGAACATGTATTTCATTTGGATAATTATACGCAAATTTTCCTGTCTTGCCAGATTAGAGAAAATTAAACCCCAGTGAATTTGGTAAAATGGTACCCACTATTACTGTCATATTGTCACCAGTGACTGACAAGTATATCATTCATAAGATATCCAATTCATTTTTATAATCTTTCTTACCATAATTTGTTTCTCTTTCCATCATGCCAACTAAACTGGGAGGGAAATAAAATAAAAAAAACCAAATGTTGGAGTTGTCACCCCTTAGAGATTAATGGTACATTTGTATTACTCATATATTTTGGCTTGATAGAACGAGATGCTTTTGTTTATCCTTCAGTACAAACAGAATATTTATACTTTTACATATGAAAATATAAATATTATCTTATAAAAAAAAAAACAGTCAGCGATTTCCTTGGTGAAATTCTTAATTTATCTGAACATCTGTTTTTATGGTGTATGGGGGGGGGGGAGATTAATTATGTGGAATCAAAATTATTATAAAAATTGATAATATATACTGGTATTATATCAGAAAATATACATTCAAGTTGTACCAGTAAAAAATACAAAGAAATGTCCAAAGGTTGTTTTTGTCTTCAAGTTGTGAATGGGGTTATGGTATTTAACGCCACTTTCAACAATATTTTGATTATATTGCAGTGGTCAGTTTTATTGGTGGAGGAAACCGTAGAAAACCACTGACCTGTCGCAAGTCACTGAGAAACTTGATCACATAATGTTGTATTGAGTACACCTTGCCATAAGTGGGATTCGTACTCACAACATTAGTGGTGATAGGCACTGATTGTAACTGTAACGACAGTCCTCACTTGTGAATGGCATTACTTATATTATGTAATACTCTATTATTAAAATATTACCAGTAAATGTAAAATTAAATGGTGCTATAAGTAGAATTTAATAAAATGTACATTGTAGCATGGTGATTTCTAGTTTCAGGGACCAATATTTTTATAATGTTTAAATATTTCCAATAAAACTCTTCATTGAAAATCTCAAATCAGATGTCTCTTTTAACGGTTGTTTTATAATATTTTTTTAATCAAGAAAGTCGAAATTTGTGAAGTATCCTAGTGTAATTTAGTAACTTTTATTTGTGGAAAATGACAAAACAGGAAATAGTATACTACTCTAAAAAAAAATTTACTACAATACAAGTATTGAATTTAACCATTTTAAGAGTCATGTTCTATTGTTCAGTAAACAATTTATAAATATCATGTTTTCAATATTTTTTTTTCTTTCAAGTTTATTTACCCCTATAGATTCTTATTGAAAGGACATTAAACAATTTTTTTTATTCTAACAATAATTATTATAATTATTGTATTATTATTTCATACTTCACACCAACATCTAGTACTAGAGTTAAAAATTGACATGTTAAATTGTCCAGTATGATAAAGGGGTACTAACAGATTTAGAATCAACATGTTAAATTGTCCAGTATGATAAGGGAGGTTACTGTAGTAACTGTTGTATTTTTAGTGTTGTGACTGTTTAGATCTGATAGGTTAATACAATGAATGTACATACTTTAAATCTTATTCACTCTTAAATAGTTTTACAATATTTGTTTGTTGTTGATGACATATCAAAACCGTAAATAAAATGAATGACTGTGATTTATTTTGTCTTATTTAATCCTCGATTACAAATGTAATGCTAAATGCATTGGTGGTGTAATTGTTAGCACACTCCCCTCGAGTGTGGTAGATTGTGAATCCCCTCGAGTGTGGTAGATTGTGAATTCCCTCGAGTGTGGTAGATTGTGAATCCCCTCGAGTGTGGTAGATTGTGAATTCCCTCGAGTGTGGTAGATTGTGAATCCCCTCAAGTGTGGTAGATTGTGAATTCCCTCGAGTGTGGTAGATTGTGAATTCCCTTGAGTGTGGTAGATTGTGAATCCCCTCGAGTGTGGTAGATTGTGAATTCCCTCGAGTGTGGTAGATTGTGAATCCCCTCGAGTGTGGTAGATTGTGAATTCCCTCAAGTGTGGTAGATTGTGAATTCTCTCAAGTGTGGTAGATTGTGAATTCCCTCAAGTGTGGTAGATTGTGAATTTGAGCCCCAGTTGTGTCAAAACACAGACTAGAAAATTGGTATTGCTTCTCCACTAAAGCATGCAGCATTCAAGGCAAAGACTGGTTGGCTTGCAATCAGGATAATGTGTCCAAGTGAAGGGACATGTCTACCCATGGACTCTTATTTCAGTGAGGTAGCATTTTAAAAATTCAACCAAGTGTGTTTGTCTAGTACAAAGTGAATATCATCATCTCATCATTTTAACTTGTTCTCGCCATGATATAGTTGAAAAATTCCTCATTTGGAGAATGCTTTTTAATATTTTTAGCTCACCTGGCCCAAGGCCATATGAGATTTTGGCATCATTTGGTGTCTTGTCCGACGTAAACTTTCACATTTATATCTTCTCCTCTGAAACCACTGAACCAAATTAAATCAAACTTGGCTGGGGTGGTCCCCCGTTCAAAACTGTGTCCGAAAGCCCCATCCACCATTCAAGATAAAAATAGAAATAGAAATAGAAAGTTCTTTAATAGTTTATTGCTGCTTTATTATAGGTCATAGTGAGCTGAAATTAACTGCATGTACATGACAAGTAGTTTAACATATACTTAGGGTTTTTCTGTGAAATTTTTCTTTTAGCCGATTTATGCCGATTATGCAATAAGAGTTTGAAGATAACAAAGGGGTAATCAGGATCCGTAAATTGAAGGACAGACAACAACATGACCAAAAGAAAAAGGACAAACAACGGTCTACAAAAAGATATTCTTCAGTCTAGTTCCATTTAGGTCCCATGTTGATCTAATCTACATGAAAAAGATAAAATTTATATAAGACTATCCAAATGGATGTACAATTTGGGTTTTATCAGTGCAGTCCTATGTTAAACATGTCCAGAGGTGTAATCCATCTTGATTCTTCTGACTGACATAATGAAACACAAATTTCTTCAAGCATTATGCAATGATCATTCATCTACATTATCAAATGAAAATTTAAACAAAGAGGGGCAAACAGTTCTGCAAATATCAACAAAAGAAACAACAACCTCTCACTCCAAACAACCACCTCTCACCCCAAACAACCACCTCTCACCCCAAACAACCACCTCTTACCCCAAACAACCACCTCTCACCCCAAACAACCACCTCTCACCCCAAACAACAACCTCTCACCCCAAACAACAACCTCTCACCCCAAACAACAACCTCTCACCCCAAACAACCACCTCTCACCCCAAACAACAACCTCTCACCCCAAACAACAACCTCTCACCCCAAACAACCACCTCTCTCCCCAAACAACAACCTCTCACCCCAAACAACCACCTCTCACCCCAAACAACCACCTCTCACCCCAAACAACAACCTCTCACCCCAAACAACCACCTCTCACCCCAAACAACCACCTCTCACCCCAAACAACCACCTCTCACTCCAAACAACCACCTCTCACCCCAAACAACAGCCTCTCACCCCAAACAACCACCTCTCACCCCAAACAACCACCTCTCACCCCAAACAACAACCTCTCACCCCAAACAACCACCTCTCACCCCAAACAACAACCTCTCACCCCAAACAACCACCTCTCACCCCAAACAACAACCTCTCACCCCAACACATTGAACATAAAAAAGACCACAGCAGTTTGGGTTTCAACAGTGCATCACTTTGTTAGAAGAAGACATTTGTTGCATTTTCCCATAGGGTCCTATGTTTAACTATAATCTGCAGAGGGGGTGAAATAGATACAGCAGGTTTCAAAATTAAGGTCAGGGAAGTCATATACAATTTTAAAAAGAGACCATCCAGTCAGATATGGATTAAATATTTCATCACTGACAAAGTTGCATTAAGTACAAGTCAATCTGGATATTGTTGACAAAACTGACAATACATGACAGAAACATTTTAGACAAACAATGCCAAGATTTCATATCTGTGACCATGATGCCCATGTAATAGTGGTGAGAACATTGATTTAAATCATAGATACAGCAGGTTTCAACTCTATATCTTAATGTTTCTCACATGTTCTGATCAGAAAAAAAATCATTTTTATTTCTGAAGCAGATAAAAAAAAGAATTATTATATATATATTTTAATTGTCACTTTCATCTGATGAATCTGAATATGTCACTAGTGAGTTTCCTCTTTCCTCTACTAAATGTTTAGATGATGTCAGATTTTCATCTAAATCTCTACTCAGATTATGCTGAGGAAGACTTTTGTCTTTATTAAGAAATACAAGTGCTTTGTCTTGATGTTCTAAATCCACATTGTTCACATCATCCTCCTTTATATAATTCTCACAATATCCAAACTTAGTTTTGTATTCTGTATCTCTGTCTAAAATGGGAGTAACAATAGGCAAGAAATTGGAATGTGTGTCTGTCTGTATATATGAATCTGTCTGTTCACATGGTGAATGTGAAAGTGTATCTGTCTGTTCACATGGTGAATGTGAAAGTGTATCTGTCTGTTCACATGGTGAATGTGAAAGGGTTTCTTCATATGATGTTGGTAAATACACGTGTCTATCTGTTTGTTTACAAAACAATTTTACATTTATATTTTTATCAAGTCCACAGTCTAAAATATCTGTTGTTGGTCTACTATTATCTGATGTGTATTCTTTAATCTTCCTTTCTTGCACTTTAATGGAAGAAAAATACAACATAATAAAAACGAAAATGTATTAATTTGAATTATAGGTAAATAACTTAAACTAGAGGTTGACATAAACAAGATTTACTGAACTATTGCATATCTTAGCATATGTTAAATATTGATCTTCCAGAACCATTTGTTATTTATTAATAATTTAATTTGATTTGAATACTGCAATCTGATTGGCTAATCCGTCTGGAGAAAATTTTGGTTATACCTGATAACCTGGGTTGGTATTATGACATCACCAACGTGTTCATCCGCCAACGACAAATTCAAATAATCACATGAAATCATCGTAATTAAAATCGAGGAATCATTAAATTTTGTTGTAAAAATTAAATTATAAGGAATATTTGAAATTGTTGAACAGGTTATACTTGTATAACCCAAGTATAACCTGGTTTGGGTCATTTTACGCTTTTCATAAGCCACTTCACGGTTTATTAAGCGTAAACTGCCCCAAACCAGGTTATATCGTATAACCTGTTCAAATATTTCAAATATTTGGTGATTGAGGGAGTGATTTGTAATTAATGCAGAGTGAGCAATTTTTCAGAATCTCATGGTGATGACACCTTACATTTCAATAAGATGATGATGATCTCTTTGTACTAAGTCAACATGATTAGCTAAGGCTTTTATAATGTTAGCTTACTGAAACAACAACCTGTAAGTAGACTCAAACACATCATCCTGATTACAAAGCAATCAGTCTTTTATAGTGTTAGCTTACTGAAACAACAACCTGTGAGTAGACACGAACACATTAACATGATTACAAAGCAATCAGTCTTTAATAGTGTTAGCTTACTGAAACAACAACCTGTGAGTAGACTCAAACACATCATCCTGATTACAAAGCAATCAGTCTTTAATAGTGTTAGCTTACTGAAACAACAACCTGTGAGTAGACACGAACACATTAACATGATTACAAAGCAATCAGTCTTTAATAGTGTTAGCTTACTGAAACAACAACCTGTGAGTAGACTCAAACACATCATCCTGATTACAAAGCAATCAGTCTTTTATAGTGTTAGCTTACTGAAACAACAACCTGTGAGTAGACACGAACACATTAACATGATTACAAAGCAATCAGTCTTTAATAGTGTTAGCTTACTGAAACAACAACCTGTGAGTAGACTCAAACACATCATCCTGATTACAAAGCAATCAGTCTTTAATAGTGTTAGCTTACTGAAACAACAACCTGTGAGTAGACACGAACACATTAACATGATTACAAAGCAATCAGTCTTTAATAGTGTTAGCTTACTGAAACAACAACCTGTGAGTAGACTCAAACACATCATCCTGATTACAAAGCAATCAGTCTTTAATAGTGTTAGCTTACTGAAACAACAACCTGTGAGTAGACACGAACACATTAACATGATTACAAAGCAATCAGTCTTTAATAGTGTTAGCTTACTGAAACAACAACCTGTGAGTAGACTCAAACACATCATCCTGATTACAAAGCAATCAGTCTTTAATAGTGTTAGCTTACTGAAACAACAACCTGTAAGTAGACTCAAACACATCATCCTGATTACAAAGCAATCAGTCTTTAATAGTGTTAGCTTACTGAAACAACAACCTGTGAGTAGACTCAAACACATCATCCTGATTACAAAGCAATCAGTCTTTAATAGTGTTAGCTTACTGAAACAACAACCTGTGAGTAGACACGAACACATTAACATGATTACAAAGCAATCAGTCTTTAATAGTGTTAGCTTACTGAAACAACAACCTGTGAGTAGACTCAAACACATCATCCTGATTACAAAGCAATCAGTCTTTAATAGTGTTAGCTTACTGAAACAACAACCTGTAAGTAGACTCAAACACATCATCCTGATTACAAAGCAATCAGTCTTTAATAGTGTTAGCTTACTGAAACAACAACCTGTGAGTAGACTCAAACACATCATCCTGATTACAAAGCAATCAGTCTTTTATAGTGTTAGCTTACTGAAACAACAACCTGTGAGTAGACTCAAACACATCATCCTGATTACAAAGCAATCAGTCTTTAATAGTGTTAGCTTACTGAAACAACAACCTGTGAGTAGACACGAACACATTAACATGATTACAAAGCAATCAGTCTTTAATAGTGTTAGCTTACTGAAACAACAACCTGTGAGTAGACTCAAACACATCATCCTGATTACAAAGCAATCAGTCTTTTATAGTGTTAGCTTACTGAAACAACAACCTGTGAGTAGACACGAACACATTAACATGATTACAAAGCAATCAGTCTTTAATAGTGTTAGCTTACTGAAACAACAACCTGTGAGTAGACACGAACACATCATCCTGATTACAAAGCAATCAGTCTTTAATAGTGTTAGCTTACTGAAACAACAACCTGTGAGTAGACACGAACACATTAACATGATTACAAAGCAATCAGTCTTTAATAGTGTTAGCTTACTGAAACAACAACCTGTGAGTAGACTCAAACACATTAACATGATTACAAAGCAATCAGTCTTTTATAGTGTTAGCTTACTGAAACAACAACCTGTGAGTAGACACGAACACATTAACATGATTACAAAGCAATCAGTCTTTAATAGTGTTAGCTTACTGAAACAACAACCTGTGAGTAGACTCAAACACATTAACATGATTACAAAGCAATCAGTCTTTAATAGTGTTAGCTTACTGAAACAACAACCTGTGAGTAGACACGAACACATTAACATGATTACAAAGCAATCAGTCTTTAATAGTGTTAGCTTACTGAAACAACAACCTGTGAGTAGACTCAAACACATTAACATGATTACAAAGCAATCAGTCTTTTATAGTGTTAGCTTACTGAAACAACAACCTGTGAGTAGACTCAAACACATTAACATGATTACAAAGCAATCAGTCTTTTATAGTGTTAGCTTACTGAAACAACAACCTGTGAGTAGACACGAACACATTAACATGATTACAAAGCAATCAGTCTTTAATAGTGTTAGCTTACTGAAACAACAACCTGTGAGTAGACTCAAACACATCATCCTGATTACAAAGCAATCAGTCTTTAATAGTGTTAGCTTACTGAAACAACAACCTGTGAGTAGACACGAACACATTAACATGATTACAAAGCAATCAGTCTTTAATAGTGTTAGCTTACTGAAACAACAACCTGTGAGTAGACTCAAACACATCATCCTGATTACAAAGCAATCAGTCTTTAATAGTGTTAGCTTACTGAAACAACAACCTGTAAGTAGACTCAAACACATCATCCTGATTACAAAGCAATCAGTCTTTAATAGTGTTAGCTTACTGAAACAACAACCTGTGAGTAGACTCAAACACATCATCCTGATTACAAAGCAATCAGTCTTTAATAGTGTTAGCTTACTGAAACAACAACCTGTGAGTAGACACGAACACATTAACATGATTACAAAGCAATCAGTCTTTAATAGTGTTAGCTTACTGAAACAACAACCTGTGAGTAGACTCAAACACATCATCCTGATTACAAAGCAATCAGTCTTTAATAGTGTTAGCTTACTGAAACAACAACCTGTAAGTAGACTCAAACACATCATCCTGATTACAAAGCAATCAGTCTTTAATAGTGTTAGCTTACTGAAACAACAACCTGTGAGTAGACTCAAACACATCATCCTGATTACAAAGCAATCAGTCTTTTATAGTGTTAGCTTACTGAAACAACAACCTGTGAGTAGACTCAAACACATCATCCTGATTACAAAGCAATCAGTCTTTAATAGTGTTAGCTTACTGAAACAACAACCTGTGAGTAGACACGAACACATTAACATGATTACAAAGCAATCAGTCTTTAATAGTGTTAGCTTACTGAAACAACAACCTGTGAGTAGACTCAAACACATCATCCTGATTACAAAGCAATCAGTCTTTTATAGTGTTAGCTTACTGAAACAACAACCTGTGAGTAGACACGAACACATTGACATGATTACAAAGCAATCAGTCTTTAATAGTGTTAGCTTACTGAAACAACAACCTGTGAGTAGACACGAACACATCATCCTGATTACAAAGCAATCAGTCTTTAATAGTGTTAGCTTACTGAAACAACAACCTGTGAGTAGACACGAACACATTAACATGATTACAAAGCAATCAGTCTTTAATAGTGTTAGCTTACTGAAACAACAACCTGTGAGTAGACTCAAACACATTAACATGATTACAAAGCAATCAGTCTTTTATAGTGTTAGCTTACTGAAACAACAACCTGTGAGTAGACACGAACACATTAACATGATTACAAAGCAATCAGTCTTTAATAGTGTTAGCTTACTGAAACAACAACCTGTGAGTAGACTCAAACACATTAACATGATTACAAAGCAATCAGTCTTTAATAGTGTTAGCTTACTGAAACAACAACCTGTGAGTAGACACGAACACATTAACATGATTACAAAGCAATCAGTCTTTAATAGTGTTAGCTTACTGAAACAACAACCTGTGAGTAGACTCAAACACATTAACATGATTACAAAGCAATCAGTCTTTTATAGTGTTAGCTTACTGAAACAACAACCTGTGAGTAGACTCAAACACATTAACATGATTACAAAGCAATCAGTCTTTTATAGTGTTAGCTTACTGAAACAACAACCTGTGAGTAGACACGAACACATTAACATGATTACAAAGCAATCAGTCTTTTATAGTGTTAGCTTACTGAAACAACAACCTGTGAGTAGACTCAAACACATCATCCTGATTACAAAGCAATCAGTCTTTTCTCTTACTCCTTAATCCTGCATTCTTAGTAGAGAAGCAGCATATACCAATTTTATAGTCTTTGGTTTAACCCAATCAAGGTTCAAAGCCACAATTTACCACACACTAATTATTACATCATTGATGCAGTCTAATTAATACAATGGAAACTGATACAATCAATGACCTATAACAAAGACAACATTTGATGTAAACAGCTTTTTACATATAAAATATAACATGTAAACAGCTTTTTACATATAAGATATAACATGTAAACAGCTTTTTACATATAAGATATAACATGTAAACAGCTTTTTACATATAAGATATAACACGTAAACAGCTTTCTACATATAAGATATAACATGTAAACAGCTTTTTACATATAAGATATAACATGTAAACAGCTTTTTACATATAAGATATAACACGTAAACAGCTTTCTACATATAAGATATAACATGTAAACAGCTTTTTACATTATAAGATATAATATGTAAACAGCTTTTTACATATAAGCCACAATTTACCACACACTAATTATTACACCATTGATGCAGTCTAATTAATACAATGGAAACTGATACAATCAATGACCTATAACAAAGACAACATTTGATGTAAACAGCTTTTTACATATAAAATATAACATGTAAACAGCTTTTTACATATAAGATATAACATGTAAACAGCTTTTTACATATAAGATATAACATGTAAACAGCTTTTTACATATAAGATATAACATGTAAACAGCTTTTTACATATAAGATATAACACGTAAACAGCTTTCTACATATAAGATATAACATGTAAACAGCTTTTTACATATAAGATATAACATGTAAACAGTTTTTTTTTACATATAAGATATAACATGTAAACAGCTTTCTACATATAAGATATAACATGTAAACAGCTTTTTACATTATAAGATATAATATGTAAACAGCTTTTTACATATAAGATATAACATGTAAACAGCTTTCTACATATAAGATATAACATGTAAACAGCTTTTTACATATAAGATATAACATGTAAACAGCTTTTTACATATAAGATATAACACGTAAACAGCTTTCTACATATAAGATATAACATGTAAACAGTTTTTTTTACATATAAGATATAATATGTAAAAAGCTTTTTATATATAAAATATAACATGTAAACAGCTTTTTACATATAAGATATAACATGTAAACAGCATTTTACATATAAGATAAAACATGTAAAAAGCTTTTTACATATAAGATATAACATGTAAACAGCATTTTACATATAAGATAAAACATGTAAACAGCTTTTTACATATAAGATAAAACATGTAAACAAACCTTTTTTGTAGCTTCTCTCAGTCCACGGTGTTTCCTTTATATTAGGATCAAGTTTCCTTAACTTTCTAACAAATGCTTTATATTCTCCTTGTAAGTGGTCAATTTTCTGATTAAACTCTTTTATTTTAGATTCTGGATAACAAGGCACCTGTGATTGCTTAAATTAGAAAAAAATATCATTTTGACAAAACATACTAATAAATTAGAGGCTCAGTGGGCTGAGCCTGTGTCGCTCACCTTTCATTCTGCTTTGAGGAAACTTAATACACAACCTTCCATACATGTAGATGCTTCCTACCAAGTTTCAGTTCATTTAGCTAGGCAGTTTCAGAGGAGAATTTTTTTTAGATATCGACCAATCAGAAACAAGAATTGCCTGTGGTGGCCATGTTTGTTAACCGATCAGGACGAAATGAGCAATCGTCATAGAGGACATTCCATAGATGCTTCTTACCAAGTTTTGGTTCATTTGGCCAAGCGGTTTCAGAGGAGGAGATTTAAAAAAATTGGTCAATCAGAAACAAGAATTACCTGTGGTGGCCATGGTTGGTAATGCATCATAACAAAATGTGCACTCTTTAGAGAGGACCTTCCATAGATGCTTCCTACTAACTTTCAGTTCATTTGGTTGATGGGTTTCAGAGGAGAAGATTAAAATGTGAAAAGTTAACAGATGACAGACAACAAACGATGAACGCCAAGTGATGCCAAAAGCCCACATTGCCTTTGGTAAAGTGAGCTAAAAAGAATATTAAAATGTGAATACCTACATGTAATGTATAGTATAAACATGTTACACTATATCACCATTAGTTAATTTCTAAGGGAGATAATGGCAAGTTATCTTTCTTTTAACAGTTTAAAGGCAAGAGTTATCTCTCTTTTAACAGTTTACTACAACGAGAATATTTTTTAGAAATCAACCAATCAGAAACAAGAATTGCCTGTGGCGGCCATGTTTGTTAACAGATTGGGATGAAATGAGCAATCTTTATAGAGGACCTTCCATAGATGGTTCCTACTAAGTTTCGGTTCATTTGGCCAAGAGGTTTCGGAGGAGAAGATTTTTTAAAATTGGCCAATCAGAAAGAAGAATTGCCTGTGGTGGCCATGTTTGTTAATAGACCGGGACAAAATGAGCAATCTTTAGAAAGGAGCTTCCATAGATGCTTCCTACCAAGTTTCAGTTCATTTGGCTGAGAGGTTTCAGAGGAGAAGATTAAAATGTAAAATGTGAAAAGTTAACGGACGACGGACGATAGACGACGGTTGCCAAGTGATGGCAAAAGCTCACGTTGCCTTTGGCAAGGTGAGCTAAGAAATTCAGATAATCTATATAACATAAATGTTTAGTGTGTGCAATTTTGGTTATATTTTTAACAACACATTATTTTAAGTAGGATTACATTAATAACATAAATAAAATACCAAACATCTTAACACTAATACTTGGAGAATCAATGTATGTATTTTGTTTACTGAAATTGTACTTCATACTTTATAAATAAATTACAAATTATATTCTATTTTACCAACTTTAACAAAAGACTGACTTTGACTTCTTCTTATTCATGATAAATGGGACTGAAAATAGCCAGTTCAAAGATTCATTAATTCAGTTGGTGAGATATGGGGCTAACTTGTTCTTTAATGCATTGTAAAACATATCAATAAATGGTACAATGTTGTTGCATGCCTTTGACATTTGAGTTTATTCATGCACACACTAGCCATTGTAATGAAGTATATTAAGGAAGAGTACTCTTTACATGTAACATAAATTACCTTTAAACAGAAATCTATATCTTTTTTAATATTTGGTAGCCACTGTTTAATGTTGTCTGCTGAGTTAATAACATCCTAAAATTAGGAATAAAATAAAATAGTATGTCTTAAGTAATATATATAATAAATTAAATAAATAAACTATATAATATATATATAATAAGAGTTTGAAGATACCAAACAGGTAGCCATTAGTTGCAGGACAGACAACAAAATGGCCAAAACAAAAAGGACAAAAAATGATCTACAAAACACTACACAGAAAACTAAAGTTTGAGCAACACAAGCCCCACAAAAAAACTGGGGGTGAACCCAGGTGCTCCGAAGAAAGGGTAAGTAGTTTCTGAGACTGCCTTGTTTATGTTGGAGAAAAGGAAACAATGTTGAAATAAAGATAGCAAAACAATTTATTCTATATAGTCAAACCTGTCTTATGTGACCTTCCAAATTGAAGGGAACATTGAAATAGGGTCACATAAGACAGGTGGTCACTTAATGCAGGTTTAATTAATATAAAATGCACTGTGAAGGGAAATTAAAATTAAGGTCTCATAATATAAATTATTGCTTAATAGAGGTGGTCACTAAAGCAGGTTTGACTGTATATTAAAACAAAGGATTTTATCAAATACCAAATCATTTTAAATTCAATGGAAAAAATAACACCTTACAACATTTCAAAATAATTTAAATAGAAAAATATGAAACATTCCAGCTGCACCAAAGCAATATATGCTATATAGAAAAGCATAGTAACTCATTTGCAGTTACAAAATTTTAATTCATAGTTACTGTTGCCATGTATGAGGGACAAATCCCCCTTTTTTACCAAAATGTTGAAGACTTAATATATTGTATACCAGTATATAAAATGATTTCTTTTTCAGAATTATCTGATATTTTAAATTTCATAAATTAGTTTATCGTATATTTAAATATTCGTCTTTTAGCGATACATATTGAGGGGGTGCTAGTGTTCGGATTCTGGTGTTTAACGTCACTTTCAACAATATTTCAGTTTTATCGTGGCTGTCAGTTTTATTGGTGAAGGAAACCACAGTACCTGGAGAAAACCACTGACCTGTGGCTAGTCACTTACAAACTTTATCACATAATGTTGTGTTGAGTACACCTTGCTGGATTTAAACTAATGACGTTTGAAACATATTGATACAATGAAAGTCTTACAGTAATACTTATAATAATAAGGTGTCATCTCTATATTAAATTATCTCTAATCCAGAAATATTGTATTCCTTTATAAACATAGTTCATCTCTATATAATTATCAACCATTTTTTACATAGACAATACAACAAAATTGTCTCTTTGAAATAACAATCTTTTTTATTGTCTATATGTAAACAATGCATGATAATTATATAGAGAAAAACTATGTTTACATAGACAATAAAAAAAGATTGTCTCTTTGAAATAACAGCGTAATTAGAGGTTTCTGATAATTAATTTTTAATAACCAACTTTTTGTCAATCAGAATAAATGTTACAGTATAAATTATGTTTTATTATTTATCTTTATATCCTGTCTGTCAGGTTAACAACATACACATACCAATCTTGGTCTTTTAGGATTCTTCTTTTGTTGTTCTGAAATAGACAATTTAGATGTTTATAAGGACTGAGATATGTTGAACTACTCATTGTCATGTGACTGCAATTTAAATTTTAGCAAATTTTGACTTAAAATAAAACTGTATTTCTCAATAAAAAAATTAAGTGTCTAACATATATTTTTTTAAATGACAAAAATAAGTTGGAATGTGCTGAAATTACTTGTACGAAAGTGGTTTCAGAGGAGAAGATTTTCATTTGATTTATGGTAAACTTATATTTGCATATTCTAGTATTTTGTTTCTGTTTTTTTCTAAATTAATTTTTTACTAACTTATATTCGGAAAATTCCACTTAAAATAAGTTATATAATTGAATAAAGGTGTCAAATATCACAAAAAATACAGTTAGTGGTCAAAAGTATTCAGAAATTTCCAATTAAACTACAATTTTCAAAAAAGTATCCAATGTCAATTCATGTGCAATTTTGATAAAAAAAAATTATCAACAAAAGCATAATTAAAGGCAGTTTTCCTCCTGAATTTCAATACAATTTCATAAACTAAAATTTTGTGAATACAAAAGCTATACACAAAACAGAATCAGTTTTAGCTCAAAACACAATACTATGATATCAGAGTATCAGTTTCGGATCTGTCATTTTGTATAATAATTTCACGTTAAGAGATTTCCTGTGTGAATTCATAATGCAATGTTTTCTTATACCACAAATATACATTATACAGTTGTAACTCAGACATGTCAATGCAGCTTTCGGTGATACAATGATGGTTAGAATAAAACATAATTAAAATGATCTGAATTACATTTTTTAACTCCTAAAATTCATTAAAATACACATTTTCAAAGAATCAGTATATGACTTTTGACTGATTATATTAACATTTGCATGTATGTTTGCTTTCATCATGTGTTTTTTGTGTATGACTCAACTTTGTATTTTGTTATAAATGTCGGTTTTAAAAGCTCACAAGAGCTTGTGTTATTGTGTAATATTTGTGTTACCTACAGTTTTTAAATGATTCAGTTTTGATTCAGATTTTGCCTCAAAATGAAAACGGAATTCCTTCAATATTATGAAAAGCTTTATTATACATGGCAATGCATTTTTACAACATTAACAGAAATTTTGCAAACAAAAATATTTACATGTTCCTTTCACTTTGAGTGTCTATACATTACATATTAAAATGTATATTTCGGTATAAACGAAAGTGTAATGATGCTATGACTAGCCTATCTATTGCTCGTTTCTCAGGTCACACCACAGGGACTAGCTGTGAATTTTATTTTTACTGTCAATGACAATGTATTACCCACATAAAAATGATGCAAAAAAAAAGTGGGTAATACATCAACAGTAAAAAAAAAATACAGTAGGACAAATTTAGGAGTCGGGAGCAAGTCCCTGTGGACACACCTGCTCTTAATACATGTACTGACTATAATATCAATAAAACTTTTCTTCTTCTTCTTTCATTAATTTGCAAATCACCTCTGGTGTATCATCGCAAATGACTATATTCAAATTCAAATTTAAATAGTTTATTAATGGTAAACCATACATTGGCGTGCATCAAAACAATACAATATAATTATAATATGCCAGCAAAGCTGGCACTTATGTTAGAAATATTGAGAGAAAAAAATATATACTGATGGCCTAAAAATCTTTTGTTCACAAGAACTACTTCCTGTATCCTTGGAGACATGCGTACAATATGGTATCGGGTCTGTTCGCCCCGATAATTAAAATAAGGAAGTAATGATATAGAAAAGTATTAATTTCAAGAAAAAATATGAGCTTTTGGAAAATAATTAAGTTCTTTTCAAGCAATTATTAGGTATGTTGTTTGAAATGCTTAATTGAAATTAATGATTGTTGATTTAATCATTACAATTGGGGATTATTGTGTATCTCTTTGTTTTCATTAATTGGTGACTTTGATATTCATGTAAGTAACTAGGATATTTACCATTTTAATTGACAATGTGCATCGTTTTAAAAAGCACTGACCAGGATTCTTTCATTTAAAAAATTACGACCATTATCAATAAACATCAATTTTTGCAAAAATATAAGAATTTTAATTTACAGGATCTAATTTACGTAACAAAATATAAAAAATTTGCAGTATTCACCAAATATTAATACATATCTTTGATGCCAATAATTCATTGGGTATATAAATTTCCACCGATGATATGTATTTCCGTCATTATTTTGTTAATGTTGTGGACCAAGAGAGACTGTTATATTGTTGGTTTATTATTAATAGGCAGTAAAACAGAAAACATTTCTTTAAAGAACACGTTTTTTTCAGTAAAATAGTATAACATTTTGCAAAGTTATAATCAATGGGACAACTCTATTAATTTACAGAACAAGATTGATAAATAAGTTAATTGCTTTGTTCTTGGTGTCCGTTCTGGTAAAGAAAGGAGTGTTACAAGGTGTTTATAGCCACTTGTTTATTTAATATGATATCAGTTGCAATTTTAAGGCAAATGAATTAACATCATTTCAAATTAACATATCTGTGCTCTACTCATGTTATTGAAACCCATGTTTTGAAACAAAATAAACGCTTCAGCGATGAAATCTTGGTATATTTTATTGTTGGTTACTTCTATAAACGGTCGCCAGTATAGTCACTTTCCTGATGACAATCTATAAATTCGTTTTTCTTGACAATTTTTTGGGGGAATTTTTTTTCTGTAATTGTTGCAGTTCTGTGAGAATGAGTCAATTATGCACTTTCGATGTAAGCTTGGTATGAGTAAAACAATGTTGAAACAAAATGCAAACATAAAAGAATTTCTCAATTCATTATCTATAAACCATCAAATATTATTTATACTTCATTTATTTTTAATATCCTACATATAATTATATATATAATTATCAGGGCGAACGGACCCGGAAAATATGGTGGCGTTGAGATCACGTCGACTCATTAAGGATGCACAGTAATCTGGTACTCGTGGACTAGATTTGGCACTAAAAAAGGTCGTCCCCGATATATCTCGGCCCAAAAAATGTCAACACTATTTTGATGCAATGGATGAGCGTGAAATTGGCAGATAATTTTCAGATTCGCGAGCATTCATGGCCGTGCCTGTTTCATATGCTCCCAAAGGAAGCATTAATGGTAGAAGTATGAATAGGTACTTAGGCACTTCAAAATCTTCAACAATATGGCTGCCAAACCGGAAATACATGTAAATTAAAAGAAAAATCATGTGACCTAAACCGGAACTTTGGTCGATTTTTTTTCAAATGAAAATGAAACAATGTTCGGTAGCGGATACGAAAACTGTCCGGAGTTTGGAGCTTTAGGTGGTGTTATTTTTAAGCTTGATATTTTGTAAACAGGAAGTAAATTACTGTTCTTTGGGAGCGTTTCAGGTTGCACCTGCCTCATATTATATCTAAGTTAATATTGTTTAAAAAAAATTATTTGACTTTGTCCCAAGTTAGGTAACACATATTATCATAATTGTATGTGTTATAATCATGAGCCTTGACATTGTAAGACTTTAATAAACTCGCAAAGCGAGCTATTTATGACTGAAGCATGGTCAAATTAAATCAATAAAGGAATAATGACGAATACCATTTACTTTGACTAAAACAGAAATCCTTATCATCCATACACTATGCCTATGAAAAAGCTTCAACACATCCGGGTTACCGCTTTTCGAGAAATCTTGAGAACTTATGAAAGGTATCGAAGAGCATCCGGTCCAATCGTAACTACATTTGTACTCGGCCATTCTCACTATGCCTAGTGTAGCGGAAATTGCCGAGTAGTCACGATTGATACCGGTTTCGCGAGCTTTTCAGGCGGTGCCTGTTTCATATTAATTGTATGTGTTATAATCATAATGATTTAAATATTGGATAATGTGGATTTTGCTTCGCTGGCACTACAGGTAGCACCCGTCTCATATTATTTTATATCGAAATAACTGATTTTCATCCAGCTTTTGCTCCATGTAAAAGAATAGGAGATTGCTATATCCATTTCTGGGATAAATCTATCTAATTAAAATAGATCTCCTCGCCTACATCCACCCCCCTTTTTTCATTCAAAAATATTAATTATCAAGAATCTATCAAAACCTGGTAAAAGGGGAATAACTGGAATAGTATGCCAGCGAAGCTGGCACTTATGCTAGAAATATCGAGTAAAAAAAAAATACTGATGGCCTAAAAATCTTTCGTTCACAAGAACTACTTCCTGTATACTTGGAGACATGCGTACAATATGGCAGCAGCGAGATCACAAGAGTTCGATTGAATGAGACTTGATTCGGCCTTAAAAAACAAATCGTCCCTGATATATCTCGGCCCAAAAAATCTTGACACTATTTTGATGCACTGAATGAGCGTGAAATTGGCAGATCATTTTTAGATTCGCGAGCATTCATGGCCGTGCCTGTTTCAATAGATGGAAAGAGCATCCTTACATTGTACTACAGTACACTCCAATAAGTACACAAAAGTAAGTAAAATTTCTATTTCAATCATCCCAAGGATTTACATGATTTAAATATTAAATAATGTGGATTTTGCTTCGCTGGCACTACAGCCGTACAGGTAGCACCTGTCTCAAAAGTCATATTACATTACATAAATATACACATGTGACATGCCCAATGCCAATGGAAACATCTTTCCATTATTATTATTATTATTACTATCATTTACAAATATTAAAAGCCATTGTAGTGGTATATACGATTAAAACCAGCATGTCTAATGTATGGCAACTGTCTGGAGGCTGTCTTTGAATCCTTCCAAGTTTGAACATTGAACATTGAAAAAAGGGGGAGGGCCTTTCCTCTTCTACTACTAGTACTACTAGTTCTAGTGCTTGCATTTTCAGAGAAGTGTTACTATCATGTCAAATATAGCATCTCATTATTTTCCATTTCAATAAATACCATCTTTTTGTTGTTTAAGAAGTAATCTATTTAATCGTCCTAGTTGTTTTTCTTCATTTCTTGCCATCACGGTTCATCCGGATTATTTTCTCCGTCAACTTTTTCCTGGTTTCAGTTTTTTTGGGTTTCACTAAAATTAAACAAAAAATGATGAGGGATCATAGCTCTTATCGAAATCGACATACTTCACACATATTTATGTTATATTTAATCAAAGCAGACAATAAACGCGAACCATTTGTTCATAACTGCATAAATTTATGAGGTTCTTGACAAAGTGACCGTGTATCGCGAAAAAAAACCAACAAACATTTTTTGGGTATCTTTGAGGTCTTTAGTTATATATTTTTTTAACTTATTTTCGTATTTTTAAAAGGAAATATATAATCAGGTTTAAGAAATTGGGTTATTTTTAAATATTATTTTAGGTTAAGAAAACTCCAAAGTGTTGATAAATTCAATGACATAAAAAAAAATGAGCATGCGAAAACAATGCTAATAGATAGGCTGGTGTTTAAAATTTAAGATTCGCTCGTAAATCTTGTCTGAAAAAGAAGAAACATTAACATGGCAAGCAACCAAGCACAGGTATACTGAAACGACTGAAAGCCATGCAATAACACATGCGACTTGTACAAATAAAGGTCCCAATGTCTATAATCTGCTAATACGGCGGAAAGTAAACATCAGTACGTTGATGGTTTTCCGTAACCAAAGAAGATATGGGAACAAAAATGGAAAATGGATAAATGTAACTAGTCCGAGATTCCTCTGTCGTTTAACGGCTTTTATGGAGTTGCTGTAGCCGTTGAACGTCAGAGGGCAATATATACGGATTACAGCGGATTTGCCTCTCCAGCTCTGGGTCGGCACATTTCCACGTTTCGTGGCTATCGGATTTTATTTTCTATCATAAACCCTTATATAAATCGCTTCACCAATCATTTTTCTATTCATTCATAACCATCTTACCCTCAGAAAGTGGTGTTTCACTCCATTACAGCACGATTTTGCCTTAGATCCTATTATTCCGTCATTTGACTTCCATTTTCGAATCTACAAACGTGATCTCGCGATACTATCTGAATGATAACAGTAACGCATTGCATGATGGGAGCTACTTAATTCAGCGCACCAAATTATTTGAGTATTATTTGCATACGTAAACAACATTCAAATCACATGGAAGACCATACATTTAAGCGTATTCTGCAGGACAAACAGTCCATCTATAGATCAAAGCAGAGCAGAAGGAAATAATACAGAATGTGTTGGAAAGAAAAGATTCAATGGCAGAGTGTTGCCAATGGTCTTCGGAAAGAGCATGTGTTACGTCCCCCTTTTTTGGACAAGGTAATACATCATTTTTTTTTTCTTATGGTTATCTGTAATTCACTATTGCTGTTAAAATCATTACCAATCAATATAATCAACTGTATTAAATTTTATGTTAATTGTTCTGCCTTAACAGGCGTGTATGATTGGCAATACAAATATTTGTTTGTTTGTTTATATGCAAATCATCTCCCATGATACATTGCGGTAATCGTGGTTTTCTCGTAGTCACGTGACAAATGTTTGAAAAATGGAAGACAAATGGCGGAATCATAAGATCTAAGGAAAAATCGTACTGTAATGGAGTGTAGCACCACTTTCTGAGGGTAAGATGGTTATGAATGAATAGAAAAATGATTGGTGAAGCGATTTATATAAGGGTTTCTGATAGAAAATAAAATCCGATAGCCACGAAACGTGGAAATGTGCTGACCCAGAGTTGGAGAAGCAAATCCGCTGTTTTCCGTATGTATTGCCCTCTGACGTTCAACGGCTACAGCAACTCCATAAAAGCCGTTAAACGACAGAGGAATCTCGGACTAAAATGTAACGTGCTATCCATCACACGAAATAAAATATTCATACACCCTACATGGACACCAACTTAACCATGTAGATAAAGCCAAATATCTTGGTGTCACTATACAATCTGATCTTAAATGGGATAGCCATATAAACAACATTACAACAAAGGCAAACAAGACACTTGGGTTCATCCGTAGGAACATTAACATCAGTTCCACCACAGTCAAGAAACAGGCATACAAATCTCTAGTTCGATGATCACTTGAATATGCCTGTTCTGTATGGGACCCATACACCAAGGAAAACATAACTCAACTTGAACAGGTACAGTGTAGGGTTACTAGGTATGTTACTAATCGCTATCGTAACATGATAGAACATATAAATTGGCGAAGCCTAGCAGATCGAAGATCAGATGCACGCCTAGTCATGTTATATAAGATCTCACATGAACTAGTAGCTATCCCAAAAACAGACATACTCATACGACCATTAAGATTCTCGCGGAACATGTCCTCACTCTCATACCAAATACCACCAACACGCTTACAACTCAAACAGCAATCATTCTTTCCGTGAACTATACAAAACTGGAACAGCCTCCCCCTGAACACTATGAAGAGTGACTCTGTTGAGTCATTCAAATCAGCTGTCTCGCTCATTAATCACTAGTTCATCAAAAAGTCTTGTACATGTGTATAGTTTTATCTTAAAATCAGAAGTAAAAAAAAAAAAAATACTTGTTAAATTTCATTTTCTAAAGTAATTTTGTAATTTCTTTAGAGCGCGAAGCGCAGTACCCAATGTAATTATGTTGTAAATCCTTGTACATCCATGTCAGGTGGTAATGTATGGGCTTTTATATGAATGTAAATTCCTGACTATTGAAGAAACAAATATAAAAAAAAAAAAAAAATATGTAATTGGCGGAATCTTCAGTTAGTTTAAGGTGGCCTCTTATATTGTAGAAGCAGAGATGCAGCTAACCGTCGGCCCTGTCGGACCTAGGGGGCAGAATTTTAGAGGGTCCGGCAAATGACGTCTTTGTGTCAGACCTAATGACCGGCAAACATTTTTACTGCTTGGGGCTGTCAAAAATCAAATTCTGTCGGTCCTGGTTACCTCTTAGACCCCTAAGCGAAGGATCTTTGATTATCGTTAATAAAGTCAAAAGTCGTAAATAAATCGGTAAAAATTTCTGTTCCTTTCTGTTTATGCTAAATTTCGGGAACCAGTTCCCATTCCGGATTTTATTTCATATCCTATCGGTAATCGTTGTAAATTGTAATTTGATTACATGTATTTCCGTTATGGCTGCATGGCCAATTAAGTTTACGGAGGGGTCTAAATCTGGAAAAAAGCACCCACTACCTATCGATTTATCTACAGAGAATTAAAAAGCCAAAAGGTCGGCATATGAAAAGGAGAGGCGACCGGGCGGTCCTTTAATAGAAAATGGAAGGACAAAATGAACAAACAAATGACGAGTTGATATCAAAATACTCATTAGAGGAATAATAAAATCTTACTAATATGAAGTATTGATTATTTGATGTTGCAGGGCTATCTAAATTGAAAGTGGTCTCAGACACTAACCCCCCTTTGGCAATATCCTTAATCTGATTCTGGTCGTAGTAGTCGTTAGCTGTGTCAAGGCTTTAAGATTGTCCCTTTAATCATACTGTATTGAAAGTGAAATATTAAAAAAATTCTAAAAAAAAGTAGGTCTGGCAAAAAGTTGATAGGTCTGGCAAAACTCTCTTACTTGCAGGACCCAATGTCTGACAGGAATTTTTTTTTATCTGCAACTCTGTAGAAGTAGAAGGTGCAACCTGAAACGCTCCCAAAGAACAGTAATTTTTCTTCCTGTTTACAAAATATCAAGCTTAAAAATAACACTACCTAAAACTCTACAGCTGAAAACTTTGGATTTCTTGCAGCAGATGATCACAATGAATGAGAATGCGCAGTGGCAAATGATTAAAGATTCGGTGTTATTCGCTTTGAGTTCGGGATTTTCCGTTTCATTGTTTCATTTTTATTTGAAAAAAAAATCGACTAGAGGTGTATTGTTCTGTATTTCTTCTTTTTTCTCGTTGCATCGATCACTTTATTTGCTACTCGCGTATTGTTTATATTGGAGATAGTTTAGGTCACATGATTTGTCTTAATTTATTTCCGGTTGGCAGCCATGTTGTTGAACATTTTGAAGTGCATTAGTACGTAACCTATTCATACTTCTACCATTAACGCTCCCGAAGCGTATAAATCGACCACATAATAAGGTAGTAAGGTCAGGATATTGTTTATTTTTCTCAGAGGAAAGATTAATTCCAGCTAAAATTGTTAAATGATTATGTGTATCATTGCCTCATTTATAAATTACAAACTGTTTTTCCAACAATAGTGACCTGCAACATCAGCAACTGACCTATTACTATTAGTATTATGGTTCATTGAAAATGACAATGGCACTAATCTCCTGTGACTTCAAATCGGTCACATGATAAAAACCATTTTTTGTAGAAATAGGTCAAAGGAATTATATTAGGGTGCCAAATATATTTTTAACACTTTCAACCATATTACAAATTCGTGAAAAATGGTTTCATTTCATCCTTGATTTCATTTAAAAATAAAATCGTCCATGTCATGTGTTTTTGTATATTTTTGTCATATTTTTGTGCTAAAATCACATTAAATTTGTAAGGTGTTTGATTTTTTTTTTAAATCCATGTAAAATATGATAGCATTGGCCTAAAATCATTCTTGGATAAATTGTGACACACACAGGAATGTAAGCAAAACAGTGGATGACAGTAGAAGGGTTTCCTGCACTGTCGATATTATTCTGAGCCTTTTGATTGGTGTTGAAAATTTGAAATGGGCTTAAGCAAATCAGCATATTTCAATGATAACTATCAATTTTAATCAATGCATACCTTTAAAAATCTCATCTTTGTGAAAACTCTCCAAAATTCTGAGGTCAGGCTATTTTTATCCGATATGAATAACGCAATGACATCAGAGGCGTGCTTACTCATGTGATATGGATGCTCACAATGACCGATTTGAAGGGATGAGAGGATAATTAGTATTAAATAAGAGCAGTTGGGACCTGAGAAGCGAGCGATAGATAGGCTAGTCATAGCACATCTTCGCTAGCCAAGGGTTACGATTCGGGTCCCCCTTCTCTCCACCCTTGGCGGATCTAGAATACATTTTGAAATTCGCGCGCAATACCACCTGGTGGTTGATCGAAGTTGCACCCCTTAGATAGTCGTCATCGCCAGCCAATCAGAATCGTTTTGTTATACGTATGTTGGAGAGTTAAAAATGGCAGCGCCCAGTGAAGAAAAACTTATTTGTGATAAATTTAATTTGGAAGCAGTTACTGTCAACCAACTGAAAAGTTTCAAAGCTTTGGCAGACGGGAAATATGTTTTCATTGGAACCAAAACGGGAAGTGGCATCTTTGCTTACATTTCGTCGATAACATGTGCTCCGTGTAAAACGTCTTCTGATTGGATACGTGTACTGGTAGCCGTAACCAATGAAATATTAAAGCGCGAATCCTCAAAATGTATTCTAGATCCGCCAAGGGTGGAGAGAAGGGGGACCCGAATTGTAACCCTTGGCTAGCGAAGATGGTCATAGCATCATAAAACTTTATACCAGAATACAATATATCAGGATAATGTGTTTAAGCATAGTGACGTGTCTACGGACTGTTGTTTCTGTAAACTAACACTATAAAAATCCAACTAAGCATGTTAGTCTAGTACAAAGCGGACGTCATCATCATCTTGTCAATTGTAGCTTGTTCTCGCCATGATATAGCTGAAAATTTGCTCAATTTGGCATGAAACAACAATCACTCCCTCACTCAGCAATTGGGAAATGTCAAAAAATGCCTCCAATGCGAAAATCAACAAATATGTAATCAAATTGGTTTATATTTTCGTGAAGGTTTTTCACTTTTCAACTATGGTATTTTGGACATAGGATTACATGTACCTAATCTTTTCTCTGCTGTTCTGTCTGCACTGAACATTTACCTAAGGCCAAAAAAAAAAATATGTGTGTTTACGGTCACCCGACCTACCCTAATTTTTGCTAGCGACCCTATGCATTTTTACACAGAATTCGGATAACCATTTTTGTTGTTTAACCAGCAGCAATGTTTTATTTATTCAACTGCTAGCTTTTTGTCGAAATTGAGAGCAAAGAAGGTAGAAAAACTGCATAATTCGTCATTTTACCGGAATTTTCGAAGATTAAATACCGGTGTATCAGGCTGGATGGTCCGGCCGCCAGATGTTCCGGACAGCCAAAATTGCCTAGGCAATTTGTTCCAGTTCGGAACTTTGAGCCTAGGCTATTTGTTCCGATGCCAGGCAATATGGGCCGACCTGCTTTTACATTTATTAACCTATATATATTTTGTAATTTACAACGTATTATCAATAAAAATATTCATCTAGGCTATGTGTGTATAGATTTTTTAATTCGTAATTCGCTTGTTTGTTTGTTGGCAATGTTGTCGACACTGTTGACATACACTGAAATTACAGAATATACTGAAAATTTAACAGAAAGTGAAAAAAGGAAGTTAAGGAAGCAAGCAAAACATTATGTCTCAAAGGATTACCTTTTATACTATGCAAAGGGAGAAACTAGACAAGTGGTTAGAGAAACAGAAAAGCATAGGATCCTTCGTGCTTGCCATTCCGATAGTACCGCTGGTAAATATATCTTCTATGTCTTTTAAATACCGTGTCATACGTTGCATGGCATTACTAGAGTTATTGTATTTTAATGCATGAGGAAGACGTAGTTAACAAATTAGTAAAAACACGAAGACTCATTCAGGAACAAGACATTGAAACAATTCCCAGCAAACTCCCAGGGAAAGTAATAAAATAAAAAATTGACGAGGTCAGGCCATATTTGAATGAAGACGCGCTTGCAGCCCTACAGGCAACTAGTAAGTATTTATTTGTGCGGAATATATAGCTGCGTATTTTATACATTATTTATATTAAATCAAGTTTATCTTATCCTTAGCAAAAGTTCGGCAGGATGATAATCAAACACACATACACACACTATCCACAAACAGGGTTGAAAACCTCAACATGAGACCACGAAGAACATCAATCATTACACACTGGTGCTATTGTTTATTGAAAGTTGTTCATTTTGTGGAATCGCCTTTTTCTCAATGTAATCACATAATATAGCTTTCTATTTAAAATAGATATATGAACACATATCCACAAATATATATGGATATGGAAATGGCATAATTCCAGCATATGTATTTTTCAGTTCAAATGAAATTAAATGACGTTGAAGGCTCATACCATTTTCCATTGTGCAACAAACCATCAGTTCAAGATGTCGTTGGATGTGATAATTGCATGGAGTGGCATCACCTTAAGTGTCTGTGCCTAACCAAGGAACCAAAATCAAAAACGTGGTTGTGTGGCTATTGTGACTCTTAAAACCACACAAGAATGTTGTAGAGTTTGTAATAAAAGTTATTTCTTCTTGTGCCTTAATTTACGTCAGTATGATACTTTTGTTGCATTAACTATTGCATTCAACTTGGGTCGGAACAAATTGCCTAGACCCGGACCATTCAGCCTAGGCTATTCATTCCGACCGGCCCGTTTAGCCTAGTCTATGTATTCCGGCTGGCCCGGGTCGGAACGAATTACCTGCTACACCGGAATCGGGAACGACTATTTCTGGTTTTGTCGATAATAAAAAAAAAAAAAAAAAAATTAATCCCGACCGACCGACCCTAGATTTTTTTGACATGTGACAGTAAACACACATATATTTTTTTTTGGCCTAATATACATGTAGATAGATTACCAGCATACAAATTTGTAATTATCCCTCTTTACAATGGTTTCATTTTAAAACATTAATATGATGAAGTTAAAAATCTTCTTTCCTAATTGAAATTTATACATGTACAAAAAAATGTATGTTGAGTAAAAATAAAGCACCATAAATATGCAATTACCTTTTTTTATTTACTTTTATTTGAATTTCATATGTAAGTATTTGGTACGGACAAAACAGTCATGACTGATCAGCAATGGAGCTAGGTCTTCACCAGCAGCATGACAAAAGTGGCTTGTATTGATATATACTTGTCTGTAATCCAATAGATCATGTGGTAGAGAAAATGTTAGATAGTTCTACATCCCAAAATACCACATTCTACGTCCCAAAATACCACAGTGAAAACTATTGATGAAAAAATAAACTTGATTTGTTTACATTTTTGTAAGCCTTTTATATTACACATATTTTTTTTTACGTATTGACTGTATGGAATATTTTATTGATATAGTGCTTGTGCATTCATTGTGATACTCCGATTCCTGCTTTCATAGATGAAAACCTCACGGCGATCAAAAGATTAACTATGTTGGGAAACTTAAAAATGCCAGTTTTCATATGAATAAGGGATGGAAAGACAGTTGTAAATTGCAGTAATCCCCATTGTGATATGTACTTTCAAACTTAAGCAAATTGTGTCAGAGCTTTTGATATAAATAGGAATGATAGGTACCAGTGATATGTGGGAGGGGGGAAATGTGACTCTCTGTTAGAACCAGGAGTGGAAATGCAATTGTGTTTTGCACAAAGCAGCATTATGATGTGACGATTCATTTTTTTACCAATTAATGTCCCGGGCTCCTAATCCCGAAGGATAAATAATCCACATAAAATAGGATAAGTACAAAAAAATGTAGTACAATGAATCTTCTTTAACAAGTGAGCAAACAGGCTCATGTGAGTCTTTAGTTTGTGTTAAGTTTTCTTTCATCTCATTTAGGGTTAGGGTTATGGTGTTTAAAGCCACTTTCAACAATATTTCAGTTATATCATGGCAGTCAGTTTTTAGTGGTGGTAGGCACTGATTGCATAGGTAGCTGTTAATCCAACTACATGTACCACATATATATGATCGGGACTATGACCGCCCCCATCTTATTTATATTTTTATCCTTTCTTTGTAAGAGAATGTTTTCTTGTTTTCATCATTTTTATTTTCATAATATTGAATTATATTAGAATTTAACAGTAATTAATTCCATTGTTTAATGATTCTTTTTCAGGCTGGGTCATCTACTAGCACTACAGAACACAGTGTTAGAGTGCTAAAGTAAGTTTATAAATAAGGTTACATTAAGTATTATTGTGGTATAAAAGTTTAATAGTTAGACAGTAATTTTGGTCAACAATATACATGTATAACTAATCACAATAACATGAACCACTTCTATGTCTAAGACACAGTTTTCTCAACAAGATATCCACCATCAGTCTTCAAGATATTTTTTTTTTTGCTTTATTAATCTCTTAACTGTGAAGAAATGTGTAAACATCAAGCTAAGTATAATTTCCCCAGAAATTAATTGGTTTGTTCAAACCAACTTGGCTGGAATGGTAATTGGATAATTTCATACACCCAAGATTGCAGTTGTTACAAATATGTGTAAATCATAAGATTAAATTGGTTAAAATACTTTTCTTTGCCATCCAGCATAGAAAATATTTTTGTTTTGATGTTAAATGTGTAATTGCTCTATTTTGCATTTGAAATTTGTACAACAAAGGCACCATCTTTATTCCCAACCATAAATGATTTCCCGGTTATAGCTTTAGTCTGACTTTCTCAATAATACCTACATTTCTTTTGTATTCTGAAGCATTGCTGTTTTTTTTCTTACAGAGATCACAGAAAGATTTACAAAATGATGAAATTTTCATCAGGAAATGATTTGGATTTTGTAAAGTTAAGTCAGGTTAGATACAGCATTATTTAGTGATTTTGTAAAACTAAGTCAGGTTAGATACAGCATTATTTAGTGATTTTGTAAAACTAAGTCAGGTTAGATACAGCATTATTTAGTGATTTTGTAAAGCTAAGTCAGGTTAGATACAGTATTATTTAGTGATTTTGTAAAACTAAGTCAGGTTAGATACAGCATTATTTAGTGATTTTTGTAAAGCTAAGTCAGGTTAGATACAGCATTATTTAGTGATTTTTGTAAAGCTAAGTCAGGTTAGATACAGCATTATTTAGTGATTTTGTAAAGCTAAGTCAGGTTAGATACAGTATTATTTAGTGATTTTGTAAAGCTAAGTCAGGTTAGATACAGCATTATTTAGTGATTTTGTAAAGCTAAGTCAGGTTAGATACAGTATTATTTAGTGATTTTGTAAAGCTAAGTCAGGTTAGATACAGCATTATTTAGTGATTTTGTAAAGCTAAGTCAGGTTAGATACAGCATTATTTAGTGATTTTGTAAAGTTAAGTCAGGTTAGATACAGCATTATTTAGTGATTTTGTAAAGCTAAGTCAGGTTAGATACAGCATTATTTAGTGATTTTGTAAAGCTAAGTCAGGTTAGATACAGCATTATTTAGTGATTTTGTAAAGCTAAGTCAGGTTAGATACAGCATTATTTAGTGATTTTGTAAAGCTAAGTCAGGTTAGATACAGCATTATTTAGTGATTTTGTAAAGCTAAGTCAGGTTAGATACAGCATTATTTAGTGATTTTGTAAAGCTAAGTCAGGTTAGATACAGCATTATTTAGTGATTTTGTAAAGCTAAGTCAGGTTAGATACAGCATTATTTAGTGATTTTGTAAAGCTAAGTCAGGTTAGATACAGCATTATTTAGTGATTTTGTAAAGCTAAGTCAGGTTAGATACAGCATTATTTAGTGATTTTGTAAAGCTAAGTCAGGTTAGATACAGTATTATTTAGTGATTTTGTAAAGCTAAGTCAGGTTAGATACAGCATTATTTAGTGATTTTGTAAAGCTAAGTCATGTTAGATACAGCATTATTTAGTGATTTTGTAAAGCTAAGTAAGGTAATTAGATACAGCATTATTTAGTGATTTTGTAAAGCTAAGTCAGGTTAGATACAGCATTATTTAGTGATTTTGTAAAGCTAAGTCAGGTTAGATACAGTATTACATGTATTTAGTGATTTTGTAAAGTTAAGTCAGGTTAGATACAGTATTATTTAGTGATTTTGTAAAGCTAAGTCAGGTTAGATACAGTATTACATGTATTTAGTGATTTTGTAAAGTTAAGTCACGTTAGATACAGTATTATTTAGTGATTTTGTAAAGCTAAGTCAGGTTAGATACAGTATTATTTAGTGATTTTGTAAAGCTAAGTCAGGTTAGATACAGCATTATTTAGTGATTTTGTAAAGTTAAGTCAGGTTAGATACAGCATTATTTAGTGATTTTGTAAAGCTAAGTCAGGTTAGATACAGCATTATTTAGTGATTTTGTAAAGCTAAGTAAGGTAATTAGATACAGCATTATTTAGTGATTTTGTAAAGCTAAGTCAGGTTAGATACAGCATTATTTAGTGATTTTGTAAAGCTAAGTCAGGTTAGATACAGCATTATTTAGTGATTTTGTAAAGCTAAGTCAGGTTAGATACAGCATTATTTAGTGATTTTGTAAAGCTAAGTAAGGTAATTAGATACAGCATTATTTAGTGATTTTGTAAAGCTAAGTCAGGTTAGATACAGCATTATTTAGTGATTTTGTAAAGCTAAGTCATGTTAGATACAGCATTATTTAGTGATTTTGTAAAGCTAAGTCATGTTAGATACAGCATTATTTAGTGATTTTGTAAAGCTAAGTCAGGTTAGATACAGTATTATTTAGTGATTTTGTAAAGCTAAGTCAGGTTAGATACAGCATTATTTAGTGATTTTGTAAAGCTAAGTCAGGTTAGATACAGCATTATTTAGTGATTTTGTAAAGCTAAGTCAGGTTAGATACAGCATTATTTAGTGATTTTGTAAAACTAAGTCAGGTTAGATACAGCATTATTTAGTGATTTTGTAAAGCTAAGTCAGGTTAGATACAGCATTATTTAGTGATTTTGTAAAGCTAAGTCAGGTTAGATACAGCATTATTTAGTGATTTTGTAAAGCTAAGTAAGGTAATTAGATACAGCATTATTTAGTGATTTTGTAAAGCTAAGTCAGGTTAGATACAGTATTATTTAGTGATTTTGTAAAGCTAAGTCAGGTTAGATACAGCATTATTTAGTGATTTTGTAAAGCTAAGTCAGGTTAGATACAGCATTATTTAGTGATTTTGTAAAGCTAAGTCAGGTTAGATACAGCATTATTTAGTGATTTTGTAAAATTAAGTCAGGTTAGATAGAGTATTATTTAGTGATTTTGTAAAGCTAAGTCAGGTAATTAGATACAGCATTATTTAGTGATTTTGTAAAGCTAAGTCAGGTTAGATACAGCATTATTTAGTGATTTTGTAAAGCTAAGTCAGGTTAGATATGATTCTCATATTATTTTTTCACTATTCACACTTTTTATATATTTTATGCCATTGGCTCAGAATCAGGAAAATGTGTCTGAGTGGAGTGACATGTCTACCAGTGGGCTGTTATTTCAGTGTGCTAGCACTACAAAAATCAAACTAATCATGTTTTCTAGTACAAAGCAGACATCATTATCATCTCATCAAATGTAAATTGTCCTTGCCATGGTATAGCTGAACAATTGCCCATTTGGTATTATAGACACCAGTCAGGATGGAGAGAGAAAATAATTTTAAAGAATATAAAACAGCTAATGACCTTGATCAGATGCCAAAGTTTGGTGCTGGAAGTGAATTTGGGAGAGAACAAAAAGAAATTGCAAGGAAAAAGAAATATGGCATCATGATGAAAAACTACAACCCAAATGATCAACCATGGTTACTTAAAATAGGAAAAAATAAAGAGATGAAAAAGTAAGTTGTCTCCTGGAAAAGGAATATCATATGGGAAAAATAATGTAAAAATAAAGAGATGAAAAGGTAAGTTGTCACCTGGAATAGGAATATCATATGGGAAAAATAATGTAGAAATAAAGAGATGAAAAGGTAGGCAGTCACCTGGAGTAGGAATATCATATGGGAAAAATCATGTAAAAATAAAGAGATGAAAAGGTAGGCAGTCACCTGGAGTAGGAATATCATATGGGAAAAATATTGTACAAATAAAGAGATGAAAAGGTAGGTAGTCACCTGGAGTAGGAATATCATATGGGGAACATCATGTAAAAATAAAAAGATGAAAAGGTAGGTAGTCACCTGGAGTAGGAATATCATATGGGGAACATCATGTAAAAATAAAAAGATGAAAAGGTAAGCAGTCATCTGGAGTAGGAATATCATATGGGAAAAATCATGTAAAAATAAAGAGATGAAAAGGTAGGCAGTCACCTGGAATAGGAATATCATATGGGGAACATCATGTAAAAATAAAGAGATGAAAAGGTAGGCAGTCACCTGGAGTAGGAATATCATATGGGAAAAATCATGTAAAATAAAGAGATGAAAAGGTAGGCAGTCACCTGGAGTAGGAATATCATATGGGGAACATCATGTAAAAATAAAGAGATGAAAAGGTAGGCAATCACCTGGAATAGGAATATCATATGGGGAACATCATGTAAAAATAAAGAGATGAAAAGGTAAGCAGTCACCTGGAGTAGGAATATCATATGGGGAACATCATGTAAAAATAAAGAGATGAAAAGGTAGGCAGTCACCTGGAGTAGGAATGTCATATGGGGAACATCATGTAAAAATAAAGAGATGAAAAGGTAAGCAGTCATCTGGAGTAGGAATATCATATGGGAAAAATATTGTACAAATAAAGAGATGAAAAGGTAGGTAGTCACCTGGAATAGGAATATCATATGAGGAACATCATGTAAAAATAAAGAGATGAAAAGGTAAGGAGTCACCTGGAGTAGGAATATCATATGGGAAAAATGATGTAAAAATAAAGAGATGAAAAGGTAGGCAGTCACCTGGAGTAGAAATATCATATGGGGAACATCATGTAAAAATAAACAGATGAAAAGTTAGGCAGTCACCTGGAGTAGGAATTTCATATGGGCAGTCACCTGAAATAGGAATATCATATGGGGAACATCATGTAAAAATAAAGAGATGAAAAGGTAGGCAGTCACCTGGAGTAGAAATATCATATGGGAAAAATATTGTAAAAATAAAGAGATGAAAAGGTAGGCAGTCACCTGGAATAGAAATATCATATGGGGAACATCATGTATAAATAAAGAGATGAAAAGGTAGGCAGTCACCTGGAGTAGAAATATCATATGGGGAACATCATGTAAAAATACAGAGATGAAAAGGTAGGCATTCACCTGGAGTAGGAATATCATATGGGGAACATGATGTAAAAATAAAGAGATGAAAAGGTAGGCATTCACCTGGAGTAGAAATATCATATGGGGAACTTCATGTATTCTATCAGTTTGACTTCTTTTTATGGTTCTTAATTTGACTAAGTTTTGGTAAACATTGTGATTTAAATGGGAATGGTGCTAAGAAGAATACATACAGAAATGAATTTTATTAAATTGAACTGGGTAACTGCATAATATTAATTTTGCATAACCTTTTATCTAGAAAATGAAGTGAAAGTAATCAGTTGGTTTTGTAATTGATAAATTACCTTCAGATAACTTTCCAAGTAGACATATTAGATTCTTATCATGTGTGGTAGATTGAATGTTTCTTACAGAGTTATTGCCCCATAAATTTTTTTTATATGTATTGACAGGGAAATATTTTTTTCGCAAAATATCTAAGTTCTACAGTTTGATTTTGCGTAAAAAAATTTCCAGTGATATATCTGTCCTTTATGAGTTATTATCTTCTTTCAATGTTGTAAGTTCCCACAGTTGTATCTTCATGACATCTGACTTACATTGAAGTAAACTTAAAGGTTTAAATGTTTTATAAATCTTAATTACAGGTATAAAGGTGTAAGAGAAGGTACAATAACAGAGAACACATCCTATTACATATTTACACAGTGTGCTGACGGAGCATTTGAAGCTTTCCCTATTGAAGAATGGTATAACTTCTCACCAATGATTAGATATAAATACCTCAACTCCGATGAAGCTGAAGATGAATTCAGCAGGTAATTTGTTTACCTTATTAACAATACATAAATAAAATGAAAAACAAAAATATCACAGCTTCCTTTGGCAATTCTTGTTTCTGGTTGGTCGATTTCTAAAAATCTTCTCTGAAACTGCTTGGTCAAATTAATGAACTGAAACTTGGCAGGAAGCATCTATGTAAGGTTCTCTATAAAGGTTGCTCATTTTGATCTGATCCGCTAACAAATATGGCCACCATAGGCAATTCTTGTTTCTGGTTGGTCAATTTCTAAAAATTTTCTCCTCTGAAACCACTTGGCCAAATAAAGCAAAATTTAAAAGGAAGCATCTATGGAAAGTCCTCTATAAGATTTCCTCATTTCATCCTGATTGGACAAAAACATGGTTACCATGGGCAATTCTTTTTTCTGATTGGCTGAAATTTAAAAAAAATTCTCCTCTGAAACTAGGAGGCACAATGAATTGTTACTTTGTAGGAATGATGTATGGGAGATCCACTGAGCCTCTAGTCTAGTTCGTCTTAATTTTAATTGCTAGAAGATAACAACAGTTGCAAAACAAAAAAGCAAAAACAAAATTGGCGATCAATATATTTTCACTCGTCACTTAAATTTGATCAAATATATAATTCATATTGACACATAATCATTATGAAAACACATTTCAACTAAAAAAATACCAAACACTGGCAGGAAATCAGTACATTTATTGCCTCTCTGGTGACATTGTTCCTGAACATGACCTTATTCAGACCATTGTGTTATTGATTATCCACAATCAAAGGAAGACAAATCAAATACTTAGTTCAAAACAAGAAAGTTTATTTCAATATGGTTACAATTTTTTCATTTATAAAAATATGCAAACATTTCCTAATTTACAGTATTATCTCCAAGCAAAGGAATCAGGAGAATTATTTATTTCCCTGGGCTGCCTGTGTCGTCTTCATCATCTATGTTAGTGTAAACCTTTTCAGTTTCAATGTGTCTTTCTAAAACAATAGGCCAGTGGAGCTAAACTATATCCTTGGATGTTCCTCTTTATATTTGTTTACAGAGCCAAGTCAAATATAGTCACTAGAGCTAAATTTTTAAAAAATCCACAGAAATTACATGACAGGAATTGCTACATGTAAAATAATAATTGTTTGGCTCTTTGCCAAGGTTTTGTTTTTGGTGATCAGAAATCTAAGATGTTTACCACCTTGGAATATAGTTTAACATAGGAGTTCACTATAAATTTCATTAAAAAATCTTCTCAGAATTGAGAAACCACTGAACTGTTTGAACCAGCTGACTATAGAAGAGTAATTATACCCCCACTCCCCGAAGGGGGAGGGGGGTATACTGTTTTATTATACCCCCGCTCCCCAAAGGGGGAGGGAGTATACTGTTTTACCTCTGTCCGTCTGTCTGTCCTTCCGTCCGTCCAAGATATTTTTCGTCGCATTTTTCTCAGTAACTGTTGATGGCAGAAATCTGATATTTGGTCACAAGCATCATATAGGTATACCATATTGTGGGTAGCGTTTTTGGACCCGTCAGATTCCTACTTCCTGTTTGCCGACTTAGTTGGTCTTTATACACATTGAACATATATGCACATTTTTCGTCACATTTTTCTCAGCAACTATTGATGACAGAGATCTGATATTTGGTCACACGCGTCATATAGGTACCCCATATCGTGGGAAGCGTTTTTGGACCCATCAGATTCCTACTTCCTGTTTGCCGACTTAGTTGGTTTTTATACACATTGAACATATATGCACATTTTTCGTCACATTTTTCTCAGCAACTATTGATGACAGAAATCTGATATTTGGTCACAAGCTTCATATAGGTACCCCATATCGTGGGAAGCGTTTTTGGACCCATCAGATTCCTACTTCCTGTTTGCCGACTTAGTTGGTTTTTATACACATTGAACATATATGCACATTTTTCGTCACATTTTTCTCAGCAACTATTGATGGCAGAAATCTGATATTTGGTCACACGCGTCATATAGGTACCCCATATCGTGGGAAGCGTTTTTGGACCCATCAGATTCCTACTTCCTGTTTGCCGACTTAGTTGGTTTTTATACACATTGAACATATATGCACATTTTTCGTCACATTTTTTCTCAGCAACTATTGATGGCAGAAATCTGATATTTGGTCACAAGCTTCATATAGGTACCCCATATCGTGGGAAGCGTTTTTGAACCCATCAGATTCCTACTTCCTGTTTGCCGTATTTGTTGATTTTTATACACATTGAACATATATGCTCATTTTTCGTCGCATTTTTCTCAGCAACTATTGATGGCAGAAATCTGATATTTGGTCACAAGCTTCATATAGGTACCCCATATCGTGGGAAGCGTTTTTTGACCCGCCAGATTCCTACTTCCTGTTTGCCAAAGAGCGGGGGTATCATAGGTGAGCATTAGCTCACAGTTCATCTTGTTGTTGACTGAAATGATTTTTAGATTCACATGAATGTGTGATTGCTACCATTGTTGAACATAATTTAAAAAAAATCTTTATGGGGTTTTAAATCAAGGGAGTAATACAAGCTGTCAAAAGTCTCTGTTTGGATATTATTTTTTGTTCATTATTTTGAGAATTTTAACTCCTGTAATCAGAGAAGGTTTTTTTAAGGATTGTACGCAATTTTTGTTCGGTTCATGAAGAAATAACCTCAATCAGGTTGTACACACCGTGTAACCTGCATAGCGATCAATCCTTATAAATTAATTCAAACTCTTTTTGTTATGATATTGAAAAATATATTTATTTTTTCAAAATAATTAAAGGCAAATAATTGGAAATAAATTTAAATAACCCAAAGGTCCCTCATTTAAAGAAAATCACCTGATGACAACGGCACGCAACGCCTTGAGAACGACGTCTATTTTCAGATTCCGTACATTGGAAAATAACCTCAAAACACGTATAAAATGACATGTGACTCTGAAATTAATTTCTATTTATTTGTTTTCAGACGAGACAAAACCTTGAATTACTTTTCTATTATGGTGCGGAAGAGATGTAGAAATGATGAGGAGCCAGATAAAGGCAATGATGATGGGGAAAATGTCAAAGTTAAAACTTCAAAGAAAAAAGGCAAAGATCTGGTAATATTGTTATTGATGTTGTTAAAGAAAAGTTTTAAAATGAATGGAAAGGAAATTCCATCATAAAATTGTATTTCAGGTTTGCTTTTCAAATTTCAATCTTCTCTGAATCCCAATTTTGCAGGAATGATGTTTGTGAGGTATAATAGTTCGTCATTTTCTTTTGATCTGACAGAAAATTAGCATCTATGAGCAATTCTTGTTCCTGATTGGCTGAAACAATAAAAATCTTCTCCTCTTAAACTGCCAATCCAAATGATTTGTGAGAACTGCTACAAAGATTCCTTATTTTGTTCTTGATTTGACAAAAAGCATGGCTACCATGGAAAATTCTATTGAGAAATCACCTTCCCTGAAGATTGAGGTGCAAATTAATGGTTACTTGTCTACAAATAATGGTTGTGAGCTTCTCTACCAAGATTCCTGCTTTTGTCATAATAGGGCAAAGACATAGCCTCCTTTGGCAATTGTTTCTAATTGGCTGAAAATAGAAGAAAATTATTATCTCAGATAGAGATGCATAAGATTTGGAACTTCATGCAAATAAAGTTCAAATGCTTCTCTACAAATATTCCTAATTTTGTCTTTTTACTGCACAAAGCAGCTAATGTTGGGAACTTCTGAGAAATAATTTCGTAATTTATCACTTTGTAAATTATTTTAAGGACAGAAAAAATGCATTGATATTTTTTAGCAAAATCTTAGACGATATGCTTTTAACTTTGATATTTACTAAGATTGATAGATGATTTGGTATAAATGCAAGTGAATTTGACCTCTGACCTTTATATTGTAGGTGTTAACAGACATGGATGAATGGTTTGACATGTCAGATGATGACGCCGATGATGATAATGAAGATGATGAAGATGCTGGTTTGTTGCTACAGTAGTCCCCCTTTTATAAGGCCACCATCTTAAACCATGAAAAAGTGACCTTATAAGAGGGGTGGTCTCTCTTGAGGGGGATAATTTAAGAGTACACTTGTTTGTTTGTAAATGTCAGTTTAAAGTAGTCAATTCAATTATTTTTATATCTTAATTAATATATGATTTTTCTGCTTGCTGTTTGTGCCTTAATTGATTTGCAATAAAGAATTTGTTGGTACCCATTAATCTATCACAAAATCTCAGTACATAAAGAAAACAGCAATCAAATGAGATTAGAAATCTAGGGATTGACTTGTACAGTAATTTTAGTGAGTGTTAGTCAATTAATTGTATCTATACGGCTTTGATTTCATACCAGTCATAAATTATGTATGTCAGTCATAACTATTTATCAATTTTAGATTCTAAGCAAAAAAAGGGTAAGAAGTTAGCAAAGAAGGTAAAGAAAAAGAGAACAGCTAAGCATAATTCTGATGATGAGGCTATAGAGGAGAGTGATGATGGAGATTATGATGATAAAGAAGTAGACTACATTTCTGATTCTGGAAGGTAACTATTTAATATACTCCTGCAACAATTTTTTTTGGGGGAGGGGCATTATATAGGAATCATTTCTGATTCTGGAAAGTAACTATTTATTATTCCCTCTGCGACATTACAGCATTTTTAAAATTTTGAACAGAGTATGGGAAAAAAATGCATGTTATTTTCAGTGAACTTTGCATGAAAGGGGAGTAACTCCTGTAAAATGTATAATTTTAGAATCAAAGTCTGAAATGTGCAAATGATCTATTTTAATATATGTCTTATATATCATCATGTAAATTCTTCTGTCATGAGCCACTCAAGATGTGTTGTTGTAAAAATCTTACACAAAAATATTTATTTTTATTTGTAGCTCTTCAGAAGATGAGACGTCTAAAAAGGACAAATATGAACAGAAGGGTGTTGATGAGGAAAAAGGACTAAGAAAATTAATTGATTCAGAAGATGAAAGTGAAGAGGAAGAAAAGAAAGTGGAGAATAATGAAAAGGAAGAGAAAACAAAGAAAGGTTTGGTACAATTATAAAAAATAAAGAAAGTAGATAATAATGAAAAGGAAGAGAGAAAAAACAAAGAAAGTAGATAATAATGAAAAGGAAGAGAGAAAACAAAGAAAGTAGAGAATAATGAAAAGGAAGAGAGAAAACAAAGAAAGTAGAGAATAATGAAAAGGAAGAGAGAAAACAAAGAAAGTAGAGAATAATGAAAAGGAAGAGAGAAAACAAAGAAAGTAGAGAATAATGAAAAGGAAGAGAGAAAACAAAGAAAGTAGAGAATAATGAAAAGGAAGAGAGAAAACAAAGAAAGTAGAGAATAATGAAAAGGAAGAGAGAAAACAAAGAAAGTAGAGAATAATGAAAAGGAAGAGAGAAAACAAAGAAAGTAGATGATAATGAAAAGGAAGAGAAAAAACAAAGAAAGTAGAGAATAATGAAAAGGAAGAGAAAAAACAAAGAAAGTAGAGAATAATGAAAAGGAAGAGAAAAAACAAAGAAAGTAGAGAATAATGAAAAGGAAGAGAGAAAACAAAGAAAGTAGAGAATAATGAAAAGGAAGAGAGAAAACAAAGAAAGTAGAGAATAATGAAAAGGAAGAGAGAAAACAAAGAAAGTAGAGAATAATGAAAAGGAAGAGAGAAAACAAAGAAAGTAGAGAATAATGAAAAGGAAGAGAACAAACAAAGAAAGTAGAGAATAATGAAAAGGAAGAGAGAAAAAACAAAGAAAGTAGAGAATAATGAAAAGGAATAGAGAAAAAACAAAGAAAGTAGAGAATAATGAAAAGGAAGAGAGAAAACAAAGAAAGTAGAGAATAATGAAAAGGAAGAGAGAAAACAAAGAAAGTAGAGAATAATGAAAAGGAATAGAGAAAAAACAAAGAAAGTAGAGAATAATGAAAAGGAAGAGAGAAAAAACAAAGAAAGTAGAGAATAATGAAAAGGAAGAGAGAAAACAAAGAAAGTAGAGAATAATGAAAAGGAAGAGAAAAAACAAAGAAAGTAGAGAATAATGAAAAGGAAGAGAGAAAACAAAGAAAGTAGAGAATAATGAAAAGGAAGAGAGAAAACAAAGAAAGTAGAGAATAATGAAAAGGAATAGAGAAAACAAAGAAAGTAGAGAATAATGAAAAGGAAGAGAGAAAACAAAGAAAGTAGAGAATAATGAAAAGGAAGAGAGAAAACAAAGAAAGTAGAGAATAATGAAAAGGAAGAGAGAAAACAAAGAAAGTAGAGAATAATGAAAAGGAAGAGAAAAAACAAAGAAAGTAGAGAATAATGAAAAGGAAGAGAAAAAACAAAGAAAGTAGAGAATAATGAAAAGGAAGAGAAAAAACAAAGAAAGGTTTGGTACAATTACAACAAAAATATTATCATTAATTAAGTAAATAATATTTTCAAAAGTAATATCTCAAAGATTTTCCTGGAATTTCATTGGAAATGTTTCCATGTATGAAAATGTTCTTTTCTTGCTAATTTTTCTAATAAAGAATAAAAATAGTAAGTCAATAAACTGTTGTTTATTTTGTAGGTTCAGAAAGTGAAAGTAGTAGTTCTAGTTCTGGTGAAGATTCTGATATAGAAAAAGATGAAAATTTATCATCAGCTATATTTTTACAGGTAGTATTTATTTTTACAGGTATTATTTATTGCTACATGTGTTTTGATAGCTGAAGTAGCTATTTTCTAAATTCTAGCAATTTGTCTGTTTCACAATGATCTCTGACATAACCCCTCACGGAAGATGTTTGTAGGCTGAATGCAGATGCCATGTGTACATGTGTTAATGTAAAGATGGTGTACAAGGGGAAGAAAACCATTCTTAATTGATTCTTCACGTAAAAGATAGAGGAAAAAAAGAACACACACATGAATGAATCTGGGATTATATTGGCAGCCAGTTTGATCGCTGGAAACTGGTCTCGGACCCAATTTAATTGTTGAAACAGGCAGGAAACTGTTCAGACTGAAGTCCCATGTTCTAAAGCTGAATGAATAAACTTTTTATGACAAGAATTAAATTAACCTACTATTTGCTAGTCAGCATCCATGACATTTGTTGACGACAAATTGTAAGACTCCAAATATTGCAGATATTGGCATCAGCCAGAGAGGCATAATTTATTAGCTTTGTCTGCATGTTATGACAGTATTTTCAACGAATTGTGTAACTTTTTATAAATTACAAAAGCAGCCTTTGTGTTAGATATTTTTTTAATTACATTTGCAATGATATTAAAATATTTGATATTTTGTTTGAAATGTTATCTTTAAATGATATTTTTTCCTTCATAATCTAGAGTATTGAGTGGTTTAAACATGTGTGGATATCCTTTGTAACTGTCTGATAGCCATTATACAGGTTCTCATTTGGAACTTAAAGCCAAGTCAGTGAACTTCCTTTTTCAATTTTAGAAAAGTGAAGCAAAAAGAAATTCTCCTGTACCAAGATCTGAAACACCTAGCTCAATGGAAACTGAAGATAAAAAATGTAAGTTACTTTTATTTTATAGTCCAAAGATAAATATTAAAGTAAATTACTTATATCAGAAAATATGGTCTTATTTATTACAAATAAAATGTAAGTTATATTATGACCCAAAGATAGAGAGTAAAGTAAATTACATACCAGTATATCAGAAAATATGGTCTTATTATTTACATCTTTTTTGTGAAATTTGGTGGATATTTCAGGGAAAAAAATCTAACCTGAGCAATGAAACTATTTAAAGTGATACCTGTCTATCAATCATGGTAACAAATTACACTATAAATAATGACATTCCTCATTTATATTTACACCAACTTGGCACCAAGAACACAAATGATTAAATTCTTTTAAAATTTGTATAATCTAAATGATATAATATTATTTATATTACAAAATTCAAGAATTGCATGTTTTCTTATTAGGATTGTAATAATGTTCTCCTAATTTTGTTTACAGCAATGAAAAGAAAACATGAAACAGATTCATCATCATCTAAGAAAATGAGAACAGACAGTCCAAATGTTGGAAGTTCAAAGTAAGTGTTTAACTAATCTTATGTTTAAATGAGAACAAACAGTCCAAATGTTGGAAGTTCCAATTAAGTGTTTAATTAATCTTATGTTTAAATGAGAACAGACAGTCCAAGTGTTGGAAGTTCAAAGTAAGTGTTTAACTAATCTTATGTTAAAATGAGAACAGACAGACCAAATGATGGAATTTTCAAGTAAGTGTTTAACTAATCTTATGTTAAAATGAGTAAGTCTCATGCTCTTATGTTTTCCCTTATTGAATGTTTTTCAAACCTTTATTTTCATTCCAGATATATGTATATAGATAAAATATGATATTTTATTAACTTCGTGTTTGAAGATTTAAAGGCTCAGTGATTAGTTTCATTATCCCCCCCGCAAACAAAGTTTGGGGGGGGTATATAGGAATCACCCTGTCCGTCCGTCCATCCGTCCGTCCATGTACCTTGTAAGTGCATCTCCTCCTAAATGACTTATTGGATTTTTATGAAACTTTACACATTTGTAGTACACTATCTGCAGATGTGCATGAAGGAATATGGTTGCTGTCCAAAATTTAAAAGGGGAGATAATTCAACTTATACTTTCACGAAAAGGGGGGGGGATGTACCTTGTAAGCGCAACTCCTACTAAACTGCTTATTTAATTTTTATGAAACTTTACACAGTTGTAGTACACAACCTGCAGATGTGCATGAAGGAATACCGTTGCTGTCTAAAATTTAGAAGGGGAGATAATTCAACTTATACTTTCACGAAAAGGGGGGTTGTGTACCTTGTAAGTGCAACTCCTCCTAAACGTCTTATTGGAGTTTTGTGAAACTTTACACAGTTGTAGTACACTACCTGCAGATGTGCATGAAGGAATATGGTTGCTGTCCAAAATTTAAAAGGGGAAATAATTCACCTTATACTTTCACGAAAAGGAGGGGGCATGTACTTTGTAAGCGCAACTCCTACTAATCTGCTTATTGAATTTTTATGAAACTTTACACAGTTGTAGTACACAACCTGCAGATGTGCATGAAGGAATACTGTTGCTGTCTAAAATTTAGAAGGGGAGATAATTAACTTGCTAATATACCTGTATTTCAAAGTTTGAACATCATAGTATTGCAAGCGGGGGGTATCACTCAGTGAGGTTACTCACAGCTCTAGTTATTAATTCCTATGATACCACATGTAAAAAAGAAAATCTATGTGTTGTATTTGAGCATCAGAAAGACATATACTTTATTCTGAATCACTGTAGTATTATATGTACTAGAACAAAAATACCCTCAGATGAAGAACCCAAACTGAATCACTGTAGTATTATATGTACTAGGACAAAAATACCCTCAGATGAAGAACACAAACTGAATCACTGTAGTATTATATGTACTAGAACAAAAATACCCTCAGATGAAGAACACAAACTGAATCACTGTAGTATTATATGTTATATGTACTAGGACAAAAATACCCTCAGATGAAGAACACAAACTGAATCACTGTAGTATTATATGTTATATGTACTAGGACAAAAATACCTTCAGATGAAGAACACAAACTGAATCACTGTAGTATTATATGTTATATGTACTAGAACAAAAATACCCTCAGATGAAGAACACAAACTGAATCACTGTAGTATTATATGTTATATGTACTAGAACAAAAATACCCTCAGATGAAGAACACAAACTGAATCACTGTAGTATTATATGTTATATGTACTAGAACAAAAATACCCTCAGATGAAGAACACAAACTGAATCACTGTAGTATTATATGTACTAGGACAAAAATACCCTCAGATGAAGAACACAAGAATTTTTTTGTCAATGTGTGACGTAAAAATATTTTTGACATTTACGTCACCGAATATGGTACTGCTTTGACAACTATTTTACCTATTTTGTTCCTGTATTTAAATACTGTTACAGTGACAGCCGGAACCTTTGAACCGTAATGAGAGCGGGAGGTTTGGCGCCTTAAAATCTGATTCAACCCACCATTTCTTTAGAAATGCCTGTACCAAGTCAGGGTCATTACGGTTTTCACAGTTTTCCGGTTGTTGACTGATTTTGTCTGTTTATATAATTGTGAGTTTTGACTTTCCCTTTATAAGATTGTTCGGAGTTCGGTAATTTTGTTATTACCTTTATTTATCCCTATGTTATGTTATGTCTATAAGACTAGGAGGTCTCATGTCTTATTATATGTTATATGTACTAGAATGAAAATACCCTCAGATGAAGAACACAAACTGAATCACTGTAGTATTATATGTACTAGGACAAAAATACCCTCAGATGAAGAATTTAATTATCCCTATGTTATGTTATGTCTATAAGACTAGGAGGTCTCATGTCTTATTATATGTTATATGTACTAGAATGAAAATACCCTCAGATGAAGAACACAAACTGAATCACTGTAGTATTATATGTACTAGGACAAAAATACCCTCAGATGAAGAACACAATTATCCCTATGTTATGTTATGTCTATAAGACTAGGAGGTCTCATGTCTTATTATATGTTATATGTACTAGAATGAAAATACCCTCAGATGAAGAACACAAACTGAATCACTGTAGTATTATATGTTATATGTACTAGAACAAAAATACCCTCAGATGAAGAACACAAACTGAATCACTGTAGTATTATATGTACTAGAACAAAAATACCCTCAGATGAAGAACACAAACTGAATCACTGTAGTATTATATGTACTAGAACAAAAATACCCTCAGATGAAGAACACAAACTGAATCACTGTAGTATTATATGTTATATGTACTAGGACAAAAATACCCTCAGATGAAGAACACAAACTGAATCACTGTAGTATTATATGTTATATGTACTAGAACAAAAATGCCCTCAGATGAAGAACACAATTATTCCTATGTTATGTTATGTCTATAAGACTAGGAGGTCTCATGTCTTATTATATGTTATATGTACTAGAACAAAAATACCCTCAGATGAAGAACACAAACTGAATCACTGTAGTATATGTTATATGTAATAGGACAAAAATACCCTCAGATGAAGAACACAAACTGAATCACTGTAGTATTATATGTTATATGTACTAGAACAAAAATACCCTCAGATGAAGAACACAAACTGAATCACTGTAGCATATGTTATATGTAATAGGACAAAAATACCCTCAGATGAAGAACACAAACTGAATCACTGTAGTATTATATGTACTAGGACAAAAATACCCTCAGATGAAGAACACAATTATTCCTATGTTATGTTATGTCTATAAGACTAGGAGGTCTCATGTCTTATTATATGTTATATGTACTAGAACGAAAATACCCTCAGATGAAGAACACAAACTGAATCACTGTAGTATTATATGTACTAGGACAAAAATACCCTCAGATGAAGAACACAAACTGAATCACTGTAGTATATGTTATATGTACTAGAACAAAAATACCCTCAGATGAAGAACACAAACTGAATCACTGTAGTATTATATGTTATATGTACTAGAACAAAAATACCCTCAGATGAAGAACACAATTATTCCTATGTTATGTTATGTCTATAAGACTAGGAGGTCTCATGTCTTATTATATGTTATATGTACTAGAACAAAAATACCCTCAGATGAAGAACACAAACTGAATCACTGTAGTATTATATGTTATACGTACTAGAACAAAAATACCCTCAGATGAAGAACACAATTATCCCTATGTTATGTTATGTCTATAAGACTAGGAGGTCTCATGTCTTATTATATGTTATATGTACTAGAATGAAAATACCCTCAGATGAAGAACACAAACTGAATCACTGTAGTATTATATGTTATATGTACTAGAACAAAAATACCCTCAGATGAAGAACACAATTATTCCTATGTTATGTTATGTCTATAAGACTAGGAGGTCTCATGTCTTATTATATGTTATATGTACTAGAATGAAAATACCCTCAGATGAAGAACACAAACTGAATCACTGTAGTATTATATGTTATATGTACTAGAACAAAAATACCCTCAGATGAAGAACACAATTATTCCTATGTTATGTTATGTCTATAAGACTAGGAGGTCTCATGTCTTATTATATGTTATATGTACTAGAATGAAAATACCCTCAGATGAAGAACACAAACTGAATCACTGTAGTATTATATGTTATATGTACTAGAACAAAAATACCCTCAGATGAAGAACACAATTATTCCTATGTTATGTTATGTCTATAAGACTAGGAGGTCTCATGTCTTATTATATGTTATATGTACTAGAATGAAAATACCCTCAGATGAAGAACACAAACTGAATCACTGTAGTATTATATGTTATATGTACTAGAACAAAAATACCCTCAGATGAAGAACACAATTATTCCTATGTTATGTTATGTCTATAAGACTAGGAGGTCTCATGTCTTATTATATGTTATATGTACTAGAATGAAAATACCCTCAGATGAAGAACACAAACTGAATCACTGTAGTATTATATGTTATATGTACTAGAACAAAAATACCCTCAGATGAAGAACACAATTATTCCTATGTTATGTTATGTCTATAAGACTAGGAGGTCTCATGTCTTATTATATGTTATATGTACTAGAATGAAAATACCCTCAGATGAAGAACACAAACTGAATCACTGTAGTATTATATGTTATATGTACTAGAACAAAAATACCCTCAGATGAAGAACACAATTATTCCTATGTTATGTTATGTCTATAAGACTAGGAGGTCTCATGTCTTATTATATGTTATATGTACTAGAATGAAAATACCCTCAGATGAAGAACACAAACTGAATCACTGTAGTATTATATGTTATATGTACTAGAACAAAAATACCCTCAGATGAAGAACACAATTATTCCTATGTTATGTTATGTCTATAAGACTAGGAGGTCTCATGTCTTATTATATGTTATATGTACTAGAATGAAAATACCCTCAGATGAAGAACACAAACTGAATCACTGTAGTATTATATGTTATATGTACTAGAACAAAAATACCCTCAGATGAAGAACACAAACTGAATCACTGTAGTATTATATGTTATATGTACTAGAACAAAAATGCCCTCAGATGAAGAACACAATTATTCCTATGTTATGTTATGTCTATAAGACTAGGAGGTCTCATGTCTTATTTACATTATCTGTGTATGTTTACGTATAGTGCTGTCCAATCCAACACATATTGTGTTTTGCTTTTGTTTTGTTTGTCTTTGTCTTGTGTATCCTATGTTGCCATCTATTTATTTGATATTTTCAGGGATGGTATAACTGTCTTGTGTATCCTATGTTGCCATCTATTTATTTGATATTTTCAGGGATGGTATAACTGTCTTGTGTATCCTATGTTGCCATCTATTTATTTTATATTTTCAGGGATGGTATAACTGTCTTGTGTATCCTATGTTGCCATCTATTTATTTTATATTTTCAGGGATGGTATAACTGTCTTGTGTATCCTATGTTGCCATCTATTTATTTTATATTTTCAGGGATGGTATAACTGTCTTGTGTATCCTATGTTGCCATCTATTTATTTTATATTTTCAGGGATGGTATAACTGAAAGTGCAATACGACGTTACCTTACAAGAAAGCCTATGACACCTAAAGAACTTGTACAAAAATTCAATGCTAAGAAACTGAATTTATCTAAAGAGCAAATGACTTCAACAATAGCTCAGTTGTTAAAGAAAATCCACCCGGAGAAAAAATATATTAACAAAACAATGTATTTGTCTCTTAAAGCAGACTGAGTGTTTGTGTTGTGATGTATGTAGGCAGCAGTTGAGGGATAAATCATCAATGTAATACTGTGTCCTGAGAGTGATTAAACAGGTGCATGCCAGTATATATCAGGATGCAGTTGTTGTGGAGAAGAGATTTATCAGTTAAATAACATTATATATAAGAATGCAGTTCTATCAGAGTTCTGTTTATTCAGGGTTTTGATTTATAAACAGATGGTACATGTATATGGTGTTCATTTTGTCTGTTCATCCTTCTACAACTATAACTAGTTTTATCTCTTTACCTGTTTAATGGCCTTAAACAACCTTATTGTGATTCTTTAGTACAAAGCATGTGTCATTGTGCCTCTGCTTTGTTTGAACATGATAGGTAGTTAAATATCATACCATATCATATAACATGTTGTGTAAAACTCCACCAAACCACCGACTGAAGGCCAATCAAGCTTTTTACAAATTGTTTACACTCTCTTTTCAACATAATTCCTACAAAGGAAACTATTTCAAAACACTAGTATGAGTGGGTCCTATAAAATTATTATTTGTACAATGTATGTGTCCTATTCGCGTCTATGAGTAATTACCCAGGGTCGGTGGTTCTCTCTGGGTACTCTGGCTTCCTCCACCACTAAAACTGGTCGCCATGATATTGTTGAAATATTGCTGAAAGTGACATTAAAACACCAAAAAATCAATCAATCAATCTATGAGTAATTCAATTTTAAGTCATCTGCCATCCTTTGTATGTGATAATGTATAAAGGACTAACCTTTATTACTTCTCTCTGTTACAATAGTTGACTAGTCATGGGGCTCTATAGAGGTATTCTTTTGTTAGATGTGGTTAACACTACCTATATTTTTATTGTAAGGAGAGAATCATTTCTAGTAATGTTGTATTTTCCATTCATTGTCATTTAAAAAGCAATAATTACATGTTATACAATGTCTCTCTGAGCAGAACCATTTTAATATTCTCAGTTATATTTACTGTTGTTTAAATCCATGTTAACAATGATAAGACCATGCCATTATAAATGGCACAACATTTCTCTTTATAATGGCAATCTTAAGACTACTTTGTTGTGATCCTTTTTCATGTGTTTGTTGGTTAATAACCATTGGTTGTAGATTCCCAACAATTTATTAAAAGAACTCAGGATCATGTCCAATACATCAATTAGTTATTAAAATGACTGTTTTCTATTCAGGTAATATAGAACTAGTTTAAACACCAATTTTAAAGAGGGTCCGGGTGGCTCAATGAGTTAGGTAGTTGGATTGCCTAACAACTCATACAAGCGTATCACCAATACGGCGTGGGTTTGCGCCTGGCTTTGTAAATTACAAAAAAGGGTGCACTCGATTCGCAACCGTATGTGATAAAAGTTTACCAGTTGCTTGCCCATGGTCGGTGGTTCTCTCCGGGTACTCCGGCTTCTTCCACCACTAAAACTGGTCTCCATGATATAGCTGAAATATTGCTGAAAGTGGCATTAAACACCAAAAATCAATCAATCAACCAATTTTAAAGATAGTAAACATTGTTCTGTGATGTAGATTATGAAAAGATCTGTGAAGAAATTACGGGAAAGTTGTATTATTCATAAACATTGTTTGATAATGTACAGTAGTCAACCTCTTATAAGACCATCCTTTTTTTTAAATGAAAAAGTGGCCTCATAAAAGGGGTGGCCTCTCTTGATGGGGAGAAGGTAGTAGTATTATACTATCTAATTACATCTGAAAGCTGGCTTTATGAGAGGGATGGCCTTTGGTGGCAGTGACCTTATAAGAGGGATGGCCTTTGGTGGCAGTGACCTTATAAGAGGGATGGCCTTTGGTGGGAGTGACCTTATAAGAGGGATGACCTTTGGTGGGAGTGACCTTATAAGAGGGATGGCCTTTTGTGGGAGTCACCTTATAAGAGGAGTAGCCTTTGGTGGGGTTGGCCTTATAAGAGGGGTGGCCTTATAAGAGAGATGGCCTTTGGTGGGAGTGACCTTATAAGAGGGAAGACCTTTGGTGGGAGTGACCTTATAAGAGGGATGGCCTTTGGTGGGAGTGGCCTTATAAGAGGGATGGCCTTTGGGGGAGTGACCTTATAAGAGGGATGACCTTTGGTGGGAGTGACCTTATAAGAGGGATGGCCTTTGGTGGGAGTGACCTTATATGAGGAATGGCCTTTGGTGGGAGTGGCCTTTGGTGGGAGTGACCTTATAAGAGTGATGGCCTTTGGTGGGAGTGACCTTATAAGAGGGATGGCCTTTGGTGGGAGTGACCTTATAAGAGGGATGGCCTTTGGTGGGAGTGGCCTTATAAGAGGGGAACTATTGTATATGAAAATATAAATTAAGACATTGAAGGAAATTTTCATATTCATAACTCAAGTCAACATATCATTTTATATACATAGTTGTTTTTCAACATAAATCGTCTCTCCCTTTGAAGCTAAACAGAACATTACATTGCTTTTATTGGCTCTTTATAATCCATATTTTCTGCCCCAAAAATCTCAGGGAGAAAACCTAGCTTGAGTATATAACATGCTTAACTTCTGATCTGTTAGTAACAACCGCAAATGTGTGAATAAAGTTTAAAATTTAGCAAGAAAAACATCCAATGCACTGAAAAACATACTATGGACTTATATAATAATATTTGAACAAATAGTAAGAATATGAAAATAATTTTATATTGTTCAGTAGAATTATAATTATGTTGGTGATGTCATTTAAATATAAGAATCAAATGTGTTGCATGTGAACAAAAGGCTCTACAGAAATAGTAGTCTTGATGGATACTGAAATATTAAACTTTTTATGTACAGAGTAAGATGTTTAGTCCACATTTATTGGGAAGAGCCACTATAGGAATTTGTTCAGTAATTCAAATTAAGATGTTGATATTAAGGGACATGTATGTGTAATTTGGTTATTATATTTCCACTCATTTTGTAATGTACATTAACATGACTTATTTTATATGTATCATGTACCATGATATTATTATTTTGTTTTTGATAATAAGTGCTATGTTTTGTCAATAACTTTGACACTAAGCAAAAATATTTTTACTGTTAATAAAATTGATATAGATTTTATGTGTATATTTTATACCCACGGACATACACGTACATGTATGTATGGATTTCTCTCACTGTAGTCACATCAGTTTTATAGATTATACCTTGCCTATTATGGTTGAGTATTCATGTATATATTTTATAGATTATACCTTGCCTATTATGGTTGAGTATTCATGTATATATTTTTTTAATTTCTTCCATGAAATGTTGTTCTAACCAGCTTTGAATGGCTTATAATTGGAGGTATATTAGCTTCACCATCATAGTAAGCTTACCTGGACCAAAGGGCTATATCAGGTATTCTTATCATCATAGTAAACTGACCTGGACCAAAGGGCTATATCAGGTATTCTTATCATCATAGTAAGCTGACCTGGACCAAAGGGCTATATCAGGTATTCTTATCATAGTAAGCTGACCTGGACCAAAGGACTATATCAGGTATTCTTATCATCATAGTAAACTGACCTGGACCAAAGGACTATATCAGGTATTCTTATCATCATAGTAAGCTGACCTGGACCAAAGGGCTATATCAGGTATTCTTATCATCATAGTAAACTGACCTGGACCAAAGGGCTATATCAGGTATTCTTATCATCATAGTAAACTGACCTGGACCAAAGGGCTATATCAGGTATTCTTATCATCATAGTAAACTGACCTGGACCAAAGGACTATATCAGGTATTCTTATCATCATAGTAAACTGACCTGGACCAAAGGGCTATATCAGGTATTCTTATCATCATAGTAAACTGACCTGGACCAAAGGGCTATATCAGGTATTCTTATCATAGTAAGCTGACCTGGACCAAAGGGCTATATCAGGTATTCTTATCATCATAGTAAACTGACCTGGACCAAAGGACTATATCAGGTATTCTTATCATCATAGTAAACTGACCTGGACCAAAGGGCTATATCAGGTATTCTTATCATCATAGTAAACTGACCTGGACCAAAGGGCTATATCAGGTATTCTTATCATCATAGTAAGCTGACCTGGACCAAAGGGCTATATCAGGTATTCTTATCATCATAGTAAGCTGACCTGGACCAAAGGGCTATATCAGGTATTCTTATCATCATAGTAAACTGACCTGGACCAAAGGGCTATATCAGGTATTCTTATCATCATAGTAAGCTGACCTGAACCAAAGGGCTATATCAGGTATTCTTATCATCATAGTAAGCTGACCTGGACCAAAGGGCTATATCAGGTATTCTTATCATCATAGTAAGCTGACCTGGACCAAAGGGCTATATCAGGTATTCTTATCATCATAGTAAGCTGACCTGGACCAAAGGACTATATCAGGTATTCTTATCATCATAGTAAGCTGACCTGGACCAAAGGGCTATATCAGGTATTCTTATCATCATAGTAAGCTGACCTGGACCAAAGGGCTATATCAGGTATTATTATCATCATAGTAAGCTGACCTGGACCAAAGGGCTATATCAGGTATTCTTATCATCATAGTAAACTGACCTGGACCAAAGGGCTATATCAGGTATTCTTATCATCATAGTAAACTGACCTGGACCAAAGGACTATATCAGGTATTCTTATCATCATAGTAAGCTGACCTGGACCAAAGGGCTATATCAGGTATTCTTATCATCATAGTAAGCTGACCTGGACCAAAGGGCTATATCAGGTATTCTTATCATCATAGTAAGCTGACCTGGACCAAAGGGCTATATCAGGTATTCTTATCATCATAGTAAACTGACCTGGACCAAAGGACTATATCAGGTATTCTTATCATCATAGTAAACTGACCTGGACCAAAGGGCTATATCAGGTATTCTTATCATCATAGTAAGCTGACCTGGACCAAAGGGCTATATCAGGTATTCTTATCATCATAGTAAACTGACCTGGACCAAAGGGCTATATCAGGTATTCTTATCATCATAGTAAGCTGACCTGGACCAAAGGGCTATATCAGGTATTCTTATCATCATAGTAATCTGACCTGGACCAAAGGACTATATCAGGTATTCTTATCATCATAGTAAACTGACCTGGACCAAAGGGCTATATCAGGTATTCTTATCATCATAGTAAGCTGACCTGGACCAAAGGGCTATATCAGGTATTCTTATCATCATAGTAAGCTGACCTGGACCAAAGGGCTATATCAGGTATTCTTATCATCATAGTAAACTGACCTGGACCAAAGGACTATATCAGGTATTCTTATCATCATAGTAAACTGACCTGGACCAAAGGGCTATATCAGGTATTCTTATCATCATAGTAAGCTGACCTGGACCAAAGGGCTATATCAGGTATTCTTATCATCATAGTAAGCTGACCTGGACCAAAGGGCTATATCAGGTATTCTTATCATCATAGTAAACTGACCTGGACCAAAGGACTATATCAGGTATTCTTATCATCATAGTAAACTGACCTGGACCAAAGGGCTATATCAGGTATTCTTATCATCATAGTAAGCTGACCTGGACCAAAGGACTATATCAGGTATTCTTATCATCATAGTAAACTGACCTGGACCAAAGGGCTATATCAGGTATTCTTATCATCATAGTAAACTGACCTGGACCAAAGGACTATATCAGGTATTCTTATCATCATAGTAAACTGACCTGGACCAAAGGGCTATATCAGGTATTCTTATCATCATAGTAAGCTGACCTGGACCAAAGGACTATATCAGGTATTCTTATCATCATAGTAAACTGACCTGGACCAAAGGACTATATCAGGTATTCTTATCATCATAGTAAGCTGACCTGGACCAAAGGGCTATATCAGGTATTCTTATCATCATAGTAAACTGACCTGGACCAAAGGGCTATATCAGGTATTCTTATCATCATAGTAAACTGACCTGGACCAAAGGGCTATATCAGGTATTCTTATCATCATAGTAAACTGACCTGGACCAAAGGACTATATCAGGTATTCTTATCATCATAGTAAGCTGACCTGGACCAAAGGGCTATATCAGGTATTCTTATCATCATAGTAAGCTGACCTGGACCAAAGGGCTATATCAGGTATTCTTATCATCATAGTAGACTGACCTGGACCAAAGGGCTATATCAGGTATTCTTATCATCATAGTAAGCTGACCTGGACCAAAGGGCTATATCAGGTATTCTTATCATCATAGTAAGCTGACCTGGACCAAAGGGCTATATCAGGTATTCTTATCATCATAGTAAACTGACCTGGACCAAAGGACTATATCAGGTATTCTTATCATCATAGTAAACTGACCTGGACCAAAGGGCTATATCAGGTATTCTTATCATCATAGTAAGCTGACCTGGACCAAAGGACTATATCAGGTATTCTTATCATCATAGTAAACTGACCTGGACCAAAGGGCTATATCAGGTATTCTTATCATCATAGTAAACTGACCTGGACCAAAGGACTATATCAGGTATTCTTATCATCATAGTAAACTGACCTGGACCAAAGGGCTATATCAGGTATTCTTATCATCATAGTAAACTGACCTGGACCAAAGGGCTATATCAGGTATTCTTATCATAGTAAGCTGACCTGGACCAAAGGGCTATATCAGGTATTCTTATCATCATAGTAAACTGACCTGGACCAAAGGACTATATCAGGTATTCTTATCATCATAGTAAACTGACCTGGACCAAAGGGCTATATCAGGTATTCTTATCATCATAGTAAACTGACCTGGACCAAAGGGCTATATCAGGTATTCTTATCATCATAGTAAGCTGACCTGGACCAAAGGGCTATATCAGGTATTCTTATCATCATAGTAAACTGACCTGGACCAAAGGGCTATATCAGGTATTCTTATCATCATAGTAAGCTGACCTGGACCAAAGGGCTATATCAGGTATTCTTATCATCATAGTAAACTGACCTGGACCAAAGGGCTATATCAGGTATTCTTATCATCATAGTAAGCTGACCTGAACCAAAGGGCTATATCAGGTATTCTTATCATCATAGTAAGCTGACCTGGACCAAAGGGCTATATCAGGTATTCTTATCATCATAGTAAACTGACCTGGACCAAAGGGCTATATCAGGTATTCTTATCATCATAGTAAGCTGACCTGGACCAAAGGACTATATCAGGTATTCTTATCATCATAGTAAGCTGACCTGGACCAAAGGGCTATATCGGGTATTCTTATCATCATAGTAAGCTGACCTGGACCAAAGGGCTATATCAGGTATTCTTATCATCATAGTAAGCTGACCTGGACCAAAGGGCTATATCAGGTATTCTTATCATCATAGTAAACTGACCTGGACCAAAGGGCTATATCAGGTATTCTTATCATCATAGTAAACTGACCTGGACCAAAGGACTATATCAGGTATTCTTATCATCATAGTAAGCTGACCTGGACCAAAGGGCTATATCAGGTATTCTTATCATCATAGTAAGCTGACCTGGACCAAAGGGCTATATCAGGTATTCTTATCATCATAGTAAGCTGACCTGGACCAAAGGGCTATATCAGGTATTCTTATCATCATAGTAAACTGACCTGGACCAAAGGACTATATCAGGTATTCTTATCATCATAGTAAACTGACCTGGACCAAAGGGCTATATCAGGTATTCTTATCATCATAGTAAGCTGACCTGGACCAAAGGGCTATATCAGGTATTCTTATCATCATAGTAAACTGACCTGGACCAAAGGGCTATATCAGGTATTCTTATCATCATAGTAAGCTGACCTGGACCAAAGGGCTATATCAGGTATTCTTATCATCATAGTAATCTGACCTGGACCAAAGGACTATATCAGGTATTCTTATCATCATAGTAAACTGACCTGGACCAAAGGGCTATATCAGGTATTCTTATCATCATAGTAAGCTGACCTGGACCAAAGGGCTATATCAGGTATTCTTATCATCATAGTAAGCTGACCTGGACCAAAGGGCTATATCAGGTATTCTTATCATCATAGTAAACTGACCTGGACCAAAGGACTATATCAGGTATTCTTATCATCATAGTAAACTGACCTGGACCAAAGGGCTATATCAGGTATTCTTATCATCATAGTAAGCTGACCTGGACCAAAGGGCTATATCAGGTATTCTTATCATCATAGTAAGCTGACCTGGACCAAAGGGCTATATCAGGTATTCTTATCATCATAGTAAGCTGACCTGGACCAAAGGACTATATCAGGTATTCTTATCATCATAGTAAACTGACCTGGACCAAAGGGCTATATCAGGTATTCTTATCATCATAGTAAACTGACCTGGACCAAAGGACTATATCAGGTATTCTTATCATCATAGTAAACTGACCTGGACCAAAGGGCTATATCAGGTATTCTTATCATCATAGTAAGCTGACCTGGACCAAAGGACTATATCAGGTATTCTTATCATCATAGTAAACTGACCTGGACCAAAGGGCTATATCAGGTATTCTTATCATCATAGTAAACTGACCTGGACCAAAGGACTATATCAGGTATTCTTATCATCATAGTAAACTGACCTGGACCAAAGGGCTATATCAGGTATTCTTATCATCATAGTAAGCTGACCTGGACCAAAGGGCTATATCAGGTATTCTTATCATCATAGTAAGCTGACCTGGACCAAAGGACTATATCGGGTATTCTTATCATCATAGTAAGCTGACCTGGACCAAAGGGCTATATCGGGTATTCTTATCATCATAGTAAGCTGACCTGGACCAAAGGGCTATATCAGGTATTCTTATCATCATAGTAAGCTGACCTGGACCAAAGGGCTATATCAGGTATTCTTATCATCATAGTAAACTGACCTGGACCAAAGGGCTATATCAGGTATTCTTATCATCATAGTAAACTGACCTGGACCAAAGGACTATATCAGGTATTCTTATCATCATAGTAAGCTGACCTGGACCAAAGGGCTATATCAGGTATTCTTATCATCATAGTAAGCTGACCTGGACCAAAGGGCTATATCAGGTATTCTTATCATCATAGTAAGCTGACCTGGACCAAAGGGCTATATCAGGTATTCTTATCATCATAGTAAACTGACCTGGACCAAAGGACTATATCAGGTATTCTTATCATCATAGTAAACTGACCTGGACCAAAGGGCTATATCAGGTATTCTTATCATCATAGTAAGCTGACCTGGACCAAAGGGCTATATCAGGTATTCTTATCATCATAGTAAACTGACCTGGACCAAAGGGCTATATCAGGTATTCTTATCATCATAGTAAGCTGACCTGGACCAAAGGGCTATATCAGGTATTCTTATCATCATAGTAATCTGACCTGGACCAAAGGACTATATCAGGTATTCTTATCATCATAGTAAACTGACCTGGACCAAAGGGCTATATCAGGTATTCTTATCATCATAGTAAGCTGACCTGGACCAAAGGGCTATATCAGGTATTCTTATCATCATAGTAAGCTGACCTGGACCAAAGGGCTATATCAGGTATTCTTATCATCATAGTAAACTGACCTGGACCAAAGGACTATATCAGGTATTCTTATCATCATAGTAAACTGACCTGGACCAAAGGGCTATATCAGGTATTCTTATCATCATAGTAAGCTGACCTGGACCAAAGGGCTATATCAGGTATTCTTATCATCATAGTAAGCTGACCTGGACCAAAGGGCTATATCAGGTATTCTTATCATCATAGTAAACTGACCTGGACCAAAGGACTATATCAGGTATTCTTATCATCATAGTAAACTGACCTGGACCAAAGGGCTATATCAGGTATTCTTATCATCATAGTAAACTGACCTGGACCAAAGGACTATATCAGGTATTCTTATCATCATAGTAAACTGACCTGGACCAAAGGGCTATATCAGGTATTCTTATCATCATAGTAAGCTGACCTGGACCAAAGGACTATATCAGGTATTCTTATCATCATAGTAAACTGACCTGGACCAAAGGGCTATATCAGGTATTCTTATCATCATAGTAAACTGACCTGGACCAAAGGACTATATCAGGTATTCTTATCATCATAGTAAACTGACCTGGACCAAAGGGCTATATCAGGTATTCTTATCATCATAGTAAGCTGACCTGGACCAAAGGACTATATCAGGTATTCTTATCATCATAGTAAACTGACCTGGACCAAAGGACTATATCAGGTATTCTTATCATCATAGTAAGCTGACCTGGACCAAAGGGCTATATCAGGTATTCTTATCATCATAGTAAACTGACCTGGACCAAAGGGCTATATCAGGTATTCTTATCATCATAGTAAACTGACCTGGACCAAAGGGCTATATCAGGTATTCTTATCATCATAGTAAGCTGACCTGGACCAAAGGGCTATATCAGGTATTCTTATCATCATAGTAAGCTGACCTGGACCAAAGGGCTATATCAGGTATTTTTATCATCATAGTAAACTGACCTGGACCAAAGGACTATATCAGGTATTCTTATCATCATAGTAAACTGACCTGGACCAAAGGGCTATATCAGGTATTCTTATCATCATAGTAAGCTGACCTGGACCAAAGGGCTATATCAGGTATTTTTATCATCATAGTAAACTGACCTGGACCAAAGGACTATATCAGGTATTCTTATCATCATAGTAAACTGACCTGGACCAAAGGACTATATCAGGTATTCTTATCATCATAGTAAGCTGACCTGGACCAAAGGGCTATATCAGGTATTTTTATCATCATAGTAAACTGACCTGGACCAAAGGACTATATCAGGTATTCTTATCATCATAGTAAACTGACCTGGACCAAAGGGCTATATCAGGTATTCTTATCATCATAGTAAGCTGACCTGGACCAAAGGGCTATATCAGGTATTCTTATCATCATAGTAAACTGACCTGGACCAAAGGACTATATCAGGTATTCTTATCATCATAGTAAGCTGACCTGGACCAAAGGGCTATATCAGGTATTCTTATCATCATAGTAAGCTGACCTGGACCAAAGGGCTATATCAGGTATTCTTATCATCATAGTAAGCTGACCTGGACCAAAGGGCTATATCAGGTATTCTTATCATCATAGTAAGCTGACCTGGACCAAAGGGCTATATCAGGTATTCTTATCATCATAGTAAACTGACCTGGACCAAAGGACTATATCAGGTATTCTTATCATCATAGTAAGCTGACCTGGACCAAAGGGCTATATCAGGTATTCTTATCATCATAGTAAACTGACCTGGACCAAAGGACTATATCAGGTATTCTTATCATCATAGTAAGCTGACCTGGACCAAAGGGCTATATCAGGTATTCTTATCATCATAGTAAGCTGACCTGGACCAAAGGGCTATATCAGGTATTCTTATCATCATAGTAGACTGACCTGGACCAAAGGGCTATATCAGGTATTCTTATCATCATAGTAAGCTGACCTGGACCAAAGGGCTATATCAGGTATTCTTATCATCATAGTAAGCTGACCTGGACCAAAGGGCTATATCAGGTATTCTTATCATCATAGTAAACTGACCTGGACCAAAGGACTATATCAGGTATTCTTATCATCATAGTAAGCTGACCTGGACCAAAGGGCTATATCAGGTATTCTTATCATCATAGTAAGCTGACCTGGACCAAAGGGCTATATCAGGTATTCTTATCATCATAGTAAACTGACCTGGACCAAAGGACTATATCAGGTATTCTTATCATCATAGTAAACTGACCTGGACCAAAGGGCTATATCAGGTATTCTTATCATCATAGTAAGCTGACCTGGACCAAAGGGCTATATCAGGTATTCTTATCATCATAGTAAGCTGACCTGGACCAAAGGGCTATATCAGGTATTCTTATCATCATAGTAAGCTGACCTGGACCAAAGGGCTATATCAGGTATTCTTATCATCATAGTAAGCTGACCTGGACCAAAGGGCTATATCAGGTATTCTTATCATCATAGTAAGCTGACCTGGACCAAAGGGCTATATCAGGTATTCTTATCATCATAGTAAGCTGACCTGGACCAAAGGGCTATATCAGGTATTTTTATCAGTTTTTGTCTGTCATCTGTAAACTTTTCAGTTTTATCTTTTTCCAACAAACCACTAGAATAAATGGAACCAAACTCGGCAGAAGTGCTACATGGTTGGTCCTCAACAATGGAACCAAACTCGACAGAAGTGCTACATGGTTGGTCCTCGATAATGGAACCAAACTCGGCAGAAGTGCTACATGGTTGGTCCTCGATAATGGAACCAAACTCGGCAGAAGTGCTACATGGTTGGTCCTCGGCAATGAAACCAAACTCGGCAGAAGTGCTACATGGTTGGTCCTTGACAATGGAACCAAACTCGTCAGAAGTGCTACAAGGTTGGTCCTCGAGAATGGAACCAAACTCGGCAGAAGTGCTAGATGGTTGGTCCTCAACATTTATATCATTTTTATTCCATTTGGAAATTCAGTATTGCTTGAAGGGTCAGTTATGCTCTCTGATTGGCTGTAATTTCATATCTCTTCTCCGACACCACTTATGTGATGGAAATGTTGCATGGTAGGAATGTTCCTTACATTTCCCTCTATAAAGTTTATTTTATTTGGTGATTGAAAATCCAAGAAGGCTGCCAGTGCAAAATAAAGTTTTATCATAAAACCATATGTTAGTAGAATCAACATTAAAAAAAAACAATGTCCAATTTTTATATCTTTAGATTAAAAATATATTTCCTATGTGAGTATGTCCATCACATATAGAGAAAATAGATTAGTACTTTAGCTGATTGGTCACATATTTCATTTGAATATATATATATCATCTCGGGATTTGAGAGTTTTCCTTAGAACTAACATGAACAGAGAAAGATAACTGAAGAAATCCAAGTTGGCCGACATTGGAATATGAATTAAAACTTCACTTAGTTGCACCCAAACAGTGTATGAATAACCAGGTGAGCAATACAGGCTATGACAAGCCTCTGGTTAGTAACAGCTAAAAATCAAAGCTTTTTTATATGCCCGTCTTTGATGTATTTATTATGGTATACTACTGATCATGTCTTTCTGTGGATTTGATTAACTTTTAAAGTGGACTTTTATGTGATAGAGTTTGTCAATGACTTGCAGTAGTCAGTGGTTTCCTTATCAATTTTTATGACAGCAATGTTTGGTTGTATTATGTTATGGTTCCATCTACAGACACAATGGGTTCTGTGCAATAACTTTTGTTCTAGCTGACCAATCATTCTGACATTTGAACATGATGACCTTTATCACAGAATAAAGGTTGGGATCAAACTGGGGGATTGTAACCTTATCAATTTCAAAGCAATGCACACATGCCAAAAAGTTGTTTATCTGTTTTTGATGAAGCTATTTATAATGAATTCCTTAGGAAATTTCATTTAGAAAATGTGTAGCATTATTATGTGACTAATGTCATTACCATTTTTGATGTAAAATTAGCCGAAAACGAGGAATTTTTAATTTTTCATCCAACGTGTATGTGTTTTTTGTGTGCAAAATCTTCATCTTTAAGGGCCATTAACCACAGGATAATGTGTCTAATGTGGACCTTTTTTCAATGGCCTAGCACATTAAAGAATCTGGTTGGCATGCTCACCTCGAGTGTGGTAGATTGTGGGTTCGAGTCCCGATCGGGTCAAACCAAAGACTATAAAATTGGTATTTGTTGCTTGTCCGCTAAGCACGCAGCATTAAGGAGAAAGAGCAAAGACTGGTTGGCTCGGAATCATTAGAATGTGTCTGATTGGGGCGACATGTCTATTCGTGAACTGTTGTTTCAGTGAGCTAGCATTATAAAAATCCAACTCAGCGTGTTGGTCTAGTACAAAGCCGACCTCATCATCATCTCATTGAAAAATATCTTGTTCTCATCATGATATAGCTAAAACATTGCTGAGTTAGCATTAAACAACAATCACTCATTCACTCAATATGGAATCAGCTTAGTTTATTCCTGTAAAAACAGACATTGTCATTGTCTCATCAAAAGGTCCAACAACTTTAAACAACATTGATTCACTCCATTATTTGAAGGTCTGGTGTAGAAGTATAATATAGAGAGTGGCTTCTAATTGATGACACAAGTATAGTTTTATCATAAAAATATTATAAAATTAAATAACATCATATAAAAATCATAGAAAATATGATAAATTACTACTGGTACTTTATCTTAATATCAGTAGTATTAATTATTATTGGTCTCCTTAGATTTAATTTATCTGAAAATTGTTCTGTACACTGTTGTATAGGAACTGTGTGGTCAGTAGATGTTGTTCTCTGGTCTCATCATACCGGTATTAATTGCAATTTGGAGAGTGCAATCCATGTGTCATTCACTTCTTGTGAAGAGCTTCTCTGGACACTGAATTTTTATAACTGACATATATAATATATCTGTAAATGTTATCGTCTATGAGCCTGTTCTATCAACCATGAGATACCATCCACAACACCTTCAAGATTGTCATTGATCCAGCACTCCCTTACCTAAAAACACAAATAATACTCAATGGTTATATATACAAGATAATATTGTGGATGCTTTTATATTTGGTGGAATCAAATCAAGTGGATTGGTGGAAAATAAGATGGTTAGTATTTTACTCCTTACTTGACCCTGGTGGAGCATTTTTTTTGTTGGGTTCGTGTTGCTCAATCTTTGTTTTCTGACTGTGTAGTGTTTTGTTGTCCTTTTGTCCTTTTTATTTTGACCATTGTATTGTCTGTCCATAGATTTACAGATTCTGATTACCCCTTTGTGTATTTTATTTTGACCATTGTATTGTCTGTCCATAGATTTACAGCTTCTGATTACCCCTTTGTGTATTTTATTTTGACCATTGTATTGTCTGTCCATAGATTTACAGATTCTGATTACCCCTTTGTGTATTTTATTTTGACCATTGTATTGTCTGTCCATAGATTTACAGATTCTGATTACCCCTTTGTGTATTTTATTTTGGCCATTGTATTGTCTGTCCATAGATTTACAGATTCTGATTACCCCTTTGTGTATTTTATTTTGACCATTGTATTGTCTGTCCATAGATTTACAGCTTCTGATTACCCCTTTGTGTATTTTATTTTGGCCATTGTATTGTCTGTCCATAGATTTACAGATTCTGATTACCCCTTTGTGTATTTTATTTTGGCCATTGTATTGTCTGTCCATAGATTTACAGATTCTGATTACCCCTTTGTGTATTTTATTTTGGCCATTGTATTGTCTGTCCATAGATTTACAGATTCTGATTACCCCTTTGTGTATTTTATTTTGACCATTGTATTGTCTGTCCATAGATTTACAGATTCTGATTACCCCTTTGTGTATTTTATTTTGACCATTGTATTGTCTGTCCATAGATTTACAGCTTCTGATTACCCCTTTGTGTATTTTATTTTGACCATTGTATTGTCTGTCCATAGATTTACAGCTTCTGATTACCCCTTTGTGTATTTTATTTTGACCATTGTATTGTCTGTCCATAGATTTACAGATTCTGATTACCCCTTTGTGTATTTTATTTTGGCCATTGTATTGTCTGTCCATAGATTTACAGATTCTGATTACCCCTTTGTGTATTTTATTTTGGCCATTGTATTGTCTCCATAGATTTACAGCTTCTGATTACCCCTTTGTGTATTTTATTTTGACCATTGTATTGTCTGTCCATAGATTTACAGATTCTGATTACCCCTTTGTGTATTTTATTTTGGCCATTGGATTGTCTGTCCATAGATTTACAGATTCTGATTACCCCTTTGTGTATTTTATTTTGGCCATTGTATTGTCTGTCCATAGATTTACAGATTCTGATTACCCCTTTGTGTATTTTATTTTGGCTATTGTATTGTCTGTCCATAGATTTACAGATTCTGATTACCCCTTTGTGTATTTTATTTTGGCCATTGTATTGTCTGTCCATAGATTTACAGATTCTGATTACCCCTTTGTGTATTTTATTTTGGCCATTGTATTGTCTGTCCATAGATTTACAGATTCTGATTACCCCTTTGTGTATTTTATTTTGGCCATTGGATTGTCTGTCCATAGATTTACAGATTCTGATTACCCCTTTGTGTATTTTATTTTGGCCATTGTATTGTCTGTCCATAGATTTACAGATTCTGATTACCCCTTTGTGTATTTTATTTTGGCTATTGTATTGTCTGTCCATAGATTTACAGATTCTGATTACCCCTTTGTGTATTTTATTTTGGCCATTGTATTGTCTGTCCATAGATTTACAGATTCTGATTACCCCTTTGTGTATTTTATTTTGGCCATTGTATTGTCTGTCCATAGATTTACAGATTCTGATTACCCCTTTGTGTATTTTATTTTGGCCATTGTATTATCTGTCCATAGATTTACAGCTTCTGATTACCACTTTGTGTATTTTATTTTGGCCATTGTATTGTCTGTCCATAGATTTACAGATTCTGATTACCCCTTTGTGTATTTTATTTTGACCATTGTATTGTCTGTCCATAGATTTACAGATTCTGATTACCCCTTTGTGTATTTTATTTTGACCATTGTATTGTCTGTCCATAGATTTACAGATTCTGATTACCCCTTTGTGTATTTTATTTTGGCCATTGTATTGTCTGTCCATAGATTTACAGATTCTGATTACCCCTTTGTGTATTTTATTTTGGCCATTGTATTGTCTGTCCATAGATTTACAGCTTCTGATTACCCCTTTGTGTATTTTATTTTGGCCATTGTATTGTCTGTCCATAGATTTACAGATTCTGATTACCCCTTTGTGTATTTTATTTTGACCATTGTATTGTCTGTCCATAGATTTACAGCTTCTGATTACCCCTTTGTGTATTTTATTTTGACCATTGTATTGTCTGTCCATAGATTTACAGATTCTGATTACCCCTTTGTGTATTTTATTTTGACCATTGTATTGTCTGTCCATAGATTTACAGCTTCTGATTACCCCTTTGTGTATTTTATTTTGACCATTGTATTGTCTGTCCATAGATTTACAGCTTCTGATTACCCCTTTGTGTATTTTATTTTGACCATTGTATTGTCTGTCCATAGATTTACAGATTCTGATTACCCCTTTGTGTATTTTATTTTGGCCATTGTATTGTCTGTCCATAGATTTACAGATTCTGATTACCCCTTTGTGTATTTTATTTTGACCATTGTATTGTCTGTCCATAGATTTACAGCTTCTGATTACCCCTTTGTGTATTTTATTTTGGCCATTGTATTGTCTGTCCATAGATTTACAGATTCTGATTACCCCTTTGTGTATTTTATTTTGGCCATTGTATTGTCTGTCCATAGATTTACAGATTCTGATTACCCCTTTGTGTATTTTATTTTGGCCATTGTATTGTCTGTCCATAGATTTACAGATTCTGATTACCCCTTTGTGTATTTTATTTTGACCATTGTATTGTCTGTCCATAGATTTACAGCTTCTGATTACCCCTTTGTGTATTTTATTTTGACCATTGTATTGTCTGTCCATAGATTTACAGATTCTGATTACCCCTTTGTGTATTTTATTTTGGCCATTGTATTGTCTGTCCATAGATTTACAGATTCTGATTACCCCTTTGTGTATTTTATTTTGGCCATTGTATTGTCTCCATAGATTTACAGCTTCTGATTACCCCTTTGTGTATTTTATTTTGACCATTGTATTGTCTGTCCATAGATTTACAGATTCTGATTACCCCTTTGTGTATTTTATTTTGGCCATTGGATTGTCTGTCCATAGATTTACAGATTCTGATTACCCCTTTGTGTATTTTATTTTGGCCATTGTATTGTCTGTCCATAGATTTACAGATTCTGATTACCCCTTTGTGTATTTTATTTTGGCCATTGTATTGTCTGTCCATAGATTTACAGATTCTGATTACCCCTTTGTGTATTTTATTTTGGCCATTGTATTGTCTGTCCATAGATTTACAGCTTCTGATTACCCCTTTGTGTATTTTATTTTGGCCATTGTATTGTCTGTCCATAGATTTACAGATTCTGATTACCCCTTTGTGTATTTTATTTTGACCATTGTATTGTCTGTCCATAGATTTACAGATTCTGATTACCCCTTTGTGTATTTTATTTTGACCATTGTATTGTCTGTCCATAGATTTACAGATTCTGATTACCCCTTTGTGTATTTTATTTTGGCCATTGTATTGTCTGTCCATTGATTTACAGATTCTGATTACCCCTTTGTGTATTTTATTTTGGCCATTGTATTGTCTGTCCATAGATTTACAGATTCTGATTACCCCTTTGTGTATTTTATTTTGGCCATTGTATTGTCTGTCCATAGATTTACAGATTCTGATTACCACTTTGTGTATTTTATTTTGGCCATTGTATTGTCTGTCCATAGATTTACAGCTTCCGATTACTCCTTTGTGTATTTTATTTTGGCCATTGTATTGTCTGTCCATAGATTTACAGATTCTGATTACCCCTTTGTGTATTTTATTTTGGCCATTGTATTGTCTGTCCATAGATTTACAGATTCTGATTACCCCTTTGTGTATTTTATTTTGGCCATTGTATTGTCTGTCCATAGATTTACAGATTCTGATTACCCCTTTGTGTATTTTATTTTGGCCATTGTATTGTCTGTCCATAGATTTACAGCTTCTGATTACCCCTTTGTGTATTTTATTTTGGCCATTGTATTGTCTGTCCATAGATTTACAGCTTCTGATTACCCCTTTGTGTATTTTATTTTGACCATTGTATTGTCTGTCCATAGATTTACAGATTCTGATTACCCCTTTGTGTATTTTATTTTGGCCATTGTATTGTCTGTCCATAGATTTACAGATTCTGATTACCACTTTGTGTATTTTATTTTGGCCATTGTATTGTCTGTCCATAGATTTACAGCTTCTGATTACCCCTTTGTGTATTTTATTTTGGCCATTGTATTGTCTGTCCATAGATTTACAGATTCTGATTACCCCTTTGTGTATTTTATTTTGACCATTGTATTGTCTGTCCATAGATTTACAGATTCTGATTACCCCTTTGTGTATTTTATTTTGACCATTGTATTGTCTGTCCATAGATTTACAGATTCTGATTACCCCTTTGTGTATTTTATTTTGGCCATTGTATTGTCTGTCCATTGATTTACAGATTCTGATTACCCCTTTGTGTATTTTATTTTGGCCATTGTATTGTCTGTCCATAGATTTACAGATTCTGATTACCCCTTTGTGTATTTTATTTTGGCCATTGTATTGTCTGTCCATAGATTTACAGATTCTGATTACCACTTTGTGTATTTTATTTTGGCCATTGTATTGTCTGTCCATAGATTTACAGCTTCCGATTACTCCTTTGTGTATTTTATTTTGGCCATTGTATTGTCTGTCCATAGATTTACAGATTCTGATTACCCCTTTGTGTATTTTATTTTGGCCATTGTATTGTCTGTCCATAGATTTACAGATTCTGATTACCCCTTTGTGTATTTTATTTTGGCCATTGTATTGTCTGTCCATAGATTTACAGATTCTGATTACCCCTTTGTGTATTTTATTTTGGCCATTGTATTGTCTGTCCATAGATTTACAGCTTCTGATTACCCCTTTGTGTATTTTATTTTGGCCATTGTATTGTCTGTCCATAGATTTACAGCTTCTGATTACCCCTTTGTGTATTTTATTTTGACCATTGTATTGTCTGTCCATAGATTTACAGATTCTGATTACCCCTTTGTGTATTTTATTTTGGCCATTGTATTGTCTGTCCATAGATTTACAGATTCTGATTACCACTTTGTGTATTTTATTTTGGCCATTGTATTGTCTGTCCATAGATTTACAGCTTCTGATTACTCCTTTGTGTATTTTATTTTGGCCATTGTATTGTCTGTCCATAGATTTACAGATTCTGATTACCCCTTTGTGTATTTTATTTTGACCATTGTATTGTCTGTCCATAGATTTACAGATTCTGATTACCCCCTTGTGTATTTTATTTTGGCCATTGTATTGTCTGTCCATAGATTTACAGATTCTGATTACCCCTTTGTGTATTTTATTTTGGCCATTGTATTGTCTGTCCATAGATTTACAGCTTCTGATTACCCCTTTGTGTATTTTATTTTGGCCATTGTATTGTCTGTCCATAGATTTACAGCTTCTGATTAACCCTTTGTGTATTTTATTTTGACCATTGTATTGTCTGTCCATAGATTTACAGATTCTGATTACCCCTTTGTGTATTTTATTTTGGCCATTGTATTGTCTGTCCATAGATTTACAGATTCTGATTACCCCTTTGTGTATTTTATTTTGGCCATTGTATTGTCTGTCCATAGATTTACAGATTCTGATTACCCCTTTGTGTATTTTATTTTGGCAATTGTATTGTCTGTCCATAGATTTACAGATTCTGATTACCCCTTTGTGTATTTTATTTTGGCCATTGTATTGTCTGTCCATAGATTTACAGCTTCTGATTACCCCTTTGTGTATTTTATTTTGGCCATTGTATTGTCTGTCCATAGATTTACAGCTTCTGATTACCCCTTTGTGTATTTTATTTTGACCATTGTATTGTCTGTCCATAGATTTACAGATTCTGATTACCCCTTTGTGTATTTTATTTTGGCCATTGTATTGTCTGTCCATAGATTTACAGATTCTGATTACCCCTTTGTGTATTTTATTTTGGCCATTGTATTGTCTGTCCATAGATTTACAGATTCTGATTACCCCTTTGTGTATTTTATTTTGGCCATTGTATTGTCTGTCCATAGATTTACAGCTTCTGATTACCTCTTTGTGTATTTTATTTTGGCCATTGTATTGTCTGTCCATAGATTTACAGCTTCTGATTACCCCTTTGTGTATTTTATTTTGACCATTGTATTGTCTGTCCATAGATTTACAGATTCTGATTACCCCTTTGTGTATTTTATTTTGGCCATTGTATTGTCTGTCCATAGATTTACAGCTTCTGATTACCCCTTTGTGTATTTTATTTTGGCCATTGTATTGTCTGTCCATAGATTTACAGCTTCTGATTACCCCTTTGTGTATTTTATTTTGACCATTGTATTGTCTGTCCATTGATTTACAGCTTCTGATTACCCCTTTGTGTATTTTATTTTGACCATTGTATTGTCTGTCCATAGATTTACAGCTTCTGATTACCCCTTTGTGTATTTTATTTTGGCCATTGTATTGTCTGTCCATAGATTTACAGATTCTGATTACCCCTTTGTGTATTTTATTTTGACCATTGTATTGTCTGTCCATTGATTTACAGCTTCTGATTACCCCTTTGTGTATTTTATTTTGGCCATTGTATTGTCTGTCCATAGATTTACAGCTTCTGATTACCCCTTTGTGTATTTTATTTTGACCATTGTATTGTCTGTCCATAGATTTACAGCTTCTGATTACCCCTTTGTGTATTTTATTTTGACCATTGTATTGTCTGTCCATAGATTTACAGCTTCTGATTACCCCTTTGTGTATTTTATTTTGACCATTGTATTGTCTGTCCATAGATTTACAGCTTCTGATTACCCCTTTGTGTATTTTATTTTGGCCATTGTATTGTCTGTCCATAGATTCACAGCTTCTGATTACCCCTTTGTGTATTTTATTTTGGCCATTGGATTGTCTGTCCATAGATTTACAGCTTCTGATTACCCCTTTGTGTATTTTATTTTTTGCCATTGTATTGTCTGTCCATAGATTTACAGATTCTGATTACCCCTTTGTGTATTTTATTTTGGCCATTGTATTGTCTGTCCATAGATTTACAGATTCTGATTACTCCTTTGTGTATTTTATTTTGGCCATTGTATTGTCTGTCCATAGATTTACAGATTCTGATTACCCCTTTGTGTATTTTATTTTGACCATTGTATTGTCTGTCCATAGATTTACAGATTCTGATTACCCCTTTGTGTATTTTATTTTGGCCATTGTATTGTCTGTCCATAGATTTACAGATTCTGATTACCACTTTGTGTATTTTATTTTGGCCATTGTATTGTCTGTCCATAGATTTACAGCTTCTGATTACTCCTTTGTGTATTTTATTTTGGCCATTGTATTGTCTGTCCATAGATTTACAGATTCTGATTACCCCTTTGTGTATTTTATTTTGACCATTGTATTGTCTGTCCATAGATTTACAGATTCTGATTACCCCTTTGTGTATTTTATTTTGGGCCATTGTATTGTCTGTCCATAGATTTACAGATTCTGATTACCCCTTTGTGTATTTTATTTTGGCCATTGTATTGTCTGTCCATAGATTTACAGCTTCTGATTACCCCTTTGTGTATTTTATTTTGGCCATTGTATTGTCTGTCCATAGATTTACAGCTTCTGATTAACCCTTTGTGTATTTTATTTTGACCATTGTATTGTCTGTCCATAGATTTACAGATTCTGATTACCCCTTTGTGTATTTTATTTTGGCCATTGTATTGTCTGTCCATAGATTTACAGATTCTGATTACCCCTTTGTGTATTTTATTTTGGCCATTGTATTGTCTGTCCATAGATTTACAGATTCTGATTACCCCTTTGTGTATTTTATTTTGGCAATTGTATTGTCTGTCCATAGATTTACAGATTCTGATTACCCCTTTGTGTATTTTATTTTGGCCATTGTATTGTCTGTCCATAGATTTACAGCTTCTGATTACCCCTTTGTGTATTTTATTTTGGCCATTGTATTGTCTGTCCATAGATTTACAGCTTCTGATTACCCCTTTGTGTATTTTATTTTGACCATTGTATTGTCTGTCCATAGATTTACAGATTCTGATTACCCCTTTGTGTATTTTATTTTGGCCATTGTATTGTCTGTCCATAGATTTACAGATTCTGATTACCCCTTTGTGTATTTTATTTTGGCCATTGTATTGTCTGTCCATAGATTTACAGATTCTGATTACCCCTTTGTGTATTTTATTTTGGCCATTGTATTGTCTGTCCATAGATTTACAGCTTCTGATTACCCCTTTGTGTATTTTATTTTGGCCATTGTATTGTCTGTCCATAGATTTACAGCTTCTGATTACCCCTTTGTGTATTTTATTTTGACCATTGTATTGTCTGTCCATAGATTTACAGATTCTGATTACCCCTTTGTGTATTTTATTTTGGCCATTGTATTGTCTGTCCATAGATTTACAGCTTCTGATTACCCCTTTGTGTATTTTATTTTGGCCATTGTATTGTCTGTCCATAGATTTACAGCTTCTGATTACCCCTTTGTGTATTTTATTTTGACCATTGTATTGTCTGTCCATTGATTTACAGCTTCTGATTACCCCTTTGTGTATTTTATTTTGGCCATTGTATTGTCTGTCCATAGATTTACAGCTTCTGATTACCCCTTTGTGTATTTTATTTTGGCCATTGTATTGTCTGTCCATAGATTTACAGCTTCTGATTACCCCTTTGTGTATTTTATTTTGGCCATTGTATTGTCTGTCCATAGATTTACAGATTCTGATTACCCCTTTGTGTATTTTATTTTGACCATTGTATTGTCTGTCCATAGATTTACAGCTTCTGATTACCCCTTTGTGTATTTTATTTTGACCATTGTATTGTCTGTCCATAGATTTACAGCTTCTGATTACCCCTTTGTGTATTTTATTTTGACCATTGTATTGTCTGTCCATAGATTTACAGCTTCTGATTACCCCTTTGTGTATTTTATTTTGACCATTGTATTGTCTGTCCATAGATTTACAGCTTCTGATTACCCCTTTGTGTATTTTATTTTGACCATTGTATTGTCTGTCCATAGATTTACAGCTTCTGATTACCCCTTTGTGTATTTTATTTTGACCATTGTATTGTCTGTCCATAGATTTACAGCTTCTGATTACCCCTTTGTGTATTTTATTTTGGCCATTGTATTGTCTGTCCATAGATTCACAGCTTCTGATTACCCCTTTGTGTATTTTATTTTGACCATTGTATTGTCTGTCCATAGATTTACAGCTTCTGATTACCCCTTTGTGTATTTTATTTTTTGCCATTGTATTGTCTGTCCATAGATTTACAGATTCTGATTACCCCTTTGTGTATTTTATTTTGGCCATTGTATTGTCTGTCCATAGATTTACAGATTCTGATTACCCCTTTGTGTATTTTATTTTGGCCATTGGATTGTCTGTACATTGATTTACAGATTCTGATTACTCCTTTGTGTATTTTATTTTGGCCATTGTATTGTCTGTCCATAGATTTACAGCTTCTGATTACCCCTTTGTGTATTTTATTTTGACCATTGTATTGTCTGTCCATAGATTTACAGCTTCTGATTACCCTTTTGTGTATTTTCGTAACTAGTATTTATATTTTTGGAACAGCAAATTAATCAAAGAATAATTGACTTTTCAATAAAACAATTAAAGTTCCCATTGAATAAACTCTACAAAGGGTCATAGGTATTGTATTTCTTCAAAGGGACACTTCATCTTTGAAAAAATCAAAATACCATGAGTAACTGATACACAGGAAAGGTTTTATTTCCTTTCAATAATTAAGGAAAATATGATCATATTAATTCTGAATATTTACCCGCCAAGGTCTGTTAAGTTTTCCTAACTGAAGAGCTTCTACCACATTTATACATGGAATTCTTGGACTATCTTTATTAGGAATACAGGACATGACAAGGACAGGAATGTGGGTATCTGACCAACGTTCTCTAATCATTGCTGATAGTTCATAGTTTTCATTAGCTTCTGAAAATAATAATAAAATTAAATTAAAACTTTGTCATTATAAATGCAAACCAAACTATCGAGAGATCCATGTATTGTATAAAAAACAGATACTTTATACTTTAAAAACATATCTCTTATCTATAGTTACCATATGTTTAATTGTCTTGAAAAATCAAGAGTAATGATTTACTGGTACTTTTACTTTTTTATCTGTTAAATTTATATATTAATAGCAATGAAATAGAAAAAAAGGGTCACAGGACATATAGTTTTTCAACTTTTACAAAAAAAAAAGCACTGTTAAAAAATGGATCTTTATTTGAATAATTGACAAATTTTCCTTCATCTTCTAATTGTATATCAAAATTCTAAAATATCTCCGAGTTAAGAAATCTATGGTCACTATGTGTCCATAAAACTAGTATATTATTGAAGTACCTTGGTACCAAGCCAGGAAAGTTTGTGTGTTAGATGTATCGATTTTGCCTCTTTCTACGATTTTCTGTTGTATTTTAGAACTATTCTGACAGTGTGATATTTTAGAACTATTCTGACAGTGTGGTATTTTAGAACTATTCTGACAGTGTGATATTTTAGAACTATTCTGACAGTGTGATATTTTAGAACTATTCTGACAGTGTGATATTTTAGAACTATTCTGACAGTGTGATATTTTAGAACTATTCTGACAGTGTGATATTTTAGAACTATTCTGACAGTGTGATATTTTAGAACTATTCTGACAGTGTGATATTTTAGAACTATTCTGACAGTGTGATATTTTAGAACTATTCTGACAGTGTGATATTTTAGAACTATTCTGACAGTGTGATATTTTAGAACTATTCTGACAGTGATATTTTAGAACTATTCTGACAGTGTGATATTTTAGAACTATTCTGACAGTGTGGTATTTTAGAACTATTCTGACAGTGTGATATTTTAGAACTGTTCAGACAGTGTGGTATTTTAGAACTATTCTGACAGTGTGGTATTTTAGAACTATTCTGACAGTGTGATATTTTAGAACTATTCTGACAGTGTGATATTTTAGAACTATTCTGACAGTGTGATATTTTAGAACTATTCTGACAGTGTGATATTTTAGAACTATTCTGACAGTGTGATATTTTAGAACTATTCTGACAGTGTGATATTTTAGAACTATTCTGACAGTGTGGTATTTTAGAACTATTCTGACAGTGTGATATTTTAGAACTATTCTGACAGTGTGATATTTTAGAACTATTCTGACAGTGTGATATTTTAGAACTATTCTGACAGTGTGATATTTTAGAACTATTCTGACAGTGTGATATTTTAGAACTATTCTGACAGTGTGATATTTTAGAACTATTCTGACAGTGTGATATTTTAGAACTATTCTGACAGTGTGATATTTTAGAACTATTCTGACAGTGTGATATTTTAGAACTATTCTGACAGTGTGATATTTTAGAACTATTCTGACAGTGATATTTTAGAACTATTCTGACAGTGTGATATTTTAGAACTATTCTGACAGTGTGGTATTTTAGAACTATTCTGACAGTGTGATATTTTAGAACTGTTCAGACAGTGTGGTATTTTAGAACTATTCTGACAGTGTGGTATTTTAGAACTATTCTGACAGTGTGATATTTTAGAACTATTCTGACAGTGTGGTATTTTAGAACTATTCTGACAGTGTGATATTTTAGAACTATTCTGACAGTGTGATATTTTAGAACTATTCTGACAGTGTGGTATTTTAGAACTATTCTGACAGTGTGATATTTTAGAACTATTCTGACAGTGTGATATTTTAGAACTATTCTGACAGTGTGATATTTTAGAACTATTCTGACAGTGTGGTATTTTAGAACTATTCTGACAGTGTGATATTTTAGAACTATTCTGACAGTGTGGTATTTTAGAACTATTCTGACAGTGTGATATTTTAGAACTGTTCAGACAGTGTGATATTTTAGAACTATTCTGACAGTGTGGTATTTTAGAACTATTCTGACAGTGTGATATTTTAGAACTATTCTGACAGTGTGGTATTTTAGAACTATTCTGACAGTGTGATATTTTAGAACTATTCTGACAGTGTAGTATTTTAGAACTATTCTGACAGTGTGATATTTTGGAACTATTCTGACAGTGTGGTATTTTAGAACTATTCTGACAGTGTGATATTTTAGAACTATTCTGACAGTGTGATATTTTAGAACTATTCTGACAGTGTGATATTTTAGAACTATTCTGACAGTGTGATATTTTAGAACTATTCTGACAGTGTGATATTTTAGAACTATTCTGACAGTGTGATATTTTAGAACTATTCTGACAGTGTGATATTTTAGAACTATTCTGACAGTGTGATATTTTAGAACTATTCTGACAGTGATATTTTAGAACTATTCTGACAGTGTGATATTTTAGAACTATTCTGACAGTGTGGTATTTTAGAACTATTCTGACAGTGTGATATTTTAGAACTGTTCAGACAGTGTGGTATTTTAGAACTGTTCAGACAGTGTGATATTTTAGAACTATTCTGACAGTGTGGTATTTTAGAACTATTCTGACAGTGTGATATTTTAGAACTATTCTGACAGTGTGGTATTTTAGAACTATTCTGACAGTGTGATATTTTAGAACTATTCTGACAGTGTGATATTTTAGAACTATTCTGACAGTGTGGTATTTTAGAACTATTCTGACAGTGTGATATTTTAGAACTATTCTGACAGTGTGGTATTTTAGAACTATTCTGACAGTGTGATATTTTAGAACTATTCTGACAGTGTGATATTTTAGAACTATTCTGACAGTGTGATATTTTAGAACTATTCTGACAGTGTGGTATTTTAGAACTATTCTGACAGTGTGATATTTTAGAACTATTCTGACAGTGTGGTATTTTAGAACTATTCTGACAGTGTGATATTTTAGAACTGTTCAGACAGTGTGATATTTTAGAACTATTCTGACAGTGTGGTATTTTAGAACTATTCTGACAGTGTGATATTTTAGAACTATTCTGACAGTGTGGTATTTTAGAACTATTCTGACAGTGTGATATTTTAGAACTATTCTGACAGTGTAGTATTTTAGAACTATTCTGACAGTGTGATATTTTAGAACTATTCTGACAGTGTGATATTTTAGAACTGTTCAGACAGTGTGGTATTTTAGAACTGTTCAGACAGTGTGATATTTTAGAACTATTCTGACAGTGTGGTATTTTAGAACTATTCTGACAGTGTGATATTTTAGAACTATTCTGACAGTGTGATATTTTAGAACTATTCTGACAGTGTGGTATTTTAGAACTATTCTGACAGTGTGATATTTTAGAACTATTCTGACAGTGTGGTATTTTAGAACTATTCTGACAGTGTGATATTTTAGAACTGTTCAGACAGTGTGATATTTTAGAACTATTCTGACAGTGTGGTATTTTAGAACTATTCTGACAGTGTGATATTTTAGAACTATTCTGACAGTGTGGTATTTTAGAACTATTCTGACAGTGTGATATTTTAGAACTATTCTGACAGTGTAGTATTTTAGAACTATTCTGACAGTGTGATATTTTAGAACTATTCTGACAGTGTGATATTTTAGAACTGTTCAGACAGTGTGGTATTTTAGAACTGTTCAGACAGTGTGATATTTTAGAACTATTCTGACAGTGTGGTATTTTAGAACTATTCTGACAGTGTGATATTTTAGAACTATTCTGACAGTGTGATATTTTAGAACTATTCTGACAGTGTGGTATTTTAGAACTATCCTGACAGTGTGGTATTTTAGAACTATTCTGACAGTGTGATATATTTTGTTTTTCATTTTATTCCATGTGTAGTAAAGCTGAACAATAAGAAGGGGTCAGTCCTCATATTGAAGTGTATAACTTGTTGACAAGGGATGAATCAACATCTTTATTTTATTTACAATACTTACTTAAATTATCAACTGAGGTAGAATCAACAACATAAACAAAGGCATCAACAGTTCTACAGAAATCTCTAACAGCAGGTTTTAATTCCACAGTTTCCTCCCCTTCTTCATCCTTTTTCACTTGAATCAAATTATTTCCGGTCACTCTGTTCCAGGATTTCTGTGAGCGTTGCTGTTTTGATGCTGAATATAACACTGATAACTGGAATGTTTGTCCATTAGGAAGTTTGTAACACCATCCTGAACCAACACCTGCAAGAAATTCTTCAAACTATAGGAAATTCATTGTGAAAGTCGGGACTGTCATGGTCGTGATATTATGATAGTTGAATTTAAAACTACTTATGCAATCAGTGCCTATCACCACTAAAACTGTGAGTTCGAATCCCATTCATGGGAAGATGTACTGGATACAACGTCATTATGTGATAAAGTTTGTCAGTGACTTGCGACAGGTCGGTTGTTTTCTCTGGGTACTCGGGTTTCTTCCACCAATAAAACTGACCGCCACATTATAACTGAAATATTGTTGAAAGTGGTATTAAACACCATAAACCAAACCATTGTGAAAATCACTAGTGAACAAATTTTGTCCAACAAATTTGATCAATTGTAAAATTGTCTGCTTGTATATTAAGCAACCACCATGATTTTTGTGTATGTTTTATGTTTCAATCAATCAGTAAAAAATAAATAAATATATGCAGGGGCGGATCCAGGATTCCAAGTTAGGGGGGGCACACTTAAAAAAAAGTGTGCTGAGCGGAGGTAGACGCGAAATTTTTTGGGGTATTTCGTGTGAAAAATCACGATTTTACGCCCCTGATATGTATAGTTGATTGTAAGAATCATGAAGATAGCTATAATTTACTTACAGAATCAAACATTTCGTTATTGAATATTTACCTTCAAACTGTCCAGACACAAGTCCTGTTCGTTCCATTTGTCGGTTGTCTTCATATAAAATTTTTCTGACAAGTCCACTAGTCAACTCTGATTCTAATCCTGGTCCAAACATGGCAATTTTTGGTGTCCATGACTTTTTAGGTAGGAATGATTTTAAAAAGTCTGTGAAACTGAAGACAGCATCGTTTTTGTGCATCATCTTGTTAACATATGGAGAACATTTTAGGTATCTGTAATTAACATACAGAGAACATTTTAGGTATCTGTAATTAACATACAGAGAACATTTTGGGTATCTGTAATTAACATACAGAGAACATTTTAGGTATCTGTAATTAACATACAGAGAATATTTTAGGTATATATACAATATGTTACAGAGGGAGATGAGATCTAGAACTCAGTACAGTAATCTCCTCTTGCAGGGTCACTCCCACCAAATACCATCCCTCTTATCTGACCAAATATCAGATGCATTTATATTAGATAGTAAAATACTACTAAACTGTTCCCTTCAAGAGAGGCCACCCTCTTATAAGGCCACTTTTTCATTGCAGAAAGGGTGTTCTTATAAGAGGGAGACAACTGCATATGTTAGTACATCTAATGATCATGTCCTCTTGGATGTGTTTTAACCAGATATAATTTGATGAAATGTACAAAACTTAATTTTCATTTAATAACCTATGACATATTCTTATTACCAATTAGTTTACTGATTCACAGAAATGTTACAATATGTATACAAAGTTTAAAAATAAATGTATTAGCACAATCACTTTTACTAGTCTAATTCTTATACAACTGTGTCTGTTTCCCAGAACAATTTCCCATCACATATTTTTCAAAAATAGAACACAGTAATTAAATAAATAAAATAAAAAACTGTTACTATACATACATTTCTTTATTTGACCAATCAGATTGAACTTCCTGGTATAATGCTGGGTTTGTTTGATGTCCAATCACATTCCAGCTTTTAACATCCCTCTCCATCAATTCTTTCCAAAGGATGTTGTATTCACTTACAAAATACCAGTCTCTACAAACACCACTGATTCTACTAAGATCTTGTGCACCCAAAAAGGAAAAGATGTGAAGTTTACAGTCTACCTACAAGAAGAAAATATACATTATGTATTGTGAACTATCACACCTTACCAAATCAACAGTATTTCTAAGATATACATGTACATATATGTGATTCAACAATGATATTCAAGTTCAGTAAGTTTAAATTTCCATCAGAGTTCTGGCTTAACACAACTGACACTTGACAGGACATGATTCCACACAGAAATATGTATGGTATTCAAGTCTAAAAGAAGTAGTCAAGCATTTTATACAACAATCTATTGCTGAGATGAGCTGTATTATGTACACCAGACTGGTGACACTTTTGAAAAGACAGTTTTACTTTCTAATCTGTGTCAGCATTTGTAACATCTGAATTTGAACAAAATTGTAGTATAAATGTGCCAACACAATCCAATAATATTTCACAAATTATGCTTATAAGAAAAGGCACACTACATTTGTATTAAGTCTATATTCTATGAATATGACATGTCATAAGTTGATGCTCAAGTCTATTCTGAAGTAGAAATTCTGAGATATGATAGGAAAGTAAAAGTATTAAAAGTCCAATAGGCCTTACCGGTAACTTGTGAAAAGCTGAGTCGGGTTGATAACAGTTGTCATCCTCTGCTGTCTTCTTCAAAGCCTTTTTGTTAAGGTACTGTTGTAAACCTCCTGCAACTATTGATATATCATTTGTGTCGCCCATTTGTTTCTTATATTTTTTCATTAATGTTTTAAAAGCAAAAACAACTGTTTTGTCAATATTTGCAGGTTCTTCTATTAATAATTGATCTTGTTTGAACTCGAATTCCACAGATTTATTACTTTCTGTACACTTTTCAGAACCGCAACTGTAATAATTGTGGCCAAAATACTGTGTTGAAGAAAAATCATAGGGAAGAATTTCCATTATTATTCTGTATACTCTCTGAATTAATGCCTGTCTTTACAAAATTTCTCACTATTTCCAAACTGAACATGACTACACTTTTTTTTGGTTTTATTGTAGAAAAAAAATAGTACACCTGTCAAAAGTTCCAACGTGTACAATGACAGCTATTTGTTTATATCCGCTTAGTGACGTGACCGGAAGATAGAACCGCTTCCGGGTCAAATTTTGAGTTCGGAACCGTCTCCGGTCCTTTTCAATTTCCGGTTACTGGATCAACATGGTGAACATTTTGATATCTTCATACAATCTATGTCATCGATAAACGAATACAAATAATTAAACCTTGATTTTTTAATATTTAGTACCATTATGCATAATGTTGAATGTGAAATAACAATTTCTTTCAATTGTCTCGTTGATTAAGGGTAAAATCTCGTTATTTGGTTCATGTTGATGTAATGAGAAATATTGTCTTTTATTTGTGATATTTAATTTATCTTTATTAACGTACAATTTAACATTGAAGGATACAAAGCACAACCTTCACACAAACTAAAAAAATGACTAATAAATGGGAGCACAACCTCGTAGCTGCGAAACATGTCTGATCAATTTGTTGTAATTGGCGTCTCGAGCGCGGTAGACACGGGAACTTCAGTCGTGCAATGTCCCAGTCCCTTCCTCTTACATTACTAAAAGGAAATGAACTTGGCTTCACATCCTACTCGTCTGTCCATTGCACATATTTCCAATGGAAAGACGAGTAGGGTAGAAGTTGATTAGTCGTTCAAAAAACGCCTTTGACTTGGTACTGAACCAAAAGTATTATTGTAAGTTTCAATTCAATTCAAAGCTTTATTTAGAGTCGATATAAATCATACATATAACACAAGCTCTAATGAGTTTCAGTAGGTAGTAATAATTCAGAATTTATTAATAATCTTGACCAAACATACAGTTTAGTCCAGTGCACCTCGCCTCTGGTCATATTTCTGAACCATCCATTGAAAATTATGTAAAAAATAAAACGGCTTCTGTGCATTGCAACTGCATCAGTGGCGTAATGGCTAGCGTGCTCGCCCCACCCCATACCTGAAGTGAACTTTTTAATGGTTGAGATCCCCACCCTTAAACCATATATATTTATGATTAGGGTGACTAGGCAAATTAAATGCCTTATAGCTCATGTCCTGGGAGGGGGTCATACCCCACCCCCTACCTGAAGTGAACTTTATAGTGGTTGAGATCCCCACCCCTAAACCATATATATTTATGATCAGGGTGAATGGACAAATTAAATGCCCCAAGAGTTGAGGACCGGGGTCATCCCCATCCCCTACCGGACGTTGTCTTGTAATAAACACTGAAGATATCAATATCAATTTAGTCTACAAGATGGACATAATTTAAGTGGCCCAGAAAGTTAATCCTAATAAAACAGCCATATTGGATCTTTTAGATGACCTGTATCAATAACATCTACCATGCTAGGCAAATCCCCATTGTGAGGAGTTCAGTTATACTATCTATCAATAAAATGCTCTCTAATAAAACACATATTTACATGTATCTTTACAGGAAAAGTTGGGTTCAAATGGCCCCTTGATTGTTTCTTTTGAGTTTTCACAACTCACCTAATCACAGATTCACCTTGATTGAATTTTTTTTTATCTACATTAGAACATACTGTTGCATATACAGATTTGGAATAATTCTGTAACAGTTGTAATTATCTGTTCTTTGACAAAAACAAATAAAAATACAGTATTGTTTTTCATGTTGTCAGAATTTTGATTAACATAGAATTTCCCCCACTTTTTAGACTAAAGGTACATCCAGTTTTGGTAAGCGGATCAACAAGACCCACACGCATGACCGGAGAACAGGCAGGAGAAATTATCATATACAGAAGAAAACAACTCCTGGACATTGTGAGTAGTTACAGTTAATTTTTTGCATGGAAACAATACACCAAAATGGCATTTGCTATTCAAATAAATAAAAGTTAATATATTCAACCCAACACAACAGGGAGTGCTGTTACAAGTCAACTGTCTGAAATCACTTTAACATTTCAAAACATCTTTCCATACAATTTAACACACAAAATTGGTACACAAAGTGGTCATAGTGGTTTACATTTACACAAATCAAATAACTGAGGCCAAAATAAAAAATAAGTTTGTTTCCCCTTACACGACCGACCCTGTCAAAATCGGCTGACTGAAAAAAAATTATTGGAAATTTGCAGTTACTTTTTTTTCTTTTCTTTTTTCGTTTCGCTGAAAATTCTGTGTTTTAGATTCGTTTCGATAAAAGATCGATATTTTCGCATTACCGAACACATCTTTGTCGTCAAAAAAAAAGGCCTACCTACCTACACACTTCCAAAATTGTGGGTCGGGTAAGGGGAAACAGAAATATTTTTAATTGTGGCCTGATGTTTTAAAAATCAAATGTTTTAGTCATTTTCAATTTAGCTCCAAAAAGGTGTTCTCTTTTCTCTTTTTTCTATATTTGTCATGTGGTCTGGGTTTATATGGAAACAAATACATGTTTGTCTTGGGTTTGAATCTTCTGTAATGGCAAAACAAAGTTAAAAATTCTGATAAAAATTTGCTGCAGTTTTATTTTTGCAGATGACGTTCAACTGTGAATGTATCACAGTATACAGTAAACAGAATTTGTAATGGACAATTCACAGGATTAACGAAATAATTAGTCTAAATATAACACAAAAATGAACACAGTCAACTAAAATGAAAAAAGCAAGTGTTTCCACTTTCTTTTGATTAATGCTTCAAAATTGATGAACAATTTTTTTTTAAATATTGGTGAAAATATCGTTGCCACTTCAGTGTGGGAAACCATTTTTTTCAAACACTCGCCAAAATGGCAAGTGGACTGAAACAAGTACTCGTCAAAATGAATTGGAGCTCGCCATGTTTGGAGAGTGACATTTTTTTAAACTCGCCAACAAATACCAAAAACACGTCCACATCGACCTACAATGCGTTTTAGCAAGAAATCACCTTGGTCAGAGTTTTTTCGCAGTGATATGTCATAAAATCACCGTAAAATGTCGGTGAAATCACGGTGAAACATTCACCGCGAAAATTTACAAATTAGGACCTAAATGTCGGTGAAATATTTTAATTGTCGGTGACAACACCGCGGCGAAAATCATACGTGTATACACGTACATGTAAGGGATGCCAGCATGGCATACATTTTATTTATAGGATATATGAGGCTGAGCACGCATCTTGTTTTGCATATATTATATAATCCAAGGATTTATATAGTAGTCCTACTATATAAATCCTTGTCCAATCCCAACATTTCGATTGGTTTATATCAGTGTTATTTGTTTTTTTCTCACAAGTTGATAATCACCTGTGTTTTATCAATGTACGGATGTGTCTATTTTTATCTAGTGCACACATTGAACTCGGTCACTAAAAGGTCAAATACACAGTTACCTGAGGCTGAGGGATTGATTTAAAAACACACCGAGAATGATTGAAAAGAAAAAAAATTGATGTAATTTTTTATCTAAAGCAAACATGCTTTTTCGTATTTGTATGTCGTTAATCCCCTTGCAAGCCACGTGTCGTTTTACCTTTAATAAAAGATCCATTTCTGATTTGTACACATATTTTTCACGTGAATGAGAATCTAGAAAGCTTTCCACATGCTATCGATCAAAGCGTGCTTTTGGGGATCTAGAAACTTTTGTAACAGGTGAACTAAGTCACGTGCCAAGTCGACATTAATTGAACACCCGAAAGCAAATTAACTCGGGATACCAAGCTTGCATTCAAAAGATCAAGTTTATTTTAATTAACAAAATAATACAACACAAGCTTATAAATGGTAATGATCACATAATACTAAATGTTTGTACCGGCATTGTTTTCTTAACATAATAGATTAAAACAAAAGCAAATATCAGAATTAAAGAACGAAAAATGATCACATAGCTTGCACACCTGAAAAAGAAAATAACTATTTGCTATGAATCATTCGTATTATCAAAAATGACAGTCTCAAGAACATACAAATGTACAAATAAAGGTTAATATCCCATTCCTTTATTTCGCGGCGTCTAATCGTCAATGTCAGCGTTTTATAGTAAATCACCGTGTTCGATTTTTCTCTGACATTTCGCGGTGTAAACACAGACTTTTTTTTTAATTTCTCCGACATTTTCTTGATTTCACCGACGTCGGACCCGAGTGATTTCTTGCTAAATCGCGCTGTGCGTGCTGTATACAAGGATGAAGTTTAAAAAATCTGGTATCCCTAGAAATAAATCTCGATAAAAATGACGATTTTGTTTACAGTATACCTTTATTTTGCTGTAGTTTATTTTTCTGAATAAGAAGACTGAAATCATCGATATTCTTGGTGTTATTTTTTTTTTAAATAAAGCAGTAACAGTATACAGGGTGTGCAATTCCGGGAAAAAAATGTTCAACATCCGAAAAAAATCATTACTCAATGATTGAAGTGTTAGCGAAAATCAGTTCAATATTGTATTGTATAATAAAATATATACTATAAGAAATGTATATTGAAAAAAAATCACAGGGTGGATCGTTTTACAATATAAAATTATTATCACAAAATATCTAAATATACATGTAGCTATTATATAGCTTTTCCATCAAACGCGAGCATGCGCACGAGGTTGTAGTAAACAATGGCGGTTGCATTACATCTCGCAATAAACGTAGAGAACAAGCTTTTTATACAAAATATACTGGAAAATAATTATCGATTTTGCTAAACTAGAATGTTCTACATTGTACACTTGAATTGGTCAATTAGGAACAAATAAAATAATCACCATGAGACAATCAACACAGGTGAACTTCAGTCGGCACTTTAATATCCTGATCAGCTGATTGAAAATTTACTGGACCAAGACGATCACATAATTTGTGTACTATTAATAAAATGTTGGATAAATGACACAGTTATCAGAAAATTTAACTGTTTGGGAGCTATGATATTTTAAAGCTGTAAACCAGTTATCGTGGCAAGCGTTTTCAAGTTTCTACTCGCCTTACAACTGTTACTCGCCACACGAAATTTCCACTCGCCAGCGAGCGGTCGTTTCCCACACTGCACTTGCTATTAGCAAGTTTCATTTTGAAATATTACATGGCTATGTTTTATATGTAGATAATTGGAGTGTAAAAGCAAAGAGGAGGAGAACAACAGGAACTGGCCGTATGAGGCATTTGAAAAAAGTATTTAGAAGATTTAGGTAATTATACTACTATTACCTTAAGTTATTTGTACATTGTAAACTATACATGTTGTGGCTGTATGATAGTTGGGTTAAATCTATTGATACAATCGGTGTCTTTCATCAGTTGTGAGTTTTATTCACATGTCAAGTTGTACTGGATATAACCTTTAGTGTCTGTGACATGCAACAGGGTTTTGTTTTTTCTGGTTCTCCCGTTTCCTCCACTAAGGCCAAATAAAAAAATATGTGTTTCCGATCGACCGACCGACCCTAAAATGTTACCGCCGACCCTAACATTTTTTATGCCAAAAAAAATAATAGAACGGCAAAATCCGGAAATTCGTCTCCGTTTCCGTGTTTGTTTCCGACTTCAACAATAGATGCTTGACTTGCGATATTGACGCTTTCTGATGAGCGTTTAATTGAAACGGATTTATTAAAGACCGGTTTCCTGTTTGAATTTTCTTCATTTCCTTGTACATTTGATCGATGTTTGGAACCAGTATTAATGATTCAGCAATCCTATAATGGAAGGGACGTCAACAGTCCTTTCCATATGGAAAGAGAAGTGCGACCACTCTTCAGAAATCCGAACTTTCAAAGCACTATCGCTGTCTACATCATTTGAAAAGTTGGAAAGCAATTAAAAAAAAAAACCTACCTACCGACCCTAATTTGGAAGACCATGCAATCGGAAACACACATATTTTTTTATTTGGCCTAATAAAACAACCTGCCATGCTATAACTACAATGTTGTTGAATGTGGCATTAACCACTTGTAACCCCTACTTAAAGGAGTGTCAAAATTGTAAACAATGTTTTTGATGGTAGTCTTCTAGTATTGCGATTCGAGTTCCTTTTTCTGCTTTTTACAAGATACATGTATTTAAGCTTGCGTTTGCAACTATTCTACGTCAAAATATTTCATATTCTGTCTGGTGTCTTGATCTGATGTAAGTATGTGTATATCATTATGATTTCTCAAACAAGTTTCATGTGACGGATCAAAAGTAAAGATGCCAAAAAGGGGGGTATTCTTAGCATGACGTCACATGCAATCATGTTTAATGGAATTTAATGATAATATAAAAAAGTATTCTAATGTGGTCGACTTGTACACATGCATGAAAAACTAATCTGTGTTTAATGTAAATATCTTTACTTTGTTTATCAAATCAGTCCTGTTTTTCTTTTTTTAACAGAAATGGTTTCCGTGAAGGAACAACACCAAAGCCAAGACGAAGGTCTGCAGCTGCCCCATCTGCCGTTGCCACAAAATAAAAAATAAAGTTCTTGTAAATAAAACTTTAATTCAGATTATTTCACAATGCCATGTTATTTCATAGTTGTATCATAACTTTCAAATGTTTGGTTAGTTTCATGTTGGTTTTTTAGCTCACCTGGCCATAGGCCATGTGAGCTTTTGTCATGGGTAAGCGTCTGTCGTCCGTCCGTCCGTTAGCTTTTCACATTTAAATCTTCTTCTCTGAAACCGCTGAACAGAAATCAGCCAAACTTGCCAGAAATGTTCACTGGATGGTCCTCTACCAGATTTGTGTTTTTGGTGCTGATTTGAAATCCAACATGGCTGCCAGGGTCCATAATGTGTTCTCATTGGCTGAAATTTTAAAAATCTTCTTGTCAGAAACCACTAAGTCAATTGAATTGTGACTTTGCAGGAATGATCATTGGGTGGTCCTGTACTAAACTTGTGAATCGTTTGCCGATCGGAAATTCAAGATGGCCACCATGACTCGACTTAGTTTAACATTGGACCCTATGGGAATTTCACATTTTCATCTTTTTTTCTGAAACCACAAAACAGATTTGAACCAAACTTGGCAGAAATGTTCATTGGATGGTCATATACAAGATTTTTGTTTTTGGCACTGATCGGAAATCCAACATGGCTGCCAGGGCCCATAATGTGTTCTGATTGGTTGAAATTTTAAAAATCTTCTTGTTAGAAACCACTGAGCCAATTGAATTGTGACTTTGCAGGAATGATCATTGGGTGGTCCTGTACTAAACTTGTGAATCGTTTGCCGATCGGAAATTCAAGATGGCTGCCATGACTCGACTTAGTTTAACATTGGACCCTATGGGAATTTCACATTTTCATCTTTTTTTCTGAAACCACAAAACAGATTTGAATCAAACTTGGCAGAAATGTTCATTGGATGGTCATATACAAGATTTTTGTTTTTGGCGCTGATCGGAAATCCAACATGGCTGCCAGGGCCTATAATGTGTTCTGATTGGTCGAAATTTTAAAAATCTTCTTGTTAGAAACCACTAAGCCAATTGAATTGTGGCTTTGCAGGAATGATCATTGGGTGGTCCTGTACTAAACTTGTGAATCATTTGCTGATCGGAAATTCAAGATGGCCACCATGACTCGACTTAATTTTAACATAGGACCCTATGGAAAAAATGTTTAAAAGTCTTCTCCTCTGAAACCAGTAAGTCAGTTTAAAGCAAACATGGGATGAATGGTCCTTAGGTGGTCAACTTTCAAAATTATGTCCTGTGACCCCGATCTCCATCCAAGATGGCAACCATCGGCGAACATAGTTTTAACATAGGACCCTATGGGAAATATATTTAAAAATCTTTTTCTCTGAAACCAGTAAGCCAATTTAAAGCATACATGGCATGGATGGTCCTTAAGTGGTCAATTTTCAAAATTGTGTCCAGTGACCCAGACCTCCATCCAAGATGTCCACCTTCAGCAGACATACTGTAGTTTTAGCATAGGACCCTATGGGAAAAAATGTTTTAAAATCTTCTCCTCTGAAACTAGTAAGCCAATATAGCAAACATGTCATCGATGGTCCTTAGGTGGTCAACTTCCAAAATTGTGTTCAGTGATCCCGATCTCGGTTCAAAATGGCCGCCGTCAGCAGACATAGTTTTAACATAGGACCCTATGGGAAAATTGTTTAAAAGTCTTCTCTTCTGAAACCAGTCAGCCAATTTAAAGCAAACATGGCATGGATGGTCCTTGGGTAGTATACTTTCAAAATTGTGTCCGGTGACCACGACCTCCATCCAAGATGGCTGCCATGAGCAGACATAGTTTTAACATAGAACCCTATGGCAGTATGGGATTTGAATAGTAACTTAGATGTATTCAGCATGCAGACATTCTTAAGAGGACTTGTTTATCGCTCACCTGAGCCTCTAGTTTGTTGTTATTATCGTCACCATAATGCAATGGTAAGATATGGAATTGATAGTATGTCGCCTATTAATATGAAAGCCAAAACATATTACAACTTGATGACCACTTGATTGCTTGAAATTTCTCTACAAATCTAAACTAAAAGGTTTAAGAAAGAATGACTCGAGATTATATTTATCATGTGTCTGTCCATCTACCATCATTGTCTTGTTATTATTTTTGTACCCATCTTTATATTAAATGTTAGTATTAGTACTTTTATCTTCCCTGTCTGTACATCTAGTTGTCTTGTGTAAACCACTAATAACTTGACTTTCTTGTGATGATGGACTATTTGATGTGATATCAGGCGGATCATTATTAATTGCTTCTATCTCTGGACAATTATATGAAAGTTGTAAATTTTTTGTTAACTAACCCGAGCCAGAGACTTGTGAGTTTTTCTGATGGAAAAATGTTCACTGTCTGTATGTCATAAACTTTTCACATTTTCAACTTCTTCAGAACCACTGCATGCCCAGTAGCCAAACCTATTATAAATGTTCATGTAGGCGTTCTAATAAAATTGAAAACAAAAAATACCTCACTGTCAGAACAGTTCCTGAATCTAATAGAAAAATACCTCACTGTCAGAACAGTTCCTGAATCTAATAGAAAAATACCTCACTGTCAGAACCATTCCTGAATCTAAAAGAAAAATACCTCGCTGTCAGAACAGTTCCTGAATCTAATAGAAAAATACCTCAGTCAGAACAGTTCCTGAATCTTAATAGAAAAATACCTCACTGTCAGAACAGTTCCTGAATCTAATAGAAAAATACCTCACTGTCGGAACAGTTCCTGAATCTAATAGAAAAATACCTCACTGTCAGAACAGTTCCTGAATCTAATAGAAAAATACCTCACTGTCAGAACAGTTCCTGAATCTAATAGAAAAATAGCTCACTGTCAGAACAGTTCCTGAATCTAATAGAAAAATAGCTCACTGTCAGAACAGTTCCTGAATCTAATAGAAAAATAGCTCACTGTCAGAACAGTTCCTGAATCTAATAGAAAAATACCTCACTGTCAAAACAGTTCCTGAATCTAATAGAAAAATACATCACTGTCAGAACAGTTCATGAATCTAATAGAAAAATACCTCACTGTTAACAGTTCCTGAATCTAATAGAAAAATACCTCACTGTCAAAACAGTTCCTGAATCTAATAGAAAAATAGCTCACTGTCAGAACAGTTCCTGAATCTAATAGAAAAATACCTCACTGTCAGAACAGTTCCTGAATCTAATAGAAAAATACCTCACTGTCGGAACAGTTCCTGAATCTAATAGAAAAATACCTCAGTCAGAACAGTTCCTGAATCTAATAGAATAATACCTCATTGTCAGAACAGTTCCTGAATCTAATAGAAAAATACCTCACTGTCAGAACAGTTCCTGAATCTAATAGAAAAATACCTCACTGTCAGAACAGTTCCTGAATCTAATAGAAAAATACCTCAGTCAGAACAGTTCCTGAATCTAATAGAATAATACCTCACTGTCAGAACAGTTCCTGAATCTAATAGAAAAATACCTCAGTCAGAACAGTTCCTGATTCTAATAGAAAAAAACCTCACTGTCAGAACAGTTCCTGAATCTAATAGAAAAATACCTCACTGTCAGAACAGTTCCTGAATCTAATAGAAAAATACCTCACTGTCAGAACAGTTCCTGAATCTAATAGAAAAATACCTCACTGTCAGAACAGTTCCTGAATCTAATAGAAAAATACCTCAGTCAAAACAGTTCCTGAATCTAATAGAAAAATACCTCAGTCAGAACAGTTCCTGAATCTAATAGAAAAATACCTCACTGTCAGAACAGTTCCTGAATCTAATAGAAAAATAGCTCACTGTCAGAACAGTTCCTGAATCTAATAGAAAAATAGCTCACTGTCAGAACAGTTCCTGAATCTAATAGAATAATACCTCACGGTCAGAACAGTTCCTGAATCTAATAGAAAAATACCTCACTGTCAGAACAGTTCCTGAATCTAATAGAAAAATAGCTCACTGTCAGAACAGTTCCTGAATCTAATAGAAAAATAGCTCACTGTCAGAACAGTTCCTGAATCTAATAGAAAAATACCTCACTGTCAGAACAGTTCCTGAATCTAATAGAAAAATACCTCAGTCAGAACAGTTCCTGAATCTAATAGAATAATACCTCACTGTCAGAACAGTTCCTGAATCTAATAGAAAAATACCTCACTGTCAGAACAGTTCCTGAATCTAATAGAAACATACCTCACTGTCAGAACAGTTCCTGAATCTAATAGAAAAATAGCTCACTGTCAGAACAGTTCCTGAATCTAATAGAAAAATACCTCACTGTCAGAACAGTTCCTGAATCTAATAGAAAAATACCTCACTGTCAGAACAGTTCCTGAATCTAATAGAAAAATACCTCAGTCAAAACAGTTCCTGAATCTAATAGAAAAATACCTCACTGTCAGAACAGTTCCTGAATCTAATAGAAAAATACCTCACTGTCAGAACAGTTCCTGAATCTAATAGAAAAATACCTCACTGTCAGAACAGTTCCTGAATCTAATAGAAAAATAGCTCACTGTCAGAACAGTTCCTGAATCTAATAGAAAAATACCTCACTGTCAGAACAGTTCCTGAATCTAATAGAAAAATACCTCAGTCAGAACAGTTCCTGAATCTAATAGAATAATACCTCACTGTCAGAACAGTTCCTGAATCTAATAGAAAAATACCTCACTGTCAGAACAGTTCCTGAATCTAATAGAAAAATACCTCACTGTCAGAACAGTTCCTGAATCTAATAGAAAAATACCTCACTGTCAGAACAGTCCCTGAATCTAATAGAAAAATACCTCAGTCAAAACAGTTCCTGAATCTAATAGAAAAATACCTCACTGTCAGAACAGTTCCTGAATCTAATAGAAAAATACCTCACTGTCAGAACAGTTCCTGAATCTAATAGAAAAATACCTCACTGTCAGAACAGTTCCTGAATCTAATAGAAAAATAGCTCACTGTCAGAACAGTTCCTGAATCTAATAGAAAAATACCTCACTGTCAGAACAGTTCCTGAATCTAATAGAAAAATACCTCAGTCAGAACAGTTCCTGAATCTAATAGAATAATACCTCACTGTCAGAACAGTTCCTGAATCTAATAGAAAAATACCTCACTGTCAGAACAGTTCCTGAATCTAATAGAAAAATACCTCACTGTCAGAACAGTTCCTGAATCTAATAGAAAAATAGCTCACTGTCAGAACAGTTCCTGAATCTAATAGAAAAATACCTCACTGTCAGAACAGTTCCTGAATCTAATAGAAAAATACCTCACTGTCAGAACAGTTCCTGAATCTAATAGAAAAATACCTCAGTCAAAACAGTTCCTGAATCTAATAGAAAAATACCTCACTGTCAGAACAGTTCCTGAATCTAATAGAAAAATAGCTCACTGTCAGAACAGTTCCTGAATCTAATAGAAAAATACCTCACTGTCAGAACAGTTCCTGAATCTAATAGAAAAATACCTCACTGTCAGAACAGTTCCTGAATCTAATAGAAAAATACCTCAGTCAAAACAGTTCCTGAATCTAATAGAAAAATACCTCACTGTCAGAACAGTTCCTGAATCTAATAGAAAAATACCTCACTGTCAGAACAGTTCCTGAATCTAATAGAAAAATACCTCACTGTCAGAACAGTTCCTGAATCTAAAAGAAAAATACCTCAGTCAGAACAGTTCCTGAATCTAATAGAATAATACCTCAGTCAGAACAGTTCCTGAATCTAATAGAAAAATACCTCACTGTCAGAACAGTTCCTGAATCTAATAGAAAAATACCTCACTGTCAGAACAGTTCCTGAATCTAATAGAAAAATACCTCACTGTCAGAACAGTTCCTGATTCGAACAAAAAAAACCCCTCACTGTCAGAACAGTTCCTGAATCTAATAGAAAAATACCTCAGTCAGAACAGTTCCTGAATCTAATAGAATAATACCTCACTGTCAGAACAGTTCCTGAATCTAATAGAAAAATACCTCACTGTCAGAACAGTTCCTGAATCTAATAGAAAAATACCTCACTGTCAGAACAGTTCCTGAATCTAATAGAAAAATAGCTCACTGTCAGAACAGTTCCTGAATCTAATAGAAAAATACCTCACTGTCAGAACAGTTCCTGAATCTAATAGAAAAATACCGCAATCAGAACATTTCCTGAATCTAATAGAAAAATACCTCAGTCAGGACAGTTCCTGAATCTAATAGAAAAATACCTCACTGTCAGAACAGTTCCTGAATCTAATAGAAAAATACCTCACTGTCAGAACAGTTCCTGAATCTAATAGAAAAATACCTCAGTCAGAACAGTTCCTGAATCTAACAGAAAAATACCTCACTGTTAGAACAGTTCCTGAATCTAATAGAAAAATACCTCACTGTTAGAACAGTTCCTGAATCTAATAGAAAAATACCTCACTGTTAGAACAGTTCCTGAATCTAATAGAAAAATACCTCACTGTTAGAACAGTTCCTGAATCTAATAGAAAAATACCTCACTGTTAGAACAGTTCCTGAATCTAATAGAAAAATAGCTCACTGTCAGAACAGTTCCTGAATCTAATAGAAAAATACCTCACTGTTAGAACAGTTCCTGAATCTAATAGAAAAATACCTCACTGTTAGAACAGTTCCTGAATCTAATAGAAAAATACCTCACTGTCAGAACAGTTCCTGAATCTAATAGAAAAATACCTCACTGTCAGAACAGTTCCTGAATCTAATAGAAAAATACCTCACTGTCAGAACAGTTCCTGAATCTAATAGAAAAATACCTCAGTCAGAACAGTTCCTGAATCTAACAGAAAAATACCTCACTGTTAGAACAGTTCCTGAATCTAATAGAAAAATACCTCACTGTTAGAACAGTTCCTGAATCTAATAGAAAAATACCTCACTGTTAGAACAGTTCCTGAATCTAATAGAAAAATACCTCACTGTTAGAACAGTTCCTGAATCTAATAGAAAAATACCTCACTGTTAGAACAGTTCCTGAATCTAATAGAAAAATACCTCACTGTTAGAACAGTTCCTGAATCTAATAGAAAAATAGCTCACTGTCAGAACAGTTCCTGAATCTAATAGAAAAATACCTCACTGTTAGAACAGTTCCTGAATCTAATAGAAAAATACCTCACTGTTAGAACAGTTCCTGAATCTAATAGAAAAATAGCTCACTGTCAGAACAGTTCCTGAATCTAATAGAAAAATACTTCACTGTCAGAACAGTTCCTGAATCTAATAGAAAAATACCTCACTGTCAGAACAGTTCCTGAATCTAATAGAAAAATACCTCAGTCAGAACAGTTCCTGAATCTAACAGAAAAATACCTCACTGTTAGAACAGTTCCTGAATCTAATAGAAAAATACCTCACTGTTAGAACAGTTCCTGAATCTAATAGAAAAATACCTCACTGTTAGAACAGTTCCTGAATCTAATAGAAAAATACCTCACTGTTAGAACAGTTCCTGAATCTAATAGAAAAATACCTCACTGTTAGAACAGTTCCTGAATCTAATAGAAAAATACCTCACTGTTAGAACAGTTCCTGAATCTAATAGAAAAATACCTCACTGTTAGAACAGTTCCTGAATCTAATAGAAAAATACCTCACTGTTAGAACAGTTCCTGAATCTAATAGAAAAATACCTCACTGTTAGAACAGTTCCTGAATCTAATAGAAAAATACCTCACTGTCAGAACAGTTCCTGAATCTAATAGAAAAATACCTCACTGTCAGAACAGTTCCTGAATCTAATAGAAAAATACCTCACTGTTAGAACAGTTCCTGAATCTAATAGAAAAATACCTCACTGTTAGAACAGTTCCTGAATCTAATAGAAAAATACCTCACTGTTAGAACAGTTCCTGAATCTAATAGAAAAATAGCTCACTGTCAGAACAGTTCCTGAATCTAATAGAAAAATACCTCACTGTTAGAACAGTTCCTGAATCTAATAGAAAAATACCTCACTGTTAGAACAGTTCCTGAATCTAATAGAAAAATAGCTCACTGTCAGAACAGTTCCTGAATCTAATAGAAAAATACCTCACTGTCAGAACAGTTCCTGAATCTAATAGAAAAATACCTCACTGTCAGAACAGTTCCTGAATCTAATAGAAAAATACCTCAGTCAGAACAGTTCCTGAATCTAACAGAAAAATACCTCACTGTTAGAACAGTTCCTGAATCTAATAGAAAAATACCTCACTGTTAGAACAGTTCCTGAATCTAATAGAAAAATACCTCACTGTTAGAACAGTTCCTGAATCTAATAGAAAAATACCTCACTGTTAGAACAGTTCCTGAATCTAATAGAAAAATACCTCACTGTTAGAACAGTTCCTGAATCTAATAGAAAAATACCTCACTGTCAGAACAGTTCCTGAATCTAATAGAAAAATACCTCACTGTCAGAACAGTTCCTGAATCTAATAGAAAAATACCTCACTGTTAGAACAGTTCCTGAATCTAATAGAAAAATACCTCACTGTTAGAACAGTTCCTGAATCTAATAGAAAAATACCTCAGTCAGAACAGTTCCTGAATCTAACAGAAAAATACCTCACTGTTAGAACAGTTCCTGAATCTAATAGAAAAATACCTCACTGTTAGAACAGTTCCTGAATCTAATAGAAAAATACCTCACTGTTAGAACAGTTCCTGAATCTAATAGAAAAATACCTCACTGTTAGAACAGTTCCTGAATCTAATAGAAAAATACCTCACTGTTAGAACAGTTCCTGAATCTAATAGAAAAATACCTCACTGTTAGAACAGTTCCTGAATCTAATAGAAAAATACCTCACTGTCAGAACAGTTCCTGAATCTAATAGAAAAATACCTCACTGTTAGAACAGTTCCTGAATCTAATAGAAAAATACCTCACTGTTAGAACAGTTCCTGAATCTAATAGAAAAATACCTCACTGTTAGAACAGTTCCTGAATCTAATAGAAAAATACCTCACTGTTAGAACAGTTCCTGAATCTAATAGAAAAATAGCTCACTGTCAGAACAGTTCCTGAATCTAATAGAAAAATACCTCACTGTTAGAACAGTTCCTGAATCTAATAGAAAAATACCTCACTGTTAGAACAGTTCCTGAATCTAATAGAAAAATAGCTCACTGTCAGAACAGTTCATGAATCTAATAGAAAAATACCTCACTGTCAGAACAGTTCCTGAATCTAATAGAAAAATACCTCACTGTCAGAACAGTTCCTGAATCTAATAGAAAAATACCTCAGTCAGAACAGTTCCTGAATCTAACAGAAAAATACCTCACTGTTAGAACAGTTCCTGAATCTAATAGAAAAATACCTCACTGTTAGAACAGTTCCTGAATCTAATAGAAAAATACCTCACTGTTAGAACAGTTCCTGAATCTAATAGAAAAATACCTCACTGTTAGAACAGTTCCTGAATCTAATAGAAAAATACCTCACTGTTAGAACAGTTCCTGAATCTAATAGAAAAATACCTCACTGTTAGAACAGTTCCTGAATCTAATAGAAAAATACCTCACTGTCAGAACAGTTCCTGAATCTAATAGAAAAATACCTCACTGTTAGAACAGTTCCTGAATCTAATAGAAAAATACCTCACTGTCAGAACAGTTCCTGAATCTAATAGAAAAATACCTCACTGTTAGAACAGTTCCTGAATCTAATAGAAAAATACCTCACTGTTAGAACAGTTCCTGAATCTAATAGAAAAATACCTCACTGTTAGAACAGTTCCTGAATCTAATAGAAAAATACTTCACTGTCAGAACAGTTCCTGAATCTAATAGAAAAATACCTCACTGTTAGAACAGTTCCTGAATCTAATAGAAAAATACCTCACTGTCAGAACAGTTCCTGAATCTAATAGAAAAATAGCTCACTGTCAGAACAGTTCCTGAATCTAATAGAAAAATACCTCACTGTCAGAACAGTTCCTGAATCTAATAGAAAAATACCTCACTGTCAGAACAGTTCCTGAATCTAATAGAAAAATAGCTCACTGTCAGAACAGTTCCTGAATCTAATAGAAAAATACCTCACTGTTAGAACAGTTCCTGAATCTAATAGAAAAATACCTCACTGTTAGAACAGTTCCTGAATCTAATAGAAAAATACCTCACTGTTAGAACAGTTCCTGAATCTAATAGAAAAATACTTCACTGTCAGAACAGTTCCTGAATCTAATAGAAAAATACCTCACTGTTAGAACAGTTCCTGAATCTAATAGAAAAATACCTCACTGTCAGAACAGTTCCTGAATCTAATAGAAAAATAGCTCACTGTCAGAACAGTTCCTGAATCTAATAGAAAAATACCTCACTGTCAGAACAGTTCCTGAATCTAATAGAAAAATACCTCACTGTCAGAACAGTTCCTGAATCTAATAGAAAAATAGCTCACTGTCAGAACAGTTCCTGAATCTAATAGAAAAATACCTCACTGTCAGAACAGTTCCTGAATCTAATAGAAAAATACCTCACTGTCAGAACAGTTCCTGAATCTAATAGAAAAATAGCTCACTGTCAGAACAGTTCCTGAATCTAATAGAAAAATACCTCACTGTCAGAACAGTTCCTGAATCTAATAGAAAAATACCTCACTGTCAGAACAGTTCCTGAATCTAATAGAAAAATACCTCACTGTCAGAACAGTTCCTGAATCTAATAGAAAAATAGCTCACTGTCAGAACAGTTCCTGAATCTAATAGAAAAATAGCTCACTGTCAGAACAGTTCCTGAATCTAATAGAAAAATACCTCACTGTTAGAACAGTTCCTGAATCTAATAGAAAAATACCTCACTGTCAGAACAGTTCCTGAATCTAATAGAAAAATAGCTCACTGTCAGAACAGTTCCTGAATCTAATAGAAAAATACCTCACTGTTAGAACAGTTCCTGAATCTAATAGAAAAATACCTCACTGTCAGAACAGTTCCTGAATCTAATAGAATAATACCCCAGTCAGAACAGTTCCTGAATCTAATAGAAAAATACCTCACTGTCAGAACAGTTCCTGAATCTAATAGAAAAATACCTCACTGTCAGAACAGTTCCTGAATCTAATAGAAAAATACCTCACTGTCAGAACAGTTCCTGAATCTAATAGAAAAATCATAGAAAGAGGCAAAATCAATACCCCTAACACACATACAATGACTGCTCACTTTACTTGTCAATACCCCTAACACACATACAATGACTGCTCACTTTACTTGTCAATACCCCTAACACACATACAATGACCGCTCACTTTACTTGTCAATACCCCTAACACACATACAATGACCGCTCACTTTACTTGTCAATACCCCTAACACACATACAATGACCGCTCACTTTACTTGTCAATACCCCTAACACACATACAATGACCGCTCACTTTACTTGTCAATACCCCTAACACACATACAATGACCGCTCACTTTACTTGTCAATACCCCTAACACACATACATGACTGCTCACTTTACTTGTCAATACCCCTAACACACATACAATGACCGCTCACTTTACTTGTCAATACCCCTAACACACATACAATGACCGCTCACTTTACTTGTCAATACCCCTAACACACATACATGACTGCTCACTTTACTTGTCAATACCCCTAACACACATACAATGACCGCTCACTTTACTTGTCAATACCCCTAACACACATACAATGACCGCTCACTTTACTTGTCAATACCCCTAACACACATACAATGACCGCTCACTTTACTTGTCAATACCCCTAACACACATACAATGACCGCTCACTTTACTTGTCAATACCCCTAACACACATACATGACTGCTCACTTTACTTGTCAATACCCCTAACACACATACAATGACCGCTCACTTTACTTGTCAATACCCCTAACACACATACAATGACCGCTCACTTTACTTGTCAATACCCCTAACACACATACATGACTGCTCACTTTACTTGTCAATACCCCTAACACACATACAATGACCGCTCACTTTACTTGTCAATACCCCTAACACACATACAATGACCGCTCACTTTACTTGTCAATACCCCTAACACACATACAATGACCGCTCACTTTACTTGTCAATACCCCTAACACACATACATGACTGCTCACTTTACTTGTCAATACCCCTAACACACATACAATGACCGCTCACTTTACTTGTCAATACCCCTAACACACATACAATGACCGCTCACTTTACTTGTCAATACCCCTAACACACATACAATGACCGCTCACTTTACTTGTCAATACCCCTAACACACATACAATGACCGCTCACTTTACTTGTCAATACCCCTAACACACATACAATGACCGCTCACTTTACTTGTCAATACCCCTAACACACATACAATGACCGCTCACTTTACTTGTCAATACCCCTAACACACATACAATGACCGCTCACTTTACTTGTCAATACCCCTAACACACATACAATGACCGCTCACTTTACTTGTCAATACCCCTAACACACATACAATGACCGCTCACTTTACTTGTCAATACCCCTAACACACATACAATGACCGCTCACTTTACTTGTCAATACCCCTAACACACATACAATGACCGCTCACTTTACTTGTCAATACCCCTAACACACATACAATGACCGCTCACTTTACTTGTCAATACCCCTAACACACATACAATGACCGCTCACTTTACTTGTCAATACCCCTAACACACATACAATGACCGCTCACTTTACTTGTCAATACCCCTAACACACATACAATGACCGCTCACTTTACTTGTCAATACCCCTAACACACATACAATGACCGCTCACTTTACTTGCTTGGTACATGCGCTGTAATAAAAAGTGTTATACAGTTTGATGATCCCAAACATTCACTCTTGGTGAAATGATGCAAGTGCTTTCCACATGTGAATAAAATGGCAACCCTATAACTGTTATTATAAAGAATGCTATAATCTTGAACATTACACATAATATATTTAATCTTCACGAGACAAGCCGTCAAATGTATTTATAAGTTCTATTAAAGCGAGCTGAGGGCCATTATTTGAATATTAGATACCTGTAGTAATAAGTATACAAGGATGTCTTACGACATAATAGTGGAACATTAATCAATTTTGAAACAATATCTAATTGACGATACTTTTTAACAAGGTGTTGGTATCTTCTGAAAAACTTTTTGAAAGATACGAGGATTCTTTAAAAAGCCTTGATTTAATGGTTTAGTACTCTGAATACAGTGACATATAAGTGAATACAAACTAAGCAGCGTATGAGTTGTGAAATATAAACTCCATAGAAGTGTATCTTTTTGAAGTTGTAAAAAATCCAAGATGGGTCATGATTCAGCAGGATGATTTTGTTCAGTTATTTAACTGATGTCAGCTATTTTCCTCGGAAGCAAAAATTTTGAAAGTTGCAGGGTACAGCCAGAACAGGACTAAAATGACCTTTTTTGAAAGGGAATGTAGATGGTTACAGTTATTTTCATTTATTTTATATTCTAACCAGAATCATCCCTGTGATTGGTAGAGATATTTGTAGCTTCTCCCGAATTCCTGCATGTGAAGTCACCAGACTTGCTAGAAATGTTCCTCCAGTGGTTCCCAAGAAGTATTGTTACTTTTCATAATGATTCGAAATCCAACATTATTGTCCTGGCCTGTGATTGACCGAGACACTTCTACTTTTTTAGCTCACCTTGCCAAAGGCAACGTGAGTTTTGCCATCACTTGTCGTTCGTCATCCGTTAACTTTTCACATTTTAATCTTTTCCTCTGAAACCCCTCGGCCAAATGAACTGAAACTTGGTAGGAAGCATCTATGGAAGGTCCTCGATAAAGATTGCTCATTTCGTCCCGATCCATTAACAAACATGGCTGCCACAGGCAATTCTTGTTTCTGATTGGCCGATTTTTTTAAATCTTCTCCTCTGAAACCGCTTAGCCAAATGAGCCGAAACTTGGTAGGAAGCATCTATGGAAGGTCCTCTATAAAGAGTGCTCATTTTGTCCCGATTGGTTAACAAACATGACCGCCACAGGCAAGTCTTGTTTCTGATTGGTTGATTTCTAAAAAATCTTCTCTGTTAAAAGAAAGATAACTCTTGTTTAAATATAGATATCTGTATTCAAAATGCAGTTATCTCTAGATATTTGAATTGAATTACAGATATATGCCTCTGAAACCCCTCGGCCAAATGAACTGAAACTTGGTAGGAAGCATCTATGGAAGGTTCTCTGTAAAGATTGCTCATTTCGTCCCGATTCGTTAATAAACATGGCCGCTACAGGGAATTCTTGTTTCTTATTGGTCAATTTCTAAAACAGCTTTTCCTCTGAAGCTGCTTGGCAAAATGATATGAAACTTGGTAAGAAGCATCTATGGAAGGTTCTCTATAGAGACTGCTCATTTCGTTTTGATCCATTAACAAACATGGCTGCCACAGGCAATTATTGTTTTAGATTGGTCGATTTCTAAAAATATTCTTTTCTGAAACTGCTTTGCCAAAATGAACAGAAATTTGGTGGGAAGCACCTATGGAAGGTTCTGTATTAAGTTTCCTTAAAGCAGAATGAAAGGTGAGTGACACAGGCTCAGCCCACTGAGCCTCAAGTTTCAAGAAAAACTGCATTCAGACTTGGCAGAAATGTTCCTCAATGATCCTTAAGTAGTGTAGTCGACCAAAAATCACTATGACCAATTGTTACGCCTTGCATACAATAGCATGGGGGCGGGGTAGTTTTTCGGTTTGTTTGTTCCCCCTTCACTTTGTGAAAGCAACTCTTGTTAGGTCGTTCGTCGGATGGCTTCCATATTTGGTAGGATGATTGGTCATGATGTTTTGTTGATCATATCCTGCCATTTTGATTCTACAATTTTTGTAGAAATTGTGAGATTTATGTTTTCATGCATATTCAATATAGTTATACTTTGTGGATGTAACTTCAGGTCGTTGGTCCGAAAGTTTTCAAATTTGGTAGAATGATTGGTCATGATGTGTAGGTGATCATATCCCACTATTTTGATTCAACGATTTTTGTAGGAGTTCTGAGACTTAGAACGTTTTCATGCGTTCTCAATATAGTTAAACATGTGAATGCAACTCCTCTGAGGCCATCTTTGGTAAGATGATTGGTCATGATGTGTAGTGAACCATATTGGATTTGGAGACCGTATGTTTTGTCTAAAATTAGGGTAATTGCCCTATTAGTTTTGGAGCTGGGTAATAATTCCTTAGTGTTTTAGTGTTAATAAACTGAACTTAAAGACTGCTGCACTTAAAACTGCTCAGATTTTTTTTTGTTGGCGGCACATGCTGCCAATTTTGTATTGTTTTGTTATTTTAAATATTTGGGTTGAAATTTAACTTTCTATTTCTTTCGCCTATTGTTAAAACCTTATTTCAGTGGAACCATCACATGGGATGACGACGCATCCATATCATGAGAGTTTTCTTGAACAAAGAAAGATAACTCGAGCATATATTTGAATATTTACTGACTTTACATCACTGAAAATAAAATCAGAATCTACTATTAAAATAAGTTTACAATACATTCATGTTTCATGTAAATTAATTTTGTTATTATCAATACAAAAAAGTCATTCTATTATCTATAATAATTTCCCAACCAAAGACTATAATATTGTAGTTGAGACTGGTTGGCTCGGAGTTGAGCGACATGTCTACCTTCGGACTAATGTTTCAAAGTACAAAGCAGACATCATGCATCGAAATACAACTTGTTCTCGTCGGGATATAGTTGAAGAATCGCTCATTTGCAAATAAACAACCATCACTCACCAAAATGTGAAGTTGTCGTTCTTTTCCTACATATGAAGAAAGGAGGCCTGATGATGGTGACTTGAGAATGTTGTTACTTTTCGGAGCAGTTCTACCACCCTGCTCTCTGAATGACTGAGCCATTATGTACTTATTCCCTAGAATAACTGCATGCTAAGTTATCTGACTTGTCAGAAATATATTTACCATTTTAACTGAATGTATTATGTGGCATGAACAGAATCATAATGTCGTGTTTAAACTTTCTCAAGTCTGGATTGAATTCTTGTCCAGTGATGTGATCAGATTAAGTGTACTGTGTTTTCTATTTTTAGTGAATACATAATTTTTATTTATTGATATCAATGGATTGCATTTTTATTGGGTAGGATGTGGATATGGTAATGTTTTAGAGAGTTTCTAAACCACATGACCATTGAAACGAAACCTGAGAGGAATGATGTGTAGACTGTTCCAAATTTCGTTACGATCCAATTTCAAAGTAAAAAGGGCGCGGGTGGCTCAATGAGTTAGGTGGTTGGATTACCTAACAACTCATACAAGTCTATCACCAATACGGCGTGGAATCGCGCCCGGCTTTGTAAATTACAAAAAGGGTGCAGTCGAATTACAGCTGCAAGTGATAAAGTTTACCAGTTGATTGCCCATGGTAGGTGGTTCTCTCCTGTTTCTCCGGCTTCTTCCACCACTAAAATTGGTCGGCTTGATATAGCTGAAATATTTTGGAAAGTGGCGTTAAACACAAAAAATCAAATCAAAGTAGACGAACACGAAGTTGAGCAGTTTTGGATTAGTAGAGATATTAATAAATATTGAGAAACCACTGGATCATTGAACCACAGCTTTGCAGGGTTAATTTATGGATGGCCCTCCATTTGTTCTGATCTGGCATCCAATATGGCCACTTTGGAGCATAATATTTCGCTTGCCTGGAATCTGAAAAGCCCTGGGCAGTAAACGGAAAATTGACAGTGCTAATTCTGGATGGTCTTCTTTTCAAACTGATAAGGCAACCACTTCAAAACAGTTGGCGATTAGATAAGTTGTGAAAATTCAAAAGAAACCGTCAATCTGAAGTCTTAGTGGATGATAAATATTCGTTTGATTGGAGATGATTTTGTTAATAGATGAGCAAATGTATCAAAGAGTTCTTTTATAGTCGGAAAATCTGTGATTTTGGCTCTTTGCGAAAAACACAAAGTGTGTACCCATAGGAGCAATGCAGGCTTGTTTGAGCAGCTGAACTCTGTCTAGAAACTCATTGTGCTGGGCACAAGCTCTAGAATTAATTACTATGCGTTACGCTGGAAGAATATGTTGTTTAACACGGTTGTATGTAGGCTTATCGGTAAATTGGACATTTTCCCTTTCATCTCACCGTGTGATATTGTCAGTATTAACATAATGACTCTGATACTGGAAAATATTGGTCAGTGTGACGTCACAAATGACCACCGATATATGTTCCATTCGTCGTAAACACTTCCCGGTCCTTTCCTCGTTCATGACTTATCACCGGGTTTGTAACTAGATTAACACGACGGGTGCCACTAGTGGAGCAGGATCTGCTTACCCTTCTGGAGCACATGAGTTCACCCCCGGTTTTTAGTGGGATTCATGTTACTCGATCTTTAGTTTTATGTGTATGTTTTGTAGATCGTTGTTTGTACTTTTTCTTTTGGGCATTATGTTGTCTGTCCTTCGATTTACGGATTTTGATTACCTCCCTTTGGTATCTTCAAACTCTTCATACATTACCTTTAGTATCATAGCTTGTCCTATCTAACTCGCTGTGATACTGTACCACAGATACAGATAGGTCTGCTTCATACATTACCTTTAGTATCATAGCTTGTCCTATCTAACTCGCTGTGATACTGTACCACAGATACAGATAGGTCTGCTTCATACATTACCTTTAGTATCATAGCTTGTCCTATCTAACTCGCTGTGATACTGTACCACAGATACAGATAGGTCTGCTTCATACATTACCTTTAGTATCATAGCTTGTCCTATCGAACTCACTGCGATACTGTACCACAGATACAGATAGGTCTGCTTCATACATTACCTTTAGTATCATAGCTTGTCCTATCTAACTCGCTGTGATACTGTACCACAGATACAGATAGGTCTGCTTCATACATTACCTTTAGTATCATAGCTTGTCCTATCTAACTCGCTGTGATACTGTACCACAGATACAGATAGGTCTGCTTCATACATTACCTTTAGTATCATAGCTTGTCCTATCTAACTCGCTGTGATACTGTACCACAGATACAGATAGGTCTGCTTCATACATTACCTTTAGTATCATGGCTTGTCCTATCTAACTCGCTGTGATACTGTACCACAGATACAGATAGGTCTGCTTCATACATTACCTTTAGTATCATAGCTTGTCCTATCGAACTCACTGCGATACTGTACCACAGATACAGATAGGTCTGCTTCATACATTACCTTTAGTATCATAGCTTGTCCTATCTAACTCGCTGTGATACTGTACCACAGATACAGATAGGTCTGCTTCATACATTACCTTTAGTATCATAGCTTGTCCTATCTAACTCGCTGTGATACTGTACCACAGATACAGATAGGTCTGCTTCATACATTACCTTTAGTATCATAGCTTGTCCTATCTAACTCGCTGTGATACTGTACCACAGATACAGATAGGTCTGCTTCATACATTACCTTTAGTATCATAGCTTGTCCTATCGAACTCACTGCGATACTGTACCACAGATACAGATAGGTCTGCTTCATACATTACCTTTAGTATCATAGCTTGTCCTATCTAACTCGCTGTGATACTGTACCACAGATACAGATAGGTCTGCTTCATACATTACCTTTAGTATCATAGCTTGTCCTATCTAACTCGCTGTGATACTGTACCACAGATACAGATAGGTCTGCTTCATACATTACCTTTAGTATCATAGCTTGTCCTATCTAACTCGCTGTGATACTGTACCACAGATACAGATAGGTCTGCTTCATACATTACCTTTAGTATCATGGCTTGTCCTATCTAACTCGCTGTGATACTGTACCACAGATACAGATAGGTCTGCTTCATACATTACCTTTAGTATCATAGCTTGTCCTATCGAACTCACTGCGATACTGTACCACAGATACAGATAGGTCTGCTTCATACATTACCTTTAGTATCATAGCTTGTCCTATCTAACTCGCTGTGATACTGTACCACAGATACAGATAGGTCTGCTTCATACATTACCTTTAGTATCATAGCTTGTCCTATCTAACTCGCTGTGATACTGTACCACAGATACAGATAGGTCTGCTTCATACATTACCTTTAGTATCATAGCTTGTCCTATCTAACTCGCTGTGATACTGTACCACAGATACAGATAGGTCTGCTTCATACATTACCTTTAGTATCATAGCTTGTCCTATCTAACTCGCTGTGATACTGTACCACAGATACAGATAGGTCTGCTTCATACATTACCTTTAGTATCATAGCTTGTCCTATCTAACTCGCTGTGATACTGTACCACAGATACAGATAGGTCTGCTTCATACATTACCTTTAGTATCATAGCTTGTCCTATCTAACTCACTGCGATACTGTACCACAGATACAGATAGGTCTGCTTCATACATTACCTTTAGTATCATAGCTTGTCCTATCTAACTCGCTGTGATACTGTACCACAGATACAGATAGGTCTGCTTCATACATTACCTTTAGTATCATAGCTTGTCCTATCTAACTCGCTGTGATACTGTACCACAGATACAGATAGGTCTGCTTCATACATTACCTTTAGTATCATAGCTTGTCCTATCTAACTCGCTGTGATACTGTACCACAGATACAGATAGGTCTGCTTCATACATTACCTTTAGTATCATAGCTTGTCCTATCTAACTCGCTGTGATACTGTACCACAGATACAGATAGGTCTGCTTCATACATTACCTTTAGTATCATAGCTTGTCCTATCTAACTCGCTGTGATACTGTACCACAGATACAGATAGGTCTGCTTCATACATTACCTTTAGTATCATAGCTTGTCCTATCTAACTCGCTGTGATACTGTACCACAGATACAGATAGGTCTGCTTCATACATTACCTTTAGTATCATAGCTTGTCCTATCTAACTCGCTGTGATACTGTACCACAGATACAGATAGGTCTGCTTCATACATTACCTTTAGTATCATAGCTTGTCCTATCTAACTCGCTGTGATACTGTACCACAGATACAGATAGGTCTGCTTCATACATTACCTTTAGTATCATAGCTTGTCCTATCGAACTCACTGCGATACTGTACCACAGATACAGATAGGTCTGCTTCATACATTACCTTTAGTATCATAGCTTGTCCTATCTAACTCACTGCGATACTGTACCACAGATACAGATAGGTCTGCTTCATACATTACCTTTAGTATCATAGCTTGTCCTATCTAACTCGCTGTGATACTGTACCACAGATACAGATAGGTCTGCTTCATACATTACCTTTAGTATCATAGCTTGTCCTATCTAACTCGCTGTGATACTGTACCACAGATACAGATAGGTCTGCTTCATACATTACCATTAGTATCATAGCTTGTCCTATCTAACTCGCTGTGATACTGTACCACAGATACAGATAGGTCTGCTTCATACATTACCTTTAGTATCATAGCTTGTCCTATCTAACTCGCTGTGATACTGTACCACAGATACAGATAGGTCTGCTTCATACATTACCTTTAGTATCATAGCTTGTCCTATCTAACTCGCTGTGATACTGTACCACAGATACAGATAGGTTTGCTTCATACATTACCTTTAGTATCATAGCTTGTCCTATCGAACTCACTGCGATACTGTACCACAGATACAGATAGGTCTGCTTCATACATTACCTTTAGTATCATAGCTTGTCCTATCTAACTCGCTGTGATACTGTACCACAGATACAGATAGGTCTGCTTCATACATTACCTTTAGTATCATAGCTTGTCCTATCGAACTCACTGCGATACTGTACCACAGATACAGATAGGTCTGCTTCATACATTACCTTTAGTATCATAGCTTGTCCTATCTAACTCGCTGTGATACTGTACCACAGATACAGATAGGTCTGCTTCATACATTACCTTTAGTATCATAGCTTGTCCTATCTAACTCGCTGTGATACTGTACCACAGATACAGATAGGTCTGCTTCATACATTACCTTTAGTATCATAGCTTGTCCTATCTAACTCGCTGTGATAATGTACCACAGATACAGATAGGTCTGCTTCATACATTACCTTTAGTATCATAGCTTGTCCTATCTAACTCGATGTGATACTGTACCACAGATACAGATAGGTCTGCTTCATACATTACCTTTAGTATCATAGCTTGTCCTATCTAACTCGCTGTGATACTGTACCACAGATACAGATAGGTCTGCTTCATACATTACCTTTAGTATCATAGCTTGTCCTATCTAACTCGCTGTGATACTGTACCACAGATACAGATAGGTCTGCTTCATACATTACCTTTAGTATCATAGCTTGTCCTATCGAACTCACTGCGATACTGTACCACAGATACAGATAGGTCTGCTTCATACATTACCTTTAGTATCATAGCTTGTCCTATCGAACTCACTGCGATACTGTACCACAGATACAGATAGGTCTGCTTCATACATTACCTTTAGTATCATAGCTTGTCCTACCTAACTCACTGCGATACTGTACCACAGATACAGATAGGTCTGCTTCATACATTACCTTTAGTATCATAGCTTGTCCTATCGAACTCACTGCGATACTGTACCACAGATACAGATAGGTCTGCTTCATACATTACCTTTAGTATCATAGCTTGTCCTATCTAACTCGCTGTGATACTGTACCACAGATACAGATAGGTCTGCTTCATACATTACCTTTAGTATCATGGCTTGTCCTATCTAACTCGCTGTGATACTGTACCACAGATACAGATAGGTCTGCTTCATACATTACCTTTAGTATCATGGCTTGTCCTATCTAACTCGCTGTGATACTGTACCACAGATACAGATAGGTCTGCTTCATACATTACCTTTAGTATCATGGCTTGTCCTATCGAACTCACTGCGATACTGTACCACAGATACAGATAGGTCTGCTTCATACATTACCATTAGTATCATAGCTTGTCCTATCTAACTCGCTGTGATACTGTACCACAGATACAGATAGGTCTGCTTCATACATTACCTTTAGTATCATAGCTTGTCCTATCTAACTCGCTGTGATACTGTACCACAGATACAGATAGGTCTGCTTCATACATTACCTTTAGTATCATGGCTTGTCCTATCGAACTCGCTGTGATACTGTACCACAGATACAGATAGGTCTGCTTCATACATTACCTTTAGTATCATGGCTTGTCCTATCTAACTCGCTGTGATACTGTACCACAGATACAGATAGGTCTGCTTCATACATTACTTTTAGTATCATAGCTTGTCCTATCGAACTCACTGCGATACTGTACCACAGATACAGATAGGTCTGCTTCATACCTTGACCAACAACTCGAAATTAACATTGAGTGGCGGATAAGAACGAAACTTTAAGACACAAGAGATGATTTCAATTTTTCCATTGTGAACTTTTCATTTATATGTAGCAACATTCCAGCAACACCTGCATATGGAGTATATATCTCTCACTTGATACGATATTCCAGAGCTTGTGGTTCCTATCAGGATTTCCTTGATAGGGGGTTGCTGCTACCAAGGAAGTTACTGGACCATGGGTAAGTTGAAGTCATCACTTCGAAAGTTTTACGGTCGCCACCATGACTTGGTTGACCGTTATGGAATATCTGTGTCACAAATGACCACGGATATGTTCCACTTGTTGTAAACACTTCTCGGTCCTTTCCTCATTCATGACTTATCACCGGGTTTGTAACTAGATTAACATGAAGGGTGCCACTAGTGGAGCAGGATCTGCTTACCCTCCGGCAACACCTGATTTCACCCCCGGTTTTTAGTGGTGTTCGTGTTACTCGATCTTTAGTTTTGTAGATCGTTGTTTGTCCTTTTTCGATTTGCCATTGTGTTGTCTGTCCTTCGATTTACGGATTCCGATTACCCCTTTGGTATCTTCAAATTCTTCTTGAAGTCATCGCTGCACAAATTCTGCTGTGGTCATCGCGATCTGGTTGACCGTTACGAAATATCCATAGCTCAAATGACAATGGATCATTTTCTTTTTGTGTAGATTCTTTATTTTCTTTATCACTGACAATACATTTACTGGACTTGACTATATATGAGTGACACGTCTTGTAAGAAGCAGGAACTACTTACCCTTCGTGAGCACCTAGGTTCACCCCCAGTATTTGGTGAGGTCCGAGTTGCTCATTTTATATTTTTATGTGATGTTTTTGTGATTTGTTTGTCTTCGTCTTGTGTCTTGTGTGCCCAATGTTGCCAGTGTTATTGAATTGTCCATTCTTTACTGCCCCTTCGGTTTTCTCTTGCCAATGTCTCTGGATTATTCATTCTTGACTGCCCCTTCGGTTTTCTCTAACATATATTTGTCCCGTTTCTTGTGTGCCCAATGTTGTCAGTGTCTTTGAATTGTACATTCTTGATTGCCCCTTCGGTTTTCTCAAATGTTTATTTATAAGAATTGATCTTGTTTATGCCATCAAACAGTAATTGGTATTAAAGTTCTTCTAATTAAGATACATTGTATTTTCGAGTATTATACGAGGGATTATATACACGTGTTAATAATAAGACACATTTATTGAACTATTTGTGAAAACTTCACCTACAATTTCTGCCTTTACAGTCAGACTCAGAGAAAATCTACATCTGTTTTACTTTATAGATGCTATTTTAAAATGTCTTCCGTCATACGGTATTTTTTTGTACTACCCTACAGGTCTCAGACAACGGTTTGAATTTTGCGATATGACGAATTTCATTGTGGCATCGAATTATTTATGCACAATATCCACAGGGTACCAATGAATGTTTCAAGTTAGGACGATATAAGGTCCAGTTTTATAATGCTTTGCAAAGCATAAAATATTATTTTAATCGCGGATAAGTCTGTCTTTCTCAGACTAGAAAATGTCCAATGTTATCAACAATCTATGAACGACATTTAATTGCAGAGAATAAATAATGTTTCCAAAATATGTCCACCCTGAGTACAGCCAGAGTGCTAAAGCTGGAGACTACAGATATTGCATGTTGCAGTATTAAGTCCTAAGTCAACAGAATTTACATGACTATGGCATTTATTTTTTTTCTCGCAAACATTGTATGCTATGCCATAAGACGGTCCGTTAACGTTAGGCTGGTAGATTATATGATATGCCCTAAGACGACGGCGACCACTTAATGTAAGATCGATACCAAATTGTATGTTAATTTAGAAGACGGTCATGTACAAAAATTTCAGGCATGTCTGATGACTGCTAGCTAATATCAGATCGGTACACAATTATATATGTTGTGTCCGAAGACGGTAAACTAATGTCCACTAGTGGAGCAGGAACTACCTACCCTTCCGGAGCACCTGAGTTCACCACCCGATTTTTAGGGGGGTTCGTGTTACTCGATCTTTAGTTTTATGTGTATGCTTTATAGATCGTTGTTTGTCCTTTTGTCCTTTTTCTTTTGGCCATTGTGTTGTCTGCCTTTCTTCGAGTTACGGATTTTAAGTAGAATTAAGCATATTTTGCTGCTCTAATATAAACAATGGGATTGGGTACAAGTTAAAAACAACATTCTTTGGTATCATCAAACTCTTCTTAAATAAATGACAATATACACTGGCGTGTTACCAGGAATAGCTTTAAACTTACTACAGTGAAAAATACAATGTTCGTTCCGGTTTTGTCATATGCATGTTTACAATTTGACAAATTTGACGAATTAAAAACCTTCTGTTCGACATCAGGTTTTAGGCTATAGCTAGTTACTAATTGACTTTCCCCTGAAAAATTTAAAAAAATGAAGTAAAATAACTCATTCATCAATATTTTTTTCTTTTATTGGTATCATTTCAATCATTCTTAAATGCAACATATAGCGATATTTCAGTTGTTTGTAATGCTTTTGATGTCGGATTCTTTATAACTTTTATAAATATTCTAATTATATACTGCATGATGAAATGATATTTGGACAACAATTACAATAAGATAATACCAATCATAAAGCATCATAATTCAAGACATTATACAGTATATTCATCAAAACTTACGAAAATCGTTTGTTTCTTTTTTTTAGAATAATACCTCTTTATAACTTGCTGGAAAGTGACGAAACATTTTCAACCGGAACTCTTTGACGACAATGATACAGCGACAATATATATATATTTCTGTATGCCATGCATTTTGTGACATAGCACACATAATTTGCTGTTTTTAGTGATATATTTGCATAACGAGTTAACCCCCTTTAACCGAGAAAATGACCAAAGAAATTAATAAGATATACGCTATCATTGTCAGTGGGACTGGATCGTTGATATCACGATAATGATGTCCGCTTTATAGTAGACCAACAAACTTAGTTGGATTTTTATAATCAACAGCTAGCTCATTGAACAACAGCTCGTGCGTAAACATGTCGCTCCACTCAGACACATTATCCTGATTCCGCGTCAACCAGTCTTTGCTCTTTCTCCTTAATGCTGGATGCTTATTGAAGCAACTAATACCCGGTACCAAATTTAATGTTTTTGGTTTGACCCGACCGCGGTTCGAATCCACAATATACAATGATAAAAAAAATAATAAATCCCATCCCATTTGACAGACATGAATTTATATAACTGATGAAATAACACACATAGTTTTAAATATTATATAGTTTTGCGTCACACCTGTTTAAAATGATTAAAATGGAAGGCTGAAAACAAATTAATGTTACATAATTATGTATGCAGCTATTCATTATTTATTGTCAATATAAGCTCTCAAGAATACTTTGATTAAATAACAATTTGTTGGACAAAGAAAAGTATTCCAGACAGAATGATTTTTGAGTTGTATTACAGAAAGATCCCTCAGTAAACACTTCTCCTGTTATGTTACTCTACTGTAAAATGGTTTAAATTACTTTTATTTTTTTTATTCCGTTCTTTATCAACATTATGTCAAAAAGTAAACAAAATTATAAAGCAGATTTGAGTGTGAACTGGTGCATATACAGAATGAATATCTCTAAAATTCTTGTCTATACGCGTGACAAACATTAAAACTTGAATTTGTGTCATTTATATTGTGGAAATGTTGAAGGTATAAATAGATTTTATCATAGTAATAAATGTTTTATATAAAGATGGTAAAGTGATATAATGAGATATTTTTATGTGTGGTTTACCAATAAATACTACCCCCACAAAACAGTAGTACTTAATGTTACTTACTGTTTACAGATATTACTCTTGTCATGCAATTTAATTAGAAGCCAAGGCTTATGTCAACCCTTAAGACATCCCATCACGGATTAGTCCATCCATAATAAAATGTACGATTATTATAGATTTAAGCATCTCTCATCCCCTAATTGACATTCAGAATTGTTTCTTCACAACTGTTGCCACTTGTATGGGATAAAATATGTTAAGCTTCTGGAAAAACAACAGAGAATGTCAGCAAAATATATTGACGTCAACATACCCTGTAAACAAGAATCGAGTTGACCGACATATTTCTTACAGTCCTTTGAATGGAAAACGCCGGTTGTTTTTTTTATTATTAAACCTGACGTTTATTCATATCCAATGGCATGTTATATTTTGTGTAAAATATTCACGGTGCATACTTATATATATCGTCAAACAAATGTATTTTTCAGATGATTTAGAGCCACAACAATATAATTAAAATTATAATATAACCTCCTTCTTTCGCTTTGTAGACAAACGAGCGATTTATCGATTGGGTATAATCTCATTCGCACATGCGCCGGTGAATGTGACTTTTCCATTGGCAGCATAAATTGTGTGCGACATTTTCGGCAAACGTAAATATAAATTACTGTTTTCCAATCAAAGTATACTACCGTATTTGTCTTAGACATATCAGAATCGAAATAAATCATGGAAGCCAGAATGTATTTTGAATTTAAAAATAGGTTGGCGGATGTTAGTAAATTTTATCCCTCGCCTCTGGCTCGGGATAAAGTACTAGTATCAGCCAATCCTTGATAAAACTCAAAATACATTCTGGCTTCCATGATTTATTTCTTAATTATATTTTTTTTGTAATGTGTTTTCTTTAATTTTTCTAACATCATCCGATGTGGACACGTCAGGTAAACGTTCATTTATCTTTGACTATCTACTCAAAAGTAAAACAGTAAATACACCGACCAATCGGACAACAACTCTCATTGTGTGCTCGGTTTTAATTCGTAGGCTCATCGATGATTTGTCTGTTGAAAATATGACCCCTGACATCTCCACATACGGAATGTCGTTATATTTTAGTATACTACCAAGTTACAATACACAATCAGATTGGAACCAAAGAGACGTCTACGGAGTGTATTATGAAGAAAAGTTTGAAGATACCAAGGGGTAATCAGAAGCCATAAATCGAAAAAGGACAGCCAACACAATGGCCAAAAGAAAAAGGACAGACAACACAATGGCCAAAAGAAAAAGGACAGACAACACAATGGCCAAAAGAAAAAGGACAGACAACACAATGGTCAAAAGAAAAAGGACAGACAACACAATGGCCACAAGAAGAAGGACAGACAACACAATGGCCAAAAGAAAAAGGACAGACAACACAATGGCCAAAAGAAAAAGGACAGACAACACAATGGCCAAAAGAAAAAGGACAGACTACACAATGGCCAAAAGAAAAAGGACAGAATACACAATGGCCAAAAGAAAAAAGGACAGACTACACAATGGCCAAAAGAAAAAGGACAGACTACACAATGGCCAAAAGAAAATAGGACAGACTACACAATGGCCAAAAGAAAAAGGACAGGCAACACAATGGCCAAAAGAAAAGGGACAGAATACACAATGGCCAAAAGAAAAAGGACAGACTACACAATGACCAAAAGAAAAAGGACAGACTACACAATGGCCAAAAGAAAAAGGACAGACTACAAATGGCCAAAAGAAAAAGGACAGGCAACACAATGGCCAAAAGAAAAAGGACAGAATACACAATGGCCAAAAGAAAAAGGACAGACTACACAATGACCAAAAGAAAAAGGACAGGCAACACAATAGCCAAAAGAAAAGGGACAGAATACACAATGGCCAAAAGAAAAAGGACAGACTACACAATGGCCAAAAGAAAAAGGACAGAATACACAATGGCCAAAAGAAAAAGGGACAGAATACACAATGGCCAAAAGAAAAAGGACAGACTACACAATGGCCAAAAGAAAAAGGACAGACTACACAATAGCCAAAAGAAAAAGGACAGAATACACAATGGCCAAAAGAAAAAGGACAGACTACACAATGGCCAAAAGAAAAAGGACAGACAACACAATGGCCAAAAGGAAAAGGACAGACTACACAATGGCCAAAAGAAAAAGGACAGACTACACAATGGCCAAAAGAAAAAGGACAGACTACACAATGGCCAAAAGAAAAAGGACAGAATACACAATGGCCAAAAGAAAAAGGACAGACAACACAATGGCCAAAAGAAAAAGGACAGGCAACACAATGGCCAAAAGAAAAGGGACAGAATACACAATGGCCAAAAGAAAAAGGACAGACAACACAATGGTCAAAAGAAAAGGACAAACAACACAATGGTCAAAAGAAAAAGGACAGACTACACAATGGCCAAAAGAAAAAGGACAGAATACACAATGGCCAAAAGAAAAAGTACAGACAACACACAATAGCCAAAAGAAAAAGGACAGACAACACAATGGCCAAAAGAAAAAGGACAGAATACACAATGGCCAAAAGAAAAAGTACAGACAACACACAATGGCCAAAAGAAAAGGGACAGACAACACAATGGCCAAAAGAAAAAGGACAGACAACACAATGGCCAAAAGAAAAAGGACAGAATACACAATGGCCAAAAGAAAAAGGACAGACTACACAATGGCCAAAAGAAAAAGGAAAGACTACACAATGGTCAAAAGAAAAAGGACAGAATACACAATGGCCAAAAGAAAAAGGACAGAATACACAATGGCCAAAAGAAAAAGGACAGAATACACAATGGCCAAAAGAAAAGGGACAGACTACACAATGGCCAAAAGAAAAAGGACAGACAACACAATGGTCAAAAGAAAAAGGACAGAATACACAATGGCCAAAAGAAAAAGGACAGACAACACAATGGCCAAAAGAAAAAGGAAAGACTACACAATGGCCAAAAGAAAAAGGACAGAATACACAATGGCCAAAAGAAAAAGTACAGACAACACACAATGGCCAAAAGAATAAGGACAGACAACACAATGGCCAAAAGAAAAAGGACAGAATACACAATGGCCAAAAGAAAAAGTACAGACAACACACAATGGCCAAAAGAAAAAGGACAGACAACACAATGGCCAAAAGAAAAAGGACAGACAACACAATGGCCAAAAGAAAAAGGACAGAATACACAATGGCCAAAAGAAAAAGTATAGACAACACAATGGCCAAAAGAAAAAGGACAGAATACACAATGGCCAAAAGAAAAAGTACAGACAACACAATGGCCAAAAGAAAAAGGACAGAATACACAATGGCCAAAAGAAAAATGACAGACTACACAATGGCCAACAGAAAAAGGACAGACTACACAATAGCCAAAAGAAAAAGGACAGAATACACAATGGCCAAAAGAAAAAGGACAGACTACACAATGGCCAAAAGAAAAAGGACAGACTACACAATGGCCAAAAGAAAAAGGACAGAATACACAATGGCCAAAAGAAAAAGTACAGACAACACACAATGGCCAAAAGAAAAAGGACAGACAACAAAATGGCCAAAAGAAAAAGGACAGACAACAGAATGGCCAAAAGAAAAAGGACAGAATACACAATGGCCAAAAGAAAAAGTACAGACAACACAATGGCCAAAAGAAAAAGGACAGAATACACAATGGCCAAAAGAAAAAGTACAGACAACACAATGGCCAAAAGAAAAAGGACAGAATACACAATGGCCAAAAGAAAAAGGACAGACAACAAATGGCCAAAAGAAAAAGGACAGACTACACAATGGTCAAAAGAAAAAGGACAGACTACACAATGGCCAAAAGAAAAAGCACAGACAACACAATGGCCAAAAGAAAAAGCACAGACAACACAATGGCCAAAAGAAAAAGGACAGACTACACAATGGCCAAAAGAAAAAGGACAGAATACACAATGGCCAAAAGAAAAAGTACAGAATACACAATGGCCAAAAGAAAAAGTACAGACAACACAATGGCCAAAAGAAAAAGGACAGAATACACAATGGCCAAAAGAAAAAGAACAGACAACAAATGGCCAAAATAAAAATGACAGACTACACAATGGTCAAAAGAAAAAGGACAGACTACACAATGGCCAAAAGAAAAAGCACAGACAACACAATGGCCAAAAGAAAAAGGACAGACAACACAATGGCCAAAAGAAAAAGGACAGACTACACAATGGCCAAAAGAAAAAGGACAGAATACACAATGGCCAAAAGAAAAAGGACAGAGTACACAATGGCCAAAAGAAAAAGGACAGACTACACAATGGCCAAAAGAAAAAGGACAGACTACACAATAGCCAAAAGAAAAAGGACAGAATACACAATGGCCAAAAGAAAAAGGACAGACTACACAATGGCCAAAAGAAAAAGGACAGACAACACAATGGCCAAAAGAAAAAGGACAGACAACACAATGGTCAAAAGAAAAAGGACAGACAACACAATGGCCAAAAGAAAAAGGACAGAATACGCAATGGCCAAAAGAAAAAGTACAGACAACACAATGGCCAAAAGAAAAAGGACAGAATACACAATGGCCAAAAGAAAAAGGACAGACAACAAATGGCCAAAAGAAAAAGGACAGACTACACAATGGTCAAAAGAAAAAGGACAGACTACACAATGGCCAAAAGAAAAAGGACAGGCAACACAATGGCCAAAAGGAAAAGGACAGACTACACAATGGCCAAAAGAAAAAGGACAGACTACACAATGGCCAAAAGAAAAAGGACAGACTACACAATGGCCAAAAGAAAAAGGACAGAATACACAATGGCCAAAAGAAAAAGGACAGACAACACAATGGCCAAAAGAAAAAGGACAGGCAACACAATGGCCAAAAGAAAAGGGACAGAATACACAATGGCCAAAAGAAAAAGGACAGACAACACAATGGTCAAAAGAAAAGGACAAACAACACAATGGTCAAAAGAAAAAGGACAGACTACACAATGGCCAAAAGAAAAAGGACAGAATACACAATGGCCAAAAGAAAAAGTACAGACAACACACAATAGCCAAAAGAAAAAGGACAGACAACACAATGGCCAAAAGAAAAAGGACAGAATACACAATGGCCAAAAGAAAAAGTACAGACAACACACAATGGCCAAAAGAAAAGGGACAGACAACACAATGGCCAAAAGAAAAAGGACAGACAACACAATGGCCAAAAGAAAAAGGACAGAATACACAATGGCCAAAAGAAAAAGGACAGACTACACAATGGCCAAAAGAAAAAGGAAAGACTACACAATGGTCAAAAGAAAAAGGACAGAATACACAATGGCCAAAAGAAAAAGGACAGAATACACAATGGCCAAAAGAAAAAGGACAGAATACACAATGGCCAAAAGAAAAGGGACAGACTACACAATGGCCAAAAGAAAAAGGACAGACAACACAATGGTCAAAAGAAAAAGGACAGAATACACAATGGCCAAAAGAAAAAGGACAGACAACACAATGGCCAAAAGAAAAAGGAAAGACTACACAATGGCCAAAAGAAAAAGGACAGAATACACAATGGCCAAAAGAAAAAGTACAGACAACACACAATGGCCAAAAGAATAAGGACAGACAACACAATGGCCAAAAGAAAAAGGACAGAATACACAATGGCCAAAAGAAAAAGTACAGACAACACACAATGGCCAAAAGAAAAAGGACAGACAACACAATAGCCAAAAGAAAAAGGACAGACAACACAATGGCCAAAAGAAAAAGGACAGAATACACAATGGCCAAAAGAAAAAGTATAGACAACACAATGGCCAAAAGAAAAAGGACAGAATACACAATGGCCAAAAGAAAAAGTACAGACAACACAATGGCCAAAAGAAAAAGGACAGACTACACAATGGCCAAAAGAAAAAGGACAGAATACACAATGGCCAAAAGAAAAAGTACAGACAACACACAATGGCCAAAAGAAAAAGGACAGACAACAAAATGGCCAAAAGAAAAAGGACAGACTACACAATGGCCAAAAGAAAAAGGACAGAATACACAATGGCCAAAAGAAAAAGTACAGACAACACAATGGCCAAAAGAAAAAGGACAGAATACACAATGGCCAAAAGTAAAAGTACAGACAACACAATGGCCAAAAGAAAAAGGACAGAATACACAATGGCCAAAAGAAAAAGGACAGACAACAAATGGCCAAAAGAAAAAGGACAGACTACACAATGGTCAAAAGAAAAAGGACAGACTACACAATGGCCAAAAGAAAAAGCACAGACAACACAATGGCCAAAAGAAAAAGCACAGACAACACAATGGCCAAAAGAAAAAGGACAGACTACACAATGGCCAAAAGAAAAAGGACAGAATACACAATGGCCAAAAGAAAAAGTACAGAATACACAATGGCCAAAAGAAAAAGTACAGACAACACAATGGCCAAAAGAAAAAGGACAGAATACACAATGGCCAAAAGAAAAAGGACAGACAACAAATGGCCAAAAGAAAAATGACAGACTACACAATGGTCAAAAGAAAAAGGACAGACTACACAATGGCCAAAAGAAAAAGCACAGACAACACAATGGCCAAAAGAAAAAGGACAGACAACACAATGGCCAAAAGAAAAAGGACAGACTACACAATGGCCAAAAGAAAAAGGACAGAATACACAATGGCCAAAAGAAAAAGGACAGAGTACACAATGGCCAAAAGAAAAAGGACAGACTACACAATGGCCAAAAGAAAAAGGACAGACTACACAATGGCCAAAAGAAAAAGGACAGAATACACAATGGCCAAAAGAAAAAGGACAGACTACACAATGGCCAAAAGAAAAAGGACAGACAACACAATGGCCAAAAGAAAAAGGACAGACAACACAATGGTCAAAAGAAAAAGGACAGACAACACAATGGCCAAAAGAAAAAGGACAGAATACGCAATGGCCAAAAGAAAAAGTACAGACAACACAATGGCCAAAAGAAAAAGGACAGAATACACAATGGCCAAAAGAAAAAGGACAGACAACAAATGGCCAAAAGAAAAAGGACAGACTACACAATGGTCAAAAGAAAAAGGACAGACTACACAATGGCCAAAAGAAAAAGGACAGACAACACAATGGCCAAAAGAAAAAGGACAGACAACACAATGGCCAAAAGAAAAAGGACAGACTACACAATGGCCAAAAGAAAAAGGACAGACTACACAATGGCCAACAGAAAAAGGACAGACAACACAATGGCCAAAAGAAAAAGGACAGACTACACAATGGCCAAAAGAAAAAGGACAGAATACACAATGGCCAAAAGAAAAAGTACAGACAACACAATGGCCAAAAGAAAAAGGACAGAATACATAATGGCCAAAAGAAAAAGGACAGACAACAAATGGCCAAAAGAAAAAGGACAGACTACACAATGGTCAAAAGAAAAAGGACAGACTACACAATGGCCAAAAGAAAAAGCACAGACAACACAATGGCCAAAAGAAAAAGGACAGACAACACAATGGCCAAAAGAAAAAGGACAGACTACACAATGGCCAAAAGAAAAAGGACAGACTACACAATGGCCAACAGAAAAAGGACAGACAACACAATGGCCAAAAGAAAAAGGACAGACTACACAATGGCCAAAAGAAAAAGGACAGAATACACAATGGCCAAAAGAAAAAGGACAGAATACACAATGGCCAAAAGAAAAAGGACAGACTACACAATGGCCAAAAGAAAAAGGACAGACTACACAATGGCCAAAAGAAAAAGGACAGAATACACAATGGCCAAAAGAAAAATGACAGACTACACAATGGCCAAAAGAAAAAGGACAAAGAAACAAACAACGATCTACAAAAACTAGGATGAGCTCGGGTGCTCCGGAAGGATAGGCATTTCCTGTTCCACATGTGCCATCTGTCGTGTTACTCTTGTTACAAACTCATTTGTGACACAGATATTCCGCTACGGTTAACCAAGTCATGGTAGCGACCCTACAACTTCCTAAGTGATGAGTTCAAATTAACCACTAGGAACCCTTATTTCAGTTGCGTCATTTTAGCAGTGCTCAACGCTCTTTCAGGGAAATCATGATAGGAACCACAAACTCTGGAATATCGGATCAACTGAGAGATGAATACTCCATATACTGGTGTGCTGCTGGAATGTTGCTTCATATAAACGGAAAGTTTAGTTTACAACGGTAACATCGAAATAATCTCGTTCGTCGTAAAATTTCACTCTTAACCGGCACTCAATGTCAATGTCGAGGTGTTTATTGTTTCATATTACAGTGTTTGACCATATCATTCTCATCAGTAATTAACCAACATGGATGCCGTCTTGGATAACATTACATGGCATTCGTGTCGTACGTAAGCGACGGGAGCAATTATAGAGTGCAATAAGATAACCCTTCCGGAAACTAGTATCTGATATGATATATGATATGGTATATTGTCCAAACTGCTGTGACTTTTGTTGTTGTTTTGTATCACGATTGTCATGGTAACAGTGTATCTCTTCCGACTCAGAACCACATCGGTGATGTCAATGGTTAGCTTGTTCGCCTGGAGTGCGGTAGATCGTGGGTTCGAACCCCATTCAGGTCAAATTGTTGACTATGAAATTAGTGTTAACTGCTTCTACGCTAAACACACAGTATTACGGAGTAAGAGTAAATACTGGTTGGCTCATGTGCCCAAGTGGTGCAACATGGATATCCGCGAACTGTTGTTTTAATGGGCTAGTATCATAAAAATCCAACTAAGCATGTTGGTCTAGTACAAAGCGGACATCATCATCATCATTTCATTGAAAAGGGACTTGCTCTCGTCATGATATAGCTGAAAAATTGCTGACTCGGGAGCTTTTGAGTTGTTCTATGTCTACTGCCAACATTAAACATTGAGAGTGGGTTAATTTTAGACAATGTTATACCACCATCAACATTAATATAAGTTCTTTAAATGTGTTTTTTAAGTCGACAATACCAACATTGTTTATGGCAAACATAATAAAACATATTAAGGAGGCTCGACACATCTACTCACAAATATAATACAATGTATAAGATATTTAGTTTTAATCCTTTCTATTCCTTATGAAATTTGGCATCAATACTAAATATACCCAACGTTCTTTCCGCCTTCTAATAGAATATAAAGATAGTGTACTAGTATATAGATTCGCACCATTTTTCATTTAATAGATACCTGAATCAGGTTTGTAGAAGATTAGTCCCATTAATAGATGTAAATTTAATAAATAACTAACTCGTTAAGTCTATTCAAATTTATTTGTATAAATAGGTCGATCGACATGACACTTCTGTAGATAATTGAAAAATTCAAGTGAAAAATGTAAGCTCTTCATTTCGAAATCACTCAAAGGACCAAAAAATAAAAGTATGTATACATAATTTAGGTGTACGTAGCTATCGTCTTTCATCTTTTTTAAAGCGTGTTGATCATGTGGCCTTTAAAGGGTATTTAATTGACTTGCTAGTTGCATTAGGATCCTTACACAATAAGACGCCCTTAAGTTACGACCAACCAGTGGAATTTATCTCTGCATGACAATGTTCGAGTTTGATGCATGGACGACGAATCAATGTCATCACTTCCCGAACCATGTCATTTACAAAGAAATTAATAAACGATCAAAAAGCTGTTTTGCATCCCTAAGTTGAATCATGGCGTGAACTAAAATATCATTAGCATAAATAAAATTCCAAACTTATGGACCTAATTTAGTATCTTCTTCTAATAGTAAACACATTGTAAATAATAGTTGAACTTTGGTATCGTTTGCATGCGCGACCACATTGTATTCTTTGGTGTTTTGGAAGTCGGTGGGTAATGAAGACTTAATAAAAGATGATAAACATTTGGGGGAATTTTCTGTACAAACAAGTGCATATCTGATACATTGACGGTTCATATTTAATCCGTTTGCACTTAATTTAAAAATTTTGAAAAATACTTGTTTTGGCAGTCCTGTAAACATGGTACTCTTTTATAATTTGTACAAAGGGAGCACTTGTTTTTGGCATCCAAGTCAACTATTTCATCTTTGTTGTTGAGGACTAAATTATTTTGCACTTGTTCTTGTAAATATCTTTAGTTTTGTGCTTATAATTAGAACGATTCTATTCAAGACATAAGCACTTGGGTGTCGAGCATTTAGCACCAAACGATCTTTATCGTACTAATATATAGCACAAATGTTTTTGTTTCTGAATAAATTATACAAGCTAGGGTACTTTGTGTAAAGATATGTCATTATTGCAATAAACAAACTAATTCAAACAAAATAGATTTGATTTTGGTGTTTAACGCCACTTTTCAGCAATATTTCAGCTATATCATGGCGATCAAACAAAATAAGACGACAGTATTAAAATAATAAATATTCCGTGTATTACATTTATATTTTGTGTCTTTTCTTCCTTTTAATTTGATCATTTTATTTACTTTGATTTACGACTTCTGGTTATTCATTTAGTAATGGCACTGGAATCGCCGGTTTAGGATATTGTGCTTGGTACAAGTTGAAGAGAAGTTAATATAGATAAGGGATAGAAACTATGTAGAGCTTTACTGACCACGATGCCCAATAACCTGTTGTTAGATGAGTTTGTTTATGTGCAAGGAACATGGAGATGTGTTTACATCTTTTTTTCTGAAACAATATTTTGCACATGGTATATATATCTCACACAACCAGCAGACGTCCCCTGTACGCGACTTGTACCCTAAAGACGATGTGCAATAATTCTGAGGATTATGTATATACTTGAAACCTCAACCCTTCCTCGTCGTCCGTTGACTACGAAGATATATGCAAAACGACATTCCTACCTCTTCATGGATCCGCTGTTTGTGTATATATTCGTGTAATAATATACTACTCGGTTTGTCTCTCTTGAACATATGAAAGATTCGTTTTTTATATGACTTATCAACAGATCGGAGTGCACCTGGTGAAACTTATTCCAGAATCGCGCCGTACTCACTAAATAAGATATCTACGTTACTATCATTGGATCGATACCTCTGATCAAAACGAACAATAAAATAGAACCATATGCGAAATACAAATAAAATGTGCAATATACTAAAGTCTTCATTAAAGTTTTGGAATTCTACATTTGTCTATTATTTAAGTGGGAGGATTGTATACGTCTCGTCTATTGAAATATGGAGCTGTGTGACCAGAACATATGGTTTACAAAAACCTAGTTTGAGGAGGACGATATGACTTTGTTGACTTTACTAAACCTTTGTTGATTTGTATTTAAGATTCTCATTTGAGTACATAGTTTTATAGTTTCTATCTCTATATCTATAAATAGAACTGTGACTAATGTTTTACCTAAATTTCGGGATGCTATTTGTCACAGAAATGGTATTTAATAACATGGAAATACTTCAATTTGAAGTACTAGTACGTATCCCTTATGTACTGTATATCCTTTCCAGACAGATTTTTAAAATATTTTTCAGTGCACTATAGTCTATACGGTATAAATATAAATATCTAAAATATAGAAAAGATACAAATGCATAAACATAAACTACTGGGGGAAACTGAAATTAGACATTCCATTTAAAATGTAATTATCTCATTAAAGTAATCAATATTTGGAGTTTATGTAGCTTTTTGTTTTATATTTATATTGCTGAATAAATGCTTAAAATCTACCTGTTTGTTTTTTTTATACAAATTTTAAATATAATCCTGTGATAAAAGATTTGATTTACTTGGTTAGCTCTTTACCACACTTGTCAGTAACAGATTTGTGATTCAAAAATATAATATTATCTGCATTCCAAAAACAAACTTGATCTTTAAATGTTCAAAACATGTAATTATGAACAAAAATAATCTTAATGATTGTACTTGTGATAATCCGATAAAGACTGATAATATTTTCTAACCACACGAGAAAAATTTCTTCACTGCATTATTTTTCAATATACAATGTATATATAGATATCTATAGCTATATATATATATATATATTAATGAGATATGTCTGAAAATCAAACTCGGCAGTTTTAGAATGAGATTTTAGAGTTGACAAAAAGTTGTTGTTCTATCCTCAATGGAATTCAAACCCACATCTTTGATACACAAGAACATCAATTGCTTAGCAGTATGCCCATCGACCTAAGCCACTCGACCTAAGCCACTCGGCTATATCTGCTATACAAATATAGCTTCATTAGTCGAATTGTTACAGAATTTAGGAAACACATAAGACATGCGTTTAAGTACGTGCAGATGGTTTCGTGTGCTTTTTTATATTTAATTTGATATTTTATATCAGCTATACAATATATACTCCCCACTGGATTTCAGAGTTACTTAAAACACTGGTTTAAAACTAAATACTTATATGTGTCTGTAAATTAAACACGACACTGTTAGAATTAGATTATTGAGCTGACACAATGTTTGTTGCACACTAAACAGGGATTCAAAACTACATCTCTTTTGATACCCTGGAACACAATTTTTTTACTCATATCCCCAAGTTTGGTGATTTTATTGATCGCATCTATCCCATTGAGCTTGGAATAAAGGATACCACAGATACACCAAGGTCTGCTTCATACCTTGACCCATACCTCGAAATTGACAGTGAGGACCGGTTAAGAACGAAACATTACGACACAAGAGATGATTTCAATTTTCTCTTTGTGAACTTTCCATTTATTAAAGAGAGAATGTGGACGAAAAATGTGTTATTTCGTCACTTTTTATTAAAGTATATGCATCAAGCAAGTAGAGTGCGAGGTCATGTATATATGTGTTAGGTGTATCGAGTTTTTACTCAACTCATTGCAACGTTTTATTCTAATTGGATTTGGAACTGTTCTGCCAGGTGAATAAGGTTGTCTTTATACGATAAATGCTGATAATACTATGTCTTGAGAACACCATTGTTTTTCAGACAATATTATTATCCACTTCTGTTGCATATCGTTTTTGTCCATCTGGACGAGGTTCAACATTATTGTTTCAATTCTCTGCTCTTATTCTTATGATAATAGATGTATATCAGTGGAAAATCGAATGAAGAATATATATGCATACATAACAAGAGTTTGAAGATACCAAAGGGGTAATCAGAACCCGTAAATCGAAAGACAGATAAGACAATGACCAAAAGAAAAAGGACAAAAGAACCAACAACGATTTACAAAACATACACATAAAACTAAAGATGGAGTAACATGAACCTCACTAAAAACCGGGGGTAAACTCAGGTGCTCCGGAAGGGTAGAGAGTTCCTGCTCACTGGTGGCGCCCGTCGTGTTAATCTAGTTACAAACCCGGTGATAAGTCAGGAATGAGGAAAGAATCGGGAAGTGTTTACGACGAATGGAACATATCCGTGGTCATTTGTAACACAGATATTCGTGAAAACACAGACTGCATGTAGCATCTGTAAATTTTGCACAAGACATCGGATGAGAGGTCTGTATTTTCTCCGACGAGAATCATCGATTAAAATGCCCTTCATTTAGTGTTTGATTTTATTTTCTACCTTCCGGAAATGATATAAGATGTTTTTGCCTAATAAATGTTGTTGACATATCATAATAACGGCTAATCGTGATCGTATGCGGACTTCGGTTATTAAAAAATACGTTTTTCATTAATGTTGGGATAAGTTTTTAATTAAGCCTCATTTTGTTAAGACTCAACTCAGATTGCTATTTGGAGAACAAAGTTATCGATGAAAGAGAAATATTACGTGTAGGGTGTCGTTAAGACACGGACGACATTTCCCTCAGACGTAATCATATATTTCTGTCATGACAGTATTTATAAAAAAAACACAATTAATTGAAGTCATAATTACCTATTTAAAAGTATCGGTGGTAAAGTGTGCTGGCCTCGAGGACAGTATATCGTGGGGATGGTCCCCGACCAGCTCAAAACCAAAGACTATAACATTTGTCCTTTGGAACAATGAAATATGTTTAAATAAAATAATAATAAAATAACATTTGTGCTTCCTGTTTCTATGGAAAGCACGCTGCATAATGCTTAGTTTATATTTTGAAACAACAGTGCACATACAGCTATATATCTCTTCAATCAAACACATTAGTCTGACTCCAACCAGTCTTTTACTCCTAAATAATCCGTTCGTAGGGGAGAAACAGCAATTACAATCGTTCATACTCCTAAATGATCCGTTCGTAGGGGAGAAACAGCAATTACAATCGTTCATACTCCTAAATGATCCGTTCGTAGGGGAGAAACAGCAATTACAATCGTTCATACTCCTAAATGATCCGTTCGTAGGGGAGAAACAGCAATTACAATCGTTCATACTCCTAAATGATCCGTTCGTAGGGGAGAAACAGCAATTACAATCGTTCATACTCCTAAACGATCCGTTCGTAGGGGAGAAACAGCAATTACAATCGTTCATACTCCTAAATGATCCGTTCGTAGGGGAGAAACAGCAATTACAATCGTTCATACTCCTAAATGATCCGTTCGTAGGGGAGAAACAGCAATTACAATCGTTCATACTCCTAAATGATCCGTTCGTAGGGGAGAAACAGCAATTACAATCGTTCATACTCCTAAATGATCCGTTCGTAGGGGAGAAACAGCAATTACAATCGTTCATACTCCTAAATGATCCGTTCGTAGGGGAGAAACAGCAATTACAATCGTTCATACTCCTAAATGATCCGTTCGTAGGGGAGAAACAGCAATTACAATCGTTCATACTCCTAAACGATCCGTTCGTAGGGGAGAAACAGCAATTACAATCGTTCATACTCCTAAATGATCCGTTCGTAGGGGAGAAACAGCAATTACAATCGTTCATACTCCTAAATGATCCGTTCGTAGGGGAGAAACAGCAATTACAATCGTTCATACTCCTAAATGATCCGTTCGTAGGGGAGAAACAGCAATTACAATCGTTCATACTCCTAAATGATCCGTTCGTAGGGGAGAAACAGCAATTACAATCGTTCATACTCCTAAATGATCCGTTCGTAGGGGAGAAACAGCAATTACAATCGTTCATACTCCTAAATGATCCGTTCGTAGGGGAGAAACAGCAATTACAATCGTTCATACTCCTAAATGATCCGTTCGTAGGGGAGAAACAGCAATTACAATCGTTCAACACAACCGGGGATTGAACCCATGCATATACACTAAACGCATAATGTCTGTAACTGTTGTGACTAGCATCAATTAATTTCATGTTAGTTTCGCTGAATATAATGTAAACAAATACAATACAATATTTCGAATCTAAGGTAGAAATGTATATGCATTTGTACTTGCAACTCGTGTTTTGTGAACGGAAATACCAAACAGTAATTTGTTTACCCACAAAAATGCAAACTAATAAAAATGGATACTAGGCATATAAAAAATACCGTGGCATTGTTCATCCATTATCGATAAACGTTTTTGGACTTATTATGCTCAATATATTGTGTTTTGTGAACCATTGTCGTTTCGTCTTTTCTTGTCATTGTATTGTCTGTCTGTCGTTTATGACTTCTGGTTACCACTGTGGCATCTTCAAATATTTCATAGATACGAATGAATTCATTTTGTCGGGGTTAAGCGAAAGTCATTCCCATACAGTCATAGAAGGATATTGCCCTTTTTTAACTGTAGGAGACAGAACCTCAGTTAATCATCAATGCCAGCATATATTTTGTGCCAAAATCATTTATTACATTTCCATTGACTAGAACTAATGTTAGCACCCGGAAATTAACTGTTTACAGACATCACGCATACGCCGACACCATCATGAATCCCACCACAAATTTACCATCATATAAATATTGGTCAATATCTATTAAAGTATTTTTAAAGGCATAAAGTCGCTCAAATTAATTTTTTTTGTTTATATTAAAATTTGCCAATATTCGATGTTTTATACTAATAAAATGTTCTAAACAAGAAGCCAGGTTTAAAAAAATATGCTATAATGTCGTAATTAGAGAAAAGAATTCGAATGTATGTTGGTAAAATCGCCTTTAACACACCTAATTATAAGTCGGTTGATTTTCCGAAGTTTGCCGGACACTGATAACTGCTATAAATAACCAGGAAGCATGCTTTTCGTGTAAATTCGTTATGATTGATATAATTTAAAGAAATATATATATGAAATTGGGTCTGGGGTAATCAGTTAATATTATTTACCAGCTTCTCCTGCATATGGTGTTTACATCTCGCAATTGATTCGCTATGCAAGGGCCAGTAGCAATTATTCTGATTTCCTGAAACGTCATCTTCATCTGAGAAACAGGCTACTGGACCAGGGCTATAAAAAGATTCGCCTTATTCGATCTCTTAAAAAGTTTATATTCCGATACCAATATCTTGTCGAAATATATTCCGTCTCTGCAGAAATAATTATAAGCGATGCATTTTCATATAGTGAAAATGTATAAAGATAAAGAAGTCCAAAATGTCAAGAATTTTTTTGTCAATGTGTGACGTAAAAATATTTTTGACATTTACGTCACCGAATATGGTACTGCTTTGACAACTATTTTACCTATTTTGTTCCTGTATTTAAATACTGTTACAGTGACAGCCGGAACCTTTGAACCGTAATGAGAGCGGGAGGTTTGGCGCCTTAAAATCTGATTCAACCCACCATTTCTTTAGAAATGCCTGTACCAAGTCAGGGTCATTACGGTTTTCACAGTTTTCCGGTTGTTGACTGATTTTGTCTGTTTATATAATTATGAGTTTTGACTTTCCCTTTATAAGATTGTTCGGAGTTCGGTAATTTTGTTATTACCTTTATTTAATGGTATTTAGTAAGAATGACACTTAAAATCTGAAATACGTGATGTAATCAATAAAAACAAACCCAAACTCTGCAAAGGGGCCTGATAATGGGAAAATTGTAAACAAATTGTATTGCATATTATTGACAACACTTGAGTTGACTTAATTATATTTTTTTTCGAAAAAAAACCAGTCATGAAGTTCATTATTGTAGTCTCTAATTTAAAAGAGATATCACCTAGCGTTTTCTCCTAAAAAAAAAAGAATAATATAAAAAACGACGATGCAATTCTACTGTCAAAATACGATTGTACTGGTCAACATAGAATTCTTTACTGGATACAAGAAAATCATAAAGTGACGTATTTCATTCGTTCTAGGCTATTTACGTATAATGAAAAATTTCAACTACAATTAGTATTAAACATCGAATATTGGCAACTTTTAATATAAACAAAAAAAAAATCAATTTGAGCGACTGTATGCCTTTAATGGCTATCTACTTACAGTATTTACCAGGATTAGATTTTTAAAACAGAAATAGACAGATAATGGAGATAAATCTCTTGTTCCCAACAAAATCTGATCATTATATGAACAAAAAATTCTAATTACAGAACTAATCTGGACATAATTCTACCACAGATGTTATAATTTAAAAGTATCAGGAGAATGATGACGTCACAGTATTAGTTTTTATAAAGCTATACAGAGGCGGATCCAGGATTTCAAGTTAGGGGGTGGGGGGGCGCGAAAATTTTTGCGGTATTTCGTGTGAAAAATCACGATTTTACGCCAAAAAATCAAATTTTTTCCAATTTTAGTGGGGGCGCGCCCCGGGTGCGCCTCCCAGGACCCGCCCCTGCTATATATAATTTTGCACGAATCCATATTTGTTCAGTCAAGGACAGACAGAAATTAAAATAAACATCAAAACGACCATGACAAAACTCAGATTTATGTTTTAATGAGTAAACTACATTTTTTAATTTAAAGTTTTATAAATGTATGGCCAAACCTTTTTTCAGCTATTTTGATCAGGGAGAAAGAAAGCAGGATTAAGTCTTAGCTCAGTTCCAGATGTCACGGGCTTGTCTTCTGAAACTTTCAATACATACATCGTAAAGCCATACATAGACGATTTGTGGCACCAGCTGTGACGTTCAAAGGTCACAACCATTGAATGTCAAGATTGTGATTGCAGAAGCTGATAACTGGAAGTATTTGAAGCATACGAGCTTCGTATACATGCTACCCGTTATAAAGCGGTTTGTAGATCAAGAGTGTTTGCATATATTGGTTGATAATATACTAGTACCTGAAAGGTGCAATAATAGACGAAGAATGGGGTCGCCATCAGCAGCCTTTATGTATCGGTTGGAGTTCCCCCATGAACAAACAGGATTGTTCCTTCTTAAATCGGTGTCATCAATCCAAAAGACGGTAACAGTCAGTGTCGAAGTGTCTATCACTCTCTTCAGGTGGCTTAGAACTGTCAGTAAGAAATGGTTTATTTGTGTCTATCAATTAGGGCATCAGCTTTTTTACAAGGATGAACGAATAACAAGACATCATATTGTTGCTGTAGTGTTTTCCGCCAGAATTCAGTAAGGTATGGAAGCAGAAGACCCCTATGGACATTTTATGAGTCCAGAAGGCAACATAAAGGAAGATATGATGGGACTTTTTGATAAGATTAAGATATTATCAATGTTGAAATATTGATTTCAGTACTGTTATTGTCAATCAATCAATCAATCAATCAATCAATCAATCAATCAATCAATCAATCAATCAATCAATCACTCAATCAATCAATCAATCAATCAATCAATCAATCAATCAATCAATCAACCGTAATAATGATTTGATTTTTTCGGTGCTTAACGCCACTTTCAGCAATATTTTAGCTATATCATGGCGACCAGTTTTAGTGGTGGAAGAAACCAGAATACTCGGAGAGAACCACCGACCATGGGCAAGCAACTGGTAAACTTTATCACTTGTGGTTGCGAGTCGAGTGCACCCTTTTTGTAATTTACAAAGCCGGGCGCGAACCCATGTCGTATTGGTGATAGACTTGTATGAATTGTTAGGTAATCCAACTACCTAACTCATTGAGTCTTAACTGTAATAATAATAGTCTAAGTACTTTTAAGGTGAGAAAATGATATAATGTCACAAAGTCGATAAAGGCATAGACACTTCCATTGCACCATGAGAGCAGCATGATAATAGAAAGGGAAGAGCTGGTACTGTAAAGTGTTACAATTGCCTAAGAAAACGCTATACTAAAAAATATTAAAGCTCAAAGAAGTATTTAACCACTTATTGGTATGGATGATATGTCGACAAAATACATACATACATGTATACTTAAATTATACCGAGTCCCTAATATCACTAACTAAATACCTTTGAATCTATGTTTCACATTATACTTCTTCATTTTCCACTTTGTTTTTCTTCCTGTTATTAATGGAATGGTTACAGTAACCATGGGGTAATGATATATTATAAAAATGATTATATTTTTTCATAGGTGTAAGTAATAGACTATTCCAAAATGACATACAAGAGATTAAACTTTATTAAAAAAAACCATCTTTAATCACCACTAAGAAAAAGTACCTCCTCCAAATTAAAAAAAATTGGGCGTTACATAAAACGGTAATTTAATAAAAAATAAAAATAAAATGATAGCGATTAACCCAAGTTATCCAGATGTTACGAAACAATAATAAGCCATGATTATAAAGGAATGTCCTAGTTGTGATACAGTTGAACTGGTGTACGGAAGGTATTTTATTTTCAATTATACTTTCTAACGTTTCGGATATATTTCCTTTGTATGAAGTTGATACATAAAATGATTGAAAGTTAGTGTCAGAGTAAACGGTGGACCTTTCACGTAAGATGAGTAAACGCCTATTTTTATAGAAGTGCGAATTGTTTAGAAAAAAAGGTCAAATTCCGTTTAAAAAGAAGTATTTTGATGACATATTATATTTTGAGCGTGGAGTGTATAGAATGTCAAATCTAGAAGACTTCAAAGTGTGGGGAGTTTGATGGATGATGAGTTGAACGTGTGATTGCATAAGATTACAGTTAAACTAAGCATAGGATTAGGAGGAAGGCGTAGTTTACATAACTATATCTTATATCATTACAGTAGATAATACACCGGAAGAATCAGATCGTTTAACAAATATATCTACTTCCTCTATAGTGGAGTGACGTTTCTGATGCTGCATCACACTTTAACAATAACATGTATACTTCTCTAACAAGTATATCGTTAAGGTGGGGTCCGTGTTGCTCATCTCTTTAGTTTTCTGTGTTGCGTTGCGTTTTGATTTGTTTGCCCAATGTTGTCAATGTCTCTGGATTATCCATTCCTGACTGCCCCTTAGAAAGCCTCTGCCGCATTTCATAGTTTAACATTAGACCACTGGAAATTGTTAAACACATTTTTTGGAAAGTATCTCTCTTCATACACATAGCAGAGACATGGACGGGCAACATTTTCCCTGGTTTAATATTACAACCAAGTAATCTATCCACAGATACATCCCTGGTTTAATATTACAACCAAGTAATCTATCCACAGGTACATCCCTGGTTTAATATTACAACCAAGTAATCTATCCACAGGTACATCCCTGGTTTAATATTACAACCAACTAATCTATCCACAGGTACATCCCTGGTTTAATATTACAACCAAGTAATCTATCCACAGGTACATCCCTCGTTTAATATTACAACCAAGTAATCTATCCACAGGTACATCCCTGGTTTAATATTACAACCAAGTAATCTATCCACAGGTACATCCCTGGTTTAATATTACAACCAAGTAAACTATCCACAAGTAATCTATCCACAAGTAATCTATCCACATCCAAGTTCTACATTTTAACCGTTGTATTGTTTGTAAACGTATTATTGTTGTAACTATATACTGGTTACGTGACGCTAAACTACAAACAATCAATCATTCACTGCTGTCTTATGACAACAGTCATCTTCATTCATACAAAGTACATCAATAGCTTAAAGGATCGTCAATGAATCAGTTGTAACAGAGTTTGATGTTAAAGGATCGTCAATGAATCAGTTGTAACAGAGTTTGATGTTAAAGGATCGTCAATGAATCAGTTGTAACAGAGTTTGATGTTAAAGGATCGTCAATGAATCAGTTGTAACAGAGTTTGATGTTAAAGGATCGTCAATGAATCAGTTGTAACAGAGTTTGATGTTAAAGGATCGTCAATGAATCAGTTGTAACAGAGTTTGATGTTAAAGGATCGTCAATGAATCAGTTGTAACAGAGTTTGATGTTAAAGGATCGTCAATGAATCAGTTGTAACAGAGTTTGATGTTAAAGGATCGTCAATGAATCAGTTGTAACAGAGTTTGATGTTAAAGGATCGACAATGAATCAGTTGTAACAGAGTTTGATGTTAAAGGATCATCAATGAATCAGTTGTAACAGAGTTTGATGTTAAAGGATCGTCAATGAATCAGTTGTAACAGAGTTTGATGTTTCAACAGGAATTATAACCAACAGTTTAGAATCTTTATTGTGTAGTCCTACTAACAGTTTGTACTGATTTGACGTTGTTGAAATGATTTTTCGAAGTGAATTGTAGACCCCCATTGGATTTTCATAAGTTCATAATTTTGCTTGCTGAAACATGTTTATAAATGATCTTATCATTACTTGGTTTGGTTGTGATTTACTGGATTGTAACGTAACAGAAAGATGCGAGGGAGAAAAAGAAAACCATTGAAACCTGAACGTAACAGAAAGATGCGAGGGAGAAAAAGAAAACCATTGAAACCTGATTAGAACAACGCTTGTTTCTGCTCTTTTAAAGATAAACACAACATGCGCACATTGTCGGTAAACAAATTACAAAAAAGCAACATTTGCTCTCGCTGCAAAACAGGTTAGAAAAGCTGGACAAATGATCGCTTTTCAACTTGTTACTAAAGCGTGTACAAATAAATTATATATTTTTCTGACAATGTACTTTGTGTGGTTTATGACAAGCACGACAAGTCGTAGTTTACTTTTGAATATAACTTTAACATCTAACAATTTTTTGCAGACATATTGATTTTGTAAATATTTGATAGTATTTTCCAAACATATTCGTACCTATGTAAGAACGCAGACTTGGAACATAGAAATATATATTAATAGTACCTATCACGGGATTAAGTTTAAACGGCAAGCAAATGTGTCATTTGTTTTATTGAATACATATAAAAACCGAACCCAGGGAACATGTGGGTGTAGCTCAACTTCATTCAGACAATTAATGAAATCAAATGAAATCTACATTGGTAAATAAATGGTGGACGGCGTTCCCAGACAGACTTAGGCCAATGATACCACATACCCCACGCCGGCAATGCATGATGTAAATGGAAAGAAAAATATATAAACTTTATTTGGAATCACCAACACAGTTAAGAGCTGCAACAATATCATTTCTATTAACACATGTTCGAGTTAAAAACTACAACAATATCATTTCTATTAACACATGTTCGAGTTAAAAACTACAACAATATCATTTTTATTAACACATGTTCGAGTTAAAAACTACAACAATATCATTTCTATTAACACATGTTCGAGTTAAAAACTACAACAATATCATTTCTATTAACACATGTTCAAGTTAAAAACTACAACAATATCATTTCTATTAACACATGTTCGAGTTAAGAGCTACAACAATATCATTTCAATTAACACATGTTCAAGTTAAGAGCTACAACAATATCATTTCTATTAACACATGTTCAAGTTAAGAGCTACAACAATATCATTTCTATTAACACATGTTCGAGTTAAAAACTACAACAATATCATTTCTATTAACACATGTTCGAGATAAGAGCTACAACAATATCATTTCTATTAACACATGTTCGAGCTAAGAGCTGCAACACTATCATTTCTATTAACACATGTTCGATATAAGAACTACAACAATATCATTTCTATTAACACAGTCAAGTTAAGAGCTACAACAATATCATTTCTATTAACACATGTTCGTGTTAAAAGCTACAACAATATCATTTCTATTAACACATGTTCGAGTTAAGAGTTACAACAATATCATTTCTATTAACACATGTTCGAGATAAGAGCTACAACAATATCATTTCTATTAACACATTTTGAGTTAAGAGCTACAACAATATCATTTCTATTAACACATGTTCGAGGTAAGAGCTACAACAATATCATTTCTATTAACACATGTTCGAGTTAAGAGCTACACCAATATCATTTCTATTAACACATGTTCGAGTTAAGAGCTACAACCTTACCATTTCTATTAACACATGTTCGAGTTAAGAGCTACAACAATATCATTTCTATTAACACATGTTCGAGATAAGAGCTACAACAATATCATTTCTATTAGCACATGTTCGAGATAAGAACTACAACAATGTCATTTCTATTAACACATGTTCAAGATAAGAGCTGCAACACTATCATTTCTATTAACACATGTTCAAGTTAAGAGCTACAACAATATCATTTCTATTAGCACATGTTCAAGTTAAGAGCTACAACAATATCATTTCTATTAACACATGTTCAAGCTCAGGGCTGCAACAATACCATTTCTATTAACACATGTTCGAGATAAGAACTACAACAATATCATTTCTATTAACACACGTTCAAGTTAAGAGCTGCAACAATATCATTTCTATTAACACATGTTCGAGTTAAGAGCTACAACAATATCATTTCTATTAACACATGTTCGAGTTAAGAGCTACAACAATATCATTTCTATTAACACATGTTCAAGCTCAGAGCTACAGCAATATCATTTCTATTAACGCATGTTCAAGCTCAGAGCTACAGCAATATCATTTCTATTAACACATGTTCGAGATAAGAACTACAACAATGTCATTTCTATTAACACATGTTCAAGATAAGAGCTACAACAATACCATTTCTATTAACACATGTTCGAGTTAAGAACTACAACAATATCATTTCTATTAACATATGTTCAAGTTAAGAGCTACAACAATATCATTTCTATTAACACATGTTCGAGATAAGAGCTACAACAATACCATTTCTATTAACACATGTTCGAGATAAGAACTACAACAATATCATTTCTATTAACACATGTTCAAGTTAAGAGCTACAACAATATCATTTCTATTAACACATGTTCGAGTTAAGAGCTACAACAATACCATTTCTATTAACACATGTTCGAGATAAGAACTACAACAATATCATTTCTATTAACACATGTTCAAGCTAAGAGCTGCAATAATATCATTTCTATTAACACATGTTCGAGTTAAGAGCTACAACAATATCATTTCTATTAACACATGTTCGAGTTAAGAGCTGCAACAATATCAATTCTATTAACACATGTTCAAGTTAAGAACTACAACAATATCATTTCTATTAACACATGTTCGAGTTAAGAGCTACAACAATATCATTTCTATTAACATATGTTCGAGATAAGAGCTACAACAATATCATTTCTATTAACACATGTTCAAGCTCAGAGTTACAACAATATCATTTCTATTAACACATGTTCGAGATAAGAGCTACAACAATATCATTTCTATTAACACACGTTCATGTTAAGAGCTGCAACACTATCATTTCTATTAACACATGTTCGAGTTAAGAGCTGCAACACTATCATTTCTATTAACACATGTTCGAGTTAAGAGCTACAACAATATCATTTCTATTAACACATGTTCGAGATAAGAACTACAACACTATCATTTCAATTAACACATGTTCGAGATAAGAACTACAACACTATCATTTCTATTAACACATGTTCGAGTTAAGAGCTGCAACACTATCATTTCTATTAACACATGTTCGAGTTAAGAGCTACAACAATATCATTTCTATTAACACATGTTCGAGATAAGAACTACAACACTATCATTTCAATTAACACATGTTCGATATAAGAACTACAACAATATCATTTCTATTAACACATGTTCGAGATAAGAGCTACAACAATATCATTTCTATTAACACACGTTTAAGTTAAGAGCTGCAACACTATCTTTCTATTAACACATGTTCGAGTTAAAAGCTACAACAATATCATTTCTATTAACACATGTTCGAGATAAGAACTACAACAATATCATTTCTATTAACACATGTTCGAGATAAGAGGTACAACAATATCATTTCTATTAACACACGTTCAAGTTAAGAGCTGCAACAATATCATTTCTATTAACACATGTTCAAGTTAAGAGCTGCAACACTATCATTTCTATTAACACATGTTCAAGTTAAGAACTACAACAATATCATTTCTATTAACACATGGTCAAGTTAAGAGCTACAACAATGTCATTTCTATTAACACATGTTCGAGTTGAGAGCTACAACAATATCATTTCTAATAACACATGTTCCAGATAAGAGCTACAACAATATCATTTCTATTAACACATGTTCAAGTTAAGAGCTAAAACAATGTCATTTCTATTAACACGTGTTCGAGTTAAGAGCTACAACAATATCATTTCTAATAACACATGTTCGAGTTAAGAGCTACAACAATATCATTTCTATTAACATATGTTCGAGTTAAGAGCTACAACAATATCATTTCTATTAACACATGTTCAAGTTAAGAGCTACAACAATATCATTTCTATTAACACATGTTCGAGATAAGAACTACAACAATGTCATTTCTATTAACACATGTTCAAGATAAGAGCTACAACAATATCATTTCTATTAACACATGTTCAAGTTAAGAGCTAAAACAATGTCATTTCTATTAACACGTGTTCGAGTTAAGAGCTACAACAATATCATTTCTAATAACACAAGTTCGATTTAAGAGCTACAACAATATCATTTCTATTAACATATGTTCGAGTTAAGAGCTACAACAATATCATTTCTATTAACACATGTTCAAGTTAAGAGCTACAACAATATCATTTCTATTAACACATGTTCGAGATAAGAACTACAACAATGTCATTCCTATTAACACATGTTCAAGTTAAGAGCTACAACAATATCATTTCTATTAACACATGTTCGAGATAAGAACTACAACAATGTCATTTCTATTAACACATGTTCAAGTTAAGAGCTACAACAATACCATTTCTATTAACACTTGTTCAAGTTAAGAGCTACAACAATATCATTTCTATTAACACATGTTCAAGTTAAGAGCTACAACAATATCATTTCTATTAACACATGTTCAAGTTAGGAGCTACAACAATATCATTTCTATTAACACTTGTTCAAGTTAAGAGCTACAACAATATCATTTCTATTAACACATGTTCGAGATAAGAACTACAACAATATCATTTCTATTAACACATGTTCAAGTTAAGAGCTACAACAATATCATTTCTATTAACACTTGTTCAAGTTAAGAGCTACAACAATATCATTTCTATTAACACATGTTCAAGTTAAGAGCTGCAACAATATCATTTCTATTAACACATCTTCGAGATAAGAACTACAACAATATCATTTCTATTAACACATGTTCAAGTTAAGAGCTACAACAATATCATTTCTATTAACACATGTTCAAGTTAAGAACTACAACAATATCATTTCTATTAACACATGGTCAAGTTAAGAGCTAAAACAATGTCATTTCTATTAACACGTGTTCGAGTTAAGAGCTACAACAATATCATTTCTAATAACACATGTTCGAGTTAAGAGCTACAACAATATCATTTCTATTAACATATGTTCGAGTTAAGAGCTACAACAATATCATTTCTATTAACACATGTTCAAGTTAAGAGCTACAACAATATCATTTCTATTAACACATGTTCGAGATAAGAACTACAACAATGTCATTTCTATTAACACATGTTCAAGTTAAGAGCTACAACAATATCATTTCTATTAACACATGTTCAAGTTAAGAGCTAAAACAATGTCATTTCTATTAACACGTGTTCGAGTTAAGAGCTACAACAATATCATTTCTAATAACACAAGTTCGAGTTAAGAGCTACAACAATATCATTTCTATTAACATATGTTCGAGTTAAGAGCTACAACAATATCATTTCTATTAACACATGTTCACGTTAAGAGCTACAACAATATCATTTCTATTAACACATGTTCGAGATAAGAACTACAACAATGTCATTCCTATTAACACATGTTCAAGTTAAGAGCTACAACAATATCATTTCTATTAACACATGTTCGAGATAAGAACTACAACAATGTCATTTCTATTAACACATGTTCGAGTTAAGAGCTACAACAATATCATTTCTATTAACATATGTTCAAGTTAAGAGCTACAACAATATCATTTCTATTAACACTTGTTCAAGTTAAGAGCTACAACAATATCATTTCTATTAACACATGTTCGAGATAAGAACTACAACAATGTCATTTCTATTAACACATGTTCAAGTTAAGAGCTACAACAATACCATTTCTATTAACACATGTTCAAGTTAAGAGCTACAACAATATCATTTCTATTAACACATGTTCAAGTTAGGAGCTACAACAATATCATTTCTATTAACACTTGTTCAAGTTAAGAGCTACAACAATATCATTTCTATTAACACATGTTCGAGATAAGAACTACAACAATATCATTTCTATTAACACATGTTCAAGTTAAGAGCTACAACAATATCATTTCTATTAACACTTGTTCAAGTTAAGAGCTACAACAATATCATTTCTATTAACACATGTTCGAGATAAGAACTACAACAATGTCATTTCTATTAACACATGTTCAAGTTTAGAGCTACAACAATGTCATTTCTATTAACACATGTTCAAGTTAAGAGCTACAACAATGTCATTTCTATTAACACATGTTCGAGTTGAGAGCTACAACAATATCATTTCAATAACACATGTTCCAGATAAGAGCTACAACAATATCATTTCTATTAACACATGTTCAAGTTAAGAGCTACAACAATATCATTTCTATTAACACATGTTCAAGTTAAGAGCTACAACAATATCATTTCTATTAACACATGTTCAAGTTAAGAGCTACAACAATATCATTTCTATTAACACATGTTCAAGTTTAGAGCTACAACAATGTCATTTCTATTAACACATGTTCAAGTTAAGAGCTACAACAATATCATTTCTATTAACACATGTTCGAGATAAGAACTACAACAATGTCATTTCTATTAACACATGTTCAAGTTTAGAGCTACAACAATGTCATTTCTATTAACACTTGTTCGAGTTGAGAGCTACAACAATATCATTTCTAATAACACATGTTCGAGATAAGAACTACAACAATATCATTTCTATTAACACATGTTCAAGTTTAGAGCTACAACAATGTCATTTCTATTAACACATGTTCAAGTTAAGAGCTACAACAATATCATTTCTATTAACACATGTTCGAGATAAGAACTACAACAATATCATTTCTATTAACACATGTTCAAGTTTAGAGCTACAACAATGTCATTTCTATTAACACATGTTCAAGTTAAGAGCTACAACAATATCATTTCTATTAACACATGTTCGAGATAAGAACTACAACAATATCATTTCTATTAACACATGTTCGAGTAAAGAGCTACAACAATATCATTTCTATTAACATATGTTCAAGTTAAGAGCTACAACAATATCATTTCTATTAACACATGTTCGAGTTAAGAGCTACAACAATGTCATTTCTATTAACACATGTTCGAGATAAGAACTACAACAATGTCATTTCTATTAACATATGTTCAAGTTAAGAGCTACAACAATATCATTTCTATTAACACATGTTCGAGTTAAGAGCTACAACAATGTCATTTCTATTAACATATGTTCAAGTTAAGAGCTACAACAATATCATTTCTATTAACACATGTTCGAGATAAGAACTACAACAATGTCATTTCTATTAACACATGTTCGAGATAAGAACTACAACAATGTCATTTCTATTAACACATGTTCAAGTTAAGAGCTACACCAATATCATTTCTATTAACACATGTTCGAGATAAGAACTACAACAATGTCATTTCTATTAACATATGTTCAAGTTAAGAGCTACAACAATATCATTTCTATTAACACATGTTCGAGTTAAGAGCTACAACAATGTCATTTCTATTAACATATGTTCAAGTTAAGAGCTACAACAATATCATTTCTATTAACACATGTTCAAGTTAAGAGCTACAACAATATCATTTCTATTAACACATGTTCGAGATAAGAACTACAACAATGTCATTTCTATTAACATATGTTCAAGTTAAGAGCTACAACAATATCATTTCTATTAACACATGTTCGAGTTAAGAGCTACAACAATGTCATTTCTATTAACATATGTTCAAGTTAAGAGCTACAACAATATCATTTCTATTAACACATGTTCGAGTTAAGAGCTACAACAATATCATTTCTATTAACACATGTTCGAGATAAGAACTACAACAATGTCATTTCTATTAACATATGTTCAAGTTAAGAGCTACAACAATATCATTTCTATTAACACATGTTCGAGTTAAGAGCTACAACAATGTCATTTCTATTAACATATGTTCAAGTTAAGAGCTACAACAATATCATTTCTATTAACACATGTTCGAGATAAGAACTACAACAATGTCATTTCTATTAACATATGTTCAAGTTAAGAGCTAAAACAATATCATTTCTATTAACACATGTTCGAGTTAAGAGCTACAACAATGTCATTTCTATTAACATATGTTCAAGTTAAGAGCTACAACAATATCATTTCTATTAACACATGTTCGAGATAAGAACTACAACAATGTCATTTCTATTAACACATGTTCAAGTTAAGAGCTACAACAATATCATTTCTATTAACACATGTTCGAGTTAAGAGCTACAACAATGTCATTTCTATTAACATATGTTCAAGTTAAGAGCTACAACAATATCATTTCTATTAACACATGTTCGAGATAAGAACTACAACAATGTCATTCCTATTAACACATGTTCAAGTTAAGAGCTACAACAATGTCATTTCTATTAACACATGTTCAAGTTAAGAGCTACAACAATATCATTTCTATTAACACATGTTCGAGATAAGAGCTACAACAATATCATTTCTATTAACACATGTTCAAGTTAAGAGCTACAACAATGTCATTTCTATTAACACATGTTCAAGTTAAGAGCTACAACAATATCATTTCTATTAACATATGTTCAAGTTAAGAGCTACAACAATATCATTTCTATTAACACATGTTCAAGTTAAGAGCTACAACAATATCATTTCTATTAACACATGTTCAAGTTAAGAGCTACAACAATATCATTTCTATTAACACATGTTCAAGTTAGGAGCTACAACAATATCATTTCTATTAACACTTGTTCAAGTTAAGAGCTACAACAATATCATTTCTATTAACACATGTTCGAGTTAAGAGCTACAACAATATCACTTCTATTAACATATGTTCAAGTTAAGAGCTACAACAATATCATTTCTATTAACACATGTTCGAGTTAAGAGCTACAACAATGTCATTTCTATTAACACATGTTCAAGTTAAGAGCTACAACAATATCATTTCTATTAACACATGTTCAAGTTAAGAGCTACAACAATATCATTTCTATTAACACATGTTCGAGATAAGAACTACAACAATGTCATTTCTATTAACACATGTTCAAGTTAAGAGCTACTCCAATATCATTTCTATTAACACATGTTCGAGATAAGAACTACAACAATGTCATTTCTATTAACATATGTTCAAGTTAAGAGCTACAACAATATCATTTCTATTAACACATGTTCGAGTTAAGAGCTACAACAATGTCATTTCTATTAACATATGTTCAAGTTAAGAGCTACAACAATATCATTTCTATTAACACATGTTCAAGTTAAGAGCTACAACAATATCATTTCTATTAACACATGTTCGAGATAAGAACTACAACAATGTCATTTCTATTAACATATGTTCAAGTTAAGAGCTACAACAATATCATTTCTATTAACACATGTTCGAGTCAAGAGCTACAACAATGTCATTTCTATTAACATATGTTCAAGTTAAGAGCTACAACAATATCATTTCTATTAACACATGTTCGAGTTAAGAGCTACAACAATATCATTTCTATTAACACATGTTCGAGATAAGAACTACAACAATGTCATTTCTATTAACATATGTTCAAGTTAAGAGCTACAACAATATCATTTCTATTAACACATGTTCGAGTTAAGAGCTACAACAATGTCATTTCTATTAACATATGTTCAAGTTAAGAGCTACAACAATATCATTTCTATTAACACATGTTCGAGATAAGAACTACAACAATGTCATTTCTATTAACATATGTTCAAGTTAAGAGCTAAAACAATATCATTTCTATTAACACATGTTCGAGTTAAGAGCTACAACAATGTCATTTCTATTAACATATGTTCAAGTTAAGAGCTACAACAATATCATTTCTATTAACACATGTTCGAGATAAGAACTACAACAATGTCATTTCTATTAACACATGTTCGAGTTAAGAGCTACAACAATATCATTTCTATTAACACATGTTCGAGTTAAGAGCTACAACAATGTCATTTCTATTAACATATGTTCAAGTTAAGAGCTACAACAATATCATTTCTATTAACACATGTTCGAGATAAGAACTACAACAATGTCATTCCTATTAACACATGTTCAAGTTAAGAGCTACAACAATGTCATTTCTATTAACACATGTTCAAGTTAAGAGCTACAACAATATCATTTCTATTAACACATGTTCGAGATAAGAGCTACAACAATATCATTTCTATTAATACATGTTCAAGTTAAGAGCTACAACAATGTCATTTCTATTAACACATGTTCAAGTTAAGAGCTACAACAATATCATTTCTATTAACACATGTTCAAGTTAAGAGCTACAACAATATCATTTCTATTAACACATGTTCAAGTTAAGAGCTACAACAATATCATTTCTATTAACACATGTTCAAGTTAAGAGCTACAACAATATCATTTCTATTAACACATGTTCAAGTTAGGAGCTACAACAATATCATTTCTATTAACACTTGTTCAAGTTAAGAGCTACAACAATATCATTTCTATTAACACATGTTCGAGTTAAGAGCTACAACAATATCACTTCTATTAACATATGTTCAAGTTAAGAGCTACAACAATATCATTTCTATTAACACATGTTCAAGTTAAGAGCTACAACAATGTCATTTCTATTAACACATGTTCAAGTTAAGAGCTACAACAATATCATTTCTATTAACATATGTTCAAGTTAAGAGCTACAACAATATCATTTCTATTAACACATGTTCAAGTTAAGAGCTACAACAATATCATTTCTATTAACACATGTTCAAGTTAAGAGCTACAACAATATCATTTCTATTAACACATGTTCAAGTTAGGAGCTACAACAATATCATTTCTATTAACACTTGTTCAAGTTAAGAGCTACAACAATATCATTTCTATTAACACATGTTCGAGTTAAGAGCTACAACAATGTCATTTCTATTAACATATGTTCAAGTTAAGAGCTACAACAATATCATTTCTATTAACACATGTTCGAGTTAAGAGCTACAACAATATCATTTCTATTAACACATGTTCGAGATAAGAACTACAACAATGTCATTTCTATTAACATATGTTCAAGTTAAGAGCTACAACAATATCATTTCTATTAACACATGTTCGAGTTAAGAGCTACAACAATGTCATTTCTATTAGCATATGTTCAAGTTAAGAGCTACAACAATATCATTTCTATTAACACATGTTCGAGATAAGAACTACAACAATGTCATTTCTATTAACATATGTTCAAGTTAAGAGCTAAAACAATATCATTTCTATTAACACATGTTCGAGTTAAGAGCTACAACAATGTCATTTCTATTAACATATGTTCAAGTTAAGAGCTACAACAATATCATTTCTATTAACACATGTTCGAGATAAGAACTACAACAATGTCATTTCTATTAACACATGTTCAAGTTAAGAGCTACAACAATATCATTTCTATTAACACATGTTCGAGTTAAGAGCTACAACAATGTCATTTCTATTAACATATGTTCAAGTTAAGAGCTACAACAATATCATTTCTATTAACACATGTTCGAGATAAGAACTACAACAATGTCATTCCTATTAACACATGTTCAAGTTAAGAGCTACAACAATGTCATTTCTATTAACACATGTTCAAGTTAAGAGCTACAACAATATCATTTCTATTAACACATGTTCGAGATAAGAGCTACAACAATATCATTTCTATTAACACATGTTCAAGTTAAGAGCTACAACAATGTCATTTCTATTAACACATGTTCAAGTTAAGAGCTACAACAATATCATTTCTATTAACATATGTTCAAGTTAAGAGCTACAACAATATCATTTCTATTAACACATGTTCAAGTTAAGAGCTACAACAATATCATTTCTATTAACACATGTTCAAGTTAAGAGCTACAACAATATCATTTCTATTAACACATGTTCAAGTTAGGAGCTACAACAATATCATTTCTATTAACACTTGTTCAAGTTAAGAGCTACAACAATATCATTTCTATTAACACATGTTCGAGTTAAGAGCTACAACAATATCACTTCTATTAACATATGTTCAAGTTAAGAGCTACAACAATATCATTCCTATTAACACATGTTCAAGTTAAGAGCTACAACAATGTCATTTCTATTAACACATGTTCAAGTTAAGAGCTACAACAATATCATTTCTATTAACATATGTTCAAGTTAAGAGCTACAACAATATCATTTCTATTAATACATGTTCAAGTTATGAGCTACAACAATATCATTTCTATTAACACATGTTCAAGTTAAGAGCTACAACAATATCATTTCTATTAACACATGTTCGAGTTAAGAGCTACAACAATATCACTTCTATTAACATATGTTCAAGTTAAGAGCTACAACAATATCATTTCTATTAACACATGTTCAAGTTTAGAGCTACAACAATATCATTTCTATTAACACATGTTCGAGTTAAGAGCTACAACAATATCACTTCTATTAACATATGTTCAAGTTAAGAGCTACAACAATATCATTTCTATTAACACATGTTCAAGTTAAGAGCTACAACAATATCATTTCTATTAACACATGTTCGAGTTAAGAGCTACAACAATATCACTTCTATTAACACATGTTCAAGTTAAGAGCTACAACAATATCATTTCTATTAACACATGTTCAAGTTAAGAGCTACAACAATATCATTTCTATTAACATATGTTCAAGTTAAGAGCTACAACAATATCATTTCTATTAACACATGTTCAAGTTAAGAGCTACAACAATATCACTTCTATTAACACATGTTCAAGTTAAGAGCTACAACAATATCATTTCTATTAACACATGTTCGAGATAAGAACTACAACAATATCATTTCTATTAACACTTGTTCAAGTTAAGAGCTACAACAATATCACTTCTATTAACACATGTTCAAGTTAAGAGCTACAACAATATCATTTCTATTAACATATGTTCAAGTTAAGAGCTACAACAATATCACTTCTATTAACACATGTTCAAGTTAAGAGCTACAACAATATCATTTCTATTAACACGTGTTCGAGTTAAAATGTGGCCCAATGGTCGTGTGAAATGAAATTAGTTTTGATCGCATAAATAGTGTCAATAAAAGAATACAGTGAATATGCCATAATACAATAGAACACTACATCAGTAAATATATTTCACATATTTTATTTAGGAAATGTTGCTATGCAAAGAAAGATATTTTGATAAAAAAAATAAAAGAAAATAAATAAAACATTACATTTCACTTGAATTGTTATTTTTAGATATGTTTTGCAAGAGTAACACGACGGGTGCCACATGTGGAACAGGAACTGCCAACCCTTCCGGATCACCCGAGTTCACCCCCGGTTTTTAGTGGGGTTCGTGTTACTCGATCGCATTTATCCCATTGAGCTTGAAATAATGAATCCCACAGCTAGGTCTGCGTCATACATTGATCTACTATTAAAAATTGACAGTGAGGGCCGGTAGAGACCGAAACTTAACAGAGAGAGATTATTTTAATTTTCAAATTGTGAACGTTCCATTTACATGTAACAACATTCTAGAAGCACACGCATATGGAGTATATAAGTCGATATTCCAGAGCTTGTGTTACCTATCAAGATTTCCTTGATAGAGGATTGCTGCTGATAATGAGGCTATAAAACGTGGCTTTCCTAGTGACTAAACTGATGTCATCACTTCCAAAGTTTTAAGGTCGCCATCATAATCGTAATGGTATATCTGTATCAGAGATATGTTTGTAGTAATCAAATGGTGCATCCTTTTCTCGTTCGTAATTTATTAAAGGATTTTTAATATTTTGTACAATTACATGTTTTCACATTTTTGTATTTATATCGGTATACTGGTGTGCAACACGACGGGTGTTACTAGTGGAGCAGTGACTGTTTACCTTTGTAGAATATCTGAGTTTTTAGTGTGGCTCGTGTTGCTCAATCTATATATTTCTGAGTACCGTCCTGTCATAGTAGTAATATGTTTTCATAGTAGTTTGGCTTGGTTTGGTTTTATGGTGTTTAGCGCCACTTTCAACAATATTTCAGCTATCTTTTACGAATATCTATAAATATATATAATTGTCGGATATATGTATATAGTGTGCACTTTGTTCAAGCCAAAAGTGACAAAATACTAAAATTAACAGTGTATTTTGTGTAAGAAACTGGTCATTTTGAAACTGTCTTGTATTTTGGTTTACATGTGGCAAGCAGCAATACTATGTTGATTTCTCTTTACTGGTATCTGTGTTGCAGTGTCTACATGCTCAATGTATATCTTCCCATCTATGTCGAGCATATCTCTACCAAGTTTCACTTGACAACCCTCTGCATCTATTGCTTCATGGTGGGGAATAGACATTTTCGTGACTGTGTAAGTAGATTGCTGATTTACGTACGGTTTCCCTTTAGTCGCTAGGTGCGAATGAAATATAAACCTAGCTACGATTGGTTTTGGATAACCGTACGGCCCGAAAGGTCGCCTCATCCAAATCTATGAACATTACTCAATGAGTGATACGCGATTCTTTACATATAAAGTCTTTGATTAGCTCTTCAGCTAAAGCATACTTGTTTTCGTTTTGCCGAGTAAATATCTGGTTGTTTTGCCCAGTAAATATCTGGTTGTTTTGCCCAGTAAATATCTGGTTGTTTTGCCCAGTAAATATCTGGTTGTTTTGCCCAGTAAATATCTGGTTGTTTTGCCTAGTAAATATCTGGTTGTTTTTCATCGACCTGAAGAATGCTTTTAAGACGTTTTGCATCACTTTTACTTAGCGATTTAATTCGTGCTTAAGTAATACCGTCTGATTCTATTTGCCCAGAACTCGTGTGTCAATGCATTCTGAACGAGAGACATGCAATCCTGACATGATCATCGTGGGAATAGCCATACGACTTTACAAAGAAAAAAAGAAAGAAAAAAAACATTACATAAAAAGCTAGAAATAGAAAATTAAAAAGACAATTGAATTCTGGCAACTAAAGATACCCTGTTTGTACTGTGGAAATAGCCGATGGTTTAACGTTGTTAACAGTGTTTTGCATAGATATTAAACGGGGGAGAAAATATATACAGTTGACAGATCCTTTCTGGATCTGAAGTATGGTAATATGATTGAAATCTTTGCTACAGGCACATTTACTGCATGTTGGTAAACACTGAAGGTAAAATGTACTTCTATTTTATAATGTGCGTGGGTTTCTGCTTAACAAATGTAGGTATACATGCGTATAAGCAATTTTCTTTTATATATATATAGTTTTTTAATGGGATAAAACATGGGTTTATTTAACGATGTAGTGGAAATATTTCTTTTTAACATGTGCAATTTCATTTTTCAAATATGCATGTTAAGATTTCATTTCATTCAAGTAGATTTAAAAGGAATCAACCAATTATCAATTAAAAAGAGGTATGTTATATATGTGTGAAATGAACACACCCATCCAAAAAATGTATCGCAAAATTATATTTAAAAACTTCCAGGGTATACCATGAAAATTAGTGATGTCGTTCAAGAGAAAATGGCTTGATATCAAGTAACTTCTGTTGTTATAATATATAATATAAAAAGTTGTGGGAGCAAGTAAACCAAGGGGCCTAAATAGGATCTCCAAGATCGACTAAGATCACATATGTCTGAGGGAGGAGAACCTTAGAATTTCAGTAATAAATATATCTAATACACCATGTCAGTGCCGGAGCACTCACGACTGGTGGATGATACCATCGGGGACTAATAGTCCACCAGCAGATATCTAACATAAATAATTTAACACACAAATAAGATTGACTGTTAATTATCTAGTTAATAAGAGTGTAAGAAGAGTTTCAAAATACCAAAGTGGTAATCAGAATCCGTATATCGAAGAAGGACAGACAACACAATAACAAAAAGAAAATGTACAAAAGGACAAACAACGATCTACAAGACATACACATAAAACTAAAGATAGAGTAACACGAACCCCACTACAAACCGGAGGTGAACTCAGGTGCTCCGTAAGTGTAAGATAGGACCTCATTGGCGGAATGACATATCAACATACGTCCATCTGATTCTGTCTTGGTTTGTGACGTTCTACGTTTACTAGAGGTTCGTCTTGTTACAGTTGGCTGTCTACCATTTAAGAATTGAATGCATTCTCTTGAAGTTTCACTGGGTTATGAAAGCGTTGACCGAAGTACATTTTCAATGAAGCGCTATGTTGAAAATGTAGTTCGATCAACGCTTTCATACCCCAATGAAACTTCAAAAGAATGCATTCAATTCTCATAATTATATTTAAATCACACCAAAATTTAATATAGTTGAATTTTTCGTTGTGAATTTTATTTGTGTTAGATTATTTGCTGTTGGAAATTACTACGCCATTGATTGTTTACATCTGACGTCGTCATGGAGGCACGTGCAAGTTCGGATTTGAGTTTCATTGGGATGTGAAACATCTCTTTTATAATCATGTGACCACTTCATAACCAATCATATTGTAACATTTCAATGAAAAACGGAAGTAATGTAATTATTACGGTTTAACACAGGTTTACGCACAGGTTTAACATGTACACTTAATACGATGCTAAATGTAAAACATATATGTCATTTGTCAAAGGAGACATGTAGACTTATCAATAGGTATAGTAACATTCATTCTGTTTTCGGGCCGTCGTGGCCGTGATCTTATGGTAGTTGGATTTACAACTGCCTATGCAATCAATGCCTATCACCACTTATTTTGTGAGTTCGAATCTTGATCAGGGCGAGGTGTACAACATTATGTGATAAAGTTTGTCATTGACTTGCGACAGGTTGGTGGTTTTCTCCGGGTTCTTCTGTTTCCTCCACCAATAAAACTGACCACCACGATATAACTGAGATATTGTTGAAAGTGGCGTTACACACAATCAAACAACCCCCCCCTCCATATTCTGTTTTCAAAGTGTATATGGATCAGTTTGTAATATAACTAACATACTAAAATGAAAACGACTTTGACCTTTACACCTGTCTATGAACTTTTTCTCTCCCTCAGTAGATACAAAGTTACTTAACCTTTCAGCAAACTTTAAAATTTGCCAGACTATTTTTTCTCTCTTCAAAAAATGTCTTTGAAAACCTGGGAACAATAATAATACAACAATTTTTAAATCTTTTTATTGTGTATTTTTACTTCTATTATAATCTATTAAGACAAGCATGCTGGTTTTCGATTAATCAAATAAAGCTCTGCACTTGCTAACGTTAATAAAATTGAAAAAGTGCACATTTAATGCTATTTGGAAATCGTTTGTAAAGCTATATAGAATACATAATATTTGTGAATACAAAGTATGTAACAGAGATTAGCTTTGACACAGTTTAATACATAATCAAAAGTTGTGGCTTTCACATTGAACTTAAGATATTTAAAATTTTGTCAGCTATCTATCATATGATTAAGAAAACCTTTGATGTGAATATGAAAGGTAAATGTTAGACTGTATGTTATATAACACCACAGGAAGCTATTGTCTGGCTAAAGCTGCATGTGAAACCAAAATCAGATAAATATCAAGTTAAATTCTCAAGATGTAATTTCCACACCAGTTAGTTCTATTTATCTTCAGCCTATTTATATTGTTAAATAACCACAATTATTTACGATAATGTTTCATCACAATAAGATCAGCTGGTATTTCCTCTTGAACCACCATATTAGTCGTTTTCAACACTATCAATATCATTTTTTCGCAGTTAGAAACAGGTTAATACCCAAACATTCTTCGAAGGCTGTCTTTTAATTGAATGATCAACGTTAACTTTACCTTTTCGCTAGGAAGATAATTATAAACTCTTATATAATTAAATAATGTGAAACTGATATACAACTTACTGTCAACACCAGTCATATCATGAAGTCTTTTTCTTTTATTAAATATATAGAACGTGTATATTAGTATTTAAATTGGATTAACTTCATATTTGTAGGGACCCCCTAGTGTAAGAAACAGCTTGGTATGAACTTCCTATCCGTAGGGAACCTAACATCAACCTAACAAAAATCCGGAGTTGCCCTGGAAGAGTAAGCAGTTCAACAGAATAGGGACAGCCGTCGTATTAATCTTGTCATAATGTGGTGGTAAATTACGAGGAAATGATGTGATTACAACAAAGGGAAGCAATCCATGGTCACTTGTTACACATATGTGATGGACAAGTCATGATGGGGACAGTAAAACTTGTGAAGTGATGATTTAACCACTTTGACCCCTTGGTACAGTAGCTTCATTGTGAGCAGAAACCCTCTATCAATGAAATCCGGATAGGTACTTCAAGCTCTGGGATATCGTATCATATCGTATACTCCAGCTCTGGGATATCGTATACTCAGATGTAAATACATGGAAGTTCACAATGGGAAATTTGTAATAATCTCGGTTGTCGTAAAGTTCTCAGTGTCAATGTCTAGGTGTAACAAGAGTAACACGACGGGTGCCACACGTATAGCCGGAACTGCTTTCCCTTACAGAGCACATCAGTTCACCCCTGATTTTAGTGTTGTTCGTGTTGCTCGATCTTTAGTTTTCTGTGTAATGTGTGCAGATCGTTGTTTGTTCTTTTTTCTATTGCCCATTGTGTTGTCTGTCCTTCTTCGGCTTACGGCTTCTGATTACCCCTTTTGTATCCTAAAACTTTTCTTATGAAGAAAACCTAGCTGTATATGTGGTATCCTTTATATCAAGCTGAATGGGATAGATATGATCAACATAATCACCAAATTTGGAATTATTCAACGAAAGGACATCATCTATATAGCAGAATGTGAAATTAAAGGATCGGGATAACCTCTTTTTGTTTATCTTGAAAAGCTCCTAAGTGAAGTATGACTATCGAAGCACATCGGCGAGAATTGAGCACACTTAGTATTCATAGGAATGGCGACTGTCTGTTAAAAAAACATCCAACAAACATAACAAATATGTTGTCAATGAAATACTCGAGCATTTTGATGATATCAGTGGATTTTTACAATTTTTATATAATAAAACTGGTGAAAACTACAAGTAGCACATTGTTTTATTGTTTAAACTCGTGTAAAGAAAGGTTAGAGAAAAAGTGGAGGGCAATCAGAATACAGAGACACAGGCAACATTGGGGACAATCAGAATACAGAGACACAGGCAACATTGGGCACAATCAGAATACAGAGACACAGGCAACATTGGGCACAATCAGAATACAGAGACACAGGCAACATTGAGGGCAATCAGAATACAGAGGCACAGGCAACATTGGGGACAATCAGAATACAGAGACACAGGCAACATTGAGGGCAATCAGAATACAGAGACACGGGCAACATTGAGGACAATCAGAATACAGAGACAGAGGCAACATTGGGCACAATCAGAATACAGAGACACAGGCAACATTGAGGGCAATCAGAATACAGAGACACAGGCAACATTGAAGGCAATCAGAATACAGAGACACAGGCAACATTGGGCACATTCAGAATACAGAGACACAGGCAACATTGAGGGCAATCAGAATACAGAGACACAGGCAACATTGGGGACAATCAGAATACAGAGACACAGGCAACATTGAGGACAATCAGAATACAGAGACACAAGCAACATTAAGGGCAATGAGAATACAGAGACACAGACAACATTGGGCACAATCAGAATACAGAGACACAGGCAACATTGAGGACACTCAGAATAAAAAGACACAGGCAACATTGGGCACAATCAGAATACAGAGACACAGGCAACATTGGGCACAATCAGAATACAGAGACACAGGCAACATTGAGGACAATCAGAATACAGAGACACAGGCAACATTGGGCACAATCAGAATACAGAGACACAGGCAACATTGGGCACAATCAGAATACAGAGACACAGGCAACATTGAGGACAATCAGAATACAGAGACACAGGCAACATTAAGGGCAATGAGAATACAGAGACACAGACAACATTGGGCACAATCAGAATACAGAGACACAGGCAACATTGAGGACACTCAGAATAAAAAGACACAGGCAACATTGGGCACAATCAGAATACAGAGACACAGGCAACATTGGGCACAATCAGAATACAGAGACACAGGCAACATTGAGGACAATCAGAATACAGAGACACAGGCAACATTGAGGACAATCAGAATACAGAGACACAGACAACATTGGGCACAATCAGAATACAGAGACACAGGCAACATTGGGCACAATCAGAATACAGAGACACAGGCAACATTGGGCACAATCAGAATACAGAGACACAGGCAACACTGGGCACAATCAGAATACAGAGACACAGGCAACATTGTGCACAATCAGAATACAGAGACACAGGAAACATTGAGGACAATCAGAATACAGAGACACAGGCAACACTGGGCACAATCAGAATACAGAGACACAGGCAACATTGAGGACAATCAGAATACGGAGACACAGGCAAGATTGAGGGCAATCAGAATACAGAGACACAGGCACCATTGAGGGCAATCAGAATACAGAAACACGGGCAACATTGAAGGTAATCAGAATACAGAGACACAGGCAACATTGAGGGCAATCAGAATACAGAGACACAGGCAACATTGGGGACAATCAGAATACAGAGACACAAGCAACATTGAGGGCAATCAGAATACAGACACAGGAAACATTGGGGACAATCAGAATAGAGAGACACAGGCACCATTGAGGGCAATCAGAGTACACAGACATATGTACCATTGAGGGCAATCAGAATACAGAGACACAGGCAACATTGAGGGCAATCAGAATACAGAGACACAGGCAACATTGAGGACAATCAGAATACAGAGACACAGGCAAAATTGAGGACAATCAGAATACAGAGACACAGGCAACATTGAGGACAATCAGAATACAGAGACACAGGCAACATTGAGGACAATCAGAATACGGAGACACAGACAACATTGGGCACAATCAGAATACGGAGACACAGGCACCATTGAGGACAATCAGAATACAGAGACACAGGCAACATTGAGGACAATCAGAATACAGAGACACAGACAACATTGAGGACAATCAGAATACAGAGACACAGACAACATTGGGCAAAATCAGAATACAGAGACACAGGCGACATTGGGGACAATCAGAATACAGAGACACAGGCAACATTGGGGACAATCAGAATACAGAGACACAGACAACATTGCGGGCAGTCAGAATACAGAGACACAGACAACATTGGGCACAATCAGAATACAGAGACACATGCAACATTGGGGACAATCAGAATACAGAGACACGGGCAACATTGGGAACAATAAGAATACAGAGACACAGGCAACATTGAGGACAATCAGAATACAGAGACACAGGCAACATTGGGCACAATCAGTATACAGACACACAGGCAACATTGGGTACAATCAAAATACAGAGACACAGGCAACATTGAAAACAATCAGAATACAGAGACACAGGCAACATTGGGGACAATCAGAATACAGAGACACAGGCAACATTGAGGACAATCAGAATACAGAGACACAAGCAACATTAAGGGCAATGAGAATACAGAGACACAGACAACATTGGGCACAATCAGAATACAGAGACACAGGCAACATTGAGGACAATCAGAATACAGAGACACAGGCAACATTGGGCACAATCAGAATACAGAGATACAGGCAACATTGGGCACAATCAGAATACAGAGACACAGGCAACATTGAGGACAATCAGAATACAGAGACACAGGCAACATTGGGCACAATCAGAATACAGAGACACAGGCAACATTGGGCACAATCAGAATACAGAGACACAGGCAACATTGTGCACAATCAGAATACAGAGACACAGGCAACATTGAGGACAATCAGAATACAGAGACACAGGCAACATTGAGGACAATCAGAATACAGAGACACAGGCACCATTGAGGGCAATCAGAATACAGAAACACGGGCAACATTGAAGGTAATCAGAATACAGAGACACAGGCAACATTGAGGGCAATCAGAATACAGAGACACAGGCAAGATTGAGGGCAATCAGAATACAGAGACACAGGCAACATTGGGGACAATCAGAATACAGAGACACAGGCAACATTGAGGGCAATCAGAATACAGAGACACAGTTAACATTGAGGGCAATCAGAATACAGACACAGGAAACATTGGGGACAATCAGAATAGAGAGACACAGGCACCATTGAGGGCAATCAGAATACAGAGACACAAGCAACATTAAGGGCAATGAGAATACAGAGACACAGACAACATTGGGCACAATCAGAATACAGAGACACAGGCAACATTGAGGACAATCAGAATACAGAGACACAGGCAACATTGGGCACAATCAGAATACAGAGACACAGGCAACATTGGGCACAATCAGAATACAGAGACACAGGCAACATTGAGGACAATCAGAATACAGAGACACAGGCAACATTGGGCACAATCAGAATACAGAGACACAGGCAACATTGGGCACAATCAGAATACAGAGACACAGGCAACATTGTGCACAATCAGAATACAGAGACACAGGCAACATTGAGGACAATCAGAATACAGAGACACAGGCAACATTGAGGACAATCAGAATACAGAGACACAGGCACCATTGAGGGCAATCAGAATACAGAAACACGGGCAACATTGAAGGTAATCAGAATACAGAGACACAGGCAACATTGAGGGCAATCAGAATACAGAGACACAGGCAAGATTGAGGGCAATCAGAATACAGAGACACAGGCAACATTGAGGGCAATCAGAATACAGAGACACAGTTAACATTGAGGGCAATCAGAATACAGACACAGGAAACATTGGGGACAATCAGAATAGAGAGACACAGGCACCATTGAGGGCAATCAGAGTACACAGACACATGTACCATTGAGGGCAATCAGAATACAGAGACACGGGCAACATTGAGGGCAATCAGAATACAGAGACACAGGCAACATTGAGGACAATCAGAATACAGAGACACAGGCAAAATTGAGGACAATCAGAATACAGAGACACAGGCAACATTGAGGACAATCAGAATACAGAGACACAGGCAACATTGAGGACAATCAGAATACGGAGACACAGACAACATTGGGCACAATCAGAATACGGAGACACAGGCACCATTGAGGACAATCAGAATACAGAGACACAGGCAACATTGAGGACAATCAGAATACAGAGACACAGACAACATTGGGCAAAATCAGAATGCAGAGACACAGGCGACATTGGGGACAATCAGAATACAGAGACACAGGCAACATTGGGGACAATCAGAATACAGAGACACAGCCAATATTGGGGACAATCAGAATACAGAGACACAGGCAACATTGCGGGCAATCAGAATACAAAGACACAGGCAACATTGAGGACAATCAGAATACAGAGACACAGACAACATTGGGGACAATCAGAATACAGAGATACAGACAACATTGGGGACAATCAGAATACAGAGATACAGGCAACATTGGGCACAATCAGAATACAGAGACACAGGCAACATTGGGGACAATCAGAATACAGAGACACGGGCAACATTGGGAACAATAAGAATATAGAGACACAGGCAACATTGAGGACAATCAGAATACAAAGACACAGGCAACATTGGGCACAATCAGAACACAGAGACACAGGCAACATTGGGCACAATCAGAATACAGAGACACACAGGCAACATTGGGTACAATCAGAATACAGAGACACAGGCAACATTGGGCACAATCAGAATACAGAGACACAGGCAACATTGGGCAAAATCAGAATACAGAGACACAGGCAACATTGTGGACAATCAGAATACAGAGACACAGGCAACATTGAGGGCAATCAGAATACAGAGACACAGACAACATTGGGCAGTATCGGAATACAGAGACACAGGTAACATTGGGCACAATCAGAATACAGAGACACAGGTAACATTGAGGACAATCAAAATACAGAGACATAGGCAACACTGGGCACAATCGGAATACAGAGACACAGGTAACATTGAGGACAATCAGAATACAGAGACACAGGCAACATTGAGGACAATCAAAATACAGAGACATAGGCAACACTGGGCACAATCAGAATACAGAGACACAGGTAACATTGGACACAATCAGAATACAGAGACACAGGTAACATTGAGGACAATCAAAATACAGAGACACAGAACGAAGACAAACAAAATAAACAACACAACACAGAAAAATGAAAAAAGATCAGCAACACGGACGCCACTAAAAAACCGAAGTCTTTTCGGTGTTTGAGGAAAGTAGCAATCTACGTATCAGAGAATGTATCCATTGCCATTTGATAAAAGGATATTTCGTAGCGGTCAACAACTTGGTAATAACTACTGTAGAATTATTGCATCGATCGGATATTTCAACCTAGGAGCATCATGGCCTCGTCATGAAAATCACTGTACTGGACACAAGCCTTATAATAACATACGAGTTGTGAAATGTAAAGTCTATATGTTGGAATTATTGCTACTGATGAATGGGAAGTTGACTATTGGAAAAGTGAAATCATCACGTTTGTAGTAGACGTTTGTTTTTAATCTTCTCAAGTGCCACGATTTTTGAACAATCATATGTCCATCTTGTTGGCACATTTTGCCTACCCGATTTGTTTGCATACCCGTGAAACATTGCGATAATTTTATATGATCCAGAATCTAGTCTAACATGCAAACGTAACTAGGCAATGAAGCAGTATGCGATAATGTAAAAAAAAACAAACAAAAAAAACAAACAAACAAAAAACAAACAAACAAACAAACAAACAAACAAACAAAGAAAATAATATATTTAAAGATAAGTTATATCTCAATTTTTACAAGAAAACAAATTTGAGGATAATATATTTTAACTATTGACTAGTCGTGATTATATAATTAGACAAGCTATTGTCGGTTAATGCTCACCGTGTATTAATAGGCAGACATGTTTTATTTTTAAAAGGTTATTGGCGATAAAATCATTGAAAAAATCACATTAATGGTGTGATTGACCGAACTGTATAAACCAGCTTATCACTCTACGAAATTTTACTCCATATTAAAGATGTTTCTTTCTCATTAGACGAGATATTTTTAATATACCAGTAAATGTCAAAGTTCTAAAAATGTAAACGAATTGTCAAAGGTTCTAAATAAATATATTGCTTAAAACAACAACATGTCTGAGTAATATAGTACAATAGTACAATAACCAAAAGTTTGAATGATCTGAAGGTATATATCATGTGTATATATTACACAAAGAACATAGTCTGTCACTAGCCGTGTATAAGTCTAGATAGGCTGACTGATAACCATGTAATTCAATACATACAAGGAGGAGAAATATATAAATACACGCCGCATTTCTGGAATGACCTTCATAAGGTAGGTACGCTCAAGATGAAAAGATGGAAAAGCCAACTAATCCAAAAGTCTTCGGTAGCAGGAAAACCAAAGGGCCTAAACAGGTTAAGATCACCTTTGTCCGAAGGAGGATAACCACATATTTAAGTAAAGATATGGATAGCAAAAATATACTGACTGTGCTTTATCCAATAACATATTTGAACTTGATATATAGATTCTTAAATAATTACATTTGTAGGGAATGTAAATATATCTAATAAATCGTGTCATTGCCGAAGCACTGAATACTGGGTGGGTGATATCAGCAGGGCTAAGGACCCAGTCATAACAATGTGAATATAGAATTAAATGTGCACTAAACGTTTCTGGAATTCACTTCATCAGGTACTCTCCAGATCAAACGATTAGACAGCCAAATAATCTAAATTCGTTAGGAGTAGGTAAACCAAACGTTCTTACTGTGGCACTAAGCAGTTACACGTCAATTTAGCACAACTTAGGCGCACATCTTCTTTCCTTAACTATGATTTATACAACATAAATATCTTATCTACCCCACGAACTATTTCTTGTTTGTTTGTACCAAGTATTCTGAAATAAGAACCGATCCGTTTCTCAGCATAAGTAATTTGTCTGAATTTATCAATTCCACTCTAATCAGGAAGTGAAACTTTTAGTTACGTAGATAATTATTTTATTTTTTATTACGTTTTTCGATTTATGAAAAGATCTAAACGATTTCTAATCTTTTAAATGTATGTAAGTTAGCTTGAAGATACCAAAGGGGTAATCAGAATCCGTAAGTTAGCTTGAAGATACCAAAGGGGTAATCAGAATCCGCAAATCGAAGAACAGACAACACAATGGAACGATCTACAAAACATACACATAAAACTAAAGATCGAGTAACACGAACCCCACTAAAAACTGGGGTGTACTCAGGTGCTCCGGAAGGGTAGGCAGTTCCTACTCCACTAGTGGCACCCGTCGTATTTATCTAGTAACAAACCCGTTGATAAGTCATGAATTAGGAAAGGACCGGGAAGTGTTTACGACAAGTGGAACATATCCATGGTAATTTGTGACACAATTATTCCATAACGGTCAACCAAGTCAAACAAACAGCATACACACGTTTTCTTCATTTCCTTTTAATCTTTGATTATTTTCCTATTGGTTATGTTGAAGTCATCATTTGGAAAGTTTGCGGTCTCCACCATGACTTGTTTAACCGTTATGGATTCTCTGTGTCTGACCACGGATATGTTCCACCTGTCGTAAGAACTTACCGGGCATGTTCTCATGCACCACCTATCACCAGGTTTGTAACTAGAATAAAACGACGGATGCCTCTAGTGGAGCAGGAACCGCCTTCTCTTCCGGAGATCCTGTGTTCTCCCCTGGGTTTTAGTGGACTTCGTGTTCCTCGATCTTTAGTTTTCTGTGTAGTGTTTTGTAGATCGTTGTTTGTCATTTTTCTTTGGTCATTGTGTTGTCTGTCCTTCGATTTACGGATTCTAATTACTTCTTTTGTATCTTCAAACTCTTCTTTCAGGTTTGTCTGTTATATGCTAAAATTGTATTTTTCTGGTGCATTCACAACATAATGTAATTATAATTGTATATATAGGAGAAGACTTCTAAATAAAATAACATAATTATAAACTAAACCAAAGGGCCTAAACAGGATAGCCAAACTCAGCTAATATCTCCTGGGAACTAGAACTCTAGTGTTCAGTAAAAATCTGGATTACGCATATATACTGACAGTATATTGACAAGTAAGAAATAATCAGTTCAATCGAGATATTTTTTTTCTCTTTGGTGGTTTAGAAATTAAATCTAATTTCTCCCGCTAATTGATACAAAACGGACGTCTAAAGGTTGAACGTGACGAATCGAACATGCAACTCTTCCTTCAGACATGACTGACTCGTGTGTATGAAGAATATCACGGTTCATGCACGTAAAATACAACTCTACACAACTCCCAATGAACAAGATTGTTATGAATGGTCGTTGTTTGCCCGTTACAAGGAAAAATGAACCTATTCACTATATTTCCTGTTACAATGTAGACCTCCGCCCCATAGATCAGTTCCAGTCCCAACGTTTCATTTTCCTGATTTGTTGTTTTAATTCCTTTCTCCTCGTGAATTTAGCTGATACAATGTTCACTTGAAATCAATCGATCAAATTTAGCTGACACACTGTTCACTTGAAATCAATCGATCAAATTTAGCTGACATACTGTTCACTTGAAATCAATCGATCAAATTTAGCTCACACACTGTTCACTTGAAATCAATCGATCAAATTTAGCTGACACACTGTTCACTTGAAATCAATCGATCAAATTTAGCTGACACACTGTTCACTTGAAATCAATCGACCAAATTTTCACTTGAAATCAGTCGATCAACCAATATACAGCAACCAGTTTAATCTTTAATGCCACATATTCATTTTCATAATTAAGTAGCATCAGTGTTGCCAGAGTAAAACTAGTAAAAAATTGCAAAAAATACCCCCCCCCCAAAACCCCCCCCCCCAACCCCCAACACATTTAAGCAGGACAAACAAACGGACTTAAAAAATGCTACATAGTTAATAAAACTGTCTAACATAAATCATGCTATTTATTATATAACATTTCAGCAGCACCTGGATGTGAAGTATATATCTTTCAGTTGATATGCTTTTCCAGAACTTGTGGTTTCTATCATGATTTCGTTGATAGAAGGTTGCTGCTAACAAGGAAGCATACGGAATTCTAGACAATACGACGAAAAGAACAATGGTATGTAAAAACAGTTTGGAGATCTCACATTGGGTAATCAGAAGCCGTAAGTCGAAGAAGTACGGTAATATTAGTTTCTGTATACATTGATGTAGGTGTTTTTGTTGAAGGATATGTTGTCCAGTAATAAGTGTATAATGTTGTTGTTTATATGACCTTGACTTATACGACCTTGGTTCTGTCAGAGGTAACAAGAAGACGTTAACATTCTCAATTTGTATTTATTATTTTGAATTGTTTATTTCAGAATTAAATTGTCAATTCATATTAGAATATTATTATTCATAATTTAACAGTGGCCAGATTCAGATTAAATATCAGTATCCCATTTACAAATTATGTACATGTTGAAACTATTCCAAATATGAACTGTAATGGAGATTTAAGCACTTGACTTTCTGTAGAGACGTTATCTTAAATAAACATGGTTCAACAGAGCAGTAAATTGCATTTAAATGACAATATCTGAATGTTTAATTATATCTACATAAATAGTGTAGAATTTCAGTTTGCTCCACCTATAAACTGATAGTCCTTCAATTGTGTAAAATTCATAGGGTTTGTATTCTCGTGGTCTATTGTTTAGAAGAGTTGAATTACTTTTCTATCCAGAATTGTTTTTTAATGGTTTACAGTTCTACACGTTGCATCGTATTATAACTTGACTGCTCTATTTCATAAATCACTACCAGCATATTAATTTCCTCAATAAAATATTAATTTGTCATGTTTTCTAAGATGACACACTTCTCGAATACATTTTTTAGGCTTAACAGTCTTAGAAATATTATGCACCTAGTGGCTTTAGGTATTAAAATGTAATACAATATTCTGCTATTACTTGGTTTCCAGTATGACTTGATAATCAGAGGTAAGATGTTGTGGACCTATTTATTGTACCATCAATAAAATAAAGACAATTAGGCTTCCTCCGATTCATCATTTTATATGAGAGCCATTAGGCATAAATAATTATTACGAGATGATTTTGGAAATGTACCTGTGGTTAACATACTAAACTTTAAACTGAAACTATACGCCGATAGAGATCTGAATTTGAATTGAATTATTTTTTATTTCTTATTATGCTCTCTAAAGTAAAATTTAAAATGAAAGAATGAAGTGTAAGAAATAAACGGCCACTAAACATGACAAATATGTTGTCAATCGAAAACATGACCATTTTGATGTTATTAGTTTCAGAGAACTTTTTTGAAGAATCAGAGTGGTTTTTTTAAATAAGATTTCCCCCTTCTTAAACCATTCCTTCTCGATATTTATTTCACGTGGATGTGAACCTTTGTCATAGAATTCCCCGATTTTTATTAGTAAGGTGAGAACCTTTGTCTAACAATTCACCGATATCTATTTCAAGAGGATGTCAAACTTTGTCTGAGACTTCTTGGAGTTTTTATAAAGTAGAAGTTAAAGAAACCACAAGAGCAAAAATGTGGTAAAAATGTGTGTGAAATCATGTATTTCTATAGAATTCTTCACGTTAGATAAAATGTAATTCTTAAACTTTCGAAATCACTTGTTCAAACTTTTGTCGACTGTCATGGAATCTTATTTATATTTTATTGCGTTCAGACATTTGTTCTTTGTATTATAATTTTATTGTTGGTTTTTACCTTATATTTCATTTCACTAAGAGAGGAGGTTTAGGCCCATAGAACTAGTTTATCCCCTCGCTGTAGAGGAGGATTAGGCCCATATAACTAGTTTATCCCCTCGCTGTAGAGGAGGTTTAGGCCCATATAGCTAGTTTATCCCCTGGCTGTAGAGGAGGTTTAGGCCCATATAACTAGTTTATCCCCTCGCGGTAGAGGAGGTTTAGGCCCATATAACTAGTTTATCCCCTCGCTGTAGAGCAGGTTTAGGCCCATAGAACTGGTTTATCCCCTCGCTGTAGAGGAGGTTTAGGCCCATAGAACTAGTTTATCCCCTCGCTGTAGTGGAAGATTAGGCCCATATAACTAGTTTATCCCCTCGCTGTAGAGGAGGATTAGGCCCATAGAACTAGTTTATCCCCTCGCTGTAGAGGAGGTTTAGGCCCATAGAACTAGTCTATCCCCTCGCTGTAGAGGAGGTTTAGGCCCATAGAACTAGTGTATCCCCTCGCGGTAGAGGAGGTTTAGGCCCATAGAACTAGTTTATCCCCTCGCTGTAGAGGAGGATTAGGCCCATAGAACTAGTTTATCCCCTCGCTGTAGAGGAGGTTTAGGCCCATATAACTAGTTTATCCCCTCGCTGTAGAGGAGGTTTAGGCCCATAGAATAGTTTATCCCCTCGCTGTAGAGGAGGTTTAGGCCCATAGAACTAGTTTATCCCCTCGCTGTAGAGGAGGTTTAGGCCCATAGAACTAGTTTATCCCCTCGCTGTAGAGGAGGTTTAGGCTCATAGAACTAGTTTATCCCCTCGTTGTAGAGGGGGTTTAGGCCCATAGAACTAGTTTATCCCCTCGCTGTAGAGGAGGTTTAGGCCCATAGAACTAGTTTATCCCCTCGCTGTAGAGGAGGTTGAGGCTCATAGAACTAGTTTATCCCCTCGTTGTAGAGGAGGTTTAGGCCCATAGAACTAGTTTATCTCCTCGCTGTAGAGGAAGCTTAGGCCCATATAACTAGTTTATCCCCTCGCTGTAGAGGAGGTTTAGGCCCATAGAACTAGTTTATCCCCTCGCTGTAGAGGAGGTTCAGGCCCATAGAACTAGTTTATCCCCTCGCTGTAGAGGAGGCTTAGGCCCATAGAACTAGTTTATCCCCTCGCTGTAGAGGAGGTTTATAGAAATAGTTTATCCCCTCGATGTTTATTGAAGTGCCTGCACCAAGTCAGACAAGTGAGGAGTCATGTATTTGTCTGTTTGGGTATCAATTTTCCCTCTTTCTACGATTTTGATATTGCATTAGAAATGTTCTGGCAGTGTGCTATTTTGTTTAATATTTTTCATGTTGTTCTTGGTGAAACACAAAATTGATTTCATGTTTTTCTGTTGATCATAAAATATCCTCTACAATATTTCAAAATAATGACTAAAAAATGTTCTGCTTCTCATGATACTGTAAACATGTTTCTGGATCAATTTAGGTTTTGTGTTGATAATGTTAATATCTGTAGTAATATATATCTATAAATATATTTATGTTAATAAATCATACGTCATGCCGGGTACTACTATTATTACATGATATATCAGAGGGCTCCTGACATCATCTTAAGTACTTTGAGGGAGTTAACTATAGTTTCTATTTGATATTATGCATAGTGCACATATCTATATCACATTTTTAGGTAAATGAACTAAAAGTAATATTTTAATAAGGTAAATCAAATTATATTATTGATGAAGCGTTATAGGGCGCATTACAAGTAATCAATTATCGTCAAAAGACATTTATATGTCTTGTAAAGATAATGTCTCTCTTTGATTTATTTCTTTAAAACTGTTTCACCGACCCATGTGCCAATTTGTCTAACTGTCTACTGACCTGGGATTCCGACATTGAATACCTTAATTGTCACTGTATATGTCATATTTGTCTCAATAATATTTATGTTTGATTTGTAGCTGCCCCATGTTAGAAAATGGATACCACCTTATAACTATGTCAATGATAAAGCAGAAATAAAAACGATTACACTACGTATGAATGTCTGCCGAACTTATTGTTCTGACTTTATATCATAGTAAAATCAGTCTAATGTAATAATAGTCAACAAACGACAAAAACCTTTAACTTGATTTAAACAAGATTCCATTAAAGACAGATGAGATTGTTACAGTATAAATGACGAATTTTATAAATACAAAATATGTCAAATTATCAAATTCTAGTAATTAATGTCTGGAACCAATGAAGTATTACAAATAAAAGTGAAAAACATGATAACAAATAAATAAACGATGATAAACATTGTAATAATTTGTTAAAATCATGAGAACATTTTACAATGCGCAATTAAGAAATGTCCAGATTGTGAAACTGAATGAAACATTGCAGGATACATACAAGCAGATGTGTTTCTTTCGAAAGAAATATGGAAATGATTTTGAAGGACGATCGTTAAACTTCAAAAGCTTCATTTGCTGCCAATTTTACCATGTAAAAGTCAGTGATGCTTTGAGTAACTCAGTTCAATGAACATTGCTGCGCGTCATAGCCTACAGCCTCTAAAGTTAACGCATTTAATGTCGAGCGGTGAAGGTCATTATGAAAACAAAGGTGAATATGTCTAATGTCTAAACAGGGTTCCGCTGCTGATGCAAAAGCTACTCAAAGAAGACTGAGTTGATCCTAAGTTGAAATTCTACGGTCGTCATCACGGAACAGTTTCTAAAAAAGCAATGGATATTTTCCCTTTTACATAGATTTTATTTTCTTCTATGACCAGCAAGACTTTTCCCGCTTTTAACATTGAGTAACAAGATTGGTGTCTTATAAGAAACAGGAACCACGAGTACACATGGGTCTATGACGAGTGCACATGGGTTTATGACGATGTGTTTGTTGGGTTAGTGTTGCCCATCGTTTTAGTTTCTGTTTTGTTGGTCTTCGTTCTGTGTCTTGTGTCCACTTTTGCTCGTTTCTCTGTATTGGTTATTCCTTATTACCTCCTCGGTTTTCTCTGATGGTTATTTATTGTCTTCTCGAAGTCGACTTTTTGAATCGACAAAGATCTACGTACTTCCTTTATATTAATATTTTTTTACAATATTGACCATGCAAGGTAGTATTTAGTGAGATGTACATTCCGTCGGCTTACGCCTTGAAATCCCTTGTTGAATCCAGAAGGCTTTGGTATTTGAATGCTGTAAACAAAATGTTTAGATGAAGAATATATCTATTGATTTTATGGATCAGTTCTCTTCTGAAAGGATAACAAATGAAATCATGAGTAAAAGTTTTCTTCATGACTATATTTCCGTCTATAGACACATCTCTCTTGACCTAGTGGAACTAGACTTTGTGACATTGTCTAGCTTTATTACAATTTTCGTCTAAAACAATGATCGGTTCTTTACCTCCAGTTGTTTGTAGGAGGGTTCGTGTCTTAATTACATTATTTGTGTTTGTTTCTGTATAATATGGTGTCCAACATATTGTGTTGTGTTTTTGTTTTGTTGGTCTTCGTCGTGTGTACTCTATGTTGCCAATTTCTCTAGATTGTCCATTTTTTTATTGACCCTTGGGTATTCTCTAACATTTATCATGAACAATCAAATTGTTGATCGGAGATTGTGACTCTTATATAAATTTGGCGGGTGTGTTTTGCCAAAGACAATGAGCATTCTTATTGGAACCAACTATACTCCTTTTCTGGTCGACTTTTTCCTTATTCGTATGAAGCAGAAATTTCACAAGGAGACGAATGAAGGAAACCCTGACCGTTTGATTTACATTCCGCTATACCGGTATTGATTACGCCTTTCGTATCTTGAAACTTTTCATATAGATGAAACTGAAGGTATGTATTTAGATGACATTTTAATGGAAGAAATCTGTTAAAATAATACATCATGAAAGAAATTCTGTTTTAGCTCACTTGACATAAAATCCCCCGTATGTCCGTAAACATTTCACATTTTGATCAAAATCTAGAAACCAAACTTTGTTGGAATGATTTTGTTAAGTCCTTTTTAAAAAATTCCCCATTTCGTCTTGATCCGGTCAATGATAAAAAAGGAAAAAATGGTTGCCATAGACAAATCTTGTTTCTGATTGGTTGAAACTTTAAAAAATACCCTCTGAAAATACAAGTGAAAATGACTCGTTAGTTGATAAAATAAATCTGTGAGGTCCTTTTCGTCTTCATCTAACAAAAACATGGCGCCACGGGCAATTCTTACTTCTGATTGGATAAGAAGTTTGTGTTATCGAATTACGGCTGGCTTCTGATTTCTCCCGTGGTATCTTCTGATTACTGCCGTGGTATCTTCTGATTACTCCCGTGGTATCTTCTGATTACTCCCGTGGTATCTTCTGATTACTCCCGTGTTATCTTCTGATTTCTCCCGTGGTATCTTCTCATTATTCCCGTGGTATCTTCTGATTACTCCCGTAGTATCTTCTGATTAATCCTGTGGTATCTTCTGATTTCTCCCGTGGTATCTTCTGATTACTCTCGGGGTATCTTCTGATTTCTCCTGTGGTATCTTCTGATTACTCCGGTGGTATCTTCTCATTATTCCCGTGGTATCTTCTGATTACTCCGGTGGTTTCTTCTGATTACTGCCGTGGTATCTTCTGATTACTCCCGTGGTATCTTCTGATTACTCCCGTGTTATCTTCTGATTTCTCCCGTGGTATCTTCTCATTATTCCGTGGTATCTTCTGATTACTCCCGTAGTATCTTCTGATTAATCCTGTGGTATCTTCTGATTTCTCCCGTCGTATCTTCTGATTACTCCCGGGGTATCTTCTGATTTCTCCTGTGGTATCTTCTGATTACTCCCGTGGTATCTTCTCATTATACCCGTGGTATCTTCTGATTACTGCCGTGGTATCTTCTGATTACTGCCGTGGTATCTTCTGATTACTGCCGTGGTATCTTCTGATTACTGCCGTGGTATCTTCTGATTACTCCCGTGGTATCTTCTGATTTCTCGCGTGGTATCTCCTGATTACTCCCGTGGTATCTTCTGATTACTGCCGTGGTATCTTCTGATTACTGCTGTGGGATCTTCTGAGTACTGCCGTGGTATCTTCTGATTACTGCCGTGGTATCTTCTGATTTCTCCCGTGGTATCTCCTGATTACTCCCGTGGTATCTCCTGATTACTGCCGTGGTATCTTCTTATTACTGATATGATATCTTCTGATTACTGCCGTGGTATCCCCTGATTACTGCCGTGGTATCTTCTGATTACTGCTGTGGTATCTTCTGATTACTGCCGTGGTATCCCCTGATTACTGCTGTGGTATCTTCTGATTACTGCCGTGGTATCCCTTGATTACTGCTGTAGTATCTCCTGATTACTGCCGTAGTATCTTCTGATTACTGCTGTGGTATCTTCTGATTACTGCCGTGGTATCTTCTGATTACTGCCGTGGTATCTTCTGATTACTCCCGTGGTATCTTCTGATTAATCCCGTGGTATCTTCTGATTACTCCCGTGGTATCTTCTCATTATTCCCGTGGTATCTTCTGATTACTGTCGTGATATCTTCTAATTACTGCCGTGGTATCTTCTGATTACTCCCGTGGTATCTTCTGATTACTCCCGTGGTATCTTCTGATTTCTCCCGTGATATTTCCTGATTACTCCTGTGGTATCTTCTGAATACTCCCGTGGTTTCTTCTGATTTCTCCTGTGGTATCTCCTTATTACTCCTGTGGTATCTTCTGATTACTCCCGTGGTATCTCCTGATTACTCCCGTGGTATATTCTGATTACTGCCGTGGTATCTTCTGATTACTGCTGTGGTATCTTCTGATTACTCCCGTGGTATCTTCTGATTACTCCCGTGGTATTTTCTGATTACTCCCGTGGTATCTCCTGATTACTCCTGTGGTATCTTCTGATTTATCCCGTGGTATCTCCTGATTACTCCCGTGGTATCTTCTGATTTCTCCCGTGGTATCTCCTGATTACTCCTGTGGTATCTTCTGATTACTCCCGTGGTATCTCCTGATTACTCCCGTGGTATCTCTTGATTACTCCCGTGGTATCTTCTGATTACTCCCGTGGTATCTTCTGATTTCTCCTGTGGTATCTCTTGATTACTGCTGTGGTATCTTCTGATTACTGCCGTGGTATCTTCTGATTTCTCCCATGGTATCTCCTGATTACTCCCGTGGTATCTTCTGATTACTCCTGTGGTATCTCCTGATTATTCCCGTGATATCTTCTGATTTCTCCAATGGTATCTCCTGATTACTCCCGTGGTATCTTCTGATTTCTCCCGTGGTATCTCCTGATTGCTCCCGTGGTATCTTCTGATTTCTTCCGTGGTATCTTCTGATTTCTTCCGTGGTATCTCCTGATTACTCCTGTGGTATCTTCTGATTACTCCCGTGGTATCTTCTGATTTCTCCCGTGGTATCTCCTGATTACTCCCGTGGTATCTCCTGATTACTCCCGTGGTATCTTCTGATTTCTCCCGTGGTATCTCCTGATTACTCTCGTGGTATCTTCTGATTACTCCCGTGGTATCTTCTGATTTCTCCCGTGGTATCTCCTGATTACTCCCGTGGTATCCCCTGATTACTCTCGTAGTATCGTCTGATTTCTCCCGTGGTATCTCTTGATTACTCCCATGGTAACTCCTGATTACTCCCGTGGTATCTTCTGATTTCTCCCGTGGTATCTCCTGATTGCTCCCGTGGTATCTTCTGATTTCTTCCGTGGTATCTTCTGATTTCTTCCGTGGTATCTCCTGATTACTCCTGTGGTATCTTCTGATTACTCCCGTGGTATCTTCTGATTTCTCCCGTGGTATCTCCTGATTACTCCCGTGGTATCTTCTGATTACTGCCGTTGTATCTTCTGATTTCTTCCGTGGTATCTCCTGATTACTCCCGTGGTATCTCCTGATTACTCCCGTGGTATCTTCTGATTTCTCCCGTGGTATCTCCTGATTACTCCCGTGGTATCTTCTGATTACTCCCGTGGTATCTTCTGATTTCTCCCGTGGTATCTCCTGATTATTCCCGTGGTATCCCCTGATTACTCCCGTAGTATCTTCTGATTTCTCCCGTGGTATCTCTTGATTACTCCCGTGGTATCTTCTGATTACTCCCGTGGTATCTCTGGATTACTCCCGTGGTATCTCCTGATTTCTCCCGTGGTATCTCTTGATTACTCCTGTGGTATCTCCTGATTACTCCCGTGGTATCTTCTGATTACTCCCGTGGTATCTCCTGATTACTCCCGTGGTATCTTCTGATTACTCCTGTGGTATCTCCTGATTACTCCCGTGGTATCTTCTGATTACTCCCGTGGTATCTCCTGATTACTCCCGTGGTATCTTCTGATTACTCCCGTGGTATCTCCTGATTACTCCCGTGGTATCTTCTGATTACTCCCGTGGTATCTTCTGATTACTCCCGAGGTATCTCCTGATTACTCTTGTGGTATCTTCTGATTACTGTCGTGGTATCTCCTGATTACTCCCGTGGTATCTTCTGATTACTCCCGTGGTATCTCCTGATTACTCCTGTGGTATCTTCAAACCTTTCTTAAATCTTTAAAAAGCTTCTGATCTGAAAATATAAGTCATAATGATTTTAGCTGATACAAAAAAAATGTATGCAGATGTCCCACACAAAACCATGTCAATAATAAGGAGTAGTGGTTATAACATCTTCCTCGTATTACTTATTCATGTAGATATGATGATACATTATAAGTGTGTGAAGTAGTAGGTATTACCTTGACATCACCAATTGTTTACTGCACTATATAATATTAATATTTTATTTAGGATACCCCAAGGAAAGACAGCAAAATGTCACTGAATGCTAATGTACACAATATACTAACATCAAAGTCTTTTATTTTCTACAAAAGAAAAGCAAATAAAAATTAGTCTAGTTATTTCTAACCTCATCAAAGTATTTGTAGCCGCAAACTTTGTTAAAAGGCACCAATGGAATAACGGACAACAATGTGAATGGGTGCGGGTAAACACTTTACCAGACAACGATATATTTTTATCCCCATAATTCTATACAGTTAACATCTATATAATCCATTTAGTTCCCTCTCTAAATTGAACATGCACACAACCTCTTTACTTCCCTCTCTTAAATCAGTATGTATATAAACACGTGAGTCCCCTCTCTAAATTGAGCATTTAGTCCCATTTCTAAATTGAACATGTTTACCGTATTTAGGGTTGTATAATGCGAGGATTTTGCCCAGATTCTTTAATTTGTAGGAGGGGTGCGCATTATAAACAGGAACAATGTGTTTCACTCTTTCCCAGACCGGGAAATCACATGTCCGCCAATAAAACCCAACACATTTAATATTTTGCAACTTTATTGAAGATGAAAAGAGATAAATGGTTCTTGAATTCTCCCAGCAAATGAAACATGCTCAAAGAACTGAAAAATATATACGATTGATATTTAATTTTTACATTTCCGACGGCGATTTTTTTAAAAGTCCATGCGCATTATAGACACGAACTAGTTTTTTTCTGGGGATTTTCAAGGCCAAGAGGGGGTGCGCATTATGCACCAATGCGCATTATATAACCCTAAATACGGTATATCCCCTTTAGTTCTCTCTCTAAATTGAGCATTTAGTTCCATCTCTAAATTGAACATGTTTATATCCCCTTTAGTTCCCTCTCCAAATTGAGCATATAGTCCCATCTCGAAATTGAAGACTTTTCGGTCCTATACACAACTATTACCCACTTTAAGTTGAAGTCATCACTTCGAAAGTTTTACGATCGCCACCATGGCCTGGTTAACCGTTACGAAATATCTGTGTCACAAATGACCTAGTTAACGCGAACTTCTGGTAGCTACCATATTTTAGCATAGGTAGTTTATACCTACCACGGACTTTTAGCTTCAGATTTCCGTGAACATAGGTAGTTTCTACCTATCACGGACTTTTAGATTCAGATTTCCGTGAATATCGGTATTTTCTACCTATCACCGACTTTGAGCTGCAGATTTCAATGAACATAGGTAGTTTCTACCTATCACGGACTTTGAGCTGCAGATTTCCGTGAACATAGATAGTTTCTACCTATCACGGACTTTGAGCTGCAGATTTCCGTGAACATAGATAGTTTCTACCTATCACCGCATTTGAGCTGCAGATTTCCGTGAACATAGATATTTTCTACCTATCACGGACTTTGAGCTGCAGATTTCCGTGAACATAGATAGTTTCTACCTATCAAGGACTTTGAGCTGCAGATTTCCGTGAACATAGATAGTTTCTACCTATCACGGACTTTGAGCTACAGATTTCCGTGAACATAGATAGTTTCTACCAATAACGGACTTTTAGCTTCAGATTTCCGTTAACATCGGTAGTTTCTACCTATCACGGATTTTGAGCTGCCGATTTCCGTGAACATAGGTAGTTTCACCTATTACGAACTGATAGCTTCATATTTGCATGAACATAGGTAGTTTCTACCTATCACGAACTGTAAGCTACAGATTTTCGTGAACATGGGTAGTTTCTACCTATCACGAACTGTAAGCTATAGATTTCCGTGAACATAGGTAGTTTCTACCTATCACGAACTGTAAGCTACAGATTTCCGTGAACATGGGTAGTTTCTACCTATCACGAACTATAAGCTACCGATTTCCGTGAACATAGGTAGTTTCTACCTATCACGAACTGTAAGCTACAGATTTCCGTGATGATAGGTAGTTTCTACCTATCACGAACTGTAAGCTTCATATTTCCATGAACATAGGTAGTTTCTACCTATCACGAACTATTAGCTGCAGATTTCCGTGAACATAGGTAGTTTCTACCTATCACGAACTGTAAGCTACATATTTTCGTGAACATGGGTAGTTTCTACCTATCACGAACTGTAAGCTACAGATTTCCGTGAACATAGGTAGTTTCTACCTATCACGAACTGTAAGCTACATATTTCCGTGAACATAGGTAGTTTCTACCTATCACGAACTGTAAGCTACAGATTTCCGTGATGATAGGTAGTTTCTACCTATCACGAACGGATAGCTTCATATTTCCATGAACATAGCTAGTTTCAACCTATCACGAACTGTAAGCTACAGATTTCCGTGAACATAGGTAGTTTCTACCTATCACGAACTGTAAGCTACAGATTTCCGTGAACATAGGTAGTTTCTACCTATCACGAACTGTAAGCTACAGATTTCCGTGAACATGGGTAGTTTCTACCTATCACGAACTATAAGCTACCGATTTCCGTGAACATAGGTAGTTTCTACCTATCACGAACTGTAAGCTACAGATTTCCGTGATGATAGGTAGTTTCTACCTATCACGAACTGTAAGCTTCATATTTCCATGAACATAGGTAGTTTCTACCTATCACGAACTACTAGCTGCAGATTTCCGTGAACATAGGTAGTTTCTACCTATCACGAACTGTAAGCTACATATTTTCGTGAACATGGGTAGTTTCTACCTATCACGAACTGTAAGCTACAGATTTCCGTGAACATAGGTAGTTTCTACCTATCACGAACTGTAAGCTACATATTTCCGTGAACATAGGTAGTTTCTACCTATCACGAACTGTAAGCTACAGATTTCCGTGATGATAGGTAGTTTCTACCTATCACGAACGGATAGCTTCATATTTCCATGAACATAGCTAGTTTCAACCTATCACGAACTGTAAGCTACAGATTTCCGTGAACATAGCTAGTTTCTACCTATCACGAACTGTAAGCTACAGATTTCCGTGAACATAGGTAGTTTCTACCTATCACGAACTGTAAGCTACAGATTTCCGTGATGATAGGTAGTTTCTACCTATCACGAACTGATAGCTTGCAGATTTTCGTGAACATGGGTAGTTTCTACCTATCACGAACTGTAAGCTACAGATTTCCGTGATGATAGGTAGTTTCTACCTATCACGAACTGTAAGCTACAGATTTCCGTGAACATAGGTAGTTTCTACCTATCACGAACTGTTAGCTGCAGATTTTCGGGAACATGGGTAGTTTTTACCTATCACGAACTCTAAGCTGCAGATTTCCGTGAACATATACAATATACAAATAATTGTAGTACTATTAATATTGCTGAATTGTATAAATTATTCACATTTAAAACAACGAACTAATTTCTGTGTAAGAATTAGGTAAATCCACTGTGTCATCATTGTCAGATGTTGTTACTGCTAGTAACAGATTTTTTTGAACATTGGTAGTTTTGACCGATCATGGACTCTAAATAGCAAATATTCGTAGTATTTTTGATATTGTTCAATTGTATTAAATATTGCGCTTTTTGAAGAAACTAATTCACCTTTAAAAACAGCGAACTTTCGTAATAACAGATATATGGAGCAACATACATTCGGAAATCGAACCCCATGGAATTTGAACCATTTTCTGTTGATTTTGTGTTAATTAAAATGTGTAAGAAGTAGGAAAATCTACTCCGTCATAATTGTCTGATGTTTTTAACGGTTTTTTGTAATGTTAATAAGAAAATCTTGTCGGTAATTTAACGCTAATGAACTTGGAATAAGTAGAGTTCTAATTAATATATATATATACATAATACTTGAAACAAAATACTTCCTTTTCATGTAATTTTGTTTCAAAAGCAACACTATGTTATATCTAAGCCATTTAATCTGTGGTATAGACCAATTTCGTTAGTTTGAATATTGAAGGATCACAACTCAGTCTATGTGTAACGTAGTATTATAATATTTCGATACAGGTCAAATCTAGTACATTTGTTTGTGTATTCTGATTCAGACATACCCAACAGTTATATTGTAGAAGTAGGATATGAAACTCACCATGAACAAAGCCACATATCACATACCTTGAGTCATACAGAAGTCACTTCTCATGGTCCAAAGTATTTCAGGTTCAAACTGTGCCAATTATATCTCACAATTATACCAGTACACTTGCACTTAGAATGTTCAATGACATACAAAGTATTACAGGACGTCGAGGACTACCCGCAAAATCACATTAAATTAGATTGTTCCCATTTTTCTTTAACTATAAAACCATCTGAACATATAATAACGATTATTCAGAATATAATAAACCATGATAATTCACGATCATCTCCCATAGACCTAAAGCTAGGGAACCACAAGCTATCATTGGAATGACGCTTGCAGATTAATGATGGATTACGTTGTAAAATACGTCACATCGTAGGTTAAGATAAAATACGTCACATCGTAGGTTAAGATAAAATACGTCACATCGTAGGTTAAGATAAAATACGTCACATCGTAGGTTAAGATAAAATACGTCACATCGTAGGTTAAGATAAAATACGTCACATCGTAGGTTAAGATAAAATACGTCACATCGTAGGTTAAGATAAAATACGTCACATCGTAGGTTAAGATAAAATACGTCACATCGTAGGTTAAGATAAAATACGTCACATCGTAGGTTAAGAGAAAAGAGACTAAACAATGTCAACCAAACAATTGTTGTGTTCCCGTCATGTCAAATATGTTGTTGTAACTATAGACTTGGTTTCAAATAATATTTTTGTGCTTGCAAAAAATCTTTACTAATGGAAGAACTGGATATTTCGGAGAACTCTGGGAATTCTACTTACAAAATACTAGTTTTGACCAAAAAAGGATTTTTTTTTGGCAAATTCACAAATCAATTTGTTTCTTCTTTGGAAACATTACATTCATTTAAATAACTGATAATTATGTAATATGGGACGAAGTCCCAACTATGGTAGAAATAGCAATATTTTGATTCCAGATCCATATCACTAATGGCTTAAATTTCATGCACCGGAAATGACACACCGGAACCAATACATGGTTAAATCTGCAGAAAATCGGATGCGCAGTAATCTGGAACTACTTCCGGTTATTAATGTTAAAAGTCGATCCCGGTATATCTCGACCCTACAAAAAGTCGTCCCCGATATATCTCGGCCGAAAAAATCTCGACACTATTTTGATGCACTGAATGAGCGTGAAATTGGCAGATAATTATCAGATTCGCGAGCATTCATGGCCGTGCCTGTTTCAATAGATGGAAAAAGCATCCTTACATTGTACTACAGTACACCCCAAAAAGTACACAAAAGTAAGTAACATTTTTATTTCAATCATCCCAAGGATTTACATGATTTAAATATTAGATAATGTGGATTGTGCTTCGCTGGCACTACAGCTAGCACCTGTCTCATATTATTGTTTATTTTTGTTTTATTGGACTTTGTCCCAAGTTAGGTAACACCTATTATCATATTATGGGACGAAGACCCAACAATGGTAGAAATAGCAATATTTTGATTCCATATCCATATCAATAATTGCTTAAGTTTCATGCACCGGAAATGGCACACCGGAAACCAATACATGGATAAATCTGCAGAAAATCGGATGTGCAGTAATCTGGAACTACTTCCGGTTATTAATGTTAAAAGTCGTCCCCGATATATATCGGCCCAAAAAATCTCGACACTTTTGATGCACTGAATGAGCATGAAATTGGCAGATAATTTTCAGATTCGCGAGCACTGATGGCCGTGCCTGTTTCAATAGATGGAAAGAGCATCCTTACATTGTACTACAGTACACTCCAAAATGTAAACTAAAGTAAGTAAAATTTCTATTTCAATCATCCCAAGGATTTACATGATTTAAATATTAGATAATGTGGATTTTGCTTCGCTGGCACTACTTCTAGCACCTGTCTCATATTATTGCTTAAGCAAATGTATTGGACTTCGTCCAAAGTTAGGTAACACCTATTATCATATTACAAAGTTTGTTTTCTTTAACAAACCTTCCTAATACGCACCTAATTCATTGATAAAACTGATATACCATCCTGTCAAAGCTAACTAATTATAAATCATTGGTTGGTGCCGATGTTTGCCGAAGGTGGAATCGCGTCAGTTGTCATGGACGCTGACTAGCACGTGGTATATGGATTACTAGTTAATAGAAAAACATTGTTTATCGTTGATAATGTTTGTACTTTAAAATAGAAGTTATCTTGCTAAGGCTGTAATGATGCCAGGAGATAGAAGTTATCTTGCTTAGGTTGTAATGATGCCAGGAGATAAAAGTTATCTTGCTTAGGTTGTAATGATGCCAGGAGATAGAAGTTATCTTGCTTAGGTTGTAATGATGCCAGGAGATAGAAGTTATCTTGATTAGGTTGTAATGATGCCAGGAGATAGAAGTTATCTTGCTTAGGTGGTAATGATACCAGGAGATAGAAGTTATCTTGCTTAGGTTGTAATGATGCCAGGAGATAGAAGTTATCTTGCTTAGGTTGTAATGAAGCCAGGAGATAGAAGTTATCTTGCTTAGGTTGTAATGATGCCAGGAGATATAAGTTATCTTGCTTAGGTTTTAATGATGCCAGGAGACAGAAGTTATCTTGCTTAGGTTGTAATGAAGCCAGGAGATAGAAGTTATCTTGCTTAGGTTGTAATGATGCTAGGAGATAGAAGCTATCTTGCTTAGGTTGTAATGAAGCCAGGAGATAGAAGTTATTTTGCTTAGGTTGTAATGATGCCAGGAGATAGAAGTTATCTTGCTTAGGCTGTAATGATATCAGGAGATAGAAGTTATCTTGATTAGGTTGTAATGATGCCAGGAGATAGAAGTTATCTTGCTTAGGTTGTAATGATGCCAGGAGATAGAAGTTATCTTGCTTAGGTTGTAATGAAGCCAGGAGATAGAAGTTATCTTGCTTAGGTTGTAATGATGCCAGGAGATAGAAGTTATCTTGCTTAGGTTGTAATGATGCCAGGAGATGGAAGTTATCTTGCTTAGGTTGTAATGATGCCAGGAGATAAAAGTTATCTTGCTTAGGTTGTAATGATGCCATGAGATAGAAGTTATCTTGCTTAGGTTGTAGTGAAGCCAGGAGATAGAAGTTATCTTGCTTAGGTTATAATGATGTCAGGAGATATAAGTTTTCATCTTGCTTAGGCTGTAATGATGTCAGGAGATAGAAGTTATCTTGCTTAGGTTGTAATGATGCCAGGAGATAGAAGTTATCTTGCTTAGGTTGTATTGATGCCAGGAGATAGAAGTTATCTTGCTTAGGTTGTAATGATGCCAGGAGATAGAAGTTATCTTGCTTAGGTTGTATTGATGCCAGGAGATATAAGTTATCTTGCTTAGGTTGTAATGATGCCAGGAGATAGAAGTTATCTTGCTTAGGTTGTAATGAAGCAAGGAGATAGAAGTTATCTTGCTTAGATTGTAATGATGCCAGGAGATAGAAGTTATCTTGCTTAGGTTGTAATGATGCCAGGAGATAGAAGTTATCTTGCTTAGGCTGTAATGATGCTAGGAGATAGAAGTTATCTTGCTTAGGTTGTAATGAAGCCAGGAGATAGAAGTTATCTTGCTTAGGTTGTAATGATGCCAGTAGATAGAAGTTATCTTGCTTAGGTTGTAATGATGCCAGGAGATAGAAGTTATCTTGCTTAGGTTGTAATGATGCCAGGAGATAGAAGTTATCTTGCTTAGGTTGTAATGATGCCAAGAGATAGAAGTTATCTTGCTTAGGTTGTTATGAAGCCATGAGATAGAAGTTATCTTGCTTAGGTTGTAATGATGCCAGGAGATAGAAGTTATCTTGCGTAGGTTGTAATGATGACAGGAGATAGAAGTTATCTTGCTTAGGTTGTAATGATGCCAGGAGATAGAAGTTATCTTGCGTAGGGTGTAATGAAGCAAGGAGATAGAAGTTATCTTGCTTAGGTTGTAATGATGCCATGAGATAGAAGTTATCTTGCTTAGGTTGTAATGATGCCAGGAAATAGAAGTCATCTTGCTTAGGTTGTAATGATGCCAGGAGATAGAAGTTGTCTTGCTTATGTTGTAATGATGCCAGGAGATAGAAGTTATCTTTCCTAGGTTGTAATGATGCCAGTAGATAGAAGTTATCTTGCTTAGGTTGTAATGAAGCCAGGAGATAGAAGTTATCTTGCTTAGGTTGTAATGATGCCAGGAAATAGAAGTTATCTTGCTTAGGTTGTAATGATGCCAGTAGATAGAAGGTATCTTGCTTAGGTTGTATTGATGCCAGGAGATATAAATTATCTTGCTTAGGTTGTAATGATGCCAGGAGATAGAAGTTAACTTGCTTAGGTTGTAATGAAGCCAGGAGATAGAAGTTATCTTGCTTAGGTTGTAATGATGCTAGAAGATAGAATTTGTCTTGCTTAGGTTGTAATGATGCCAGGAGATAGAAGTTATCTTGCTTAGGTTGTAATGATGCCAGTAGATAGAAGTTATCTTGCTTAGGTTGTAATGAAGCCAGGAGAGAGAAGTTATCTTGTTTAGGTTGTAATGATGCCAGGAGATAGAAGTTATCTTGCTTAGGCTGTAATGATGCTAGGAGATAGAAGTTATCTTGTTTAGGTTGTAATGATGCCAGGAGATAGAAGTTATCTTGCTTAGGCTGTAATGATGCTAGGAGATAGAAGTTATCTTGCTTAGGTTGTAATGAAGCCAGGAGATAGAAGTTATCTTGCTTAGGTTGTAATGATGCCAGGAGATATAAGTTATCTTTCTTAGATTGTAATGATGCCAGGAGATAGAAGTTATCTTGCTTAGGTTGTAATGATGCCAGGAGATAGAAGTTATCTTGCTTAGGTTGTAATGAAGCCAGTAGATAGAAGTTATCTTGCTTAGGTTGTAATGATGCCATTAGATAGAAGTTATCTTGCTTAGGTTGTAATGATGCCAGGAAATAGAAGTTATCTTGCTTAGGTTGTAATGATGCCAGGAGATAGAAGTTATCTTGCTTAGGTTGTAATGATGCCAGGAGATAGAAGTTATCTTGCTTAGGTTGTAATGATGACAGGAGATAGAAGTTATCTTGCTTAGGTTGTAATGATGCCAGGAGATATAAGTTATCTTGCTTAGGTTGTAATGATGCCAGGAGATAGAAGTTATCTTGCTTAGGTTGTAATGATGCCAGGAGATAGAAATTATCTTGCTTAGGTTGTACTGATGTCAGGAGAAAGAAATTATCTTGCTGATGTTGTAATGATGCCAGGGGATAGAAGTTATCTTGCTTAGGTTGTAATGATGCGAGGAGATAGAAGTTATCTTGCTTAGGTTGTAATGATGCCATGAGATAGAAGTTATCTTGCTTAGGTTGTAATGATGCCAGTAGATAGAAGTTATCTTGCTTAGGTTGTAATGATGCCAGGAGATAGAAGTTATCTTGCTTAGGTTGTAATGAAGCCAGGAGAAAGAAGTTATCTTGCTTAGGTTGTAATGAAACCAGTAGATAGAAGCTATCTTGCTTAGGTTGTAATGATGCCATTAGATAGAAGTTATCTTGCTTAGGTTGTAATGATGCCAGGAAATAGAAGTTATCTTGCTTAGGTTGTAATGATGCCGGTAGATAGAAGGTATCTTGCTTAGGTTGTATTGATGCCAGGAGATATACATTATCTTGCTTAGGTTGTAATGATGCCAGGAGATAGAAGATAATTTGCTTAGGTTGTAATGAAGCCAGGAGATTGAAGTTTTCTTGCTTAGGTTGTAATGATGCCAGGAAATAGAAGTTATCTTGCTTAGTTTGTAATGATGCCAGGAGATATAAATTATCTTGCTTAGGTTGTAATGATGCTAGGAGATAGAAGTTATCTTGCTTAGGTTGTAATGATGCCAGGAGATAGAAGTTATCTTTCCTAGGTTGTAATGATGCCAGTAGATAGAAGTTATATTGCTTAGGTTGTAATGAAGCCAGGAGATAGAAGTTGTCTTGCTTAGGTTGTAATGATGCCAGGAGATAGAAGTTATCTTGCTTAGTTTGTAATGATGCCAGGAGATATAAATTATCTTGCTTAGGTTGTAATTATGCCAGGAGATAGAAGTTATCTTGCTTAGGTTGTAATGATGCCACGAGATAGAAGTTCTCTTGCTCAGGTTGTAATGATTCCAGGAGATAGAAGTTATCTTGCTTAGGTTGTAATGATGCCAGGAAATAGAAGTTATCTTGCTTAGGTTGTAATGATGCAAGGAGATATAAATTATCTTGCTTAGGTTGTAATGATGCCAGGAGATATAAGTTATCTTGCTTAGGTTGTAATGATGCCAGGAGATATAAGTTATCTTTCTTAGATTGTAATGATGCCAGGAGATAGAAGTTATCTTGCTTAGGTTGTAATGATGCCAGGAGATAGAAGTTATCTTGCTTAGGTTGTAATGAAGCCAGTAGATAGAAATTATCTTGCTTAGGTTGTAATGATGCCATTAGATAGAAGTTATCTTGCTTAGGTTGTAATGATGCCAGGAAATAGAAGTTATCTTGCTTAGGTTGTAATGATGCCAGGAGATAGAAGTTATCTTGCTTAGGTTGTAATGATGCCAGGAGATAGAAGTTATCTTGCTTAGGTTGTAATGATGACAGGAGATAGAAGTTATCTTGCTTAGGTTGTATTGATGCCAGGAGATATAAGTTATCTTGCTTAGGTTGTAATGATGCCAGGAGATAGAAGTTATCTTGCTTAGGTTGTAATGATGCCAGGAGATAGAAATTATCTTGCTTAGGTTGTACTGATGTCAGGAGAAAGAAATTATCTTGCTGATGTTGTAATGATGCCAGGGGATAGAAGTTATCTTGCTTAGGTTGTAATGATGCGAGGAGATAGAAGTTATCTTGCTTAGGTTGTAATGATGCCATGAGATAGAAGTTATCTTGCTTAGGTTGTAATGATGCCAGTAGATAGAAGTTATCTTGCTTAGGTTGTAATGATGCCAGGAGATAGAAGTTATCTTGCTTAGGTTGTAATGAAGCCAGGAGAAAGAAGTTATCTTGCTTAGGTTGTAATGAAACCAGTAGATAGAAGCTATCTTGCTTAGGTTGTAATGATGCCATTAGATAGAAGTTATCTTGCTTAGGTTGTAATGATGCCAGGAAATAGAAGTTATCTTGCTTAGGTTGTAATGATGCCGGTAGATAGAAGGTATCTTGCTTAGGTTGTATTGATGCCAGGAGATATACATTATCTTGCTTAGGTTGTAATGATGCCAGGAGATAGAAGATAATTTGCTTAGGTTGTAATGAAGCCAGGAGATTGAAGTTTTCTTGCTTAGGTTGTAATGATGCCAGGAAATAGAAGTTATCTTGCTTAGTTTGTAATGATGCCAGGAGATATAAATTATCTTGCTTAGGTTGTAATGATGCTAGGAGATAGAAGTTATCTTGCTTAGGTTGTAATGATGCCAGGAGATAGAAGTTATCTTTCCTAGGTTGTAATGATGCCAGTAGATAGAAGTTATATTGCTTAGGTTGTAATGAAGCCAGGAGATAGAAGTTGTCTTGCTTAGGTTGTAATGATGCCAGGAGATAGAAGTTATCTTGCTTAGTTTGTAATGATGCCAGGAGATATAAATTATCTTGCTTAGGTTGTAATTATGCCAGGAGATAGAAGTTATCTTGCTTAGGTTGTAATGATGCCACGAGATAGAAGTTCTCTTGCTCAGGTTGTAATGATTCCAGGAGATAGAAGTTATCTTGCTTAGGTTGTAATGATGCCAGGAAATAGAAGTTATCTTGCTTAGGTTGTAATGATGCAAGGAGATATAAATTATCTTGCTTAGGTTGTAATGATGCCAGGAGATATAAGTTATCTTGCTTAGGTTGTAATGATGTCAGGAGATAGAAGTTATCTTGCTTAGGTTGTAATGAAGCCAGGAGATAGAAGATATCTTGCTTAGGTTCTAATGATGCCAGGAGATAGAAGTTATCTTGCTTAGGTTGTAATGATGCCAGGAGATAGAAGTTATCTTGCTTAGGTTGTAATGATGCCAGGAGACAGAAGTTATCTTGCATAGGTTGTAATGAAGCCAGGAGATAGAAGTTATCTTGCTTAGATTGTAATGATGCCAGGAGATAGAAGTTATCTTGCTTAGGTTGTAATGAAGCAAGGAGATAGAAGTTATCTTGCTTATGTTGTAATGATGCCAGGAGATAGACGTTATATTTCCTAGGTTGTAATGATGCCAGTAGATAGAAGTTATCTTGCTTAGGTTGTAATGAAGCCAGGAGAGAGAAGCTATCTTGCTTAGGTTGTAATGATGCCAGGAGATATAAATTATCATGCTTAGGTTGTACTGATGCCAGGAGATAGAAGATAACTTGCTTAGGTTGTAATGAAGCCAGGAGATAGAAGTTATCTTGCTTAGGTTGTAATGATGCTAGGAGATAGAAGTTATCTTGCTTAGGTTGTAATGATGTCAGGAGATAAAAGTTATCTTTCCTAGGTTGTAATGATGCCAGTAGATAGAAGTTATCTTGCTTAGGTTGTAATGAAGCCAGGAGATAGAAGTTGTCTTGCTTAGGTTGTAATGATGCCAGGAGATAGAAGTTATCTTGCTTAGTTTGTAATGATGCCAGGAGATATAAATTATCTTCCTTAGGTTGTAATGATGCCAGGAGATAGAAGTTATCTGGCTTAGGTTGTAATGATGCCACGAGATAGAAGTTCTCTTGCTCAGGTTGTAATGATTCCAGGAGATAGAAGTTATCTTGCTTAGGTTGTAATGATGCCAGGAAATAGAAGTTATCTTGCTTAGGTTGTAATGATGCAAGGAGATATAAATTATCTTGCTTAGGTTGTAATGATGCCAGTAGATAGAAGTTATCTTGCGTAGGTTGTAATGAAGGCAGGAGATAGAAGTTATCTTGCTTAGGTTATAATGATGTCAACAGATATAAGTTATCTTGCTTAGGTTGTAATGATGTCAGGAGATAGAAGTTATCTTCCTTAGGTTGTAATGAAGCCAGGAGATAGAAGTTATCTTGCTTAGGTTGTAATGATGCCAGGAGATAGAAGTTATCTTGCTTAGGTTGTAATGATGCCAGGAGATAGAAGTTATCTTGCTTAGGTTGTAATGATGCCAAGAGACAGAAGTTATCTTGCTTAGGTTGTAATGAAGCCAGGAGATAGAAGTTATCTTGCTTAGGTTGTAATGATGACAGGAGATAGAAGTTATCTTGCTTAGGTTGTAATGATGCCAGGAGATAGAAGTTATCTTGCTTAGGTTGTAATGATGCCAGGAGATAGAAATTATCTTGCTTAGGTTGTACTGATGTCAGGAGACAGAAATTATCTTGCTGATGTTGTAATGATGCCAGGGGATAGAAGTTATCTTGCGTAGGTTGTAATGATGCGAGGAGATAGAAGTTATCTTGCTTAGGTTGTAATGATGCCATGAGATAGAAGTTATCTTGCTTAGGTTGTAATGATGCCAGTAGATAGAAGTTATCTTGCTTAGGTTGTAATGATGCCAGGAGATAGAAGTTATCTTGCTTAGGTTGTAATGAAGCCAGCAGAAAGAAGTTATCTGGTTTAGGTTGTAATGAAGCCAGTAGATAGAAGTTATCTTGCTTAAGTTGTAATGATGCCAGTAGATAGAAGTTATCTTGCTTAGGTTGTAATGATGCCAGGAAATAGAAGTTATCTTGCTTAGGTTGTAATGATGCCAGTAGATAGAAGGTATCTTGCTTAGGTTGTATTGATGCCAGGAGATATAAATTATCTTGCTTAGGTTGTAATGATGCCAGGAGATAGAAGATAACTTGCGTAGGTTGTAATGAAGCCAGGAGATAGAAGTTGTCTTGCTTAGGTTGTAATGATGCCAGGAGATAGAAGTTATCTTGCTTAGTTTGTAATGATGCCAGGAGATATAAATTATCTTGCTTAGGTTGTAATTATGCCAGGAGATAGAAGTTGTCTTGCTTAGTTTGTAATGATGCCAGGAGATATAAATTATCTTGCTTAGGTTGTAATGATGCAAGGAGATAGACGTTATCTTGCTTAGGTTGTAATGATGCTAGGAGATAGAAGTTATCTTTCCTAGGTTGTAATGATGCCAGTAGATAGAAGTTATCTTGCTTAGGTTGTAATGAAGCCAGGAGATAGAAGTTGTCTTGCTTAGGTTGTAATGATGCCAGGAGATAGAAGTTATCTTGCTTAGTTTGTAATGATGCCAGGAGATATAAATTATCTTGCTTAGGTTGTAATTATGCCAGGAGATAGAAGTTATCTTGCTTAGGTTGTAATGATGCCACGAGATAGAAGTTCTCTTGCTCAGGTTGTAATGATTCCAGGAGATAGAAGTTATCTTGCTTAGGTTGTAATGATGCCAGGAAATAGAAGTTATCTTGCTTAGGTTGTAATGATGCAAGGAGATATAAATTATCCTGCTTAGGTTGTAATGATGCCAGGAGATATAAGTTATCTTGCTTAGGTTGTAATGATGTCAGGAGATAGAAGTTATCTTGCTTAGGTTGTAATGAAGCTAGGAGATAGAAGTTATCTTGCTTAGGTTGTAATGATGCCAGGAGATAGAAGTTATCTTGCTTAGGTTGTAATGATGCCAGGAGATAGAAGTTATCTTGCTTAGGTTGTAATGATGCCAGGAGATAGAAGTTATCTTGCTTAGGTTGTAATGATGCCTGGAGATAGAAGTTATCTTGCTTAGGTTGTAACGATGCCAGGAGATAGAAGTTATCTTGCTTAGGTTGTACTGATGTCAGGAGACAGAAATTATCTTGCTGATGTTGTAGTGATGCCAGGGGATAGAAGTTATCTTGCTTAGGTTGTAATGATGCGAGGAGAGAGTAGTTATCTTGCTTAGGTTGTAATGATGCCAGGAAATAGAAGTTATCTTGCTTAGGTTGTAATAATGCCATGAGATAGAAGTTATCTTGCTTAGGTTGTAATGATGCCAGTAGATAGAAGTTATCTTGCTTAGGTTGTAATGATGCCAGGAGATAGAAGTTATCTTGCTTAGGTTGTAATGAAGCCAGTAGATAGAAGTTATCTTGCTTAGGTTGTAATGATGCCAGTAGATAGAAGTTATCTTGCTTAGGTTGTAATGATGCCAGGAGATAGAAGTTATCTTGCTTAGGTTGTAATGATACCGGGAGATAGAAGTTATCTTGCTTAGGTTGTAATGAAGCCAGGAGATAGAAGTTATCTTGCTTAGGTTGTAATGATGCCAGGAGATAGAAGTTATCTTGCTTAGGTTGTAATGATGCCAGGAGATAGAAGTTATCTTGCTTAGGTTGTAATGATGCCAGGAGATAGAAGTTATCTTGCTTAGGTTGTAATGATGCCAGGAGATAGAAGTTATCTTGCTTAGGTTGTAATGATGCCATGAGATAGAAGTTATCTTGCTTAGGTTGTAATGATGTCAGGAGACAGAAATTATCTTGCTGATGTTGTAGTGATGCCAGGGGATAGAAGTTATCTTGCTTAGGTTGTAATGATGCCAGGAGAGAGTAGTTATCTTGCTTAGGTTGTAATGATGCCAGGAAATAGAAGTTATCTTGCTTAGGTTGTAATGATGCCATGAGATAGAAGTTATCTTGCTTAGGTTGTAATGATGCCAGTAGATAGAAGTTATCTTGCTTAGGTTGTAATGATGCCAGGAGATAGAAGTTATCTTGCTTAGGTTGTAATGAAGCCAGTAGATAGAAGTTATCTTGCTTAGGTTGTAATGATGCCAGTAGATAGAAGTTATCTTGCTTAGGTTGTAATGATGCCAGGAGATAGAAGTTATCTTGCTTAGGTTGTAATGATACCGGGAGATAGAAGTTATCTTGCTTAGGTTGTAATGATGCCATGAGATAGAAGTTATCTTGCTTAGGTTGTAATGATGCCAGGAGATAGAAGTTATATTGCTTAGGTTGTAATGATGCCAGGAGATAGAAGTTATCTTGCTTAGGTTGTAATGATGCCATGAGATAGAAGTTATCTTGCTTAGGTTGTAATGATGCCAGGAGATAGAAGTTATCTTGCTTAGGCTGTAATGATGCCAGGAGATATAAGTTATCTTGCTTAGGTTGTAATGATGCCAGGAGATAGAAGTTATCTTGCTTAGGTTGTAATGATGCAAGGTGATAGAAGTTATCTTGCTTAGGTTGTAATGAAGCCAAGAGATAGAAGTTATCTTGCTTAGGTTGTAATGATGCCATGAGATAGAAGTTATCTTGCTTAGGTTGTAATGATGTCAGGAGATAGAAGTTATCTTGCTTAGGTTGTAATGAAGCCAGGAGAGAGAAGTTATCTTGCTTAGGTTGTAATGATGCCAGGAGATAGAAGTTATATCGCTTAGGTTGTAATGAAGCCAGGAGATAGAAGTTATCTTGCTTAGGTTGTAATGATGCCAGTAGATAGAAGTTATCTTGCTTAGGTTGTAATGATGCCAGGAAATAGAAGTTATCTTGCTTAGGTTGTAATGATGCCGGTAGATAGAAGGTATCTTGCTTAGGTTGTATTGATGCCAGGAGATATACATTATCTTGCTTAGGTTGTAATGATGCCAGGAGATAGAAGATAATTTGCTTAGGTTGTAATGAAGCCAGGAGATTGAAGTTTTCTTGCTTAGGTTGTAATGATGCCAGGAAATAGAAGTTATCTTGCTTAGTTTGTAATGATGCCAGGAGATATAAATTATCTTGCTTAGGTTGTAATGATGCTAGGAGATAGAAGTTATCTTGCTTAGGTTGTAATGATGCCAGGAGATAGAAGTTATCTTTCCTAGGTTGTAATGATGCCAGTAGATAGAAGTTATATTGCTTAGGTTGTAATGAAGCCAGGAGATAGAAGTTGTCTTGCTTAGGTTGTAATGATGCCAGGAGATAGAAGTTATCTTGCTTAGTTTGTAATGATGCCAGGATATATAAATTATCTTGCTTAGATTGTAATTATGCCAGGAGATAGAAGTTATCTTGCTTAGGTTGTAATGATGCCACGAGATAGAAGTTCTCTTGCTCAGGTTGTAATGATTCCAGGAGATAGAAGTTATCTTGCTTAGGTTGTAATGATGCCAGGAAATAGAAGTTATCTTGCTTAGGTTGTAATGATGCAAGGAGATATAAATTATCTTGCTTAGGTTGTAATGATGCTAGGAGATATAAGTTATCTTGCTTAGGTTGTAATGATGTCAGGAGATAGAAGTTATCTTGCTTAGGTTGTAATGAAGCCAGGAGATAGAAGATATCTTGCTTAGGTTCTAATGATGCCAGGAGATAGAAGTTATCTTGCTTAGGTTGTAATGATGCCAGGAGATAGAAGTTATCTTGCTTAGGTTGTAATGATGCCAGGAGACAGAAGTTATCTTGCATAGGTTGTAATGAAGCCAGGAGATAGAAGTTATCTTGCTTAGATTGTAATGATGCCAGGAGATAGAAGTTATCTTGCTTAGGTTGTAATGAAGCAAGGAGATAGAAGTTATCTTGCTTATGTTGTAATGATGCCAGGAGATAGACGTTATATTTCCTAGGTTGTAATGATGCCAGTAGATAGAAGTTATCTTGCTTAGGTTGTAATGAAGCCAGGAGAGAGAAGCTATCTTGCTTAGGTTGTAATGATGCCAGGAGATATAAATTATCATGCTTAGGTTGTACTGATGCCAGGAGATAGAAGATAACTTGCTTAGGTTGTAATGAAGCCAGGAGATAGAAGTTATCTTGCTTAGGTTGTAATGATGCTAGGAGATAGAAGTTATCTTGCTTAGGTTGTAATGATGTCAGGAGATAAAAGTTATCTTTCCTAGGTTGTAATGATGCCAGTAGATAGAAGTTATCTTGCTTAGGTTGTAATGAAGCCAGGAGATAGAAGTTGTCTTGCTTAGGTTGTAATGATGCCAGGAGATAGAAGTTATCTTGCTTAGTTTGTAATGATGCCAGGAGATATAAATTATCTTCCTTAGGTTGTAATGATGCCAGGAGATAGAAGTTATCTGGCTTAGGTTGTAATGATGCCACGAGATAGAAGTTCTCTTGCTCAGGTTGTAATGATTCCAGGAGATAGAAGTTATCTTGCTTAGGTTGTAATGATGCCAGGAAATAGAAGTTATCTTGCTTAGGTTGTAATGATGCAAGGAGATATAAATTATCTTGCTTAGGTTGTAATGATGCCAGTAGATAGAAGTTATCTTGCGTAGGTTGTAATGAAGGCAGGAGATAGAAGTTATCTTGCTTAGGTTATAATGATGTCAACAGATATAAGTTATCTTGCTTAGGTTGTAATGATGTCAGGAGATAGAAGTTATCTTCCTTAGGTTGTAATGAAGCCAGGAGATAGAAGTTATCTTGCTTAGGTTGTAATGATGCCAGGAGATAGAAGTTATCTTGCTTAGGTTGTAATGATGCCAGGAGATAGAAGTTATCTTGCTTAGGTTGTAATGATGCCAAGAGACAGAAGTTATCTTGCTTAGGTTGTAATGAAGCCAGGAGATAGAAGTTATCTTGCTTAGGTTGTAATGATGACAGGAGATAGAAGTTATCTTGCTTAGGTTGTAATGATGCCAGGAGATAGAAGTTATCTTGCTTAGGTTGTAATGATGCCAGGAGATAGAAATTATCTTGCTTAGGTTGTACTGATGTCAGGAGACAGAAATTATCTTGCTGATGTTGTAATGATGCCAGGGGATAGAAGTTATCTTGCGTAGGTTGTAATGATGCGAGGAGATAGAAGTTATCTTGCTTAGGTTGTAATGATGCCATGAGATAGAAGTTATCTTGCTTAGGTTGTAATGATGCCAGTAGATAGAAGTTATCTTGCTTAGGTTGTAATGATGCCAGGAGATAGAAGTTATCTTGCTTAGGTTGTAATGAAGCCAGGAGAAAGAAGTTATCTGGTTTAGGTTGTAATGAAGCCAGTAGATAGAAGTTATCTTGCTTAAGTTGTAATGATGCCAGTAGATAGAAGTTATCTTGCTTAGGTTGTAATGATGCCAGGAAATAGAAGTTATCTTGCTTAGGTTGTAATGATGCCAGTAGATAGAAGGTATCTTGCTTAGGTTGTATTGATGCCAGGAGATATAAATTATCTTGCTTAGGTTGTAATGATGCCAGGAGATAGAAGATAACTTGCGTAGGTTGTAATGAAGCCAGGAGATAGAAGTTGTCTTGCTTAGGTTGTAATGATGCCAGGAGATAGAAGTTATCTTGCTTAGTTTGTAATGATGCCAGGAGATATAAATTATCTTGCTTAGGTTGTAATTATGCCAGGAGATAGAAGTTGTCTTGCTTAGTTTGTAATGATGCCAGGAGATATAAATTATCTTGCTTAGGTTGTAATGATGCAAGGAGATAGACGTTATCTTGCTTAGGTTGTAATGATGCTAGGAGATAGAAGTTATCTTTCCTAGGTTGTAATGATGCCAGTAGATAGAAGTTATCTTGCTTAGGTTGTAATGAAGCCAGGAGATAGAAGTTGCCTTGCTTAGGTTGTAATGATGCCAGGAGATAGAAGTTATCTTGCTTAGTTTGTAATGATGCCAGGAGATATAAATTATCTTGCTTAGGTTGTAATTATGCCAGGAGATAGAAGTTATCTTGCTTAGGTTGTAATGATGCCACGAGATAGAAGTTCTCTTGCTCAGGTTGTAATGATTCCAGGAGATAGAAATTATCTTGCTTAGGTTGTAATGATGCCAGGAAATAGAAGTTATCTTGCTTAGGTTGTAATGATGCAAGGAGATATAAATTATCCTGCTTAGGTTGTAATGATGCCAGGAGATATAAGTTATCTTGCTTAGGTTGTAATGATGTCAGGAGATAGAAGTTATCTTGCTTAGGTTGTAATGAAGCTAGGAGATAGAAGTTATCTTGCTTAGGTTGTAATGATGCCAGGAGATAGAAGTTATCTTGCTTAGGTTGTAATGATGCCAGGAGATAGAAGTTATCTTGCTTAGGTTGTAATGATGCCAGGAGATAGAAGTTATCTTGCTTAGGTTGTAATGATGCCTGGAGATAGAAGTTATCTTGCTTAGGTTGTAACGATGCCAGGAGATAGAAGTTATCTTGCTTAGGTTGTACTGATGTCAGGAGACAGAAATTATCTTGCTGATGTTGTAGTGATGCCAGGGGATAGAAGTTATCTTGCTTAGGTTGTAATGATGCGAGGAGAGAGTAGTTATCTTGCTTAGGTTGTAATGATGCCAGGAAATAGAAGTTATCTTGCTTAGGTTGTAATAATGCCATGAGATAGAAGTTATCTTGCTTAGGTTGTAATGATGCCAGTAGATAGAAGTTATCTTGCTTAGGTTGTAATGATGCCAGGAGATAGAAGTTATCTTGCTTAGGTTGTAATGAAGCCAGTAGATAGAAGTTATCTTGCTTAGGTTGTAATGATGCCAGTAGATAGAAGTTATCTTGCTTAGGTTGTAATGATGCCAGGAGATAGAAGTTATCTTGCTTAGGTTGTAATGATACCGGGAGATAGAAGTTATCTTGCTTAGGTTGTAATGAAGCCAGGAGATAGAAGTTATCTTGCTTAGGTTGTAATGATGCCAGGAGATAGAAGTTATCTTGCTTAGGTTGTAATGATGCCAGGAGATAGAAGTTATCTTGCTTAGGTTGTAATGATGCCAGGAGATAGAAGTTATCTTGCTTAGGTTGTAATGATGCCAGGAGATAGAAGTTATCTTGCTTAGGTTGTAATGATGCCATGAGATAGAAGTTATCTTGCTTAGGTTGTAATGATGTCAGGAGACAGAAATTATCTTGCTGATGTTGTAGTGATGCCAGGGGATAGAAGTTATCTTGCTTAGGTTGTAATGATGCCAGGAGAGAGTAGTTATCTTGCTTAGGTTGTAATGATGCCAGGAAATAGAAGTTATCTTGCTTAGGTTGTAATGATGCCATGAGATAGAAGTTATCTTGCTTAGGTTGTAATGATGCCAGTAGATAGAAGTTATCTTGCTTAGGTTGTAATGATGCCAGGAGATAGAAGTTATCTTGCTTAGGTTGTAATGAAGCCAGTAGATAGAAGTTATCTTGCTTAGGTTGTAATGATGCCAGTAGATAGAAGTTATCTTGCTTAGGTTGTAATGATGCCAGGAGATAGAAGTTATCTTGCTTAGGTTGTAATGATACCGGGAGATAGAAGTTATCTTGCTTAGGTTGTAATGATGCCATGAGATAGAAGTTATCTTGCTTAGGTTGTAATGATGCCAGGAGATAGAAGTTATATTGCTTAGGTTGTAATGATGCCAGGAGATAGAAGTTATCTTGCTTAGGTTGTAATGATGCCATGAGATAGAAGTTATCTTGCTTAGGTTGTAATGATGCCAGGAGATAGAAGTTATCTTGCTTAGGCTGTAATGATGCCAGGAGATATAAGTTATCTTGCTTAGGTTGTAATGATGCCAGGAGATAGAAGTTATCTTGCTTAGGTTGTAATGATGCAAGGTGATAGAAGTTATCTTGCTTAGGTTGTAATGAAGCCAAGAGATAGAAGTTATCTTGCTTAGGTTGTAATGATGCCATGAGATAGAAGTTATCTTGCTTAGGTTGTAATGATGTCAGGAGATAGAAGTTATCTTGCTTAGGTTGTAATGAAGCCAGGAGAGAGAAGTTATCTTGCTGATGTTGTAATGATGCCAGGAGATAGAAGTTATCTTGCTTAGGTTGTAATGAAGCCAGGAGAGAGAAGTTATCTAGCTTAGGTTGTAATGATGCCAGGAGATAGAAGTTATATCGCTTAGGTTGTAATGAAGCCAGGAGATAGAAGTTATCTTGCTTAGGTTGTAATGATGCCAGTAGATAGAAGTTATCTTGCTTAGGTTGTAATGAAGCCAGGAGAGAGAAGTTATCTTGCTTAGGTTGTAATGATGCCAGGAGATAGAAGTTATCTTGCTTAGGTTGTAATGATGCCAGGAGATAGAAGTTATCTTGCTTAGGTTGTAATGATGCCAGGAGATATAAGTTATCTTGCTTAGGTTGTAATGATGCCAGGAGATAGAAGTTATCTTGCTGATGTTGTAATGACGCCAGGGGATAGAAGTTATCTTGCTTAGGTTGTAATGATGCCAGGAGATAGAAGTTGTCTTGCTTAGGTTGTAATGATGCCAGGAGATAGAAGTTATCTTGCTTAGGTTGTAATGATGCAAGGAGATAGAAGTTATCTTGCTTAGGTTGTAATGAAGCCAGGAGATAGAAGTTATCTTGTTTAGGTTGTAATGATGCCAGGAGATAGAAGTTATCTTGCTTAGGTTGTAATGAAGCCAGGAGATAGAAGTTATTTTGCTTAGGTTGTAATGATGCCATGAGATAGAAATTATCTTGCTTAGGTTGTAATGATGCCAGGAGATAGATGTTATCTTGCTTAGGTTGTAATGATGCCAAGAGATAGAAGTTGTCTTTCTTAGGTTGTAATGATGTCAGGAGATAGAAGTTATCTTGCTTAGGTTGTATTGATGCCAGGAGATAGAAGTTATCTTGCTTAGGCTGTAATGAAGCCAGGAGATAGAAGTTATCTTGCTTAGGTTGTAATGATGCCATGAGATAGAAGTTATCTTGCTTAGGTTGTAATGAAGCCAGGAAATAGAAGTCATCTTGCTTAGGTTGTAATGATGCCAGTAGATAGAAGTTATCTTGCTTAGGTTGTAATGATGTCAGGAGATAGAAGTTATCTTGCTTAGGTTGTAATGATGCCAGGAGATAGAAGTTATCTTGCTGAGGTTGTAATGATGCCAGGAGATAGAAGTTATCTTGCTTATGTTGTAATGATGCCATGAGATAGAAGTTATCTTCCTTAGGTTGTACTGATGCCAGGAGATAGAAGTTATCTTGCTTAGGTTGTAATGATGCCAGGGGATAGAAGTTATCTTGCTTAGGTTGTAATGATGCCAGGAGATAGAAGTTATCTTGCTTAGGTTGTAATGATGCAAGGAGATAGAAGTTATCTTGCTTAGGTTGTAATGATGCCATGAGATAGAAGTTATCTTGCTTAGGTTGTAATGATGCCAGGGGATAGAAGTTATCTTGCTTAGGCTGTAATGAAGCCAGGAAATAGAAGTCATCTTGCTTAGGTTGTAATGATGCCAGGAGATAGAAGTTATCTTGCTTAGGTTGTAATGATGACAGGAGATAGAAGTTATCTTGCTTAGGTTGTAATGATGCCAGGAGATAGAAGTTATCTTGCTTAGGTTGTAATGATGCCAGGAGATAGAAATTATCTTGCTTAGGTTGTACTGATGTCAGGAGACAGAAATTATCTTGCTGATGTTGTAATGATGCCAGGGGATAGAAGTTATCTTGCTTAGGTTGTAATGATGCGAGGAGATAGAAGTTATCTTGCTTAGGTTGTAATGATGCCATGAGATAGAAGTTATCTTGCTTAGGTTGTAATGATGCCAGTAGATAGAAGTTATCTTGCTTAGGTTGTAATGATGCCAGGAGATAGAAGTTATCTTGCTTAGGTTGTAATGAAGCCAGGAGAAAGAAGTTATCTTGCTTAGGTTGTAATGAAGCCAGTAGATAGAAGCTATCTTGCTTAGGTTGTAATGATGCCTGTAGATAGAAGTTATCTTGCTTAGGTTGTAATGATGCCATTAGATAGAAGTTATCTTGCTTAGGTTGTAATGATGCCAGGAAATAGAAGTTATCTTGCTTAGGTTGTAATGATGCCGGTAGATAGAAGGTATCTTGCTTAGGTTGTATTGATGCCAGGAGATATAAATTATCTTGCTTAGGTTGTATTGATGCCAGGAGATAGAAGATAATTTGCTTAGGTTGTAATGAAGCCAGGAGATTGAAGTTTTCTTGCTTAGGTTGTAATGATGACAGGAAATAGAAGTTATCTTGCTTAGTTTGTAATGATGCCAGGAGATATAAATTATCTTGCTTAGGTTGTAATGATGCTAGGAGATATAAGTTATCTTGCTTAGGTTGTAATGATGCCAGGAGATAGAAGTTATCTTTCCTAGGTTGTAATGATGCCAGTAGATAGAAGTTATATTGCTTAGGTTGTAATGAAGCCAGGAGATAGAAGTTGTCTTGCTTAGGTTGTAATGATGCCAGGAGATAGAAGTTATCTTGCTTAGTTTGTAATGATGCCAGGAGATATAAATTATCTTGCTTAGGTTGTAATTATGCCAGGAGATAGAAGTTATCTTGCTTAGGTTGTAATGATGCCACGAGATAGAAGTTCTCTTGCTTAGGTTGTAATGATTCCAGGAGATAGAAGTTATCTTGCTTAGGATGTAATGATGCCAGGAAATAGAAGTTATCTTGCTTTGGTTGTAATGATGCAAGGAGATATAAATTATCTTGCTTAGGTTGTAATGATGCCAGGAGATATAAGTTATCTTGCTTAGGTTGTAATGATGTCAGGAGATAGAAGTTATCTTGCTTAGGTTGTAATGAAGCCAGGAGATAGAAGTTATCTTGCTTAGGTTGTAATGATGCCAGGAGATAGAAGTTATCTTGCTTAGGTTGTAATGATGCCAGGAGATAGAAGTTATCTTGCTTAGGTTGTAATGATGCCAGGAGACAGAAGTTATCTTGCTTAGGTTGTAATGAAGCCAGGAGATAGAAGTTATCTTGCTTAGATTGTAATGATGCCAGGAGATAGAAGTTATCTTGCTTAGGTTGTAATGAAGCAAGGAGATAGAAGTTATCTTGCTTAAGTTGTAATGATGCCAGGAAATAGAAGTCATCTTGCTTAGGTTGTAATGATGCCAGGAGATAGAAGTTATCTTGCTTATGTTGTAATGATGCCAGGAGATAGACGTTATATTTCCTAGGTTGTAATGATGCCAGTAGATAGAAGTTATCTTGCTTAGGTTGTAATGAAGCCAGGAGAGAGAAGCTATCTTGCTTAGGTTGTAATGAAGCCAGGAGATATAAATTATCATGCTTAGGTTGTACTGATGCCAGGAGATAGAAGATAACTTGCTTAGGTTGTAATGAAGCCAGGAGATAGAAGTTATCTTGCTTAGGTTGTAATGATGCTAGGAGATAGATGTTATCTTGCTTAGGTTGTAATGATGTCAGGAGATAAAAGTTATCTTTCCTAGGTTGTAATGATGCCAGTAGATAGAAGTTATCTTGCTTAGGTTGTAATGAAGCCAGGAGATAGAAGTTGTCTTGCTTAGGTTGTAATGATGCCAGGAGATAGAAGTTATCTTGCTTAGTTTGTAATGATGCCAGGAGATATAAATTATCTTCCTTAGGTTGTAATGATGCCAGGAGATAGAAATTATCTTGCTTAGGTTGTACTGATGTCAGGAGACAGAAATTATCTTGCTGATGTTGTAATGATGCCAGGGGATAGAAGTTATCTTGCTTAGGTTGTAATGATGCGAGGAGATAGAAGTTATCTTGCTTAGGTTGTAATGATGCCATGAGATAGAAGTTATCTTGCTTAGGTTGTAATGATGCCAGTAGATAGAAGTTATCTTGCTTAGGTTGTAATGATGCCAGGAGATAGAAGTTATCTTGCTTAGGTTGTAATGAAGCCAGGAGAAAGAAGTTATCTTGCTTAGGTTGTAATGAAGCCAGTAGATAGAAGCTATCTTGCTTAGGTTGTAATGATGCCATTAGATAGAAGTTATCTTGCTTAGGTTGTAATGATGCCAGGAAATAGAAGTTATCTTGCTTAGGTTGTAATGATGCCGGTAGATAGAAGGTATCTTGCTTAGGTTGTATTGATGCCAGGAGATATAAATTATCTTGCTTAGGTTGTAATGATGCCAGGAGATAGAAGATAATTTGCTTAGGTTGTAATGAAGCCAGGAGATTGAAGTTTTCTTGCTTAGTTTGTAATGATGCCAGGAGATATAAATTATCTTGCTTAGGTTGTAATGATGCCAGGAGATAGAAGTTATCTTTCCTAGGTTGTAATGATGCCAGTAGATAAAGTTATATTGCTTAGGTTGTAATGAAGCCAGGAGATAGAAGTTGTCTTGCTTAGGTTGTAATGATGCCAGGAGATAGAAGTTATCTTGCTTAGTTTGTAATGATGCCAGGAGATATAAATTATCTTGCTTAGGTTGTAATTATGCCAGGAGATAGAAGTTATCTTGCTTAGGTTGTAATGATGCCACGAGATAGAAGTTCTCTTGCTCAGGTTGTAATGATTCCAGGAGATAGAAGTTATCTTGCTTAGGTTGTAATGATGCCAGGAAATAGAAGTTATCTTGCTTAGGTTGTAATGATGCCAGGAGATAGAAGTTATCTTCCTTAGGTTGTAATGATGTCAGGAGATAGAAGTTATCTTGCTTAAGTTGTAATGAAGCCAGGAGATAGAAGTTATCTTGCTTAGGTTGTAATGATGCCAGGAGATAGAAGTTATCTTGCTTAGGTTGTAATGATGCCAGGAGATAGAAGTTATCTTGCTTAGGTTGTAATGATGCCAGGAGACAGAAGTTATCTTGCTTAGGTTGTAATGAAGCCAGGAGATAGAAGTTATCTTGCTTAGATTGTAATGATGCCAGGAGATAGAAGTTATCTTGCTTAGGTTGTAATGAAGCAAGGAGATAGAAGTTATCTTGCTTAGGTTGTAATGATGCCAGGAGACAGAAGTTATCTTGCTTAGGTTGTAATGAAGCCAGGAGATAGAAGTTATCTTGCTTAGATTGTAATGATGCCAGGAGATAGAAGTTATCTTGCTTAGGTTGTAATGAAGCAAGGAGATAGAAGTTATCTTGCTTATGTTGTAATGATGCCAGGAGATAGACGTTATATTTCCTAGGTTGTAATGATGCCAGTAGATAGAAGTTATCTTGCTTAGGTTGTAATGAAGCCAGGAGAGAGAAGCTATCTTGCTTAGGTTGTAATGATGCCAGGAGATATAAATTATCATGCTTAGGTTGTACTGATGCCAGGAGATAGAAGATAACTTGCTTAGGTTGTAATGAAGCCAGGAGATAGAAGTTATCTTGCTTAGGTTGTAATGATGCTAGGAGATAGAAGTTATCTTGCTTAGGTTGTAATGATGTCAGGAGATAAAAGTTATCTTTCCTAGGTTGTAATGATGCCAGTAGATAGAAGTTATCTTGCTTAGGTTGTAATGAAGCCAGGAGATAGAAGTTGTCTTGCTTAGGTTGTAATGATGCCAGGAGATAGAAGTTATCTTGCTTAGTTTGTAATGATGCCAGGAGATATAAATTATCTTCCTTAGGTTGTAATGATGCCAGGAGATAGAAGTTATCTGGCTTAGGTTGTAATGATGCCACGAGATAGAAGTTCTCTTGCTCAGGTTGTAATGATTCCAGGAGATAGAAGTTATCTTGCTTAGGTTGTAATGATGCCAGGAAATAGAAGTTATCTTGCTTAGGTTGTAATGATGCAAGGAGATATAAATTATCTTGCTTAGGTTGTAATGATGCCAGTAGATAGAAGTTATCTTGCGTAGGTTGTAATGAAGGCAGGAGATAGAAGTTATCTTGCTTAGGTTATAATGATGTCAGGAGATATAAGTTATCTTGCTTAGGTTGTAATGATGTCAGGAGATAGAAGTTATCTTCCTTAGGTTGTAATGAAGCCAGGAGATAGAAGTTATCTTGCTTAGGTTGTAATGATGCCAGGAGATAGAAGTTATCTTGCTTATGTTGTAATGATGCCAGGAGATAGAAGTTATCTTGCTTAGGTTGTAATGATGCCAAGAGACAGAAGTTATCTTGCTTAGGTTGTAATGAAGCCAGGAGATAGAAGTTATCTTGCTTAGATTGTAATGATGCCAGGAGATAGAAGTTATCTTGCTTAGGTTGTAATGATGACAGGAGATAGAAGTTATCTTGCTTAGATTGTAATGATGCCAGGAGATAGAAGTTATCTTGCTTAGGTTGTAATGATGCCAGGAGATAGAAATTATCTTGCTTAGGTTGTACTGATGTCAGGAGACAGAAATTATCTTGCTGATGTTGTAATGATTCCAGGGGATAGAAGTTATCTTGCGTAGGTTGTAATGATGCGAGGAGATAGAAGTTATCTTGCTTAGGTTGTAATGATGCCATGAGATAGAAGTTATCTTGCTTAGGTTGTAATGATGCCAGTAGATAGAAGTTATCTTGCTTAGGTTGTAATGATGCCAGGAGATAGAAGTTATCTTGCTTAGGTTGTAATGAAGCCAGGAGAAAGAAGTTATCTGGTTTAGGTTGTAATGAAGCCAGTAGATAGAAGTTATCTTGCTTAGGTTGTAATGATGCCAGGAAATAGAAGTTATCTTGCTTAGGTTGTAATGATGCCAGTAGATAGAAGGTATCTTGCTTAGGTTGTATTGATGCCAGGAGATATAAATTATCTTGCTTAGGTTGTAATGATGCCAGGAGATAGAAGATAACTTGCGTAGGTTGTAATGAAGCCAGGAGATAGAAGTTGTCTTGCTTAGGTTGTAATGATGCCAGGAGATAGAAGTTATCTTGCTTAGTTTGTAATGATGCCAGGAGATATAAATTATCTTGCTTAGGTTGTAATTATGCCAGGAGATAGAAGTTGTCTTGCTTAGTTTGTAATGATGCCAGAAGATATAAATTATCTTGCTTAGGTTGTAATGATGCAAGGAGATAGAAGTTATCTTGCTTAGGTTGTAATGATGCTAGGAGATAGAAGTTATCTTTCCTAGGTTGTAATGATGCCAGTAGATAGAAGTTATCTTGCTTAGGTTGTAATGAAGCCAGGAGATAGAAGTTGTCTTGCTTAGGTTGTAATGATGCCAGGAGATAGAAGTTATCTTGCTTAGTTTGTAATGATGCCAGGAGATATAAATTATCTTGCTTAGGTTGTAATTATGCCAGGAGATAGAAGTTATCTTGCTTAGGTTGTAATGATGCCACGAGATAGAAGTTCTCTTGCTCAGGTTGTAATGATTCCAGGAGATAGAAGTTATCTTGCTTAGGTTGTAATGATGCCAGGAAATAGAAGTTATCTTGCTTAGGTTGTAATGATGCAAGGAGATATAAATTATCTTGCTTAGGTTGTAATGATGCCAGGAGATATAAGTTATCTTGCTTAGGTTGTAATGATGTCAGGAGATAGAAGTTATCTTGCTTAGGTTGTAATGAAGCTAGGAGATAGAAGTTATCTTGCTTAGGTTGTAATGATGCCAGGAGATAGAAGTTATCTTGCTTAGGTTGTAATGATGCCAGGAGATAGAAGTTATCTTGCTTAGGTTGTAATGATGCCAGGAGACAGAAGTTATCTTGCTTGGGTGGTAATGAAGCCAGGAGATAGAAGTTATCTTGCTTAGATTGTAATGATGACAGGAGATAGAAGTTATCTTGCTTAGGTTGTAATGATGACAGGAGATAGAAGTTATCTTGCTTAGGTTGTAATGATGCCTGGAGATAGAAGTTATCTTGCTTAGGTTGTAACGATGCCAGGAGATAGAAGTTATCTTGCTTAGGTTGTACTGATGTCAGGAGACAGAAATTATCTTGCTGATGTTGTAGTGATGCCAGGGGATAGAAGTTATCTTGCTTAGGTTGTAATGATGCGAGGAGAGAGTAGTTATCTTGCTTAGGTTGTAATGATGCCAGGAAATAGAAGTTATCTTGCTTAGGTTGTAATGATGCCAGGAAATAGAAGTCATCTTGCTTAGGTTGTAATGATGCCAGGAGATAGAAGTTATCTTGCTTATGTTGTAATGATGCCAGGAGATAGACGTTATATTTCCTAGGTTGTAATGATGCCAGTAGATAGAAGCTATCTTGCTTAGGTTGTAATGATGCCAGGAGATATAAATTATCATGCTTAGGTTGTACTGATGCCAGGAGATAGAAGATAACTTGCTTAGGTTGTAATGAAGCCAGGAGATAGAAGTTATCTTGCTTAGGTTGTAATGATGCTAGGAGATAGAAGTTATCTTGCTTAGGTTGTAATGATGCCAGGAGATAGAAGTTATCTTGCTTAGGTTGTAATGAAGCCAGGAGAAAGAAGTTATCTGGTTTAGGTTGTAATGAAGCCAGCAGATAGAAGTTATCTTGCTTAGGTTGTAATGATGCCAGGAAATAGAAGTTATCTTGCTTAGGTTGTAATGATGCCAGTAGATAGAAGGTATCTTGCTTAGGTTGTATTGATGCCAGGAGATATAAATTATCTTGCTTAGGTTGTAATGATGCCAGGAGATAGAAGATAACTTGCGTAGGTTGTAATGAAGCCAGGAGATAGAAGTTGTCTTGCTTAGGTTGTAATGATGCCAGGAGATAGAAGTTATCTTGCTTAGTTTGTAATGATGCCAGGAGATATAAATTATCTTGCTTAGGTTGTAATTATGCCAGGAGATAGAAGTTGTCTTGCTTAGTTTGTAATGATGCCAGGAGATATAAATTATCTTGCTTAGGTTGTAATGATGCAAGGAGATAGAAGTTATCTTGCTTAGGTTGTAATGATGCTAGGAGATAGAAGTTATCTTTCCTAGGTTGTAATGATGCCAGTAGATAGCAGTTATCTTGCTTAGGTTGTAATGAAGCCAGGAGATAGAAGTTGTCTTGCTTAGGTTGTAATGATGCCAGGAGATAGAAGTTATCTTGCTTAGTTTGTAATGATGCCAGGAGATATAAATTATCTTGCTTAGGTTGTAATTATGCCAGGAGATAGAAGTTATCTTGCTTAGGTTGTAATGATGCCACGAGATAGAAGTTCTCTTGCTCAGGTTGTAATGATTCCAGGAGATAGAAGTTATCTTGCTTAGGTTGTAATGATGCCAGGAAATAGAAGTTATCTTGCTTAGGTTGTAATGATGCAAGGAGATATAAATTATCTTGCTTAGGTTGTAATGATGCCAGGAGATATAAGTTATCTTGCTTAGGTTGTAATGATGTCAGGAGATAGAAGTTATCTTGCTTAGGTTGTAATGAAGCTAGGAGATAGAAGTTATCTTGCTTAGGTTGTAATGATGCCAGGAGATAGAAGTTATCTTGCTTAGGTTGTAATGATGCCAGGAGATAGAAGTTATCTTGCTTAGGTTGTAATGATGCCAGGAGACAGAAGTTATCTTGCTTGGGTGGTAATGAAGCCAGGAGATAGAAGTTATCTTGCTTAGATTGTAATGATGACAGGAGATAGAAGTTATCTTGCTTAGGTTGTAATGATGACAGGAGATAGAAGTTATCTTGCTTAGGTTGTAATGATGCCTGGAGATAGAAGTTATCTTGCTTAGGTTGTAACGATGCCAGGAGATAGAAGTTATCTTGCTTAGGTTGTACTGATGTCAGGAGACAGAAATTATCTTGCTGATGTTGTAGTGATGCCAGGGGATAGAAGTTATCTTGCTTAGGTTGTAATGATGCGAGGAGAGAGTAGTTATCTTGCTTAGGTTGTAATGATGCCAGGAAATAGAAGTTATCTTGCTTAGGTTGTAATGATGCCAGGAAATAGAAGTCATCTTGCTTAGGTTGTAATGATGCCAGGAGATAGAAGTTATCTTGCTTATGTTGTAATGATGCCAGGAGATAGACGTTATATTTCCTAGGTTGTAATGATGCCAGTAGATAGAAGCTATCTTGCTTAGGTTGTAATGATGCCAGGAGATATAAATTATCATGCTTAGGTTGTACTGATGCCAGGAGATAGAAGATAACTTGCTTAGGTTGTAATGAAGCCAGGAGATAGAAGTTATCTTGCTTAGGTTGTAATGATGCTAGGAGATAGAAGTTATCTTGCTTAGGTTGTAATGATGTCAGGAGATAAAAGTTATCTTTCCTAGGTTGTAATGATGCCAGTAGATAGAAGTTATCTTGCTTAGGTTGTAATGAAGCCAGGAGATAGAAGTTGTCTTGCTTAGGTTGTAATGATGCCAGGAGATAGAAGTTATCTTGCTTAATTTGTAATGATGCCAGGAGATATAAATTATCTTCCTTAGGTTGTAATGATGCCAGGAGATAGAAGTTATCTGGCTTAGGTTGTAATGATGCCACGAGATAGAAGTTCTCTTGCTCAGGTTGTAATGATTCCAGGAGATAGAAGTTATCTTGCTTAGGTTGTAATGATGCCAGGAAATAGAAGTTATCTTGCTTAGGTTGTAATGATGCAAGGAGATATAAATTATCTTGCTTAGGTTGTAATGATGCCAGTAGATAGAAGTTATCTTGCGTAGGTTGTAATGAAGGCAGGAGATAGAAGTTATCTTGCTTAGGTTATAATGATGTCAGGAGATATAAGTTATCTTGCTTAGGTTGTAATGATGTCAGGAGATAGAAGTTATCTTCCTTAGATTGTAATGAAGCCAGGAGATAGAAGTTATCTTGCTTAGGTTGTAATGATGCCAGGAGATAGAAGTTATCTTGCTTATGTTGTAATGATGCCAGGAGATAGAAGTTATCTTGCTTAGGTTGTAATGATGCCAGGAGACAGAAGTTATCTTGCTTAGGTTGTAATGAAGCCAGGAGATAGAAGTTATCTTGCTTAGATTGTAATGATGCCAGGAGATAGAAGTTATCTTGCTTAGGTTGTAATGATGACAGGAGATAGAAGTTATCTTGCTTAGGTTGTAATGATGCCAGGAGATAGAAGTTATCTTGCTTAGGTTGTAATGATGCCAGGAGATAGAAATTATCTTGCTTAGGTTGTACTGATGTCAGGAGACAGAAATTATCTTGCTGATGTTGTAATGATTCCAGGGGATAGAAGTTATCTTGCGTAGGTTGTAATGATGCGAGGAGATAGAAGTTATCTTGCTTAGGTTGTAATGATGCCATGAGATAGAAGTTATCTTGCTTAGGTTGTAATGATGCCAGTAGATAGAAGTTATCTTGCTTAGGTTGTAATGATGCCAGGAGATAGAAGTTATCTTGCTTAGGTTGTAATGAAGCCAGGAGAAAGAAGTTATCTGGTTTAGGTTGTAATGAAGCCAGTAGATAGAAGTTATCTTGCTTAGGTTGTAATGATGCCAGGAAATAGAAGTTATCTTGCTTAGGTTGTAATGATGCCAGTAGATAGAAGTTATCTTGCTTAGGTTGTAATGATGCCAGGAGATAGAAGATAACTTGCGTAGGTTGTAATGAAGCCAGGAGATAGAAGTTGTCTTGCTTAGGTTGTAATGATGCCAGGAGATAGAAGTTATCTTGCTTAGTTTGTAATGATGCCAGGAGATATAAATGATCTTGCTTAGGTTGTAATTATGCCAGGAGATAGAAGTTGTCTTGCTTAGTTTGTAATGATGCCAGGAGATATAAATTATCTTGCTTAGGTTGTAATGATGCAAGGAGATAGAAGTTATCTTGCTTAGGTTGTAATGATGCTAGGAGATAGAAGTTATCTTTCCTAGGTTGTAATGATGCCAGTAGATAGAAGTTATCTTGCTTAGGTTGTAATGAAGCCAGGAGATAGAAGTTGTCTTGCTTAGGTTGTAATGATGCCAGGAGATAGAAGTTATCTTGCTTAGTTTGTAATGATGCCAGGAGATATAAATTATCTTGCTTAGGTTGTAATTATGCCAGGAGATAGAAGTTATCTTGCTTAGGTTGTAATGATGCCACGAGATAGAAGTTCTCTTGCTCAGGTTGTAATGATTCCAGGAGATAGAAGTTATCTTGCTTAGGTTGTAATGATGCCAGGAAATAGAAGTTATCTTGCTTAGGTTGTAATGATGCAAGGAGATATAAATTATCTTGCTTAGGTTGTAATGATGCCAGGAGATATAAGTTATCTTGCTTAGGTTGTAATGATGTCAGGAGATAGAAGTTATCTTGCTTAGGTTGTAATGAAGCTAGGAGATAGAAGTTATCTTGCTTAGGTTGTAATGATGCCAGGAGATAGAAGTTATCTTGCTTAGGTTGTAATGATGCCAGGAGATAGAAGTTATCTTGCTTAGGTTGTAATGATGCCAGGAGACAGAAGTTATCTTGCTTGGGTGGTAATGAAGCCAGGAGATAGAAGTTATCTTGCTTAGATTGTAATGATGACAGGAGATAGAAGTTATCTTGCTTAGGTTGTAATGATGACAGGAGATAGAAGTTATCTTGCTTAGGTTGTAATGATGCCTGGAGATAGAAGTTATCTTGCTTAGGTTGTAACGATGCCAGGAGATAGAAGTTATCTTGCTTAGGTTGTACTGATGTCAGGAGACAGAAATTATCTTGCTGATGTTGTAGTGATGCCAGGGGATAGAAGTTATCTTGCTTAGGTTGTAATGATGCGAGGAGAGAGTAGTTATCTTGCTTAGGTTGTAATGATGCCAGGAAATAGAAGTTATCTTGCTTAGGTTGTAATGATGCCATGAGATAGAAGTTATCTTGCTTAGGTTGTAATGATGCCAGTAGATAGAAGTTATCTTGCTTAGGTTGTAATGATGCCAGGAAATAGAAGTTATCTTGCTTAGGTTGTAATGAAGCCAGTAGATAGAAGTTATCTTGCTTAGGTTGTAATGATGCCAGTAGATAGAAGTTATCTTGCTTAGGTTGTAATGATGCCAGGAGATAGAAGTTATCTTGCTTAGGTTGTAATGATACCGGGAGATAGAAGTTATCTTGCTTAGGTTGTAATGAAGCCAGGAGATAGAAGTTATCTTGCTTAGGTTGTAATGATGCCAGGAGATAGAAGTTATCTTGCTTAGGTTGTATTGATGCCAGGAGATAGAAGTTATCTTGCTTAGGTTGTAATGATGCCATGAGATAGAAGTTATCTTGCTTAGGTTGTAATGATGCCAGGAGATAGAAGTTATCTTGCTTAGGTTGTAATGATGCCAGGAGATAGAAGTTATCTTGCTTAGGTTGTAATGATGCCATGAGATAGAAGTTATCTTGCTTAGGTTGTACTGATGTCAGGAGACAGAAATTATCTTGCTGATGTTGTAGTGATGCCAGGGGATAGAAGTTATCTTGCTTAGGTTGTAATGATGCGAGGAGAGAGTAGTTATCTTGCTTAGGTTGTAATGATGCCAGGAAATAGAAGTTATCTTGCTTAGGTTGTAATGATGCCATGAGATAGAAGTTATCTTTCTTAGGTTGTAATGAAGCCAGTAGATAGAAGTTATCTTGCTTAGGTTGTAATGATGCCAGTAGATAGAAGTTATCTTGCTTAGGTTGTAATGATGCCAGGAGATAGAAGTTATCTTGCTTAGGTTGTAATGATACCGGGAGATAGAAGTTATCTTGCTTAGGTTGTAATGATGCCATGAGATAGAAGTTATCTTGCTTAGGTTGTAATGATGCCAGGAGATAGAAGTTATCTTGCTTAGGTTGTAATGATGCCAGGAGATAGAAGTTATCTTGCTTAGGTTGTAATGATGCCATGAGATAGAAGTTATCTTGCTTAGGTTGTAATGATGCCAGGAGATAGAAGTTATCTTGCTTAGGCTGTAATGATGCCAGGAGATATAAGTTATCTTGCTTAGGTTGTAATGATGCCAGGAGATAGAAGTTATCTTGCTTAGGTTGTAATGATGCAAGGTGATAGAAGTTATCTTGCTTAGGTTGTAATGAAGCCAAGAGACAGAAGTTATCTTGCTTAGGTTGTAATGATGCCATGAGATAGAAGTTATCTTGCTTAGGTTGTAATGATGCCATGAGATATAAGTTATCTTGCTTAGGTTGTAATGATGCCATGAGATAGAAGTTATCTTGCTTAGGTTGTAGTGATTCCAGGAAATAGAAGTCATCTTGCTTAGGTTGTAATGATGCCAGGAGATAGAAGTTATATCGCTTAGGTTGTAATGAAGCCAGGAGATAGAAGTTATCTTGCTTAGGTTGTAATGATGCCAGTAGATAGAAGTTATCTTGCTTAGGTTGTAATGAAGCCAGGAGAGAGAAGTTATCTTGCTTAGGTTGTAATGATGCCAGGAGATAGAAGTTATCTTGCTTAGGTTGTAATGATGCCAGGAGATAGAAGTTATCTTGCTTAGGTTGTAATGATGCCAGGAGATATAAGTTATCTTGCTTAGGTTGTAATGATGCCAGGAGATAGAAGTTATCTTGCTGATGTTGTAATGACGCCAGGGGATAGAAGTTATCTTGCTTAGGTTGTAATGATGCCAGGAGATAGAAGTTGTCTTGCTTAGGTTGTAATGATGCCAGGAGATAGAAGTTATCTTGCTTAGGTTGTAATGATTCCAGGAGATAGAAGTTATCTTGCTTAGGTTGTAATGAAGCCAGGAGATAGAAGTTATCTTGTTTAGGTTGTAATGATGCCAGGAGATAGAAGTTATCTTGCTTAGGTTGTAATGAAGCCAGGAGATAGAAGTTATTTTGCTTAGGTTGTAATGATGCCATGAGATAGAAGTTATCTTGCTTAGGTTGTAATGATGCCAGGAGATAGATGTTATCTTGCTTAGGTTGTAATGATGCCAAGAGATAGAAGTTGTCTTTCTTAGGTTGTAATGATGTCAGGAGATAGAAGTTATCTTGCTTAGGTTGTATTGATGCCAGGAGATAGAAGTTATCTTGCTTAGGCTGTAATGAAGCCAGGAGATAGAAGTTATCTTGCTTAGGTTGTAATGATGCCATGAGATAGAAGTTATCTTGCTTAGGTTGTAATGATGCCAGGAAATAGAAGTCATCTTGCTTAGGTTGTAATGATGCCAGGAGATAGAAGTTATCTTGCTTAGGTTGTAATGATGTCAGGAGATAGAAGTTATCTTGCTTAGGTTGTAATGATGCCAGGAGATAGAAGTTATCTTGCTTAGGTTGTAATGATGCCAGGAGATAGAAGTTATCTTGCTTAGGTTGTAATGATGCCAGTAGATAGAAGTTATCTTGCTTAGGTTGTAATGATGTCAGGAGATAGAAGTTATCTTGCTTAGGTTGTAATGATGCCAGGAGATAGAAGTTATCTTGCTGAGGTTGTAATGATGCCAGGAGATAGAAGTTATCTTGCTTAGGTTGTAATGATGCCATGAGATAGAAGTTATCTTCCTTAGGTTGTACTGATGCCAGGAGATAGAAGTTATCTTGCTTAGGTTGTAATGATGCAAGGAGATAGAAGTTATCTTGCTTAGGTTGTAATGATGCCATGAGATAGAAGTTATCTTGCTTAGGTTGTAATGATGCCAGGAAATAGAAGTCATCTTGCTTAGGTTGTAATGATGCCAGGAGATAGAAGTTATATCGCTTAGGTTGTAATGAAGGCAGGAGATCGAAGTTATCTTGCTTAGGTTGTAATGATGCCAGTAGATAGAAGTTATCTTGCTTAGGTTGTAATGAAGCCAGGAGAAAGAAGTTATCTTGCTTAGGTTGTAATGATGCCATGAAATAGAGGTTATCTTGCTTAGGCTGTAATGATGCCAGGAGATAGAAGTTATCTTGCTTAGGTTGTAATGATGCCAGGAGATATAAATTATCTTGCTTAGGTTGTAGTGATGCCAGGAGATAGAAGTTATCTTTCTTATGTTGTAGTGAAGCCAGGAGATAGAAGTTAGCTTGCTTAGGTTGTAATGATGCAAGGAGATAGAAGTTGTCTTGCTGAGGTTGTAATGATGCCAGGAGATATAAGTTATCTTGCTTAGGTTGTAATGAAGCTATGAGATAGAAGTTATCTTGCTTAGGTTGTAATGATGCCAGGAGATAGAAGTTATCTTGCTTAGGTTGTAATGATGCCACGAGATAGAAGTTCTCTTGCTTAGGTTGTAATGATGACAGGAGATAGAAGTTATCTTGCTTAGGTTTTAATGATGCCAGGAGACAGAAGTTATCTTGCTTAGGTTGTAATGAAGCCAGGAGATAGAAGTTATCTTGCTTAGATTGTAATGATGCCAGGAGATAGAAGTTATCTTGCTTAGGTTGTAATGATGACAGGAGATAGAAGTTATCTTGCTTAGGTTGTAATGATGCCTGGAGATAGAATTTATCTTGCTTAGGTTGTAATGATGCCAGGAGATAGAAGTTATCTTGCTTAGGTTGTACTGATGTCAGGAGACAGAAATTATCTTGCTGATGTTGTAGTGATGTCAGGGGATAGAAGTTATCTTGCTTAGGTTGTAATGATGCGAGGAGAGAGAAGTTATCTTGCTTAGGTTGTAATGATGCCAGGAAATAGAAGTTATCTTGCTTAGGTTGTAATGATGCCATGAGATAGAAGTTATCTTGCTTAGGTTGTAATGTTGCCAGTAGATAGAAGTTATCTTGCTTAGGTTGTAATGAAGCCAGGAGAAAGAAGTTATCTTGCTTAGGTTGTAATGAAGCCAGTAGATAGAAGTTATCTTGCTTAGGTTGTAGTGATGCCAGTAGATAGAAGTTATCTTGCTTAGGTTGTAATGATGCCAGGAGATAGAAGTTATCTTGCTTAGGTTGTAATGATGCCAGGAGATAGAAGTTATCTTGCTTAGGTTGTAATGATGCCATGAGATAGAAGTTATCTTGCTTAGGTTGTAATGATGCCAGGAGATAGAAGTTATCTTGCTTAGGTTGTAATGATGCCAGGAGATAGAAGTTATCTTGCTTAGGTTGTAATGATGCCATGAGATAGAAGTTATCTTGCTTAGGTTGTAATGATGCAAGGAGATAGAAGTTATCTTGCTTAGGTTGTAATGAAGCCAGGAGATAGAAGTTATCTTGCTTAGGTTGTAATGAAGCCAGGAGATAGAAGTTATCTAGTTTAGGTTGTAATGATGCCAGGAGATAGAAGTTATTTTGCTTAGGTTGTAATGAGGCCAGGAGATAGAAGTTATCTTGCTTAGGTTGTAATGAAGCCAGGAGATAGAAGTTATCTAGTTTAGGTTGTAATGATGCCAGGAGATAGAAGTTATCTTGCTTAGGTTGTAATGAAGCCAGGAGATAGAAGTTATTTTGCTTAGGTTGTAATGATGCCATGAGATAGAAGTTATCTTGCTTAGGTTGTAATGATGCCAGGAGATAGATGTTATCTTGCTTAGGTTGTAATGATGCCATGAGATAGAAGTTGTCTTGCTTAGGTTGTAATGATGTCAGGAGATAGAAGTTATCTTGCTTAGGTTGTAATGATGCCAGGAGATAGAAGTTATCTTGCTTAGGTTGTAATGATGCCAGGAGATAGAAGTTATCTTGCTTAGGTTGTAATGATGCCAGGAGATAGAAGTTATCTTGCTGAGGTTGTAATGACGCCAGGAGATAGAAGTTATCTTGCTTAGGTTGTAATGATGCCAGGAAATAGAAGTTATCTTGCTTAGGTTGTAATGATGCCAGGAGATATAAATTATCTTGCTTAGGTTGTAATGATGCCAGGAGATAGAAGTTATCTTGCTTAGGTTGTAATGATACCAGGAGATAGAAGTTATCTTGCTTAGGTTGTAATGATGCCAGGAGATAGAAGTTATCTTGCTTAGGTTGTAATGATGCCAGGAGATAGAAGTTATCTTGCTTAGGTTGTAATGATGCCAGGAGATAGAAGTTATCTTGCTTAGGTTGTAATGAAGCCAGGAGATAGAAGTTATCTTGCTTAGGTTGTAATGATGCCATGAGATAGAAGTTATCTTGCTTAGGTTGTAATGATGCCAGGAGATAGAAGTTATCTTGCTTAGGCTGTAATGATGCCAGGAGATATAAGTTATCTTGCTTAGGTTGTAATGATGCCAGGAGATAGAAGTTATCTTTCTTAGGTTGTAATGATGCCAGGAGATAGAAGTTATCTTGCTTAGTTTGTAATGAAGCCATGAGATAGAAGTTATCTTGCTTAGGTTGTAATGATGCCATGAGATAGAAGTTATCTTGCTTAGGTTGTAATGATGCCAGGAAATAGAAGTCATCTTGCTAAGGTTGTAATGATGCCAGGAGATAGAAGTTATCTCGCTTAGGTTGTAATGAAGCCAGGAGATAGAAGTTATCGTGCTTAGGTTGTAATGATGCCAGTAGATAGAAGTTATCTTGCTTAGGTTGTAATGAAGCCAGGAGAGAGAAGTTATCTTGCTTAGGTTGTAATGATGCCAGGAAATAGAGGTTATTTTGCTTAGGTTGTAATGATGCCAGGAGATAGAAGTTATCTTGCTTAGGTTGTAATGATGCCAAGAGATATAAATTATCTTGCTTAGGTTGTAGTGATGCCAGGAGATAGAAGTTATCTTTCTTAGGTTGTAGTGAAGCCAGGAGATAGAAGTTATCTTGCTTAGGTTTTAATGATGCTAGGAGATAGAAGTTGTCTTGCTTAGGTTGTAATGATGCCAGGAGATATAAGTTATCTTGGTTAGGTTGTAATGATGCCAGGAGATAGAAGTTATCTTGCTGAGGTTGTAATGACGCCAGGAGATAGAAGTTATGTTGCTTAGGTTGTAATGATGCCAGTAGATAGAAGTTATCTTGCTTAGGTTGTAATGATGCAAGGAGATAGAAGTTATCTTGCTTAGGTTGTAATGATGCCAGGAGATGGAAGTTATCTTGCTTAGGTTGTAATGAAGCCAGGAGATATAATTTATCTTTCTTAGGTTGTAATGAAGGCAGGAGATAGAAGTTATCTTGCTTAGGTTGTAATGATGCCAGGAGATAGAAGTTATTTTGCTTAGGATGTAATGATGCCAGGAGATAGAAGTTATCTTGCTTAGGTTGTAATTATGCCAGGAGATAGAAGTTTTCTTTTTTAGGTTGTAATGATGCCGGGAGATAGAAGTTATCTTGCCTAGGTTGTAATGATGCCAGGAGATAGAAGTTATCTTGCTTAGGTTGTAATGATGCCAGGAGATAGAAGTTATCTTGCTTAGGTTGTAATGATGCCAGGAGATAGAATTTATCTTGCTTAGGTTGTAATGATGCCAGGAGATAGAAGTTATCTTGCTTAGGTAGTAATGAAGCCGGGAGAAAGAAGTTTTCTTGCTTAGGTTGTAATGAAGCCAGGAGATAGAAGTTATCTTGCTTAGGTTGTAATGATGCCAGGAGATAGAAGTTATCTTGCTTAGGTTGTAATGAAGCCAGGAGATAGAAGTTATCTTGCTTAGGTTGTAATGATGCCAGGAGATAGAAGTTATCTTGCTTAGGTTGTAATGATGCCAGGAGATAGAAGTTATCTTGCTTAGGTTGTAATGATGCCAGGAGATAGAAGTTATCTTGCTTAGGTTGTAATGATGCCAGGAGATAGAAGTTATCTTGCTTAGGTTGTAATGATGCCAGGAGATAGAAGTTATCTTGCTTAGGTTGTAATGAAGCTAGGATATATAAGTTATCTTGCTTAGGTTGTAATGATGCCAGGAGACAGATAAAAAGACATGATACATACAACATTTTGACAAATATAAATATGATCATCATTACGTGGTGCGCATTAAGATACTGCGTATCTGCCAATTTGGTTAAGATCAGAGGTCATCACGGATGAGACAGTCATCGTAATGATTTTCCCCATCTAGAAATAAATTTATTTCGTCGTTATTTTAAGCAAATCTATCGTAAATATTGCGGTTTTCCAGTTTTCCGGTTGTTGACTGATTTTGTCTGTTTGTTGATTTATGAGTTTTGGCTTTCCCTTTGGAAGATTGCTCGGTGTTCGGTAATTTTGTTATTACCCTTATTATGCTGGAATAGCAGGGTTTGCAACATTTGTTGCTTAAATTTAAATATATAGTTTTAATATGCCTTTAAAAACTAATTGAGTTGTGTATCTGTCCGAAACTAAGATAATGTTCCAAGGAATAGACATTTCTATAACCTATGCTTTATACTACAGACTACAGACAATGATGGAGTTCTATAAAACAAATTCAAGCACGATGCTATGGATAAGTGGAGTTTAGTAACAGTATCTATATATAGTTACTGTTAATATTTCTTTATTTTGTTGTGTAGCTCTTACCTCAGCTTCTGCTCTCGGCCTGTAGAAATAATATATCGCCCACTAAAACAATACTTTGTGTGAGAGAAACCATTTTTTTACCAAATTGTGAGAAAGCCATACTCACTGTAATAATCATTAACATAAATGAGGTAAATAGCTACAACGTGGGCATTCAATTAAATCATTTTACTCCATAATTTAGGTTTTATTCCAACAGGTTACCTTCCTGCGGGTAAAAGGATTGTATCATGAATGACAAAGTAAATGTATATACCTCACAAACATTTATGTCAATTTGAAATAGCGTTTTAATGTGTTTTGTGGTATTTTTACCGTATTTTTATATTAGTTTATGTCTATGTTACCTCTTATGTGCTATGTACCACACATGGATTTATAAACTGATACACTAAACCATAGATATAACATTTAGATGGAACGATACGAACTTATCTTATTTAATTGATGTCTGTCATCTAAAATGAACCCCAAGTTTTGATTCATTTACCGGTTAATCTGACCTGAAAACTAAATTAACAAAGATTGTTCTGTATACGAAGAATATACACATATAAAAACCCTTAACAATTCTAATAAATAATATAAAATATAGAGAAAGCTCCCAAAACATTGTCTTGTCACTTTCAAATACAGAAATGACGAAATCAGGATGCACAAAATATTTCTGTTGAAATCTCCTTTTTCCAATAGAATTGGCCTGCAATGAACTATAAAAACAACAACAACAATAGTTAATAATGCACATTTTGTTTTATATTAAGAGCGAATTTATTATATTAATTAATGTATTACGTTTTGACATAAACATATCATATGTCTAAAGTATAAAAGAAATAGCATTACAGGAATGTTATATTACTTAAATGATTCAGCATATTATAGATATTACTTAACCCATCACTCGTTTTATACCATTTAAGATAGAATTGTAGATAATTGACAGCTTAAAAGGGTTGAAACACACCATTTATAATTCACTTTTATTCAAGGAATGTGTTATAAGTACATCATTTTCATAAAAAATGACGATCTTATCAACTCATATCAGTTTAAATATTCATAGCATTATAGTCAATGCGTTCAGAATGTATATTAGGAAATGTATCATACTGATCAAGATTTAACGTCTTATTGAGGAATGAAAGTCAAGATTATCGAAAAATGATCTTACCATCTATGTTATATTTAACTCAAGATAATAAGAAAGATTAATTTCCTTTATTGATGGCAGATAACATAAAAGAACAAAACTATATAAAACATCTATTTGTGGGGTGCAAACACATTTAATGGTAGAAGATGATTAGTGAGTATTAACAATGTACATAACTGTAAAGGGAGAAATATATAAAATATATAAAACATCTATTTGTGGGGTGCAAACACATTTAATGGTAGAAGATGATTAGTGAGTATTAACAATGTACATAACTGTAAAGGGAGAAATATATAAAATATATAAAACATCTATTTGTGGGGTGCAAACACATTTAATGGTAGAAGATGATTAGTGAGTATTAACAATGTACATAACTGTAAAGGGAGAAATATATAAAATATATAAAACATCTATTTGTGGGGTGCAAACACATTTAATGGTAGAAGATGATTAGTGAGTATTAACAATGTACATAACTGTAAAGGGAGAAATATATAAAATATATAAAACATCTATTTGTGGGGTGCAAACACATTTAATGGTAGAAGATGATTAGTGAGTATTAACAATGTACATAACTGTAAAGGGAGAAATATATAAAATATATAAAACATCTATTTGTGGGGTGTAAACACATTTAATGGTAGAAGATGATTAGTGAGTATTAACAATGTACATAACTGTAAAGGGAGAAATATATAAAATATATAAAGCATCTATTTGTGGGGTGCAAACACATTTAATGGTAGAAGATGATTAGTGAGTATTAACAATGTACATAACTGTAAAGGGAGAAATATATAAAATATATAAAACATCTATTTGTGGGGTGCAAACACATTTAATGGTAGAAGATGATTAGTGAGTATTAACAATGTACATAACTGTAAAGGGAGAAATCAAAGGAAATGTCAAATGTAAGTAAAGTGAAAAGTAACAATCATAAAACAAATTTATAAACATACATTGTCTTGCATTATATTATTAATTCTCTAACCGATTTAACACCAGTAATACATACATTTTCCTATTTTATCGAGCCTCTAAACTATTTAACACCAGTTATACATACATTTTCCTATTTTATCAAGCCTCTAACCTATTTAACACCTGTTATATATACATTTTCCTATTTTATCAAGCCTCTAACCTATTTAACACCAGTAATACATACATTTTCATATTTTATCGAGCCTCTAACCGATTTAACACCTGTTATACATACATTTTTCTATTTTATCGAGCCTCTAACCTATTTAACACCAGTAATACATACATTTTCCTATTTTATCGAGCCTCTAACCTATTTAACACCAGTTATACATACATTTTCCTATTTTATCGAGCCTCTAACCTATTTAACACCGGTAATACATACATTTTTTTATTTTATCGAGCCTCTAACCTATTTAACACTAGTTATACATACATTTTCCTATTTTATCGAGCCTCTAACCTATATATCACCAGTTATACATACATTTTCCTATTTTATCGAGCCTCTATCCTATTTAACACCAGTTATACATACATTTTTCTATTTTATCTAGCCTCTAACCTATTTAACACCAGTTATACATACATTTTTCTATTTTATCGAGCCTCTAACCGATTTAACACCAGTTATACATACATTTTTCTATTTTATCGAGCCTCTAACCTATTTAACACCAGTAATACATACATTTTCCTATTTTATCGAGCCTCTAACCTATTTAACACTAGTTATACATACATTTTCCTATTTTATCGAGCCTCTAACCTATATATCACCAGTTATACATACATTTTCCTATTTTATCGAGCCTCTAACCTATTTAACACCAGTTATACATACATTTTTCTATTTTATCGAGCCTCTAACCTATTTAACACCAGTTATACATACATTTTTCTATTTTATCGAGCCTCTAACCGATTTAACACCAGTTATACATACATTTTTCTATTTTATCGAGCCTCTAACCTATTTAACACCAGTAATACATACATTTTCCTATTTTATCGAGCCTCTAACCTATTTAACACTAGTTATACATACATTTTCCTATTTTATCAAGCCTCTAACCTACATATCACCAGTTATACATACATTTTCCTATTTTATCGAGCCTCTAACCTATTTAACACCAGTTATACATACATTTTTCTATTTTATCGAGCCTCTAACCTATTTAACACCAGTTATACATACATTTTTCTATTTTATCGAGCCTCTAACCGATTTAACACCAGTTATACATACATTTTTCTATTTTATCGAGCCTCTCACCGATTTAACACCAGTTATACATACAGTTTCCTATTTTATCGAGCCTCTAACCTATTCAGCACCTGTTATACATACATTTTCCTATTTTATCGAGCCTCTAACCGATATAACACCAGTTATACATACATTTTTCTATTTTATCGAGCCTCTCACCTATTTAACACCAGTTATGCATACATTTCCCTATTTCATCGAGACTCTAACCGATTTAACACCAGTTATACATACATTTTTCTATTTTATCGAGCCTCTCACCTATTTAACACCAGTTATACATACATTTTCCTATTTTATCGAGCCTCTAACCTATTTAACACCAGTAATACATACATTTTCCTATTTTATCAAGCCTCTAACCTATTTAGCACCACTAATACATACATTTTCATATTTTATCGAGCCTCTAACCTATTTAACACCAGTTATACATACATTTTTCTATTTTATCTAGCCTCTAACCTATTTAACACCAGTTATACATACATTTTTCTATTTTATCGAGCCTCTAACCGATTTAACACCAGTTATACATACATTTTTCTATTTTATCGAGCCTCTAACCTATTTAACACCAGTAATACATACATTTTCCTATTTTATCGAGCCTCTAACCTATTTAACACTAGTTATACATACATTTTCCTATTTTATCGAGCCTCTAACCTATATATCACCAGTTATACATACATTTTCCTATTTTATCGAGCCTCTAACCTATTTAACACCAGTTATACATACATTTTTCTATTTTATCGAGCCTCTAACCTATTTAACACCAGTTATACATACATTTTTCTATTTTATCGAGCCTCTAACCGATTTAACACCAGTTATACATACATTTTTCTATTTTATCGAGCCTCTAACCTATTTAACACCAGTAATACATACATTTTCCTATTTTATCGAGCCTCTAACCTATTTAACACTAGTTATACATACATTTTCCTATTTTATCAAGCCTCTAACCTATATATCACCAGTTATACATACATTTTCCTATTTTATCGAGCCTCTAACCTATTTAACACCAGTTATACATACATTTTTCTATTTTATCGAGCCTCTAACCTATTTAACACCAGTTATACATACATTTTTCTATTTTATCGAGCCTCTAACCGATTTAACACCAGTTATACATACATTTTTCTATTTTATCGAGCCTCTCACCGATTTAACACCAGTTATACATACAGTTTCCTATTTTATCGAGCCTCTAACCTATTCAGCACCTGTTATACATACATTTTCCTATTTTATCGAGCCTCTAACCGATATAACACCAGTTATACATACATTTTTCTATTTTATCGAGCCTCTCACCTATTTAACACCAGTTATGCATACATTTCCCTATTTCATCGAGACTCTAACCGATTTAACACCAGTTATACATACATTTTTCTATTTTATCGAGCCTCTCACCTATTTAACACCAGTTATACATACATTTTCCTATTTTATCGAGCCTCTAACCTATTTAACACCAGTAATACATACATTTTCCTATTTTATCAAGCCTCTAACCTATTTAGCACCACTAATACATACATTTTCATATTTTATCGAGCCTCTAACCTATATATCACCAGTTATACATACATTTTCCTATTTTATCGAGCCTCTAACCTATTTAACACCAGTTATACATACATTTTTCTATTTTATCGAGCCTCTAACCTATTTAACACCAGTTATACATACATTTTTCTATTTTATCGAGCCTCTAACCGATTTAACACCAGTTATACATACATTTTTCTATTTTATCGAGCCTCTCACCTATTTAACACCGGTTATACATACAGTTTCCTATTTTATCGAGCCTCTAACCTATTCAGCACCTGTTATACATACATTTTCCTATTTTATCGAGCCTCTAACCGATATAACACCAGTAATACATACATTTTTCTATTTTATCGAGCCTCTCACCTATTTAACACCAGTTATGCATACATTTCCCTATTTTATCGAGACTCTAACCTATTTAACACCAGTTATACATACATTTTTCTATTTTATCGAGCCTCTCACCTATTTAACACCAGTTATACATACATTTTCCTATTTTATCGAGCCTCTAACCTATTTAACACCAGTAATACATACATTTTCCTATTTTATCAAGCCTTTAACCTATTTAGCACCAGTTATACATACATTTTCCTATTTTTTCAAGCCTCTAACCCATTTAACAGCAGTTATACATACATTTTCCTATTTTGTCAAGCCTCTAACCTATTTATCACCAATAATACATATATTTTTCTATTTTATCGAGCTTCTAACCTATTTAACACCAGTTATACATACATTTTCCTATTTTTTCAAGCCTCTAACCTATTTAACACCAGTTATACACACATTTTCCTATTTTATCAAGCCTCTAACCTATTTAGCACCAGTAATACATACATTTTCCTATTTTATCGAGCCTCTAACATATTTAACACCAGTTATACATACATTTTTCTATTTTATCGAGCCTCTAACCTATTTAACACCAGTTATACATACATTTTTCTATTTTATCGAGCCTCTAACCGATTTAACACCAGTTATACATACATTTTTCTATTTTATCGAGCCTCTCACCTATTTAACACCAGTTATACATACAGTTTCCTATTTTATCGAGCCTCTAACCTATTCAGCACCTGTTATACATACATTTTCCTATTTTATCGAGCCTCTAACCGATATAACACCAGTAATACATACATTTTTCTAATTTATAGAGCCTCTCACCTATTTAACACCAGTAATACATACATTTTCCTATTTTATCAAGCCTCTAACCTATTTAGCACCAGTAATACATACATTTTCATATTTTATCGAGCCTCTAACCGATTTAACACCAGTAATACATACATTTACCTGTTTTGTCGAGCCTCTAACCTATTTATCACCAGTAATACATACATTTTCCTATTCTATCAAGCCTCTAACCTATTTAGCACCAGTAATACATACATTTTCATATTTTATCGAGCCTCTAACCGATTTAACACCAGTAATACATACATTTACCTGTTTTGTCGAGCCTCTAACCTATTTAGCACCAGTTATACATACATTTTCCTATTTTTTCAAGCCTCTAACCCATTTAACAGCAGTTATACATACATTTTCCTATTTTGTCAAGCCTCTAACCTATTTATCATCATTAATACATACATTTTTCTATTTTATCGAGCCTCTAACCTATTTAACACCAGTTATACATACATTTTCCTATTTTTTCAAGCCTCTAACCTATTTAACACCAGTTATATACACATTTTCCTATTTGTCAAGCCTCTAACCTATTTATCACCAGTAATACATACATTTTCCTATTTTATCGAACCTCTAACCTATTTAGCACCAGTAATACATACATTTTCCTATTTTATCAAGCCTCTAACCTATTTAGCACCAGTAAAACATACATTTTCCTATTTTATCAAGCCTCTAACCTATTTAACACCAGTAATACATACATATTCCTATTTTATCGAGCCTCTAACCGATTTAACACCAGTAATACATACATTTTTATATTTTAGTGAACCTCTAACCTAATTAACACCAGTAATACATACATTTTCCTATTTTATCGAGCCTCTAACCGATTTAACACCAGTTATACATACAGTTTCCTATTTTATCAAGCCTCTAACCTATTTAACACCAGTTATGTATACATTTTCCTATTTTATCGAGCCTCTAACCTATTTAACACCAGTAATACATACATTTTCCTATTCTATCAAGCCTCTAACCGATTTAACACCAGTAATACATACATTTTCCTATTTTATCGAGCCTCTGTCCGATTTAACACCAGTAATACATACATTTTCCTATTTTATCGAGCCTCTAACCTATTTAACACCAGTAATACATACATTTTCCTATTTTATCGAGCCTCTAACCGATTTAACACCAGTAATACATACATTTTCATATTTTAGTAAACCTCTAACCTATTTAACACCAGTAATACATACATTTTCCTATTTTATCGAGCCTCTAACCGATTTAACACCAGTTATACATACATTTTTCTATTTTATCGAGCCTCTCACCTATTTAACACCAGTTATACATACAGTTTCCTATTTTATCAAGCCTCTAACCTATTTAACACCAGTTATGTATACATTTTCCTATTTTATCGAGCCTCTAACCTATTTAACACCAGTAATACATACATTTTCCTATTCTATCAAGCCTCTAACCGATTTAACACCAGTAATACATACATTTTCTTATTTTATCGAGACTCTATCCGATTTAACACCAGTAATACATACATTTTCCTATTTTATCAAGCCTCTAACCGATTTAACACCAGTTATACATACATTTTTCTATTTTATCGAGCCTCTCACCTATTTAACACCAGTTATACATACAGTTTCCTATTTTATCGAGCCTCTAACCTATTCAGCACCTGTTATACATACATTTTCCTATTTTATCGAGCCTCTAACCGATATAACACCAGTAATACATACATTTTTCTAATCTATAGAGCCTCTCACCTATTTAACACCAGTAATACATACATTTTCCTATTTTATCAAGCCTCTAACCTATTTAGCACCAGTAATACATACATTTTCATATTTTATCGAGCCTCTAACCGATTTAACACCAGTAATACATACATTTACCTGTTTTGTCGAGCCTCTAACCTATTTATCACCAGTAATACATACATTTTCCTATTTTATCAAGCCTCTAACCTATTTAGCACCAGTAATACATACATTTTCATATTTTATCGAGCCTCTAACCGATTTAACACCAGTAATACATACATTTACCTGTTTTGTCGAGCCTCTAACCTATTTAGCACCAGTTATACATACATTTTCCTATTTTTTCAAGCCTCTAACCCATTTAACAGCAGTTATACATACATTTTCCTATTTTGTCAAGCCTCTAACCTATTTATCATCATTAATACATACATTTTTCTATTTTATCGAGCCTCTAACCTATTTAACACCAGTTATACATACATTTTCCTATTTTTTCAAGCCTCTAACCTATTTAACACCAGTTATATACACATTTTCCTATTTGTCAAGCCTCTAACCTATTTATCACCAGTAATACATACATTTTCCTATTTTATCGAACCTCTAACCTATTTAGCACCAGTAATACATACATTTTCCTATTTTATCAAGCCTCTAACCTATTTAGCACCAGTAAAACATACATTTTCCTATTTTATCAAGCCTCTAACCTATTTAACACCAGTAATACATACATATTCCTATTTTATCGAGCCTCTAACCGATTTAACACCAGTAATACATACATTTTTATATTTTAGTGAACCTCTAACCTAATTAACACCAGTAATACATACAGTTTCCTATTTTATCAAGCCTCTAACCTATTTAACACCAGTTATGTATACATTTTCCTATTTTATCGAGCCTCTAACCTATTTAACACCAGTAATACATACATTTTCCTATTCTATCAAGCCTCTAACCGATTTAACACCAGTAATACATACATTTTCCTATTTTATCGAGCCTCTGTCCGATTTAACACCAGTAATACATACATTTTCCTATTTTATCGAGCCTCTAACCTATTTAACACCAGTAATACATACATTTTCCTATTTTATCGAGCCTCTAACCGATTTAACACCAGTAATACATACATTTTCATATTTTAGTGAACCTCTAACCTATTTAACACCAGTAATACATACATTTTCCTATTTTATCGAGCCTCTAACCGATTTAACACCAGTTATACATACATTATTCTATTTTATCGAGCCTCTCACCTATTTAACACCAGTTATACATACAGTTTCCTATTTTATCAAGCCTCTAACCTATTTAACACCAGTTATGTATACATTTTCCTATTTTATCGAGCCTCTAACCTATTTAACACCAGTAATACATACATTTTCCTATTCTATCAAGCCTCTAACCGATTTAACACCAGTAATACATACATTTTCTTATTTTATCGAGACTCTATCCGATTTAACACCAGTAATACATACATTTTCCTATTTTATCGAGCCTCTAACCTATTTAACACCAGTAATACATACATTTTCCTATTTTATCGAGCCTCTAACCGATTTAACACCAGTTATACATACATTTTTCTATTTTATCGAGCCTCTCACCTATTTAACATCAGTTATACATACAGTTTCCTATTTTATCAAGCCTCTAACCTATTTAACACCAGTTATGTATACATTTTCCTATTTTATCGAGCCTCTAACCTATTTAACACCAGTAATACATACATTTTCCTATTCTATCAAGCCTCTAACCGATTTAACACCAGTAATACATACATTTTCCTATTTTATCGAGCCTCTATCCGATTTAACACAAGTAATACATACATTTTCCTATTTTATCGAGCCTCTAACCTATTTAACACCAGTAATACATACATTTTCCTATTTTATCGAGCCTCTAACCTATTTAACACCAGTAATACATACATTTTCCTATTTTATCGAGCCTCTAACCTATTTAACACCAGTAATACATACATTTATTTTATTTTATCGAGCCTCTAACCTATTTAACACTAGTTATACATACATTTTCCTATTTTATCGAGCCTCTAACCTATATATCACCAGTTATGCATACATTTTCCTATTTTATCGAGCCTCTAACCTATTTAACACCAGTTATACATACATTTTTCTATTTTATCGAGCCTCTAACCGATATAACACCAGTAATACATACATTTTCCTATTTTATCGAGCCTCTCACCTATTTAACACCAGTTATGCATACATTTCCCTATTTTATCGAGACTCTAACCGATTTAACACCAGTTATACATACATTTTTCTATTTTATCGAGCCTCTCACCTATTTAACACCAGTTATACATACATTTTCCTATTTTATCAAGCCTCTAACCTATTTAACACCAGTTATACATACATTTATCTATTTTATCGAGCCTCTAACCTATTTAACACCTGTAATACATACATTTTCCTATTTTATCAAGCCTCTAACCTATTTAGCACCAGTAATACATACATTTTCCTATTTTATCAAGCCTCTAACCTATCTAACACCAGTAATACATACATTTTCCTATTTTATCGAACCTCTAACCAATTTAACACCAGTAATACATACATTTTCATATTTTAGTGAACCTCTAACCTATTTAACACCAGTAATACATACATTTTCCTATTTTATCGAGCCTCTAACCGATTTAACACCAGTTATACATACATTTTTCTATTTTATCGAGCCTCTCTCCTATTTAACACCAGTTATACATACAGTTTCCTATTTTATCAAGCCTCTAACCTATTTAACACCAGTTATGTATACATTTTCCTATTTTATCGAGCCTCTAACCTATTTAACACCAGTAATACATACATTTTCCTATTCTATCAAGCCTCTAACCGATTTAACACCAGTAATACATACATTTTCTTATTTTATCGAGACTCTATCCGATTTAACACCAGTAATACATACATTTTCCTATTTTATCAAGCCTCTAACCGATTTAACACCAGTTATACATACATTTTTCTATTTTATCGAGCCTCTCACCTATTTAACACCAGTTATACATACAGTTTCCTATTTTATCGAGCCTCTAACCTATTCAGCACCTGTTATACATACATTTTCCTATTTTATCGAGCCTCTAACCGATATAACACCAGTAATACATACATTTTTCTAATCTATAGAGCCTCTCACCTATTTAACACCAGTAATACATACATTTTCCTATTTTATCAAGCCTCTAACCTATTTAGCACCAGTAATACATACATTTTCATATTTTATCGAGCCTCTAACCGATTTAACACCAGTAATACATACATTTACCTGTTTTGTCGAGCCTCTAACCTATTTATCACCAGTAATACATACATTTTCCTATTTTATCAAGCCTCTAACCTATTTAGCACCAGTAATACATACATTTTCATATTTTATCGAGCCTCTAACCGATTTAACACCAGTAATACATACATTTACCTGTTTTGTCGAGCCTCTAACCTATTTAGCACCAGTTATACATACATTTTCCTATTTTTTCAAGCCTCTAACCCATTTAACAGCAGTTATACATACATTTTCCTATTTTGTCAAGCCTCTAACCTATTTATCATCATTAATACATACATTTTTCTATTTTATCGAGCCTCTAACCTATTTAACACCAGTTATACATACATTTTCCTATTTTTTCAAGCCTCTAACCTATTTAACACCAGTTATATACACATTTTCCTATTTGTCAAGCCTCTAACCTATTTATCACCAGTAATACATACATTTTCCTATTTTATCGAACCTCTAACCTATTTAGCACCAGTAATACATACATTTTCCTATTTTATCAAGCCTCTAACCTATTTAGCACCAGTAAAACATACATTTTCCTATTTTATCAAGCCTCTAACCTATTTAACACCAGTAATACATACATATTCCTATTTTATCGAGCCTCTAACCGATTTAACACCAGTAATACATACATTTTTATATTTTAGTGAACCTCTAACCTAATTAACACCAGTAATACATACAGTTTCCTATTTTATCAAGCCTCTAACCTATTTAACACCAGTTATGTATACATTTTCCTATTTTATCGAGCCTCTAACCTATTTAACACCAGTAATACATACATTTTCCTATTCTATCAAGCCTCTAACCGATTTAACACCAGTAATACATACATTTTCCTATTTTATCGAGCCTCTGTCCGATTTAACACCAGTAATACATACATTTTCCTATTTTATCGAGCCTCTAACCTATTTAACACCAGTAATACATACATTTTCCTATTTTATCGAGCCTCTAACCGATTTAACACCAGTAATACATACATTTTCATATTTTAGTGAACCTCTAACCTATTTAACACCAGTAATACATACATTTTCCTATTTTATCGAGCCTCTAACCGATTTAACACCAGTTATACATACATTATTCTATTTTATCGAGCCTCTCACCTATTTAACACCAGTTATACATACAGTTTCCTATTTTATCAAGCCTCTAACCTATTTAACACCAGTTATGTATACATTTTCCTATTTTATCGAGCCTCTAACCTATTTAACACCAGTAATACATACATTTTCCTATTCTATCAAGCCTCTAACCGATTTAACACCAGTAATACATACATTTTCTTATTTTATCGAGACTCTATCCGATTTAACACCAGTAATACATACATTTTCCTATTTTATCGAGCCTCTAACCTATTTAACACCAGTAATACATACATTTTCCTATTTTATCGAGCCTCTAACCGATTTAACACCAGTTATACATACATTTTTCTATTTTATCGAGCCTCTCACCTATTTAACATCAGTTATACATACAGTTTCCTATTTTATCAAGCCTCTAACCTATTTAACACCAGTTATGTATACATTTTCCTATTTTATCGAGCCTCTAACCTATTTAACACCAGTAATACATACATTTTCCTATTCTATCAAGCCTCTAACCGATTTAACACCAGTAATACATACATTTTCCTATTTTATCGAGCCTCTATCCGATTTAACACAAGTAATACATACATTTTCCTATTCTATCGAGCCTCTAACCTATTTAACACCAGTAATACATACATTTTCCTATTTTATCGAGCCTCTAACCTATTTAACACCAGTAATACATACATTTTCCTATTTTATCGAGCCTCTAACCTATTTAACACCAGTAATACATACATTTATTTTATTTTATCGAGCCTCTAACCTATTTAACACTAGTTATACATACATTTTCCTATTTTATCGAGCCTCTAACCTATATATCACCAGTTATGCATACATTTTCCTATTTTATCGAGCCTCTAACCTATTTAACACCAGTTATACATACATTTTTCTATTTTATCGAGCCTCTAACCGATATAACACCAGTAATACATACATTTTCCTATTTTATCGAGCCTCTCACCTATTTAACACCAGTTATGCATACATTTCCCTATTTTATCGAGACTCTAACCGATTTAACACCAGTTATACATACATTTTTCTATTTTATCGAGCCTCTCACCTATTTAACACCAGTTATACATACATTTTCCTATTTTATCAAGCCTCTAACCTATTTAACACCAGTTATACATACATTTATCTATTTTATCGAGCCTCTAACCTATTTAACACCTGTAATACATACATTTTCCTATTTTATCAAGCCTCTAACCTATTTAACACCAGTAATACATACATTTTCCTGTTTTATCGAGCCTCTAACCTATTTAGCACCAAATATACATACATTTTCCTATTTTTTAAGCCTCTAACCCATTTAACAGCAGTTATACATACATTTTCCTATTTTGTCAAGCCTCTAACCTATTTATCACCAATAATACATACATTTTTCTATTTTATCGAGCCTCTAACCTATTAAACACCAGTTATATATACATTTTCCTATTTTTTCAAGCCTCTAACCTATTTAACACCAGTTATACACACATTTTCCTATTTTGTCAAGCCTCTAACCTATTTATCACCAGTAATACATACATTTTCCTATTTTATCGAACCTCTAACCTATTTAACACCAGTAATACATACATTTTCCTATTTTATCAAGCCTCTAACCTATTTAGCACCAGTAATACATACATTTTCCTATTTTATCAAGCCTCTAACCTATCTAACACCAGTAATACATACATTTTCCTATTTTATCGAACCTCTAACCAATTTAACACCAGTAATACATACATTTTCATATTTTAGTGAACCTCTAACCTATTTAACACCAGTAATACATACATTTTCCTATTTTATCGAGCCTCTAACCGATTTAACACCAGTAATACATACATTTTCCTATTTTATCGAGCCTCTAACCTATTTAACACCAGTAATACATACATTTTCCTATTTTATCGAGCCTCTAACCTATTTAACACCAGTAATACATACATTTTTTTTATTTTATCGAGCCTCTAACCTATTTAACACTAGTTATACATACATTTTCCTATTTTATCGAGCCTCTAACCTATATATCACCAGTTATGCATACATTTTCCTATTTTATCGAGCCTCTAACCTATTTAACACCAGTTATACATACATTTTTCTATTTTATCGAGCCTCTAACCGATATAACACCAGTAATACATACATTTTTCTATTTTATCGAGCCTCTCACCTATTTAACACCAGTTATGCATACATTTCCCTATTTTATCGAGACTCTAACCGATTTAACACCAGTTATACATACATTTTTCTATTTTATCGAGCCTCTCACCTATTTAACACCAGTTATACATACATTTTCCTATTTTATCAAGCCTCTAACCTATTTAACACCAGTTATACATACATTTATCTATTTTATCGAGCCTCTAACCTATTTAACACCTGTAATACATACATTTTCCTATTTTATCAAGCCTCTAACCTATTTAACACCAGTAATACATACATTTTCCTGTTTTATCGAGCCTCTAACCTATTTAGCACCAAATATACATACATTTTCCTATTTTTTAAGCCTCTAACCCATTTAACAGCAGTTATACATACATTTTCCTATTTTGTCAAGCCTCTAACCTATTTATCACCAATAATACATACATTTTTCTATTTTATCGAGCCTCTAACCTATTTAACACCAGTTATATATACATTTTCCTATTTTTTCAAGCCTCTAACCTATTTAACACCAGTTATACACACATTTTCCTATTTGTCAAGCCTCTAACCTATTTATCACCAGTAATACATACATTTTCCTATTTTATCGAACCTCTAACCTATTTAACACCAGTAATACATACATTTTCCTATTTTATCAAGCCTCTAACCTATTTAGCACCAGTAATACATACATTTTCCTATTTTATCAAGCCTCTAACCTATCTAACACCAGTAATACATACATTTTCCTATTTTATCGAACCTCTAACCAATTTAACACCAGTAATACGTACATTTTCATATTTTAGTGAACCTCTAACCTATTTAACACCAGTAATACATACATTTTCCTATTTTATCGAGCCTCTAACCGATTTAACACCAGTTATACATACATTTTTCTATTTTATCGAGCCTCTCACCTATTTAACACCAGTTATACATACAGTTTCCTATTTTATCAAGCCTCTAACCTATTTAACACCAGTTATGCATACATTTTCCTATTTTATCGAGCCTCTAACCTATTTATCACCAGTAATACATACATTTTCCTATTCTATCTAGCCTCTAACCGATTTAACACCAGTAATACATACATTTTCCTATTTTATCGAGCCTCTAACCGATTTAACACCAGTAATACATACATTTTCCTATTTTATCGAGCCTCTAACCTATTTAACACCAGTAATACATACATTTTCCTATTTTATCGAGCCTCTAACCTATTTAACACCGGTAATACATACATTTTCCTATTTTATCGAGCCTCTAACCTATTTAACACCAGTAATACATACATTTATTTTATTTTATCGAGCCTCTAACCTATTTAACACTAGTTATACATACATTTTCCTATTTTATCGAGCCTCTAACCTATATATCACTAGTTATGCATACATTTTCCTATTTTATCGAGCCTCTAACCGATTTAACACCAGTTATACATACATTTTTCTATTTTATCGAGCCTCTCACCTATTTAACACCAGTTATGCATACAGTTTCCTATTTTATCGAGCCTCTAACCTATTCAGCACCTGTTATACATACATTTTCCTATTTTATCGAGCCTCTAACCGATTTAACACCAGTTATACATACATTTATCTATTTTATCGAGCCTCTAACCTATTCAACACCAGTAATACATACATTTTTCTATTTTATCGAGCCTCTCACCTATTTAACACCAGTTATGCGTACATTTTCCTATTTTATCGAGCCTCTCACCGATTTAACACCAGTTATACATACATTTTTCTATTTTATCGAGCCTCTCACCTATTTAACACCAGTTATACATACATTTTCCTATTTTATCAAGCCTCTAACCTATTTAACACCAGTTATACATACATTTTCCTATTTTATCGAGCCTCTAACCTATTTAACACCAGTAATACATACATTTTCCTATTTTGTCAAGCCTCTAACCTATTTATCACCAATAATACATACATTTTTCTATTTTATCGAGCCTCTAACCTATTTAACACCAGTTATACATACATTTTCCTATTTTTCAAGCCTCTAACCTATTTAACACCAGTTATACATACATTTTCCTATTTTGTCAAGCCTCTAACCTATTTATCACCAGTAATACATACATTTTCCTATTTTATCGAGCCTCTAACCTATTTAACACCAGTAATACATACATTTTCCTATTTTATCAAGCCTCTAACCTATTTAGCACCGTTAATACATACATTTTCCTATTTTATCAAGGCTCTAACCTATTTAACACCAGTAATACATACATTTTCCTATTTTATCGAGCCTCTAACCGAATTAACACCAGTAATACATACATTTTCATATTTTAGTGAACCTCTAACCTATTTAACACCAGTAATACATACATTTTCCTATTTTATCGAGCCTCTAACCGATTTAACACCAGTTATACATACATTTTTCTATTTTATCGAGCCTCTCACCTATTTAACACCAGCTATACATACATATTCTTATTTTATCGAGCCTCTAACCTATATATCACCAGTTATACATACATTTTCCTATTTTATCGAGCCTCTAACCTATTTAACACCAGTTATAGATACATTTTCCTATTGTATCGAGCCTCTCACCTATTTAACACCAGTAATGCATACATTTTCCTATTTTATCGAGCCTCTAACCTATTTAACACCAGTTATGCATACATTTTTCTATTTTATCGAGCCTCTAACCTATTTAACACCAATTATAGATACATTTTCCTATTGTATCGAGCCTCTCACCCATTTAACACCAGTAATGCATACATTTTCCTATTTTATCGAGCCTCTAACTGATTTAGCACCAGTTATACATACATTTTTCTATTTTATCGAGCCTCTCACCTATTTAACACCAGTTATACATACAGTTTTTAATTTTATCAAGCCTCTAACCTATTTAACACCAGTAATACATACATTTTCCTATTTTATCAAGCCTCTAACCTATTTAGCATCAGTAATACATACATTTTCATATTTTATCGAGTCTCTAACCGATTTAACACCAGTTATACATACATTTTTCTATTTTATCGAGCCTCTCACCTATTTAACACCAGTTATAAATACATTTTCCTATTTTATCAAGCCTCTAACCTATTTAACACCAGTTATACATACATTTTCCTATTTTATCGAGCCTCTAACATATTTAACACCAGTAATACATACATTTTCCTATTTTATCAAGCCTCTAACCTATTTAGCATCAGTAATACATACATTTTCATATTTTATCGAGTCTCTAACCGATTTAACACCAGTAATACATACATTTTCCTGTTTTATGGAGCCTCTAACCTATTCAGTACCAGTTATACATTCATTTTCCTATTTTGTCAAGCCTCTAACCTATTTATCACCAATAATACATACATTTTTCTATTTTATCGAGCCTCTAACCTATTTAACACCAGTTATACATACATTTTCCTATTTTTTCAAGCCTCTAACCTATTTAACACCAGTTATACATACATTTTCCTATTTTGTCAAGCCTCTAACCTATTTATCACCAGTAATACATACATTTTCCTATTTTATCGAGCCTCTAACCTATTTAACACCAGTAATACATACATTTTCCTATTTTATCAAGCCTCTAACCTATTTAGCACCGTTAATACATACATTTTCCTATTTTATCAAGGCTCTAACCTATTTAACACCAGTAATACATACATTTTCCTATTTTATCGAGCCTCTAACCGAATTAACACCAGTAATACATACATTTTCATATTTTAGTGAACCTCTAACCTATTTAACACCAGTAATACATACATTTTCCTATTTTATCGAGCCTCTAACCGATTTAACACCAGTTATACATACATTTTTCTATTTTATCGAGCCTCTCACCTATTTAACACCAGCTATACATACATATTCCTATTTTATCGAGCCTCTAACCTATATATCACCAGTTATACATACATTTTCCTATTTTATCGAGCCTCTAACCTATTTAACACCAGTTATAGATACATTTTCCTATTGTATCGAGCCTCTCACCTATTTAACACCAGTAATGCATACATTTTCCTATTTTATCGAGCCTCTAACCTATTTAACACCAGTTATGCATACATTTTTCTATTTTATCGAGCCTCTAACCTATTTAACACCAATTATAGATACATTTTCCTATTGTATCGAGCCTCTCACCCATTTAACACCAGTAATGCATACATTTTCCTATTTTATCGAGCCTCTAACTGATTTAGCACCAGTTATACATACATTTTTCTATTTTATCAAGCCTCTCACCTATTTAACACCAGTTATACATACAGTTTTTAATTTTATCAAGCCTCTAACCTATTTAACACCAGTAATACATACATTTTCCTATTTTATCGAGCCTCTAGCATATTTAACACCAGTAATACATACATTTTCCTATTCTATCGAGCCTCTAATCTATTTAGTACCAGTAATACATACATTTTCATATTCTATTGCCCCTCTAACCGATTTAACATCAGTAATACATACATTTTCACATTTTATCAAGCCTCTAACCCATTTAACACCAGTAATAGATACATTTTCCTATTTTATCGAGCCTCTAACCTATTTATCACCAGTAATACATACATTTTCCTATTTTATCGAGCCTCTAACCTATTTAACACCAGTAATACATACATTTTCCTATTTTATCAAGCCTCTAACCTTTTTAGCACCAGTAATACAAATGTACATACATTTTCCTATTTTATCGAGCCTCTAACCGATTTAACACCAGTAATACATACATTTTCATATTTTAGTGAACCTCTAACCTATTTAACAACAGTAATACATATATTTTCCTATTTTATCGAGCTTCTAACCGATTTAACACCAGTAATACATACATTTTCATATTTTAGTGAACCTCTAACCTATTTAACACCAGTAATACATACATTTTCATATTTTGGTGAACCTCTAACCTATTTAACACCAGTAATACATACATTTTCATATTTTAGTGAACCTCTAACCTATTTAACACCAGTTATACATACATTTTCATATTTAGTGAACCTCTAACCTATTTAACACCAGTAATACATACATTTTCAAATTTTAGTGAACCTTTAACCTATTTAACACCAGTTATACATACATTTTCCTATTTTATCGAGCCTCTAACCTATTTAGCACCAGTAATAACATACATTTTCCTATTTTATCGAACCTCTAACCTATTTAACACCAGTAATACATACATTTTCCTATTTGATCGAACCTCTAACCTATTTAACACCAGTAATACATACATTTTCATATTTTAGTGAACCTCTAACGGATTTAATACCAGTAATACATACATTTTCATAAAAACACAACACAGGAATCTAAAATGATGAGTCACACGAACCACATAAAAAACTTAGGGTGAACCCAGGTGTCCACGCGGAATAAGCAGTTCCTGGATCCGCCCCTGATGTATATCACATTATAAACTCTCTTTAACCAAAGTACGTTTCATGTAAATGTAGAACGAGTGGTACGTCGTGACGTATTTATTTGTATGGATTCCACCCAAAGTCAATAAAATGGTGTAATACGAAATTCCGTTCTACTTTATAACCACAAAAACTCAGGATATCTTATCATTAATACAGAAAGTTTCTATAAAACAGCTAACTAAGGCGAAACAGTAATATTTGTACTAATAGATACGAGAGTGATTCACACCCTTTAATCTACGTAAATACAAACAGACTTTTAAATTGGTAACCAATCGTTTCAACATACGATAGTATTTCTATTTAGTCTACATTAATAAAACCTTTGATTTTAATAAGCTTTCAGAGAAGAATGTTTACATATGAAATATTGTCGTAAAATACAAACTTGGAAATTTACACACATTAATTAGTTAAGTAGATAGAAGTATATATTACTCAATTGTATCAAGTTTTGCTTTTGGTGGCGATCTGATCATTGTTTACCAGGATATAATGTTTATAAGCCATCACACCATCATATGTTTCTTCTGATTTCCTTTAAATGCAGTAAACGTATATGACTAAGGCCAGCCGTTGTTGAAATATATAATCTTGCACATCTAGGGATCTAGGGAAGACGAGGGTTTTGGATAGGTTAATCTTCAAAACGGCGGAGTATTCTTAGGCCAAAAGGAAATCTGGTCTTCTATAAAGAGTACTCTTACTCTTGAATATAACCGTCACAAAGATACACGTTATGTTTTAAACATATTTTATTAATAAGTATAGGAATAGGTTGAGCAATGGACTTTTCCAATACAAGCTCTTTCATTCCTACAGGGAAAAGTAAAAAAACAATCTTGTATGCAATAACTAAGAATAACAGTATTTCATTAAAGTAAATGTTCAAAGAATTACATATTTCAATTTGATCAAATTTTGACCAAACCAACAAAACAAACAACCACCTGTAACTTCAAATCATTGAACAAAAATAGACCATGATAGACAGCGCGGGAAATCCTCGAAGGGTTTCTGTAGTAGTTCGAGTGGCTTGTATTGTTGCCCAATCATTTGTATAGCAAGTCCTAACGAAGGGTTTCTGTAGTAGTTCGAGTGGCTTGTATTGTTTCCCAATCATTTGTATAGCAAGTCCTAACGAAGGGTTTCTGTGGTAGCTCGAGTGGCTTGTATTGTTGCCCAATCATTTGTATAGCAAGTCCTAACGAAGGGTTTCTGTAGTAGTTCGAGTGGCTTGTATTGTTGCCCAATCATTTGTATAGCAAGTCCTAACGAAGGGTTTCTGTGGTAGCTCGAGTGGCTTGTATTGTTGCCCAATCATTTGTATAGCAAGTCCTAACGAAAGGTTTCTGTAGTAGTTCGAGTGGCTTGTATTGTTGCCCAATCATTTGCATAGCAAGTCCTAACGAAGGGTTTCTGTGGTAGCTCGAGTGGCTTGTATTGTTGCCCAATCATTTGTATAGCAAGTCCTAACGAAGGGTTTCTGTAGTAGTTCGAGTGGCTTGTATTGTTGCCCAATCATTTGCATAGCAAGTCCTAACGAAGGGTTTCTGTAGTAGTTCGAGTGGCTTGTATTGTTGCCCAATCATTTGTATAGCAAGTCCTAACGAAGGGTTTCCGTAGTAGTTCGAGTGGCTTGTATTGTTGCCCAATCATTTGTATAGCAAGTCCTAACGAAGGGTTTCTGTGGTAGCTCGAGTGGCTTGTATTGTTGCCCAATCATTTGTATAGCAAGTCCTAACGAAGGGTTTCTGTGGTAGTTCGAGTGGCTTGTATTGTTGCCCAATCATTTGAATAGCAAGTCCTAACGAAGGGTTTCTGTGATAGTTCGAGTGGCTTGTATTGTTGCCCAATCATTTCAATAGCAAGTCCTAACGAAGGGTTTCTGTGGTAGCTCGAGTGGATTGTATTGTTGTCCAATCATTTGAATAGCAAGTCCTAACGAAGGGTTTCTGTGGTAGCTCGAGTGGTTTGTATTGTTGCCCAATCATTTGAATAGCAAGTCCTAACGAAGGGTTTCTGTGGTAGTTCGAGTGGCTTGTATTGTTGCCCAATCATTTGAATAGCAAGTCCTAACGAATGGTTTCTGTGGTAGTTCGAGTGGCTTGTATTGTTGCCCAATCATTTGAATAGCAAGTCCTAACGAAGGGTTTCTGTGGTAGCTCGAGTGATTTATATTGTTGCCCAATCATTTGTATAGCAAGTCCTAACGAAGGGTTTCTGTGGTAGCTCGAGTGGTTTGTATTGTTGCCCAATCATTTGAATAGCAAGTCCTAACGAAGGGTTTCTGTGGTACTTCGAGCGGCTTGTATTGTTGCCCAGTCATTTTTTTAGCAAGTCCTAACGACGGGTTTCTGTGATAATTCGTGTACCGTTTCCCAATCTTAGCAGTTTGGGCCCATAAAACCAGTTTAATCCCGACACCTTTTATTGAATTTTCTATGCCAAACCAGAGAGTGAGCAATCATATACAAAATGCATATATGTGGTAGGGATATCGATTATGCCTCTTTCTATGAAATGTTCCGGCATTGTGGTATTTTCAATTCTCAACCCCAAGTCCTAACGAAGGGCTTCTGTAGTAGTTCATATACCATTGTCCAATGACTTTTAACATCAAGTCCTATGTAAGGGTTTCTGTGGTAGTTCATTTACCATTGCCCAATGACTTTTAACATCAAGTCCTATGTAAGGGTTTCCGTGGTAGTTCATTTACCATTGCCCAATGACTTTTAACATCAAGTCCTATGTAAGGGTTTCTGTGGTAGTTCATTTACCATTGCCCAATGACTCTTAACATCAAGTCCTATGTAAGGGTTTCTGTGGTAGTTCATTTACCATTGCCCATGCCTCTTAACATCAAGTCCTATGCAAGGGTTTCTGTGGTAGTTCATTTACCATTGCCCAATGACTCTTAACATCAAGTCCTATGTAAGGGTTTCTGTGGTAGTTCATTTACCATTGCCCAATGACTCTTAACATCAAGTCCTATGTAAGGGTTTCTGTGGTAGTTCATTTACCATTGCCCAATGACTCTTAACATCAAGTCCTATGTAAGGATTTCTGTGGTAGTTCATTTACCATTGCCCAATGACTCTTAACATCAAGTCCTATGTAAGGGTTTCTGTGGTAGTTCATTTACCATTGCCCAATGACTCTTAACATCAAGTCCTATGTAAGGGTTTCTGTGGTAGTTCATTTACCATTGCCCAATGACTCCTAACATCAAGTCATATGTAAGGGTTTTTGTGGTAGTTCATTTACCATTGCCCAATGACTCTTAACATCAAGTCCTATGTAAAGGTTTCTGTGGTAGTTCATTTACCATTGCCCAATGACTCTTAACATCAAGTCCTATGTAAGGGTTTCTGTGGTAGTTCATTTACCATTGCCCAATGACTCTTAACATCAAGTCCTATGTAAGGGTTTCTGTGGTAGTTCATTTACCATTGCCCAATGACTCTTAACATCAAGTCCTATGTAAGGGTTTCTGTGGTAGTTCATTTACCATTGCCCAATGACTCTTAACATCAAGTCCTATGTAAGGGTTTCTGTGGTAGTTCATTTACCATTGCCCAATGACTCTTAACATCAAGTCCTATGTAAGGGTTTTTGTGGTAGTTCATTTACCATTGCCCAATGACTCTTAACATCAAGTCCTATGTAAGGGTTTCTGTGGTAGTTCATTTACCATTGCCCAATGACTCTTAACATCAAGTCCTATGTAAGGGTTTCTGTGGTAGTTCATTTACCATTGCCCAATGACTTTTAACATCAAGTCCTATGTAAGGGTTTTTGTGGTAGTTCTTTTACCATTGCCCAATGACTTTTAACATCAAGTCCTATGTAAGGGTTTCTGTGGTAGTTCATTTACCATTGCCCAATGACTTTTAACATCAAGTCCTATGTAAGGGTTTTTGTGGTAGTTCATTTACCATTGCCCAATGACTCTTAACATCAAGTCCTATGTAAGGGTTTCTGTGGTAGTTCATTTACCATTGCCCAATGACTTTTAACATCAAGTCCTATGTAAGGGTTTTTGTGGTAGTTCATTTACCATTGCCCAATGACTCTTAACATCAAGTCCTATGTAAGGGTTTTTGTGGTAGTTCATTTACCATTGCCCAATGACTCTTAACATCAAGTCCTATGTAAGGGTTTCTGTGGTAGTTCATTTACCATTGCCCAATGACTTTTAACATCAAGTCCTATGTAAGGGTTTCTGTGGTAGTTCATGTACCATTTCCCAATGACTCTTAACATCAAGTCCTATGTAAGGGTTTCTGTGGTAGTTCATTTACCATTGCCCAATGACTTTTAACATCAAGTCCTATGTAAGGGTTTCTGTGGTAGTTCATTTACCATTGCCCAATGACTCTTAACATCAAGTCCTATGTAAGGGTTTCTGTGGTAGTTCATTTACCATTGCCCAATGACTCTTAACATCAAGTCCTATGTAGGGGTTTCTGTGGTTGTTCATTTACCATTGCCCAATGACTCTTAACATCAAGTCCTTTGTAAGGGTTTCTGTGGTAGTTCATTTACCATTGCCCAATGACTTTTAACATCAAGTCCTATGTAAGGGTTTCTGTGGTAGTTCATTTACCATTGCCCAATGACTCTTAACATCAAGTCCTATGTAAGGGTTTCTGTGGTAGTTCATTTACCATTGCCCAATGACTCTTAACATCAAGTCCTATGTAAGGGTTTCTGTGGTAGTTCATTTACCATTGCCCAATGACTCTTAACATCAAGTCCTATGTAAGGGTTTCTGTGGTAGTTCATTTACCATTGCCCAATGACTCTTAACATCAAGTCCTATGTAAGGGTTTCTGTGGTAGTTCATTTACCATTGCCCAATGACTTTTAACATCAAGTCCTATGTAAGGGTTTCTGTGGTAGTTCATTTACCATTGCCCAATGACTTTTAACATCAAGTCCTATGTAAGGGTTTCTGTGGTAGTTCATTTACCATTGCCCAATGACTCTTAACATCAAGTCCTATGTAAGGGTTTCTGTGGTAGTTCATGTTGTAAGTCAATGTTTTATGATCGCATCTCTTTTATCCTCCTTTACTTTGAAACAATTACTAGTGACGTTAAACAAGAATTAATCAACCCAGGATCATAATTAATTAATGAAAAATCTCAAAACGTACGCAATATGATTTTGAACGGAATTAATAAGCCAAGGCCTACATCTGCCTATGGTCGTCTACATATTACGAAGAGCTTGAAGATACCAAAGGGGCAATCAGAATCTATATATCGAAGGACAAACAACACAATGGCCAACAGAAAAAGTACAAAAGGACAAACAACGATCAACAAAACATACACATGAAAATAAAGATCGAGTAACACGAACCCACTAAAAACCGGGGATGAACTCAGGTATGCCGGAAGGGTAAGCAGTTCCTGCTCCACTAGTGACACTCGTCATTTGAATAATTTAATTGTGTTCATTGTTGTATGCAATAATTGTTGATAGGTTTGTAAAGCATTTGTGTCTTGAATCAAAGAATTACATTTGTACTAGTAAGTATGCTTTCTATATCTGAGCATATAAATAGTTTGTATGTTGCGAACTAAGAACCCTTTGAAAAAAGATGTTCACTAGTGTAGCCATCACACATATACAAATCTCAACGTAAGTATTTTGCCTGTTTAACAGCGGGTATTTGTGTTGTGTTTCCGTAAGCATTATCCTTAGATCAAACAAAGTTTGGCATTTAACTTATTTTGGTATTTTAGTAAGTGTTGAGCTTGTATATATAATTTCAGCAATGATTAAGAAGTAAGAGCGCCAGGTAACCAAGTGTGATAGATGTGTTGTAATTTTACAATATAACGTAAAGCTTCCGTCTTATCATCTTATTTACTTATACGCTTTTGAAGCCTTAAGAGATTTTCTTAATATGCAAATTGCCACATAAACTAGAAGCTATAGCGTAAATGGTTTACACAAAGATTACAGTGTTAATAAAAGTCATAAACATTACACAATTATTTGGTTCTTTTAATAAATTGACCCAATGGCAGATAACGAGGTGCACCGAATGGTCTTTGTCAAATATATGATATATTATTGAAATATATAGATATTTCAATAATATACCATATATTTCGTTGCTTTGGACCAAGGTGTATTGTTATTTTTTTTTTTTTTTTATTTCATTCGATTTATAATCATAACTGGAACATATTATGGTTTGTAAAATTTCGCCGGAAGATATCAACACCTCTTTGAAAAGTATTCTGTCATTTTTGTACAGATGACGAAAAGTCTTGCCAGTACCAAGAACATGGATGATTTTTGCCAGTACCAAGAACAGGAATGATTTTTGCCAGTACCAAGAACAGGAATGATTTTTGCCAGTACCAAGAACATGGATGATTTTTGCCAGAACCAAGAACAGGAATGATTTTTGCCAGTACCAAGAACATGGATGATTTTTGCCAGTACCAAGAACAGGAATGATTTTTGCCAGTACCAAGAACAGGGATGATTCTTGCCAGTACCAACAACAGGGATGATTTTTGCCAGTACCAAGAACAGGGTTGATTTTTGCCAGTACCAAAAACAGGGATGATTTTTGCCAGTACCAAGAACAGGGATGATTTTTGCCAGTACCAAGAACATGGATGATTTTGGCCAGTACCAAGAACAGACAGGGATGAGTTTTGTCAGTACCAAGAACAGGGATGATCTTACCCTTACCAAGAACAGGGATGATTTTTGCCAGTACCAAGAACAGGGATGATTTTTGCCAGTACCAAGAACAGGATTGATTATTGCCAGTACCAAGAACAGGGATGATTTTTGCCAGTACCAAGAACATGGATGATTTTGGCCAGTACCAAGAACAGGGATGATTTTTGTCAGTACCAAGAACAGGGATGATCTTACCCTTACCAAGAACAGGGATGATTTTTGCCAGTACCAAGAACAGGGATGATTTTTGCCAGTACCAAGAACAGGATTGATTATTGCCAGTACCAAGAACAGGGATCATTTTTGCCAGTACCAAGAACATGGATGATTTTGGCCAGTACCAAGAACAGGGATGATTTTTGTCAGTACCAAGAACAGGGATGATTTTACCCGTACCAAGAACAGGGATGATATTTGCCAGTACCAAGAACAGGGATGATTCTTTTCAGTACCAAGAACAGGGATGATTTTACCCGTAACAAGAACAGGGATGATTTTTGCCAGAACCAAGAAAAGGGATGATTTTAGCCAGTACTAAGAACAGGGATGATTTTTACCAGTACCAAGAACAGGGATAATTATTGCCAGTACCAAGAACAGGAATGATTTTTGCCAGTACCAAGAACAGGGATGATTTTTGCCAGTACCAAGAACATGGATGATTTTGGCCAATACCAAGAACAGGATGATTTTTGTCAGTACCAAGAACAGGGATGATTTTACCCGTACCAAGAACAGGGATGATATTTGCTAGTACCAAGAACAGGGATGATTTTTTTCAGTACCAAGAACAGGGATGATTTTACCCGTACCAAGAACAGGGATGATTTTTGCCAGAACCAAGAAAAGGGATGATTTTAGCCAGTACTAAGAACAGGGATGATTTTTACCAGTACCAAGAACAGGGATAATTATTGCCAGTACCAAGAACAGGGATGATTTTTGCCAGTACCAAGAACAGGGTTGATTTTTGCCAGTACCAAGAACAGGGATGATTTTTGCCAGTACCAAGAACATGGATGATTTTTGCCAGTACCAAGAACATGGATGATTTTTGCCAGTACCAAGAACAGGGATGATTTTTGCCAGTTCCAAGAACAGGGATGATTTTTGTCATTACCAAGAGCAGGGATGATTGTTGCCAGTACCAAGAACAGGGATGATTTTTGCCAGTACCAAGAACAGGGATGATTTTTGCCAGTACCAAGAACATGGATGATTTTTGCCAGTACCAAGAACAGGGATGATTTTTGCCAGTTCCAAGAACAGGGATGATTTTTGTCATTACCAAGAGCAGGGATGATTGTTGCCAGTACCAAGAACAGGAATGATTTTTGCCAGTACCAAGAACAAGGATGATTTTTGCCAGAACCAAGAACAGGGATGATTTTTGCCAGTACTAAGAACAGGGATGATTTTGGCCAGTACCAAGAACAGGTATGATTTTTGCTGTACCAAGAACAGGGACCATTTTTGCCAGTACCAAGAAAAGGGATGATTTTTACCCATACCAAGAACAGGGGTGATTTTTCCCCGTACCAAGAAGAGGGATGCTTTTTGCCGGTACCAAGAACAGGGATGATTTTGCCCGAACCAAGAACAGGAATGATTTTCGCCAGTACCAAGAACAGGGATGATTTTTGTCAGTACCAAGAACAGGGATGATTTTTGCCCGTACCAAGAACAGGGTGATTTTTGACCGTACCAAGAACAGGGATGATTTTTGCCAGTACCAAGAACAGGGATGATATTTGTCAGTACCAAGAACAGGGATGATTTTACCCGTACCAAGAACAGGGATGATTTTTGCCAGTACCAGGAATAGGGATGATTTTTGCCAGTATCAATAACAGGAATGATTTTTGCCAGTATCAAGAACAGGGATGATTTTTGCCAGAACCAAGAACAGGGATGATTTTTGCCAGTACCAAGAACAGGGATGATTTTTGCCAGTACCAAGAACAGGAATGATTTTTGTCCGTACCAAGAACAGGTATGATTTTTGCAAGTACCAAAAACAGGGATGATTTTTGCCAGTACCAAGAACAGGGATGATCTTTGCCAGTACCAAGAAGAGGGATGATTTTTGCCAGTACCAAGAACAAGGATGATTTTTGCCAGTACCAAGAACAGGGATGATTTTTGTCAGTACCAAGAACAGGGATGATTTTACCCGTACCAAGAACAGGGATGATTTTTGCCAGTACCAAGAACAGGGAGGATTTTTGCCAGTACCAAAAACAGGGATGATTTTTGTCAGTACCAAGAACAGGGATGATTTTTCCAGTACCAGGAATAGGGATGATTTTTCCCAGTACCAATAACAGGAATGATTTTTGCCAGAACCAAGAACAGGGATGATTTTTGCCAGTACCAAGAACAGGGATGATTTTTGTCAGTACCAAGAACAGGGATGATTTTTGCCCGTACCAATAACAGGTATGATTTTTGCCAGTACCAAAAACAGGGATGATTTTTGCCATTACGAAGAAGAGGGATGATCTTTGCCAGAACCAAGAACAGGAATGATTTTTGCCAGTACCAAGAACAGGGATGATTTTTGCCAGTACCAAGAACATGGATGATTTTTGCCAGTACCAAGAACAGGGATGATTTTTGCCAGTTCCAAGAACAGGGATGATTTTTGTCATTACCAAGAGCAGGGATGATTGTTGCCAGTACCAAGAACAGGAATGATTTTTGCCAGTACCAAGAACAAGGATGATTTTTGCCAGAACCAAGAACAGGGATGATTTTTGCCAGTACTAAGAACAGGGATGATTTTGGCCAGTACCAAGAACAGGTATGATTTTTGCCGTACCAAGAACAGGGACCATTTTTGCCAGTACCAAGAAAAGGGATGATTTTTACCCATACCAAGAACAGGGGTGATTTTTCCCCGTACCAAGAAGAGGGATGCTTTTTGCCGGTACCAAGAACAGGGATGATTTTGCCCGAACCAAGAACAGGAATGATTTTCGCCAGTACCAAGAACAGGGATGATTTTTGTCAGTACCAAGAACAGGGATGATTTTTGCCCGTACCAAGAACAGGGTGATTTTTGCCCGTACCAAGAACAGGGATGATTTTTGCCAGTACCAAGAACAGGGATGATATTTGTCAGTACCAAGAACAGGGATGATTTTACCCGTACCAAGAACAGGGATGATTTTTGCCAGTACCAGGAATAGGGATGATTTTTGCCAGTATCAATAACAGGAATGATTTTTGCCAGTATCAAGAACAGGGATGATTTTTGCCAGAACCAAGAACAGGGATGATTTTTGCCAGTACCAAGAACAGGGATGATTTTTGCCAGTACCAAGAACAGGAATGATTTTTGTCCGTACCAAGAACAGGTATGATTTTTGCAAGTACCAAAAACAGGGATGATTTTTGCCAGTACCAAGAACAGGGATGATCTTTGCCAGTACCAAGAAGAGGGATGATTTTTGCCAGTACCAAGAACAAGGATGATTTTTGCCAGTACCAAGAACAGGGATGATTTTTGTCAGTACCAAGAACAGGGATGATTTTACCCGTACCAAGAACAGGGATGATTTTTGCCAGTACCAAGAACAGGGAGGATTTTTGCCAGTACCAAAAACAGGGATGATTTTTGTCAGTACCAAGAACAGGGATGATTTTTCCAGTACCAGGAATAGGGATGATTTTTCCCAGTACCAATAACAGGAATGATTTTTGCCAGAACCAAGAACAGGGATGATTTTTGCCAGTACCAAGAACAGGGATGATTTTTGTCAGTACCAAGAACAGGGATGATTTTTGCCCGTACCAATAACAGGTATGATTTTTGCCAGTACCAAAAACAGGGATGATTTTTGCCATTACGAAGAAGAGGGATGATCTTTGCCAGAACCAAGAACAGGAATGATTTTTGCCAGTACCAAGAACAGGGATGATTTTTGCCCGTACCAAGAACAGGTATGATTTTTGCAAGTACCAAAAACAGGGATGATTTTTGCCAGTACGAAGAACAGGGATGATCTTTGCCAGTACCAAGAACAGGGATGATCTTTGCCAGTACCAAGAACAGGGATGATCTTTGCCAGTACCAAGAATAGGGATGATTTTTGCCAGTACCAAGAACAGGATTGATTATTGCCAGTACCAAGAACAGGGATGATTTTTGCCAGTACCAAGAACAGGGATGATTTTTGCCAGTACGAAGAACAGGGATGATATTTGCCAGTACCAAGAACAAAGGATGATTTTTGCCAGTACCATGAAAAGGGATGATTTTTGCCAGTACCAAGAACAGGGATGATTTTTGCCAGTACCAAGAACAGGGATGATTTTTGTTTGTTATCTAACTGATTACAGTTATTTTCCTCTGAAAATTGTTTTCCAAAAGTTGTTGTACACGATCAGAACAGAAAAAAAATGACCATTTTGAAAGGTTTTATATGGTTTCAGCTATTTTTCATTGATATCAGTTATTTTATTTTCTAACCAGGATCATCCTTGCAAGAAGGACAGTGAACGGTCGTGTATAGGGTAATGAATTTGACAGTGAACGGTCGTGTATAGGGTAATGAATTTGACAGTGAACGGTCGTGTATAGGGTAATGAATTTGACAGTGAACGGTCGTGTATAGGGTAATGAATTTGACAGTGAACGGTCGTGTATAGGGTAATGAATTTGACAGTGAACGGTCGTGTATAGGGTAATGAATTTGACAGTGAACGGTCGTGTATAGGGTAATGAATTTGACAGTGAACGGTCGTGTATAGGGTAAAGAATTTGACAGTGAACGGTCGTGTATAGGGTAATGAATTTGACAGTGAACGGTCGTGTATAGGGTAATGAATTTGACAGTGAACGGTCGTGTATAGGGTAATGAATTTGACAGTGAACGGTCGTGTATAGGGTAATGAATTTGACAGTGAACGGTCGTGTATAGGGTAATGAATTTGACAGTGAACGGTCGTGTATAGGGTAATGAATTTGACAGTGAACGGTCGTGTATAGGGTAATGAATTTGACAGTGAACGGTCGTGTATAGGGTAATGAATTTGACAGTGAACGGTCGTGTATAGGGTAATGAATTTGACAGTGAACGGTCGTGTATAGGGTAATGAATTTGACAGTGAACGGTCGTGTATAGGGTAATGAATGTGACAGTGAACGGTCGTGTATAGGGTAATGAATGTGACAGTGAACGGTCGTGTATAGGGTAATGAATTTGACAGTGAACGGTCGTGTATAGGGTAATGAATTTGACAGTGAACGGTCGTGTATAGGGTAATGAATGTGACAGTGAACGGTCGTGTATAGGGTAATGAATGTGACAGTGAACGGTCGTGTATAGGGTAATGAATGTGACAGTGAACGGTCGTGTATAGGGTGATGAATTTGACAGTGAACGTCGTGTATATGGTAATGAATTTGACAGTGAACGGTCGTGTATAGGGTAATGAATTTGACAGTGAACGGTCGTGTATAAGGTAATGAATTTGACAGTGAACTGTCGTGTATAGGGTAATGAATGTGACAGTGAACGGTCGTGTATAGGGTAATGAATTTGACAGTGAACGGTCGTGTATAGGGTAATGAATTTGACAGTGAACGGTCGTGTATAGGGTAATGAATTTGACAGTGAACGGTCGTGTATAGGGTAATGAATGTGACAGTGAACGGTCGTGTATAGGGTAATGAATTTGTCTCTGTTTTAGCGATATTTCGGTGTGGTATTATTGTTTTTCATTTCATTACACGTATAATGACATTTCCCAGCTTTTTCTAAGTAGCGACTTTTCACTCTCCTATAACTATTATCTAGATTAATAAACCAAATGAAATACAATAAACTTGTATTGTGTTTATTCTCCGAAAAGGAGGTAATTAATCATATAGTGTATGTATATAATGGGGGCATTGGTTACGGTGCTGTGAAATAAGTCCTTCTAAATCAAATGATGAATGCTTGGGCTATTTTTTAAGCTGAATTGTGTAAATATGATCTAATCTGCTGAGTGATCTGATTTTAAGCTGTAATTTCGAGGCGATAAATAAAATTTTAATGAAAAGGCAAGGTGGGCTTTCATATTCTATGATTTTGTTTATTACTATATTTGAAGTAAGATCACTATGTCAAAGCTGTAAAATTGATATCACATGAACAAGTTTTGTCTTCAAAGTTTCATAAATTAGGATAAAGAATTTCTTTTATCAGAAAGTAGCTTCAGTAAACAATTGCTCCAATATTTAAATATTCATTCAAAAATAACTGCACCAGCACAGATTTCAATAAAACTTAGTTAAATTTAAAAAAAGCACCAGCTCAGCAATCATCCCTAATCTTACAAACAACTTTATACATTCGCTATTTGTAGAAAAAAAATAAAGATAGTTGCTCATTGTACTGTGTGCATTATTTACTTCATACATTATAATTACTATATTATATATGTATAGAAAGCTTTCTGACAACTTTTGATAACAAATTGTTATCACAACAAAGTAATTATGGACCACCAGTTCTTACTCTGACTGTAGTAAGAGTTGTTCGGACTTCCTCTGTTTTGTCTTTGTATTTGTAGTGTAATTGTTCCAGGTCATACCATGACTGTCTCTTGTATTAAAGGTCAGTTATATCCTTTTATTAAAGGTCAGTTATATCCTTTTATTAAAGGTCAGGTATATCCTTTTATTAAAGGTCAGTTATAACCTTTTATTAAAGGTCAGTTATATCCTTTTATTAAAGGTCAGTTATATCCTTTTATCAAAGGTCAGTTATATCCTTTTATTAAAGGTCAGTTATATCCTTTTATTAAAGGCCAGTTATATCCTTTTATTAAAGGTCAGTTATATCCTTTTATTAAAGGTCAGTTATATCCTTTTATTAAAGGTCAGTTATATCCTTTTATCAAAGGTCAGTTATATCCTTTTATCAAAGGTCAGTTATATCCTTTTATTAAAGGTCAGTTATATCCTTTTATTAAAGGTCAGTTATATCCTTTTATCAAAGGTCAGTTATATCCTTTTATCAAAGGTCAGTTATATCCTTTTATCAAAGGTCAGTTATATCCTTTTATTAAAGGTCAGTTATATCCTTTTATTAAAGGTCAGTTATATCCTTTTATTAAAGGTCAGTTATATCCTTTTATTAAAGGTCAGTTATATCCTTTTATCAAAGGTCAGTTATATCCTTTTATTAAAGGTCAGTTATATCCTTTTATTAAAGGTCAGTTATATCCTTTTATTAAAGGTCAGTTATATCCTTTTATCAAAGGTCAGTTATATCCTTTTATCAAAGGTCAGTTATATCCTTTTATTAAAGGCCAGTTATATCCTTTTATTAAAGGTCAGTTATATCCTTTTATTAAAGGTCAGTTATATCCTTTTATTAAAGGCCAGTTATATCATTTTATCAAAGGTCAGTTATATCCTTTTATTAAAGGCCAGTTATATCCTTTTATTAAAGGTCAGATATATCCTTTTATTAAAGGTCAGTTATATCCTTTTATTAAAGGCCAGTTATATCCTTTTATTAAAGGTCAGTTATATCCTTTTATTAAAGGTCAGTTATATCCTTTTATTAAAGGTCAGTTATATCCTTTTATCAAAGGTCAGTTATATCCTTTTATTAAAGTTCAGTTATATCCTTTTATTAAAGGTCAGTTATATCCTTTTATTAAAGGTCAGTTATATCCTTTTATCAAAGGTCAGTTATATCCTTTTATCAAAGGTCAGTTATATCCTTTTTATTAAAGGCCAGTTATATCCTTTTATTAAAGGTCAGTTATATCCTTTTATTAAAGGTCAGTTATATCCTTTTATTAAAGGTCAGTTATATCCTTTTATTAAAGGTCAGTTATATCCTTTTATCAAAGGTCAGTTATATCCTTTTATTAAAGGTCAGTTATATCCTTTTTAAGGAGTTTTGTTTATATAAAAATAGTTGCATTGTATAGAGAAGTCGAATGAGCAATATGGAAAGACCCATACGTGCTTTGTCAAAATATTATTATGGACCTATTCATTTGCGTTAAGCACAATACAAAGTTTAAGTCCGAGCCCCAGGACGCCAGGAACACATACCCATGTAAGTTATCAGATACATTGTACATTGTGACTTTTGTCAATATAGAAAAAGAAATAAAAAATGTGTTAAGTTTTGGCTTTTTTCTTCATAATTATTTTCATTACTACACGAACAGCAGAATTTACAGCATTGCTTATAACTATTTTCTGGAAATTTAGTATTTATACTAACTGCTACAAATTTAGTATTTATACTAACTGCTACAAATTTAGTATTTATACTAACTGTTACAAATTTAGTATTTATACTAACTGCTACAAATTTAGTATTTATACTAACTGCTACAAATTTAGTATTTATACTAACTGCTACAAATTTAGTATTTATACTAACTGCTACAAATTTAGTATTTATACTAACTGCTACAAATTTAGTATTTATACTAACTGCTACAAATTTAGTATTTATACTAACTGCTACAAATTTAGTATTTATACTAACTGCTACAAATTTAGTATTTATACTAACTGCTACAAATTTAGTATTTATACTAACTGCTACAAATTTAGTATTTATACTAACTGCTACAAATTTAGTATTTATACTAACTGCTACAAATTTAGTATTTATACTAACTGCTACAAATTTAGTATTTATACTAACTGCTACAAATTTAGTATTTATACTAACTGCTACAAATTTAGTATTTATACTAACTGTTACAAATTTAGTATTTATACTAACTGCTACAAATTTAGTATTTATACTAACTGCTACAAATTTAGTATTTATACTAACTGCTACAAATTTAGTATTTATACTAACTGCTACAAATTTAGTATTTATACTAACTGCTACAAATTTAGTATTTATACTAACTGCTACAAATTTAGTATTTATACTAACTGCTACAAATTTAGTATTTATACTAACTGCTACAAATTTAGTATTTATACTAACTGCTACAAATTTAGTATTTATACTAACTGCTACAAATTTAGTATTTATACTAACTGCTACAAATTTAGTATTTATACTAACTGCTACACATTTATTATACGTTTATATAACGTCTGAAAATTCAGCCCAAAATAGAGTTATATTTTAAACTGACAAATTGTTTGTTCTTCTGTCAGCGGGATTCGACCTCACACCGCTGATACACGACAATTTACCGATTTGCTTAGCACGAACCATTTAACCCCCTCGGCCAAATCCACTATACTAAGATATAGCTTCATTAGACGAGGTGATATCTTGTCACGTAAGGTCAAACTAAATACCGTCATTATACCTGTGTTTAAGTGTGTGGTGATGGTATATACAAATGTATTATTTTATGAATTTGAAAGCGATCTAATTCGACATTTTAAATAATACATTGTATAGGAACATTATGTTATACAAATGCATATATATATATATATATATAGACCGCTTCGGTGGTATAATTGTAGATCGTGGGTTTGATCCCATGCCAGGTCAAATCAACGACTATTAAAGTTTTATTTGCTGCTCATCTGCCAAGAATATAACATAAATAGATTAATTGCAAAACCTGATGGACGGACACCGGATTGGTGAGATTAGGATTACGCGTCTGAGTGGAGCGGCAACATGTCTACCCGTGGACTGCTGTTTCAGTGAATTAACACTATAGCAATCAAACTCAGCAAGATGGTCTAAAGCAATAAACATTAGAGAAAACCGAAGGAGAAATCAAGAATGTATATTTCAAAGACACTGACAACATTGGACACGCAAGACACAGGATAAATAAGCTTTAGAGAAAACTGAAGTGGCAGTCAAGAATGGACAATCCAGAAACACTGGCAACATTGGACACACAAGACACAGGACAAATAAACGTTAGAGAAAACCGAAGGGGCAACAAAGAATGGACAATCCAGAGACACTGGCTACATTGGGCACACAAGACACGGGACAAATAAACGTTAGAGAAAACTGAAGGGGCAATCAAGAATGGACATTCCAGATACACTGGCAACATTAGGTACACAAAACACAGCACAAATAAACGTTAGAAAAAACTGAAGGGGCAATCAAGAATGGACAATCCAGAGACACTGGCATCATTGGTCACACAAGACACAGGACAAATAAACGTTAGAGAAAACCGAAGGGGCAACAAAGAATGGACAATCCAGAGACACTGGCTACATTGGGCACACAAGCCACAGGACAAATAAACGTTAGAGAAAACTGAAGGGGCAATCAAGAATGGACAATCCAGAGACACTGGCAACATTAGGTACACAAAACACAGCACAAATAAACGTTAGAAAAAACTGAAGGGGCAATCAAGAATGGACAATCCAGAGACACTGGCAACATTGGTCACACAAGACACAGGACAAATAAACGTTAGAGAAAACTGAAGGGGCAATCAAGAATGGACAATCCAGAGACACTGGCAACATTGGGCACACAAGACACAGAACAAGTAAACGTTAGAGAAAACTGAAGGGGCAATCAAGAATGGACAATCCAGAGACACAGGCAACATTGGGCACACAAGACACAGAACAAATAAACGTTAGAGAAAACTGAAGGGGCAATCAAGAATGGACAATCCAGAGACACTGGCAACATTGGGCACACAAGACACAGAACAAATAAACGTTAGAGAAAACTGAAGGGGCAATCAAGAATGGACAATCCAGAGACACTGGCAACATTGGGCACACAAGACACAGGACAAATAAACGTTAGAGAAAACTGAAGAGGTAATCAACAATGGACAATCCAGAGACACTGGCAACATTGGGCACACAAGACACAGAACAAATAAACGTTTGAGAAAACTGAAGGGGCAATCAAGAATGGACAATCCAGAGACACTGGCAACATTGGGCCACAAGACACAGAACAAATAAACGTTAGAGAAAACTGAAGGGGCAATCAAGAATGGACAATCCAGAGACACTGGCAACATTGGGCACACAAGACACAGAACAAATAAACGTTAGAGAAAACTGAAGGGGCAATCAAGAATGGACAATCCAGAGACACTGGCAACATTGGGCACACAAGACACAGAACAAATAAACGTTAGAGAAAACTGAAGGGGCAATCAAGAATGGACAATCCAGAGACACTGGTAACATTAGGCACACAAAACACAGGACAAATAAACGTTAGAGAAAACTGAAGGGGCAATCAAGAATGGACAATCCAGAGACACTGGCAACATTGGGCACATAAGACACAGGACAAATAAACGTTAGAGAAAACTGAAGAGGTAATCAACAATGGACAATCCAGAGACACTGGCAACATTGGGCCACAAGACACAGAACAAATAAACGTTTGAGAAAACTGAAGGGGCAATCAAGAATGGACAATCCAGAGACACTGGCAACATTGGGCCACAAGACACAGAACAAATAAACGTTAGAGAAAACTGAAGGGGCAATCAAGAATGGACAATCCAGAGACACTGGCAACATTGGGCACACAAGACACAGAACAAATAAACGTTAGAGAAAACTGAAGGGGCAATCAAGAATGGACAATCCAGAGACACTGGCATCATTGGTCACACAAGACACAGGACAAATAAACGTTAGAGAAAACCGAAGGGGCAACAAAGAATGGACAATCCAGAGACACTGGCTACATTGGGCACACAAGACACAGGACAAATAAACGTTAGAGAAAACTGAAGGGGCAATCAAGAATGGACAATCCAGAGACACTGGCAACATTAGGTACACAAAACACAGCACAAATAAACGTTAGAAAAAAACTGAAGGGGCAATCAAGAATGGACAATCCAGAGACACTGGCAACATTGGTCACACAAGACACAGAACAAATAAACGTTAGAGAAAACTGAAGGGGCAATCAAGAATGGACAATCCAGAGACACTGGCAACATTGGACACACAAGACACAGAACAAATAAACGTTAGAGAAAACTGAAGGGGCAATCAAGAATGGACAATCCAGAGACACTGGCAACATTGGGCACACAAGACACAGAACAAATAAACGTTAGAGAAAACTGAAGGGGCAATCAAGAATGGACAATCCAGAGACACTGGCAACATTGGGCACACAAGACACAGAACAAATAAACGTTTGAGAAAACTGAAGGGGCAATCAAGAATGGACAATCCAGAGACACTGGCAACATTGGGCCACAAGACACAGAACAAATAAACGTTAGAGAAAACTGAAGGGGCAATCAAGAATGGACAATCCAGAGACACTGGCAACATTGGGCACACAAGACACAGAACAAATAAACGTTAGAGAAAACTGAAGGGGCAATCAAGAATGGACAATCCAGAGACACTGGCAACATTGGGCACACAAGACACAGAACAAATAAACGTTAGAGAAAACTGAAGGGGCAATCAAGAATGGACAATCCAGAGACACTGGTAACATTAGGCACACAAAACACAGGACAAATAAACGTTAGAGAAAACTGAAGGGGCAATCAAGAATGGACAATCCAGAGACACTGGCAACATTGGGCACATAAGACACAGGACAAATAAACGTTAGAGAAAACTGAAGAGGTAATCAACAATGGACAATCCAGAGACACTGGCAACATTGGGCACACAAGACACAGAACAAATAAACGTTAGAGAAAACTGAAGGGGCAATCAAGAATGGACAATCCAGAGACACTGGCAACATTAGGTACACAAAACACAGCACAAATAAATGTTAGAAAAAACTGAAGGGGCAATCAAGAATGGACAATCCAGAGACACTGGCAACATTGGTCACACAAGACACAGAACAAATAAACGTTAGAGAAAACTGAAGGGGCAATCAAGAATGGACAATCCAGAGACACTGGCAACATTGGGCACACAAGACACAGAACAAATACACGTTAGAGAAAACTGAAGGGGCAATCAAGAATGGACAATCCAGAGACACTGGCATCATTGGTCACACAAGACACAGGACAAATAAACGTTAGAGAAAACCGAAGGGGCAACAAAGAATGGACAATCCAGAGACACTGGCTACATTGGGCACACAAGACACAGGACAAATAAACGTTAGAGAAAACTGAAGGGGCAATCAAGAATGGACAATCCAGAGACACTGGCAACATTAGGTACACAAAACACAGCACAAATAAACGTTAGAAAAAACTGAAGGGACAATCAAGAATGGACAATCCAGAGACACTGGCAACATTGGTCACACAAGACACAGAACAAATAAACGTTAGAGAAAACTGAAGGGGCAATCAAGAATGGACAATCCCGAGACACTGGCAACATTGGGCACACAAGACACAGAACAAATAAACGTTAGAGAAAACTGAAGGGGCAATCAAGAATGGACAATCCCGAGACACTGGCAACATTGGGCACACAAGACACAGAACAAATAAACGTTAGAGAAAACTGAAGGGGCAATCAAGAATGGACAATCCAGAGACACTGGCAACATTGGGCACACAAGACACAGAACAAATAAACGTTAGAGAAAACTGAAGGGGCAATCAACAATGGACAATCCAGAGACACTGGCAACATTGGGCCACAAGACACAGAACAAATAAACGTTAGAGAAAACTGAAGGGGCAATCAAGAATGGACAATCCAGAGACACTGGCAACATTGGGCACACAAGACACAGAACAAATAAACGTTAGAGAAAACTGAAGGGGCAATCAAGAATGGAAAATCCAGAGACACTGGCATCATTGGTCACACAAGACACAGGACAAATAAACGTTAGAGAAAACCGAAGGGGAAACAAAGAATGGACAATCCAGAGACACTGGCTACATTGGGCACACAAGACACAGGACAAATAAACGTTAGAGAAAACTGAAGGGGCAATCAAGAATGGACAATCCAGAGACACTGGCAACATTAGGTACACAAAACACAGCACAAATAAACGTTAGAAAAAAACTGAAGGGGCAATCAAGAATGGACAATCCAGAGACACTGGCAACATTGGTCACACAAGACACAGAACAAATAAACGTTAGAGAAAACTGAAGGGGCAATCAAGAATGGACAATCCAGAGACACTGGCAACATTGGGCACACAAGACACAGAACAAATAATCGTTAGAGAAAACTGAAGGGGCAATCAAGAATGGACAATCCAGAGACACTGGCAACATTGGGCACACAAGACACAGAACGAATAAACGTTAGAGAAAACTGAAGGGGCAATCAAGAATGGACAATCCAGAGACACTGGCAACATTGGGCACACAAGACACAGAACAAATAAACGTTAGAGAAAACTGAAGGGGCAATCAAGAATGGACAATCCAGAGACACTGGCAACATTGGGCACACAAGACACAGAACAAATAAACGTTAGAGAAAACTGAAGGGGCAATCAAGAATGGACAATCCCGAGACACTGGCAACATTGGGCCACAAGACACAGAACAAATAAACGTTAGAGAAAACTGAAGGGGCAATCAAGAATGGACAATCCAGAGACACTGGCAACATTGGGCACACAAGACACAGAACAAATAAACGTTAGAGAAAACTGAAGGGGCAATCAAGAATGGACAATCCAGAGACACTGGCAACATTGGGCACACAAGACACAGAACAAATAAACGTTAGAGAAAACTGAAGGGGCAATCAAGAATGGACAATCCAGAGACACTGGTAACTTTAGGCACACAAAACACAGGACAAATAAACGTTAGAGAAAACTGAAGGGTCAATCAAGAATGGACAATCCAGAGACACTGGCAACATTGGGCACATAAGACACAGGACAAATAAACGTTAGAGAAAACTGAAGAGGTAATCAATAATGGACAATCCAGAGACACTGGCAACATTGGGCACACAAGACACAGAACAAATAAACGTTTGAGAAAACTGAAGGGGCAATCAAGAATGGACAATCCAGAGACACTGGCAACATTGGGCCACAAGACACAGAACAAATAAACGTTAGAGAAAACTGAAGGGGCAATCAAGAATGGACAATCCAGAGACACTGGCAACATTGGGCACACAAGACACAGAACAAATAAACGTTAGAGAAAACTGAAGGGGCAATCAAGAATGGACAATCCAGAGACACTGGCAACATTGGGCACACAAGACACAGAACAAATAAACGTTAGAGAAAACTGAAGGGGCAATCAAGAATGGACAATCCAGAGACACTGGTAACATTAGGCACACAAAACACAGGACAAATAAACGTTAGAGAAAACTGAAGGGGCAATCAAGAATGGACAATCCAGAGACACTGGCATCATTGGTCACACAAGACACAGGACAAATAAACGTTAGAGAAAACCGAAGGGGCAACAAAGAATGGACAATCCAGAGACACTGGCTACATTGGGCACACAAGACACAGGACAAATAAACGTTAGAGAAAACTGAAGGGGCAATCAAGAATGGACAATCCAGAGACACTGGCAACATTAGGTACACAAAACACAGCACAAATAAACGTTAGAAAAAAACTGAAGGGGCAATCAAGAATGGACAATCCAGAGACACTGGCAACATTGGTCACACAAGACACAGAACAAATAAACGTTAGAGAAAACTGAAGGGGCAATCAAGAATGGACAATCCAGAGACACTGGCAACATTGGGCACACAAGACACAGAACAAATAAACGTTAGAGAAAACTGAAGGGGCAATCAAGAATGGACAATCCAGAGACACTGGCAACATTGGGCACACAAGACACAGAACGAATAAACGTTAGAGAAAACTGAAGGGGCAATCAAGAATGGACAATCCAGAGACACTGGCAACATTGGGCACACAAGACACAGAACAAATAAACGTTAGAGAAAACTGAAGGGGCAATCAACAATGGACAATCCAGAGACACTGGCAACATTGGGCACACAAGACACAGAACAAATAAACGTTTGAGAAAACTGAAGGGGCAATCAAGAATGGACAATCCCGAGACACTGGCAACATTGGGCCACAAGACACAGAACAAATAAACGTTAGAGAAAACTGAAGGGGCAATCAAGAATGGACAATCCAGAGACACTGGCAACATTGGGCACACAAGACACAGAACAAATAAACGTTAGAGAAAACTGAAGGGGCAATCAAGAATGGACAATCCAGAGACACTGGCAACATTGGGCACACAAGACACAGAACAAATAAACGTTAGAGAAAACTGAAGGGGCAATCAAGAATGGACAATCCAGAGACACTGGTAACATTAGGCACACAAAACACAGGACAAATAAACGTTAGAGAAAACTGAAGGGTCAATCAAGAATGGACAATCCAGAGACACTGGCAACATTGGGCACATAAGACACAGGACAAATAAACGTTAGAGAAAACTGAAGAGGTAATCAATAATGGACAATCCAGAGACACTGGCAACATTGGGCACACAAGACACAGAACAAATAAACGTTTGAGAAAACTGAAGGGGCAATCAAGAATGGACAATCCAGAGACACTGGCAACATTGGGCCACAAGACACAGAACAAATAAACGTTAGAGAAAACTGAAGGGGCAATCAAGAATGGACAATCCAGAGACACTGGCAACATTGGGCACACAAGACACAGAACAAATAAACGTTAGAGAAAACTGAAGGGGCAATCAAGAATGGACAATCCAGAGACACTGGCAACATTGGGCACACAAGACACAGAACAAATAAACGTTAGAGAAAACTGAAGGGGCAATCAAGAATGGACAATCCAGAGACACTGGTAACATTAGGCACACAAAACACAGGACAAATAAACGTTAGAGAAAACTGAAGGGGCAATCAAGAATGGACAATCCAGAGACACTGGCAACATTGGGCACATAAGACACAGGACAAATAAACGTTAGAGAAAACTGAAGAGGTAATCAATAATGGACAATCCAGAGACACTGGCAACATTGGGCACACAAGACACAGAACAAATAAACGTTAGAGAAAACTGAAGGGGCAATCAAGAATGGACAATCCAGAGACACTGGCAACATTAGGTACACAAAACACAGCACAAATAAACGTTAGAAAAAACTGAAGGGGCAATCAAGAATGGACAATCCAGAGACACTGGCAACATTGGTCACACAAGACACAGAACAAATAAACGTTAGAGAAAACTGAAGGGGCAATCAAGAATGGACAATCCAGAGACACTGGCAACATTGGGCACACAAGACACAGAACAAATAAACGTTAGAGAAAACTGAAGGGGCAATCAAGAATGGACAATCCAGAGACACTGGCATCATTGGTCACACAAGACACAGGACAAATAAACGTTAGAGAAAACCGAAGGGGCAACAAAGAATGGACAATCCAGAGACACTGGCTACATTGGGCACACAAGACACAGGACAAATAAACGTTAGAGAAAACTGAAGGGGCAATCAAGAATGGACAATCCAGAGACACTGGCAACATTAAGTACACAAAACACAGCACAAATAAACGTTAGAAAAAACTGAAGGGGCAATCAAGAATGGACAATCCAGAGACACTGGCAACATTGGTCACACAAGACACAGAACAAATAAACGTTAGAGAAAACTGAAGGGGCAATCAAGAATGGACAATCCCGAGACACTGGCAACATTGGGCACACAAGACACAGAACAAATAAACGTTAGAGAAAACTGAAGGGGCAATCAAGAATGGACAATCCAGAGACACTGGCAACATTGGGCACACAAGACACAGAACAAATAAACGTTAGAGAAAACTGAAGGGGCAATCAAGAATGGACAATCCAGAGACACTGGCAACATTGGGCACACAAGACACAGAACAAATAAACGTTAGAGAAAACTGAAGGGGCAATCAACAATGGACAATCCAGAGACACTGGCAACATTGGGCACACAAGACACAGAGCAAATAAACGTTTGAGAAAACTGAAGGGGCAATCAAGAATGGACAATCCAGAGACACTGGCAACATTGGGCCACAAGACACAGAACAAATAAACGTTAGAGAAAACTGAAGGGGCAATCAAGAATGGACAATCCAGAGACACTGGCAACATTGGGCACACAAGACACAGAACAAATAAACGTTAGAGAAAACTGAAGGGGCAATCAAGAATGGACAATCCAGAGACACTGGCAACATTGGGCACACAAGACACAGAACAAATAAACGTTTGAGAAAACTGAAGGGGCAATCAAGAATGGACAATCCAGAGACACTGGCAACATTGGGCTACAAGACACAGAACAAATAAACGTTAGAGAAAACTGAAGGGGCAATCAAGAATGGACAATCCAGAGACACTGGCAACATTGGGCACACAAGACACAGAACAAATAAACGTTAGAGAAAACTGAAGGGGCAATCAAGAATGGACAATCCAGAGACACTGGCAACATTGGGCACACAAGACACAGAACAAATAAACGTTAGAGAAAACTGAAGAGGCAATCAAGAATGGACAATCCAGAGACACTGGTAACATTAGGCACACAAAACACAGGACAAATAAACGTTAGAGAAAACTGAAGGGGCAATCAAGAATGGACAATCCAGAGACACTGGCAACATTGGGCACATAAGACACAGGACAAATAAACGTTAGAGAAAACTGAAGAGGTAATCAACAATGGACAATCCAGAGACACTGGCAACATTGGGCACACAAGACACAGAACAAATAAACGTTAGAGAAAACTGAAGGGGCAATCAAGAATGGACAATCCAGAGACACTGGCAACATTAGGTACACAAAACACAGCACAAATAAACGTTAGAAAAAACTGAAGGGGCAATCAAGAATGGACAATCCAGAGACACTGGCAACATTGGTCACACAAGACACAGAACAAATAAACGTTAGAGAAAACTGAAGGGGCAATCAAGAATGGACAATCCAGAGACACTGGCAACATTGGGCACACAAGACACAGAACAAATACACGTTAGAGAAAACTGAAGGGGCAATCAAGAATGGACAATCCAGAGACACTGGCATCATTGGTCACACAAGACACAGGACAAATAAACGTTAGAGAAAACCGAAGGGGCAACAAAGAATGGACAATCCAGAGACACTGGCTACATTGGGCACACAAGACACAGGACAAATAAACGTTAGAGAAAACTGAAGGGGCAATCAAGAATGGACAATCCAGAGACACTGGCAACATTAGGTACACAAAACACAGCACAAATAAACGTTAGAAAAAACTGAAGGGGCAATCAAGAATGGACAATCCAGAGACACTGGCAACATTGGTCACACAAGACACAGAACAAATAAACGTTAGAGAAAACTGAAGGGGCAATCAAGAATGGACAATACCGAGACACTGGCAACATTGGGCACACAAGACACAGAACAAATAAACGTTAGAGAAAACTGAAGGGGCAATCAAGAATGGACAATCCAGAGACACTGGCAACATTGGGCACACAAGACACAGAACAAATAAACGTTAGAGAAAACTGAAGGGGCAATCAAGAATGGACAATCCAGAGACACTGGCAACATTGGGCACACAAGACACAGAACAAATAAACGTTAGAGAAAACTGAAGGGGCAATCAACAATGGACAATCCAGAGACACTGGCAACATTGGGCCACAAGACACAGAACAAATAAACGTTAGAGAAAACTGAAGGGGCAATCAAGAATGGACAATCCAGAGACACTGGCAACATTGGGCACACAAGACACAGAACAAATAAACGTTAGAGAAAACTGAAGGGGCAATCAAGAATGGACAATCCAGAGACACTGGCATCATTGGTCACACAAGACACAGGACAAATAAACGTTAGAGAAAACCGAAGGGGCAACAAAGAATGGACAATCCAGAGACACTGGCTACATTGGGCACACAAGACACAGGACAAATAAACGTTAGAGAAAACTGAAGGGGCAATCAAGAATGGACAATCCAGAGACACTGGCAACATTAGGTACACAAAACACAGCACAAATAAACGTTAGAAAAAAACTGAAGGGGCAATCAAGAATGGACAATCCAGAGACACTGGCAACATTGGTCACACAAGACACAGAACAAATAAACGTTAGAGAAAACTGAAGGGGCAATCAAGAATGGACAATCCAGAGACACTGGCAACATTGGGCACACAAGACACAGAACAAATAAACGTTAGAGAAAACTGAAGGGGCAATCAAGAATGGACAATCCAGAGACACTGGCAACATTGGGCACACAAGACACAGAACGAATAAACGTTAGAGAAAACTGAAGGGGCAATCAAGAATGGACAATCCAGAGACACTGGCAACATTGGGCACACAAGACACAGAACAAATAAACGTTAGAGAAAACTGAAGGGGCAATCAACAATGGACAATCCAGAGACACTGGCAACATTGGGCACACAAGACACAGAACAAATAAACGTTTGAGAAAACTGAAGGGGCAATCAAGAATGGACAATCCAGAGACACTGGCAACATTGGGCCACAAGACACAGAACAAATAAACGTTAGAGAAAACTGAAGGGGCAATCAAGAATGGACAATCCAGAGACACTGGCAACATTGGGCACACAAGACACAGAACAAATAAACGTTAGAGAAAACTGAAGGGGCAATCAAGAATGGACAATCCAGAGACACTGGCAACATTGGGCACACAAGACACAGAACAAATAAACGTTAGAGAAAACTGAAGGGGCAATCAAGAATGGACAATCCAGAGACACTGGTAACATTAGGCACACAAAACACAGGACAAATAAACGTTAGAGAAAACTGAAGGGTCAATCAAGAATGGACAATCCAGAGACACTGGCAACATTGGGCACATAAGACACAGGACAAATAAACGTTAGAGAAAATTGAAGAGGTAATCAATAATGGACAATCCAGAGACACTGGCAACATTGGGCACACAAGACACAGAACAAATAAACGTTTGAGAAAACTGAAGGGGCAATCAAGAATGGACAATCCAGAGACACTGGCAACATTGGGCCACAAGACACAGAACAAATAAACGTTAGAGAAAACTGAAGGGGCAATCAAGAATGGACAATCCAGAGACACTGGCAACATTGGGCACACAAGACACAGAACAAATAAACGTTAGAGAAAACTGAAGGGGCAATCAAGAATGGACAATCCAGAGACACTGGCAACATTGGGCACACAAGACACAGAACAAATAAACGTTAGAGAAAACTGAAGGGGCAATCAAGAATGGACAATCCAGAGACACTGGTAACATTAGGCACACAAAACACAGGACAAATAAACGTTAGAGAAAACTGAAGGGGCAATCAAGAATGGACAATCCAGAGACACTGGCAACATTGGGCACACAAGACACAGAACAAATAAACGTTAGAGAAAACTGAAGGGGCAATCAAGAATGGACAATCCAGAGACACTGGCAACATTAGGTACACAAAACACAGCACAAATAAACGTTAGAAAAAACTGAAGGGGCAATCAAGAATGGACAATCCAGAGACACTGGCAACATTGGTCACACAAGACACAGAACAAATAAACGTTAGAGAAAACTGAAGGGGCAATCAAGAATGGACAATCCAGAGACACTGGCAACATTGGGCACACAAGACACAGAACAAATAAACGTTAGAGAAAACTGAAGGGGCAATCAAGAATGGACAATCCAGAGACACTGGCATCATTGGTCACACAAGACACAGGACAAATAAACGTTACAGAAAACCGAAGGGGCAACAAAGAATGGACAATCCAGAGACACTGGCTACATTGGGCACACAAGACACAGGACAAATAAACGTTAGAGAAAACTGAAGGGGCAATCAAGAATGGACAATCCAGAGACACTGGCAACATTAGGTACACAAAACACAGCACAAATAAACGTTAGAAAAAACTGAAGGGGCAATCAAGAATGGACAATCCAGAGACACTGGCAACATTGGTCACACAAGACACAGAACAAATAAACGTTAGAGAAAACTGAAGGGGCAATCAAGAATGGACAATCCCGAGACACTGGCAACATTGGGCACACAAGACACAGAACAAATAAACGTTAGAGAAAACTGAAGGGGCAATCAAGAATGGACAATCCAGAGACACTGGCAACATTGGGCACACAAGACACAGAACAAATAAACGTTAGAGAAAACTGAAGGGGCAATCAAGAATGGACAATCCAGAGACACTGGCAACATTGGGCACACAAGACACAGAACAAATAAACGTTAGAGAAAACTGAAGGGGCAATCAACAATGGACAATCCAGAGACACTGGCAACATTGGGCACACAAGACACAGAGCAAATAAACGTTTGAGAAAACTGAAGGGGCAATCAAGAATGGACAATCCAGAGACACTGGCAACATTGGGCACACAAGACACAGAACGAATAAACGTTAGAGAAAACTGAAGGGGCAATCAAGAATGGACAATCCAGAGACACTGGCAACATTGGGCACACAAGACACAGAACAAATAAACGTTAGAGAAAACTGAAGGGGCAATCAACAATGGACAATCCAGAGACACTGGCAACATTGGGCACACAAGACACAGAACAAATAAACGTTTGAGAAAACTGAAGGGGCAATCAAGAATGGACAATCCAGAGACACTGGCAACATTGGGCCACAAGACACAGAACAAATACACGTTAGAGAAAACTGAAGGGGCAATCAAGAATGGACAATCCAGAGACACTGGCAACATTGGGCACACAAGACACAGAACAAATAAACGTTAGAGAAAACTGAAGGGGCAATCAAGAATGGACAATCCAGAGACACTGGCAACATTGGGCACACAAGACACAGAACAAATAAACGTTAGAGAAAACTGAAGGGGCAATCAAGAATGGACAATCCAGAGACACTGGTAACATTAGGCACACAAAACACAGGACAAATAAACGTTAGAGAAAACTGAAGGGTCAATCAAGAATGGACAATCCAGAGACACTGGCAACATTGGGCACATAAGACACAGGACAAATAAACGTTAGAGAAAATTGAAGAGGTAATCAATAATGGACAATCCAGAGACACTGGCAACATTGGGCACACAAGACAAAGAACAAATAAACGTTTGAGAAAACTGAAGGGGCAATCAAGAATGGACAATCCAGAGACACTGGCAACATTGGGCCACAAGACACAGAACAAATAAACGTTAGAGAAAACTGAAGGGGCAATCAAGAATGGACAATCCAGAGACACTGGCAACATTGGGCACACAAGACACAGAACAAATAAACGTTAGAGAAAACTGAAGGGGCAATCAAGAATGGACAATCCAGAGACACTGGCAACATTGGGCACACAAGACACAGAACAAATAAACGTTAGAGAAAACTGAAGGGGCAATCAAGAATGGACAATCCAGAGACACTGGTAACATTAGGCACACAAAACACAGGACAAATAAACGTTAGAGAAAACTGAAGGGGCAATCAAGAATGGACAATCCAGAGACACTGGCAACATTGGGCACATAAGACACAGGACAAATAAACGTTAGAGAAAACTGAAGAGGTAATCAATAATGGACAATCCAGAGACACTGGCAACATTGGGCACACAAGACACAGAACAAATAAACGTTAGAGAAAACTGAAGGGGCAATCAAGAATGGACAATCCAGAGACACTGGCAACATTAGGTACACAAAACACAGCACAAATAAACGTTAGAAAAAAACTGAAGGGGCAATCAAGAATGGACAATCCAGAGACACTGGCAACATTGGTCACACAAGACACAGAACAAATAAACGTTAGAGAAAACTGAAGGGGCAATCAAGAATGGACAATCCAGAGACACTGGCAACATTGGGCACACAAGACACAGAACAAATAAACGTTAGAGAAAACTGAAGGGGCAATCAAGAATGGACAATCCAGAGACACTGGCAACATTGGGCACACAAGACACAGAACGAATAAACGTTAGAGAAAACTGAAGGGGCAATCAAGAATGGACAATCCAGAGACACTGGCAACATTGGGCACACAAGACACAGAACAAATAAACGTTAGAGAAAACTGAAGGGGCAATCAACAATGGACAATCCAGAGACACTGGCAACATTGGGCACACAAGACACAGAACAAATAAACGTTTGAGAAAACTGAAGGGGCAATCAAGAATGGACAATCCAGAGACACTGGCAACATTGGGCCACAAGACACAGAACAAATAAACGTTAGAGAAAACTGAAGGGGCAATCAAGAATGGACAATCCAGAGACACTGGCAACATTGGGCACACAAGACACAGAACAAATAAACGTTAGAGAAAACTGAAGGGGCAATCAAGAATGGACAATCCAGAGACACTGGCAACATTGGGCACACAAGACACAGAACAAATAAACGTTAGAGAAAACTGAAGGGGCAATCAAGAATGGACAATCCAGAGACACTGGTAACATTAGGCACACAAAACACAGGACAAATAAACGTTAGAGAAAACTGAAGGGTCAATCAAGAATGGACAATCCAGAGACACTGGCAACATTGGGCACATAAGACACAGGACAAATAAACGTTAGAGAAAATTGAAGAGGTAATCAATAATGGACAATCCAGAGACACTGGCAACATTGGGCACACAAGACACAGAACAAATAAACGTTTGAGAAAACTGAAGGGGCAATCAAGAATGGACAATCCAGAGACACTGGCAACATTGGGCCACAAGACACAGAACAAATAAACGTTAGAGAAAACTGAAGGGGCAATCAAGAATGGACAATCCAGAGACACTGGCAACATTGGGCACACAAGACACAGAACAAATAAACGTTAGAGAAAACTGAAGGGGCAATCAAGAATGGACAATCCAGAGACACTGGCAACATTGGGCACACAAGACACAGAACAAATAAACGTTAGAGAAAACTGAAGGGGCAATCAAGAATGGACAATCCAGAGACACTGGTAACATTAGGCACACAAAACACAGGACAAATAAACGTTAGAGAAAACTGAAGGGGCAATCAAGAATGGACAATCCAGAGACACTGGCAACATTGGGCACACAAGACACAGAACAAATAAACGTTAGAGAAAACTGAAGGGGCAATCAAGAATGGACAATCCAGAGACACTGGCAACATTAGGTACACAAAACACAGCACAAATAAACGTTAGAAAAAACTGAAGGGGCAATCAAGAATGGACAATCCAGAGACACTGGCAACATTGGTCACACAAGACACAGAACAAATAAACGTTAGAGAAAACTGAAGGGGCAATCAAGAATGGACAATCCAGAGACACTGGCAACATTGGGCACACAAGACACAGAACAAATAAACGTTAGAGAAAACTGAAGGGGCAATCAAGAATGGACAATCCAGAGACACTGGCATCATTGGTCACACAAGACACAGGACAAATAAACGTTACAGAAAACCGAAGGGGCAACAAAGAATGGACAATCCAGAGACACTGGCTACATTGGGCACACAAGACACAGGACAAATAAACGTTAGAGAAAACTGAAGGGGCAATCAAGAATGGACAATCCAGAGACACTGGCAACATTAGGTACACAAAACACAGCACAAATAAACGTTAGAAAAAACTGAAGGGGCAATCAAGAATGGACAATCCAGAGACACTGGCAACATTGGTCACACAAGACACAGAACAAATAAACGTTAGAGAAAACTGAAGGGGCAATCAAGAATGGACAATCCCGAGACACTGGCAACATTGGGCACACAAGACACAGAACAAATAAACGTTAGAGAAAACTGAAGGGGCAATCAAGAATGGACAATCCAGAGACACTGGCAACATTGGGCACACAAGACACAGAACAAATAAACGTTAGAGAAAACTGAAGGGGCAATCAAGAATGGACAATCCAGAGACACTGGCAACATTGGGCACACAAGACACAGAACAAATAAACGTTAGAGAAAACTGAAGGGGCAATCAACAATGGACAATCCAGAGACACTGGCAACATTGGGCACACAAGACACAGAGCAAATAAACGTTTGAGAAAACTGAAGGGGCAATCAAGAATGGACAATCCAGAGACACTGGCAACATTGGGCACACAAGACACAGAACGAATAAACGTTAGAGAAAACTGAAGGGGCAATCAAGAATGGACAATCCAGAGACACTGGCAACATTGGGCACACAAGACACAGAACAAATAAACGTTAGAGAAAACTGAAGGGGCAATCAACAATGGACAATCCAGAGACACTGGCAACATTGGGCACACAAGACACAGAACAAATAAACGTTTGAGAAAACTGAAGGGGCAATCAAGAATGGACAATCCAGAGACACTGGCAACATTGGGCCACAAGACACAGAACAAATACACGTTAGAGAAAACTGAAGGGGCAATCAAGAATGGACAATCCAGAGACACTGGCAACATTGGGCACACAAGACACAGAACAAATAAACGTTAGAGAAAACTGAAGGGGCAATCAAGAATGGACAATCCAGAGACACTGGCAACATTGGGCACACAAGACACAGAACAAATAAACGTTAGAGAAAACTGAAGGGGCAATCAAGAATGGACAATCCAGAGACACTGGTAACATTAGGCACACAAAACACAGGACAAATAAACGTTAGAGAAAACTGAAGGGTCAATCAAGAATGGACAATCCAGAGACACTGGCAACATTGGGCACATAAGACACAGGACAAATAAACGTTAGAGAAAATTGAAGAGGTAATCAATAATGGACAATCCAGAGACACTGGCAACATTGGGCACACAAGACAAAGAACAAATAAACGTTAGAGAAAACTGAAGGGGCAATCAAGAATGGACAATCCAGAGACACTGGCAACATTGGGCACACAAGACACAGAACAAATAAACGTTAGAGAAAACTGAAGGGGCAATCAAGAATGGACAATCCAGAGACACTGGCAACATTGGGCACACAAGACACAGAACAAATAAACGTTAGAGAAAACTGAAGGGGCAATCAAGAATGGACAATCCAGAGACACTGGTAACATTAGGCACACAAAACACAGGACAAATAAACGTTAGAGAAAACTGAAGGGGCAATCAAGAATGGACAATCCAGAGACACTGGCAACATTGGGCACATAAGACACAGGACAAATAAACGTTAGAGAAAACTGAAGAGGTAATCAATAATGGACAATCCAGAGACACTGGCAACATTGGGCACACAAGACACAGAACAAATAAACGTTAGAGAAAACTGAAGGGGCAATCAAGAATGGACAATCCAGAGACACTGGCAACATTAGGTACACAAAACACAGCACAAATAAACGTTAGAAAAAACTGAAGGGGCAATCAAGAATGGACAATCCAGAGACACTGGCAACATTGGTCACACAAGACACAGAACAAATAAACGTTAGAGAAAACTGAAGGGGCAATCAAGAATGGACAATCCAGAGACACTGGCAACATTGGTCACACAAGACACAGAACAAATAAACGTTAGAGAAAACTGAAGGGGCAATCAAGAATGGACAATCCAGAGACACTGGCATCATTGGTCACACAAGACACAGGACAAATAAACGTTACAGAAAACCGAAGGGGCAACAAAGAATGGACAATCCAGAGACACTGGCTACATTGGGCACACAAGACACAGGACAAATAAACGTTAGAGAAAACTGAAGGGGCAATCAAGAATGGACAATCCAGAGACACTGGCAACATTAGGTACACAAAACACAGCACAAATAAACGTTAGAAAAAACTGAAGGGGCAATCAAGAATGGACAATCCAGAGACACTGGCAACATTGGTCACACAAGACACAGAACAAATAAACGTTAGAGAAAACTGAAGGGGCAATCAAGAATGGACAATCCCGAGACACTGGCAACATTGGGCACACAAGACACAGAACAAATAAACGTTAGAGAAAACTGAAGGGGCAATCAAGAATGGACAATCCAGAGACACTGGCAACATTGGGCACACAAGACACAGAACAAATAAACGTTAGAGAAAACTGAAGGGGCAATCAAGAATGGACAATCCAGAGACACTGGCAACATTGGGCACACAAGACACAGAACAAATAAACGTTAGAGAAAACTGAAGGGGCAATCAACAATGGACAATCCAGAGACACTGGCAACATTGGGCACACAAGACACAGAGCAAATAAACGTTTGAGAAAACTGAAGGGGCAATCAAGAATGGACAATCCAGAGACACTGGCAACATTGGGCCACAAGACACAGAACAAATAAACGTTAGAGAAAACTGAAGGGGCAATCAAGAATGGACAATCCAGAGAAACTGGCAACATTGGGCACACAAGACACAGAACAAATAAACGTTAGAGAAAACTGAAGGGGCAATCAAGAATGGACAATCCAGAGAAACTGGCAACATTGGGCACACAAGACACAGAACAAATAAACGTTAGAGAAAACTGAAGGGGCAATCAAGAATGGACAATCCAGAGACACTGGCAACATTGGGCACACAAGACACAGAACAAATAAACGTTAGAGAAAACTGAAGGGGCAATCAAGAATGGACAATCCAGAGACACTGGTAACATTAGGCACACAAAACACAGGACAAATAAACGTTAGAGAAAACTGAAGGGGCAATCAAGAATGGACAATCCAGAGACACTGGCAACATTGGGCACATAAGACACAGGACAAATAAACGTTAGAGAAAACTGAAGGGGCAGTCAAGAATGGACAATCCAGAGACACTGGCTACATTGGGCACACAAGACACAGGACAAATAAACGTTAGAGAAAACTGAAGGGGCAATCAAGAATGGACAATCCAGAGACACTGGCAACATTAGGTACACAAAACACAGCACAAATAAACGTTAGAAAAAACTGAAGGGGCAATCAAGAATGGACAATCCAGAGACACTGGCAACATTGGTCACACAAGACACAGAACAAATAAACGTTAGAGAAAACTGAAGGGGCAATCAAGAATGGACAATCCAGAGACACTGGCAACATTGGGCACACAAGACACAGAACAAATAAACGTTAGAGAAAACTGAAGGGGCAATCAAGAATGGACAATCCAGAGACACTGGCAACATTGGGCACACAAGACACAGAACAAATAAACGTTAGAGAAAACTGAAGGGGCAATCAAGAATGGACAATCCAGAGACACTGGCAACATTGGGCACACAAGACACAGAACAAATAAACGTTAGAGAAAACTGAAGGGGCAATCAAGAATGGACAATCCAGAGACACTGGCAACATTGGGCACACAAGACACAGAACAAATAAACGTTAGAGAAAACTGAAGGGGCAATCAAGAATGGACAATCCAGAGACACTGGCAACATTGGGCCACAAGACACAGAACAAATAAACGTTAGAGAAAACTGAAGGGGCAATCAAGAATGGACAATCCAGAGACACTGGCAACATTGGGCACACAAGACACAGAACAAATAAACGTTAGAGAAAACTGAAGGGGCAATCAAGAATGGACAATCCAGAGACACTGGCAACATTGGGCACACAAGACACAGAACAAATAAACGTTAGAGAAAACTGAAGGGGCAATCAAGAATGGACAATCCAGAGACACTGGTAACATTAGGCACACAAAACACAGGACAAATAAACGTTAGAGAAAACTGAAGGGGCAATCAAGAATGGACAATCCAGAGACACTGGCAACATTGGGCACATAAGACACAGGACAAATAAACGTTAGAGAAAACTGAAGAGGTAATCAAGAATGGACAATCCAGAGACACTGGCAACATTGGGCACACAAGACACAGAACAAATAAACGTTTGAGAAAACTGAAGGGGCAATCAAGAATGGACAATCCAGAGACACTGGCAACATTGGGCACACAAGACACAGAACAAATAAACGTTAGAGAAAACTGAAGGGGCAATCAAGAATGGACAATCCAGAGACACTGGTAACATTAGGCACACAAAACACAGGACAAATAAACGTTAGAGAAAACTGAAGGGGTAATCAAGAATGGACAATCCAGAGACACTGGCAACATTGGGCACATAAGACACAGGACAAATAAACGTTAGAGAAAACTGAAGAGGTAATCAACAATGGACAATCCAGAGACACTGGCAACATTGGGCACACAAGACACAGAACAAATAAACGTTTGAGAAAACTGAAGGGGCAATCAAGAATGGACAATCCAGAGACACTGGCAACATTGGGCCACAAGACACAGAACAAATAAACGTTAGAGAAAACTGAAGGGGCAATCAAGAATGGACAATCCAGAGACACTGGCAACATTGGGCACACAAGACACAGAACAAATAAACGTTAGAGAAAACTGAAGGGGCAATCAAGAATGGACAATCCAGAGACACTGGCATCATTGGTCACACAAGACACAGGACAAATAAACGTTAGAGAAAACCGAAGGGGCAACAAAGAATGGACAATCCAGAGACACTGGCTACATTGGGCACACAAGACACAGGACAAATAAACGTTAGAGAAAACTGAAGGGGCAATCAAGAATGGACAATCCAGAGACACTGGCAACATTAGGTACACAAAACACAGCACAAATAAACGTTAGAAAAAACTGAAGGGGCAATCAAGAATGGACAATCCAGAGACACTGGCAACATTGGGCACACAAGACACAGAACAAATAAACGTTAGAGAAAACTGAAGGGGCAATCAAGAATGGACAATCCCGAGACACTGGCAACATTGGGCACACAAGACACAGAACAAATAAACGTTAGAGAAAACTGAAGGGGCAATCAAGAATGGACAATTCAGAGAAACTGGCAACATTGGGCACACAAGACACAGAACAAATAAACGTTAGAGAAAACTGAAGGGGCAATCAAGAATGGACAATCCAGAGACACTGGCAACATTGGGCACACAAGACACAGAACAAATAAACGTTAGAGAAAACTGAAGGGGCAATCAAGAATGGACAATCCAGAGACACTGGTAACATTAGGCACACAAAACACAGGACAAATAAACGTTAGAGAAAACTGAAGGAGCAATCAAGAATGGACAATCCAGAGACACTGGCAACATTGGGCACATAAGACACAGGACAAATAAACGTTAGAGAAAACTGAAGAGGTAATCAAGAATGGACAATCCAGAGACACTGGCAACATTGGGCACACAAGACACAGAACAAATAAACGTTAGAGAAAACTGAAGGGGCAATCAACAATGGACAATCCAGAGACACTGGCAACATTGGGCACACAAGACACAGAGCAAATAAACGTTTGAGAAAACTGAAGGGGCAATCAAGAATGGACAATCCAGAGACACTGGCAACATTGGGCCACAAGACACAGAACAAATAAACGTTAGAGAAAACTGAAGGGGCAATCAAGAATGGACAATCCAGAGAAACTGGCAACATTGGGCACACAAGACACAGAACAAATAAACGTTAGAGAAAACTGAAGGGGCAATCAAGAATGGACAATCCAGAGACACTGGCAACATTGGGCACACAAGACACAGAACAAATAAACGTTAGAGAAAACTGAAGGGGCAATCAAGAATGGACAATCCAGAGACACTGGTAACATTAGGCAAACAAAACACAGGACAAATAAACGTTAGAGAAAACTGAAGGGGCAATCAAGAATGGACAATCCAGAGACACTGGCAACATTGGGCACATAAGACACAGGACAAATAAACGTTAGAGAAAACTGAAGGGGCAGTCAAGAATGGACAATCCAGAGACACTGGCTACATTGGGCACACAAGACACAGGACAAATAAACGTTAGAGAAAACTGAAGGGGCAATCAAGAATGGACAATCCAGAGACACTGGCAACATTAGGTACACAAAACACAGCACAAATAAACGTTAGAAAAAACTGAAGGGGCAATCAAGAATGGACAATCCAGAGACACTGGCAACATTGGTCACACAAGACACAGAACAAATAAACGTTAGAGAAAACTGAAGGGGCAATCAAGAATGGACAATCCAGAGACACTGGCAACATTGGGCACACAAGACACAGAACAAATAAACGTTAGAGAAAACTGAAGGGGCAATCAAGAATGGACAATCCAGAGACACTGGCAACATTGGGCACACAAGACACAGAACAAATAAACGTTAGAGAAAACTGAAGGGGCAATCAAGAATGGACAATCCAGAGACACTGGCAACATTGGGCACACAAGACACAGAACAAATAAACGTTAGAGAAAACTGAAGGGGCAATCAAGAATGGACAATCCAGAGACACTGGCAACATTGGGCACACAAGACACAGAACAAATAAACGTTAGAGAAAACTGAAGGGGCAATCAAGAATGGACAATCCAGAGACACTGGCAACATTGGGCCACAAGACACAGAACAAATAAACGTTAGAGAAAACTGAAGGGGCAATCAAGAATGGACAATCCAGAGACACTGGCAACATTGGGCACACAAGACACAGAACAAATAAACGTTAGAGAAAACTGAAGGGGCAATCAAGAATGGACAATCCAGAGACACTGGCAACATTGGGCACACAAGACACAGAACAAATAAACGTTAGAGAAAACTGAAGGGGCAATCAAGAATGGACAATCCAGAGACACTGGTAACATTAGGCACACAAAACACAGGACAAATAAACGTTAGAGAAAACTGAAGGGGCAATCAAGAATGGACAATCCAGAGACACTGGCAACATTGGGCACATAAGACACAGGACAAATAAACGTTAGAGAAAACTGAAGAGGTAATCAAGAATGGACAATCCAGAGACACTGGCAACATTGGGCACACAAGACACAGAACAAATAAACGTTTGAGAAAACTGAAGGGGCAATCAAGAATGGACAATCCAGAGACACTGGCAACATTGGGCACACAAGACACAGAACAAATAAACGTTAGAGAAAACTGAAGGGGCAATCAAGAATGGACAATCCAGAGACACTGGTAACATTGGGCACACAAAACACAGGACAAATAAACGTTAGAGAAAACTGAAGGGGCAATCAAGAATGGACAATCCAGAGACACTGGCAACATTGGGCACATAAGACACAGGACAAATAAACGTTAGAGAAAACTGAAGAGGTAATCAACAATGGACAATCCAGAGACACTGGCAACATTGGGCACACAAGACACAGAACAAATAAACGTTTGAGAAAACTGAAGGGGCAATCAAGAATGGACAATCCAGAGACACTGGCAACATTGGGCCACAAGACACAGAACAAATAAACGTTAGAGAAAACTGAAGGGGCAATCAAGAATGGACAATCCAGAGACACTGGCAACATTGGGCACACAAGACACAGAACAAATAAACGTTAGAGAAAACTGAAGGGGCAATCAAGAATGGACAATCCAGAGACACTGGCATCATTGGTCACACAAGACACAGGACAAATAAACGTTAGAGAAAACCGAAGGGGCAACAAAGAATGGACAATCCAGAGACACTGGCTACATTGGGCACACAAGACACAGGACAAATAAACGTTAGAGAAAACTGAAGGGGCAATCAAGAATGGACAATCCAGAGACACTGGCAACATTAGGTACACAAAACACAGCACAAATAAACGTTAGAAAAAACTGAAGGGGCAATCAAGAATGGACAATCCAGAGACACTGGCAACATTGGGCACACAAGACACAGAACAAATAAACGTTAGAGAAAACTGAAGGGGCAATCAAGAATGGACAATCCCGAGACACTGGCAACATTGGGCACACAAGACACAGAACAAATAAACGTTAGAGAAAACTGAAGGGGCAATCAAGAATGGACAATCCAGAGAAACTGGCAACATTGGGCACACAAGACACAGAACAAATAAACGTTAGAGAAAACTGAAGGGGCAATCAAGAATGGACAATCCAGAGACACTGGCAACATTGGGCACACAAGACACAGAACAAATAAACGTTAGAGAAAACTGAAGGGGCAATCAAGAATGGACAATCCAGAGACACTGGCATCATTGGTCACACAAGACACAGGACAAATAAACGTTAGAGAAAACCGAAGGGGCAACAAAGAATGGACAATCCAGAGACACTGGCTACATTGGGCACACAAGACACAGGACAAATAAACGTTAGAGAAAACTGAAGGGGCAATCAAGAATGGACAATCCAGAGACACTGGCAACATTAGGTACACAAAACACAGCACAAATAAACGTTAGAAAAAACTGAAGGGGCAATCAAGAATGGACAATCCAGAGACACTGGCAACATTGGGCACACAAGACACAGAACAAATAAACGTTAGAGAAAACTGAAGGGGCAATCAAGAATGGACAATCCCGAGACACTGGCAACATTGGGCACACAAGACACAGAACAAATAAACGTTAGAGAAAACTGAAGGGGCAATCAAGAATGGACAATCCAGAGACACTGGTAACATTAGGCACACAAAACACAGGACAAATAAACGTTAGAGAAAACTGAAGGAGCAATCAAGAATGGACAATCCAGAGACACTGGCAACATTGGGCACATAAGACACAGGACAAATAAACGTTAGAGAAAACTGAAGAGGTAATCAACAATGGACAATCCAGAGACACTGGCAACATTGGGTACACAAGACACAGAACAAATAAACGTTTGAGAAAACTGAAGGGGCAATCAAGAATGGACAATCCAGAGACACTGGCAACATTGGGCCACAAGACACAGAACAAATAAACGTTAGAGAAAACTGAAGGGGCAATCAAGAATGGACAATGCAGAGAAACTGGCAACATTGGGCACACAAGACACAGAACAAATAAACGTTAGAGAAAACTGAAGGGGCAATCAAGAATAGACAATCCAGAGACACTGGCAACATTGGGCACACAAGACACAGAACAAATAAACGTTAGAGAAAACTGAAGGGGCAATCAAGAATGGACAATCCAGAGACACTGGTAACATTAGGCACACAAAACATAGGACAAATAAACGTTAGAGAAAACTGAAGGGGCAATCAAGAATGGACAATCCAGAGACACTGGCAACATTGGGCACATAAGACACAGGACAAATAAACGTTAGAGAAAACTGAAGGGGCAGTCAAGAATGGACAATCCAGAGACACTGGCTACATTGGGCACACAAGACACAGGACAAATAAACGTTAGAGAAAACTGAAGGGGCAATCAAGAATGGACAATCCAGAGACACTGGCAACATTAGGTACACAAAACACAGCACAAATAAACGTTAGAAAAAACTGAAGGGGCAATCAAGAATGGACAATCCAGAGACACTGGCAACATTGGTCACACCAGACACAGAACAAATAAACGTTAGAGAAAACTGAAGGGGCAATCAAGAATGGACAATCCAGAGACACTGGCAACATTGGGCACACAAGACACAGAACAAATAAACTTTAGAGAAAACTGAAGGGGCAATCAAGAATGGACAATCCAGAGACACTGGCAACATTGGGCACACAAGACACAGAACAAATAAACGTTAGAGAAAACTGAAGGGGCAATCAAGAATGGACAATCCAGAGACACTGGCAACATTGGGCACACAAGACACAGAACAAATAAACGTTTGAGAAAACTGAAGGGGCAATCAAGAATGGACAATCCAGAGACACTGGCAACATTGGGCCACAAGACACAGAACAAATAAACGTTAGAGAAAACTGAAGGGGCAATCAAGAATGGACAATCCAGAGACACTGGCAACATTGGGCACACAAGACACAGAACAAATAAACGTTAGAGAAAACTGAAGGGGCAATCAAGAATGGACAATCCAGAGACACTGGCAACATTGGGCACACAAGACACAGAACAAATAAACGTTAGAGAAAACTGAAGGGGCAATCAAGAATGGACAATCCAGAGACACTGGTAACATTAGGCACACAAAACACAGGACAAATAAACGTTAGAGAAAACTGAAGGGGCAATCAAGAATGGACAATCCAGAGACACTGGCAACATTGGGCACATAAGACACAGGACAAATAAACGTTAGAGAAAACTGAAGAGGTAATCAATAATGGACAATCCAGAGACACTGGCAACATTGGGCACACAAGACACAGAACAAATAAACGTTTGAGAAAACTGAAGGGGCAATCAAGAATGGACAATCCAGAGACACTGGCAACATTGGGCCACAAGACACAGAACAAATAAACGTTAGAGAAAACTGAAGGGGCAATCAAGAATGGACAATCCAGAGACACTGGCAACATTGGGCACACAAGACACAGAACAAATAAACGTTAGAGAAAACTGAAGGGGCAATCAAGAATGGATAATCCAGAGACACTGGCAACATTGGGCACACAAGACACAGAACAAATAAACGTTAGAGAAAACTGAAGGGGCAATCAAGAATGGACAATCCAGAGACACTGGCAAAATTGGGCACATAAGACACAGGACAAATAAACGTTAGAGAAAACTGAAGGGGCAGTCAAGAATGGACAATCCAGAGACACTGGCAAGAAAAAACCGAAAGGGAAGTAAAAAATGGACAATCCAGAGACACTGGCAACATTGGGGACATAAGACACAGGACAAATAAACGTTAGAAAAAACTGAAGGGGCAGTCAAGAATGGACAATCCAGAGACACTGGCAACATTGGGCACATAAGACACAGGACAAATAAACGTTAGAGAAAACTGAAGAGGTAATCAACAATGGACAATCCAGAGACACTGGCAACATTGGGCACACAAGACACAGAACAAATAAACGTTAGAGAAAACTGAAGGGGCAATCAAGAATGGACAATCCAGAGACACTGGCAACATTGGGCACACAAGACACAGAACAAATAAACGTTAGAGAAAACTGAAGGGGCAATCAAGAATGGACAATCCAGAGACACTGGCAACATTGGGCACACAAGACACAGAACAAATAAACGTTTGAGAAAACTGAAGGGGCAATCAAGAATGGACAATCCAGAGACACTGGCAACATTGGGCACACAAGACACAGAACAAATAAACGTTAGAGAAAACTGAAGGGGCAATCAAGAATGGACAATCCAGAGACACTGGCAACATTGGGCACACAAGACACAGAACAAATAAACGTTAGAGAAAACTGAAGGGGCAATCAAGAATGGACAATCCAGAGACACTGGTAACATTAGGCACACAAAACACAGGACAAATAAACGTTAGAGAAAACTGAAGGGGCAATCAAGAATGGACAATCCAGAGACACTGGCAACATTGGGCACATAAGACACAGGACAAATAAACGTTAGAGAAAACTGAAGAGGTAATCAACAATGGACAATCCAGAGACACTGGCAACATTGGGCACACAAGACACAGAACAAATAAACGTTTGAGAAAACTGAAAGGGCAATCAAGAATGGACAATCCAGAGACACTGGCAACATTGGGCCACAAGACACAGAACAAATAAACGTTCGAGAATACTGAAGGGGCAATCAAGAATGGACAATCCAGAGACACTGGCAACATTGGGCACACAAGACACAGAACAAATAAACGTTAGAGAAAACTGAAGGGGCAATCAAGAATGGACAATCCAGAGACACTGGCAACATTGGGCACACAAGACACAGAACAAATAAACGTTAGAGAAAACTGAAGGGGCAATCAAGAATGGACAATCCAGAGACACTGGTAACATTAGGCACACAAAACACAGGACAAATAAACGTTAGAGAAAACTGAAGGGGCAATCAAGAATGGACAATCCAGAGACACTGGCAACATTGGGCACATAAGACACAGGACAAATAAACGTTAGAGAAAACTGAAGAGGTAATCAAGAATGGACAATCCAGAGACACTGGCAACATTGGGCACACAAGACACAGAACAAATAAACGTTTGAGAAAACTGAAGGGGCAATCAAGAATGGACAATCCAGAGACACTGGCAACATTGGGCACACAAGACACAGAACAAATAAACGTTAGAGAAAACTGAAGGGGCAATCAAGAATGGACAATCCAGAGACACTGGTAACATTGGGCACACAAAACACAGGACAAATAAACGTTAGAGAAAACTGAAGGGGCAATCAAGAATGGACAATCCAGAGACACTGGCAACATTGGGCACATAAGACACAGGACAAATAAACGTTAGAGAAAACTGAAGAGGTAATCAACAATGGACAATCCAGAGACACTGGCAACATTGGGCACACAAGACACAGAACAAATAAACGTTTGAGAAAACTGAAGGGGCAATCAAGAATGGACAATCCAGAGACACTGGCAACATTGGGCCACAAGACACAGAACAAATAAACGTTAGAGAAAACTGAAGGGGCAATCAAGAATGGACAATCCAGAGACACTGGCAACATTGGGCACACAAGACACAGAACAAATAAACGTTAGAGAAAACTGAAGGGGCAATCAAGAATGGACAATCCAGAGACACTGGCATCATTGGTCACACAAGACACAGGACAAATAAACGTTAGAGAAAACCGAAGGGGCAACAAAGAATGGACAATCCAGAGACACTGGCTACATTGGGCACACAAGACACAGGACAAATAAACGTTAGAGAAAACTGAAGGGGCAATCAAGAATGGACAATCCAGAGACACTGGCAACATTAGGTACACAAAACACAGCACAAATAAACGTTAGAAAAAACTGAAGGGGCAATCAAGAATGGACAATCCAGAGACACTGGCAACATTGGGCACACAAGACACAGAACAAATAAACGTTAGAGAAAACTGAAGGGGCAATCAAGAATGGACAATCCCGAGACACTGGCAACATTGGGCACACAAGACACAGAACAAATAAACGTTAGAGAAAACTGAAGGGGCAATCAAGAATGGACAATCCAGAGAAACTGGCAACATTGGGCACACAAGACACAGAACAAATAAACGTTAGAGAAAACTGAAGGGGCAATCAAGAATGGACAATCCAGAGACACTGGCAACATTGGGCACACAAGACACAGAACAAATAAACGTTAGAGAAAACTGAAGGGGCAATCAAGAATGGACAATCCAGAGACACTGGCATCATTGGTCACACAAGACACAGGACAAATAAACGTTAGAGAAAACCGAAGGGGCAACAAAGAATGGACAATCCAGAGACACTGGCTACATTGGGCACACAAGACACAGGACAAATAAACGTTAGAGAAAACTGAAGGGGCAATCAAGAATGGACAATCCAGAGACACTGGCAACATTAGGTACACAAAACACAGCACAAATAAACGTTAGAAAAAACTGAAGGGGCAATCAAGAATGGACAATCCAGAGACACTGGCAACATTGGGCACACAAGACACAGAACAAATAAACGTTAGAGAAAACTGAAGGGGCAATCAAGAATGGACAATCCCGAGACACTGGCAACATTGGGCACACAAGACACAGAACAAATAAACGTTAGAGAAAACTGAAGGGGCAATCAAGAATGGACAATCCAGAGACACTGGTAACATTAGGCACACAAAATACAGGACAAATAAACGTTAGAGAAAACTGAAGGAGCAATCAAGAATGGACAATCCAGAGACACTGGCAACATTGGGCACATAAGACACAGGACAAATAAACGTTAGAGAAAACTGAAGAGGTAATCAACAATGGACAATCCAGAGACACTGGCAACATTGGGCACACAAGACACAGAACAAATAAACGTTTGAGAAAACTGAAGGGGCAATCAAGAATGGACAATCCAGAGACACTGGCAACATTGGGCCACAAGACACAGAACAAATAAACGTTAGAGAAAACTGAAGGGGCAATCAAGAATGGACAATGCAGAGAAACTGGCAACATTGGGCACACAAGACACAGAACAAATAAACGTTAGAGAAAACTGAAGGGGCAATCAAGAATAGACAATCCAGAGACACTGGCAACATTGGGCACACAAGACACAGAACAAATAAACGTTAGAGAAAACTGAAGGGGCAATCAAGAATGGACAATCCAGAGACACTGGTAACATTAGGCACACAAAACATAGGACAAATAAACGTTAGAGAAAACTGAAGGGGCAATCAAGAATGGACAATCCAGAGACACTGGCAACATTGGGCACATAAGACACAGGACAAATAAACGTTAGAGAAAACTGAAGGGGCAGTCAAGAATGGACAATCCAGAGACACTGGCTACATTGGGCACACAAGACACAGGACAAATAAACGTTAGAGAAAACTGAAGGGGCAATCAAGAATGGACAATCCAGAGACACTGGCAACATTAGGTACACAAAACACAGCACAAATAAACGTTAGAAAAAACTGAAGGGGCAATCAAGAATGGACAATCCAGAGACACTGGCAACATTGGTCACACCAGACACAGAACAAATAAACGTTAGAGAAAACTGAAGGGGCAATCAAGAATGGACAATCCAGAGACACTGGCAACATTGGGCACACAAGACACAGAACAAATAAACTTTAGAGAAAACTGAAGGGGCAATCAAGAATGGACAATCCAGAGACACTGGCAACATTGGGCACACAAGACACAGAACAAATAAACGTTAGAGAAAACTGAAGGGGCAATCAAGAATGGACAATCCAGAGACACTGGCAACATTGGGCACACAAGACACAGAACAAATAAACGTTTGAGAAAACTGAAGGGGCAATCAAGAATGGACAATCCAGAGACACTGGCAACATTGGGCCACAAGACACAGAACAAATAAACGTTAGAGAAAACTGAAGGGGCAATCAAGAATGGACAATCCAGAGACACTGGCAACATTGGGCACACAAGACACAGAACAAATAAACGTTAGAGAAAACTGAAGGGGCAATCAAGAATGGACAATCCAGAGACACTGGCAACATTGGGCACACAAGACACAGAACAAATAAACGTTAGAGAAAACTGAAGGGGCAATCAAGAATGGACAATCCAGAGACACTGGTAACATTAGGCACACAAAACACAGGACAAATAAACGTTAGAGAAAACTGAAGGGGCAATCAAGAATGGACAATCCAGAGACACTGGCAACATTGGGCACATAAGACACAGGACAAATAAACGTTAGAGAAAACTGAAGAGGTAATCAATAATGGACAATCCAGAGACACTGGCAACATTGGGCACACAAGACACAGAACAAATAAACGTTTGAGAAAACTGAAGGGGCAATCAAGAATGGACAATCCAGAGACACTGGCAACATTGGGCCACAAGACACAGAACAAATAAACGTTAGAGAAAACTGAAGGGGCAATCAAGAATGGACAATCCAGAGACACTGGCAACATTGGGCACACAAGACACAGAACAAATAAACGTTAGAGAAAACTGAAGGGGCAATCAAGAATGGATAATCCAGAGACACTGGCAACATTGGGCACACAAGACACAGAACAAATAAACGTTGGAGAAAACTGAAGGGGCAATCAAGAATGGACAATCCAGAGACACTGGCAACATTGGGCACATAAGACACAGGACAAATAAACGTTAGAGAAAACTGAAGGGGCAGTCAAGAATGGACAATCCAGAGACACTGGCAAGAAAAAACCGAAAGGGAAGTAAAAAATGGACAATCCAGAGACACTGGCAACATTGGGGACATAAGACACAGGACAAATAAACGTTAGAAAAAACTGAAGGGGCAGTCAAGAATGGACAATCCAGAGACACTGGCAACATTGGGCACATAAGACACAGGACAAATAAACGTTAGAGAAAACTGAAGAGGTAATCAACAATGGACAATCCAGAGACACTGGCAACATTGGGCACACAAGACACAGAACAAATAAACGTTAGAGAAAACTGAAGGGGCAATCAAGAATGGACAATCCAGAGACACTGGCAACATTGGGCACACAAGACACAGAACAAATAAACGTTAGAGAAAACTGAAGGGGCAATCAAGAATGGACAATCCAGAGACACTGGCAACATTGGGCACACAAGACACAGAACAAATAAACGTTTGAGAAAACTGAAGGGGCAATCAAGAATGGACAATCCAGAGACACTGGCAACATTGGGCACACAAGACACAGAACAAATAAACGTTAGAGAAAACTGAAGGGGCAATCAAGAATGGACAATCCAGAGACACTGGCAACATTGGGCACACAAGACACAGAACAAATAAACGTTAGAGAAAACTGAAGGGGCAATCAAGAATGGACAATCCAGAGACACTGGCAACATTGGGCCACAAGACACAGAACAAATAAACGTTAGAGAAAACTGAAGGGGCAATCAAGAATGGACAATGCAGAGAAACTGGCAACATTGGGCACACAAGACACAGAACAAATAAACGTTAGAGAAAACTGAAGGGGCAATCAAGAATAGACAATCCAGAGACACTGGCAACATTGGGCACACAAGACACAGAACAAATAAACGTTAGAGAAAACTGAAGGGGCAATCAAGAATGGACAATCCAGAGACACTGGTAACATTAGGCACACAAAACATAGGACAAATAAACGTTAGAGAAAACTGAAGGGGCAATCAAGAATGGACAATCCAGAGACACTGGCAACATTGGGCACATAAGACACAGGACAAATAAACGTTAGAGAAAACTGAAGGGGCAGTCAAGAATGGACAATCCAGAGACACTGGCTACATTGGGCACACAAGACACAGGACAAATAAACGTTAGAGAAAACTGAAGGGGCAATCAAGAATGGACAATCCAGAGACACTGGCAACATTAGGTACACAAAACACAGCACAAATAAACGTTAGAAAAAACTGAAGGGGCAATCAAGAATGGACAATCCAGAGACACTGGCAACATTGGTCACACCAGACACAGAACAAATAAACGTTAGAGAAAACTGAAGGGGCAATCAAGAATGGACAATCCAGAGACACTGGCAACATTGGGCACACAAGACACAGAACAAATAAACTTTAGAGAAAACTGAAGGGGCAATCAAGAATGGACAATCCAGAGACACTGGCAACATTGGGCACACAAGACACAGAACAAATAAACGTTAGAGAAAACTGAAGGGGCAATCAAGAATGGACAATCCAGAGACACTGGCAACATTGGGCACACAAGACACAGAACAAATAAACGTTTGAGAAAACTGAAGGGGCAATCAAGAATGGACAATCCAGAGACACTGGCAACATTGGGCCACAAGACACAGAACAAATAAACGTTAGAGAAAACTGAAGGGGCAATCAAGAATGGACAATCCAGAGACACTGGCAACATTGGGCACACAAGACACAGAACAAATAAACGTTAGAGAAAACTGAAGGGGCAATCAAGAATGGACAATCCAGAGACACTGGCAACATTGGGCACACAAGACACAGAACAAATAAACGTTAGAGAAAACTGAAGGGGCAATCAAGAATGGACAATCCAGAGACACTGGTAACATTAGGCACACAAAACACAGGACAAATAAACGTTAGAGAAAACTGAAGGGGCAATCAAGAATGGACAATCCAGAGACACTGGCAACATTGGGCACATAAGACACAGGACAAATAAACGTTAGAGAAAACTGAAGAGGTAATCAATAATGGACAATCCAGAGACACTGGCAACATTGGGCACACAAGACACAGAACAAATAAACGTTTGAGAAAACTGAAGGGGCAATCAAGAATGGACAATCCAGAGACACTGGCAACATTGGGCCACAAGACACAGAACAAATAAACGTTAGAGAAAACTGAAGGGGCAATCAAGAATGGACAATCCAGAGACACTGGCAACATTGGGCACACAAGACACAGAACAAATAAACGTTAGAGAAAACTGAAGGGGCAATCAAGAATGGATAATCCAGAGACACTGGCAACATTGGGCACACAAGACACAGAACAAATAAACGTTAGAGAAAACTGAAGGGGCAATCAAGAATGGACAATCCAGAGACACTGGCAACATTGGGCACATAAGACACAGGACAAATAAACGTTAGAGAAAACTGAAGGGGCAGTCAAGAATGGACAATCCAGAGACACTGGCAAGAAAAAACCGAAAGGGAAGTAAAAAATGGACAATCCAGAGACACTGGCAACATTGGGGACATAAGACACAGGACAAATAAACGTTAGAAAAAACTGAAGGGGCAGTCAAGAATGGACAATCCAGAGACACTGGCAACATTGGGCACATAAGACACAGGACAAATAAACGTTAGAGAAAACTGAAGAGGTAATCAACAATGGACAATCCAGAGACACTGGCAACATTGGGCACACAAGACACAGAACAAATAAACGTTAGAGAAAACTGAAGGGGCAATCAAGAATGGACAATCCAGAGACACTGGCAACATTGGGCACACAAGACACAGAACAAATAAACGTTAGAGAAAACTGAAGGGGCAATCAAGAATGGACAATCCAGAGACACTGGCAACATTGGGCACACAAGACACAGAACAAATAAACGTTTGAGAAAACTGAAGGGGCAATCAAGAATGGACAATCCAGAGACACTGGCAACATTGGGCACACAAGACACAGAACAAATAAACGTTAGAGAAAACTGAAGGGGCAATCAAGAATGGACAATCCAGAGACACTGGCAACATTGGGCACACAAGACACAGAACAAATAAACGTTAGAGAAAACTGAAGGGGCAATCAAGAATGGACAATCCAGAGACACTGGTAACATTAGGCACACAAAACACAGGACAAATAAACGTTAGAGAAAACTGAAGGGGCAATCAAGAATGGACAATCCAGAGACACTGGCAACATTGGGCACATAAGACACAGGACAAATAAACGTTAGAGAAAACTGAAGAGGTAATCAACAATGGACAATCCAGAGACACTGGCAACATTGGGCACACAAGACACAGAACAAATAAACGTTTGAGAAAACTGAAAGGGCAATCAAGAATGGACAATCCAGAGACACTGGCAACATTGGGCCACAAGACACAGAACAAATAAACGTTCGAGAATACTGAAGGGGCAATCAAGAATGGACAATCCAGAGACACTGGCAACATTGGGCACACAAGACACAGAACAAATAAACGTTAGAGAAAACTGAAGGGGCAATCAAGAATGGACAATCCAGAGACACTGGCAACATTGGGCACACAAGACACGGGACAAATAAACGTTAGAGAAAACTGAAGGGGCAGTCAAGAATGGACAATCCAGAGACACTGGTAACATTGGGCACACAAGACACAGAACAAATAAACGTAAGAGAAAACTGAAGGGACAATCAAGAATGTACAATCCAGAGACACTGGCAAGAGAAAACCGAAGGGGCAATATATAATGGACAATTTAAAGACACTGACAACATTGGCCACACAAGGCACAGCACAAATAAACGTAAGAGAAAACCGATTGGACAACAATCAAGAATGGACAATCCGGGAGGGGAAGGGGCAGATACTATCATCATGTCATCAAGAAGTGAAAAAAGAAAACTCATTTGGGGTTTAAATTTGTCGGAAGCATTAACTCCAGTTTATAAAAATGTATATGTATACCTTTTAGAGTGTTCTCTGTTCAATATAAAGATGTTTTTTATTTATTTATTTATTGGGTTAAATAAATTAAATAACACATACAGTTATGCTTTAAATATACTCGTTTACTTGTCATCATAAATAACATTGTGTGTACTAAACAACCTATTAATGATATATAAGTAATTTCTATCATTTAAACACTTTCATGTATTGCACCTCATTCATACGTTAAAGTACTTTCTATGAAAAATTTAAAAGAAGTTCCACAATGGTATTTTCTGGTTGACTAAGAATGTCACCTCAATTCTGTGTAAAATGGTGCCATTGAAAATAAATTGATCTAGATTTGTAAGGAACAGAAGGTATCTAAGTAAGTTACATTATACTGATGTACCAGTCTATAAAATACCTATCATTATTAAGTCAAATCATGGCAATAATATTCCCCAATATTTCCAATTATTAAATGAAAAAATATGCGCATACTAAAGGCAATATCCGGTTAATTTGATCTATAAGTACATGTATATATATATAAAGTATTTGAGAAATGATATGTATAAAGATGTTAAATTTTCGTAATTATTATAAAAAATTGGATGTATTTTAAAAGTCAAATTACCTAAAGGTACAAATAAACCCTAAAAAATATGTGTTGTACGATAGCATATGCTTATAATACCTAATCTACATATAAATATTCAAACATTTAAAATACCACATTTTTCTTTGCTATTAAATTTCATCTTTAAACAGGAAGTTACCATAAATTACAGTCTTTTTTTTAGTCAAGGAAGTCAAAATAATTTGTGTATGCGCATGTGTGTTTACTTCGTCAAATCAGGCACGACTCAGTGTGTTTTCTTGTAGAACATTAATATTATGCAAAATAATATTTGATTAAAAAAATACATCAAAGGGATCTGTTCGACTTGTTTCAATACACATTTAGGCCGTGTTTTCGAAGGTATCTTAATCATAAAATGGGGGGGGAGAGGGGGGGATTCCAAACTATAGGTAGAGTTCCAAAATCCCATATAGAAAGAGTTGATTACATTATCGTAGCATCAACATTAAGACTGTTAATCTTAGTATATGTCTTGGGATATACTGTGAATATTGTCTTAAGATATTCCCACCTAAGAGGGTCTTCTGATTGTCCTAAACTAAACATATACCTTTGTAATAGTAAATCGTTGTGCTTAAAATTTTCATTTAATTAAAAAAAAAACACCTTCATGATGCGTACAATTTAAAATATATCTAAAAGAAGATGAATGGTTATTTTTACCATAAATAACACATAATTATACATATATCTGTTATCTCAGAAATTGTTTTATATTACGTGAATACAAGGTATAAATAATGTCCGTTTTCTTTTGGCCATTGTGTTATCTGTCCTTCTTCGCTTTCTTCCTTTTGATTACCCTTTTGATATCTTCAAACTTTTCTTTAGGAAAAAATAATCACAATTAATACTTCTAATATTAACCATAAACACAAATATCAGTCAATAGTTTTTGTGAAACACTAGATGTAGCAAAATTTTATCTCTATAATTAAATTAAATTAGGGTAAACACATTGAAATGTGTATCTAAGATCCTTAAATAGTCGAAAGAAAAATAACGTGCTTCAAAGACTTAGGTTGAACAAAATACTAGTATAAACAAGGACGAGAAAGAGCCTTTATTGATTAGATCTCTGCATATTGAATTATTTCTTTATAATAGTGATACAATTTAGAAAACGTTTTCAATAGATTGTGGCAACTATAGTCCTGATGTAGTAATTATGCCCGTAATTAAGAAATTACGTTCGTGCAGTCAAATGCATTATTATCAATACGAAAAAAAACCCAATCAGAGTTCCATGTTATAAAGCTATGGGAGATGTCGTTCCATTGGATTTACACGCCGGTTAAATTAACCATGAGTGTTTGATTTGATAGCTGTTTATCGTCACTTTCAGGATTTTATTAGCAATATCTTGGATACTATTAAGGTGGACAGCACAGAGAATTACAACAAACTGAAGAGTAAAACCTGCGGTCTTTAGACAGGTGTCTGGTAACATTAACACATGAGTTGTGAATAAACGTTAGAGAACAACGAAGGGGCAATTAAACAGGACAATCCAGAGATAAACGTTAGAGAACAACGAAGGGGCAATTAAATAGGACAATCCAGAGATAAACATTAGAGAACAACGAAGGGGCAATTAAACAGGACAATCCAGAGATAAACGTTAGAGAACAACGAAGGGGCAATTAAACAGGACAATCCAGAGATAAACATTAGAGTACAACGAAGGGGCAATTAAACAGGACAATCCAGAGATAAACGTTAGAGAACAACGAAGGGGCAATTAAACAGGCCAATCCAGAGATAAACGTTAGAGAACAACGAAGGGGCAATTAAACAGGACAATCCAGAGAAACATACAACATATCGTACATAAGACCAAGAATAACAAAACAAAAACACACCACAATATGTGTTGGAGACCACTATACACAAACAAACACAAATAACTTAAAAAAGACACGATCCCTCCCATTAAGATTTCGGTCAGACAACAATTACATGTATCTTAAGTTCCCTTACAAAGCAGTCAGGTACATGTCTAAATAAATAAAAAACACTAGTCACTGTTGATGACAACCAATCTTAAGCAAGCTTTTGTGATATATTTTCATATTTAAGCAAATAAGGATTATTTATAACTCAGATTTAAGTATCTACAGTAATTGTGGAAGGTGACTAGAACAAATTTCTAAAATTAAAATATGCATTGAATATGCTTTCAAGTAAATAATGAATTCGGAAAAATATCGTTTCAATTCTGTTTACATAAAATGAAAAACAAAAAATATCGCTCCGCCACAACAGTTCCAAAATAGGTCTGAAACATGGCCAAAGTCGATAGCCACAACAGTTCCAAAATAAAGTCTGAAACATGGCCAAAGTCGATAGCCACAACAGTTCCAAAATACAGTCTGAAACATGCCCAAAGTCGATAGCCACAACAGTTCCAAAATACAGTATGTAACATGGCCAAAGTAGATAGCTACAACAGTTCCAAAATACAGTCTGTAACATGGCCAAAGTCGATAGCCACAACAGTTCTAAAATACAGTCTGAAACATGGCCAAAGTGGATAGCCACAACAGTTCCAAAATACAGTCTGAAACATGGCCAAAGTCGATAGCCACAACAGTTCCAAAATACAGTCTGTAACATGGCCAAAGTAGATAGCCACAACAGTTCCAAAATACAGTCTGTAACATGGCCAAAGTCGATAGCCACAACAGTTCCAAAATACAGTCTGAAACATGGCCAAAGTGGATAGCCACAACAGTTCCAAAATACAGTCTGAAACATGCCCAAAGTCGATAGCCACAACAGTTCCAAAATACAGTCTGAAACATGGCCAAAGTCGATAGCCACAACAGTTCCAAAATACAGTATGTAACATGGCCAAAGTAGATAGCCACATCAGTTCCAAAATACAGTCTGTAACATGGCCAAAGTCGATAGCCACAACAGTTCCAAAATACAGTCTGAAACATGGCCAAAGTGGATAGCCACAACAGTTCCAAAATACAGTCTGAAACATGGCCAAAGTCGATAGCCACAACAGTTCCAAAATACAGTCTGTAACATGGCCAAAGTCGATAGCCACAACAGTTCCAAAATACAGTCTGAAACATGGCCAAAGTCGATAGCCACAACAGTTCCAAAATACAGTCTGAAACATGCCCAAAGTCGATAGCCACAACAGTTCCAAAATACAGTATGTAACATGGCCAAAGTAGATAGCTACAACAGTTCCAAAATACAGTCTGTAACATGGCCAAAGTCGATAGCCACAACAGTTCTAAAATACAGTCTGAAACATGGCCAAAGTGGATAGCCACAACAGTTCCAAAATACAGTCTGAAACATGGCCAAAGTCGATAGCCACAACAGTTCCAAAATACAGTCTGTAACATGGCCAAAGTAGATAGCCACAACAGTTCCAAAATACAGTCTGTAACATGGCCAAAGTCGATAGCCACAACAGTTCCAAAATACAGTCTGAAACATGGCCAAAGTCGATAGCCACAACAGTTCCAAAATACAGTCTGAAACATGCCCAAAGTCGATAGCCACAACAGTTCCAAAATACAGTCTGAAACATGGCCAAAGTCGATAGCCACAACAGTTCCAAAATACAGTATGTAACATGGCCAAAGTAGATAGCCACATCAGTTCCAAAATACAGTCTGTAACATGGCCAAAGTCGATAGCCACAACAGTTCCAAAATACAGTCTGAAACATGGCCAAAGTGGATAGCCACAACAGTTCCAAAATACAGTCTGAAACATGGCCAAAGTCGATAGCCACAACAGTTCCAAAATACAGTCTGTAACATGGCCAAAGTCGATAGCCACAACAGTTCCAAAATACAGTCTGAAACATGGCCAAAGTCGATAGCCACAACAGTTCCAAAATACAGTCTGTAACATGGCCAAAGTAGATAGCCACAACAGTTCCAAAATAAAGTATGTAACATGGCCAAAGTCGATAGCCACAACAGTTCCAAAATTTGAACCGTAATGAGAGCGGGAGGTTTGGCACCTTAAAATCTGATTCAACCCACCATTTCTTTAGAAATGCCTGTACCAAGTCAGGGTCATTACGGTTTTTACAGTTTTCCGGTTGTTGACTGATTTTGTCTGTTTATATAATTATGAGTTTTGACTTTCCCTTTGTAAGATTGTTCGGAGTTCGGTAATTTTGTTATTACCCTTATTTCCAAAATACAGTCTGTAACATGGCCAAAGTAGATAGCCACAACAGTTCCAAAATACAGTCTGAAACATGGCCAAAGTCGATAGCCACAACAGTTCCAAAGTACAGTCTGAAAAATGGCCAAAGTCGATAGCCACAACAGTTCCAAAATACAGTCTGAAACATGGCCAAAGTCGATGGCCACAACAGTTCCAAAATACAGTCTGAAACATGGCCAAAGTCGATAGCCACAACAGTTCCAAAATACAGTCTGAAACATGGCCAAAGTCGATAGTCACAACAGTTCCAAAATACAGTCTGAAACATGGCCAAAGTCGATAGCCACAACAGTTCCAAAATACAGTCTGAAACATGGCCAAAGTCGATAGCCACAACAGTTCCAAAATACAGTCTGTAACATGGCCAAAGTAGATAGCCACAACAGTTCCAAAATACAGTCTGAAACATGGCCAAAGTCGATAGCCACAACAGTTCCAAAATACAGTCTGAAACATGGCCAAAGTTGATAGCCACAACAGTTCCAAAATACAGTCTGTAACATGGGAAAAGTCGATAGCCACAACAGTTCCAAAATACAGTCTGAAACATGGGCAAAGTCGATAGCCACAACAGTTCCAAAATACAGTATGTAACATGGCCAAAGTAGATAGCCACAACAGTTCCAAAATACAGTCTGTAACATGGCCAGAGTCGATAGCCACAACAGTTCCAAAATACAGTCTGAAACATGGCCAAAGTCGATAGCCACAACAGTTCCAAAATACAGTCTGAAACATGGCCAAAGTCGATAGCCACAACAGTTCCAAAATACAGTCTGTAACATGGCCAAAGTAGATAGCCACAACAGTTCCAAAATAAAGTATGTAACATGGCCAAAGTTGATAGCCACAACAGTTCCAAAATTTGAACCGTAATGAGAGCGGGAGGTTTGGCGCCTTAAAATCTGATTCAACCCACCATTTCTTTAGAAATGCCTGTACCGAGTCAGGGTCATTACGGTTTTTACAGTTTTCCGGTTGTTGACTGATTTTGTCTGTTTTTATAATTATGAGTTTTGACTTTCCCTTTGTAAGATTGTTCGGAGTTCGGTAATTTTGTTATTACCCTTATTTCCAAAATACAGTCTGTAACATGGCCAAAGTAGATAGCCACAACAGTTCCAAAATACAGTCTGAAACATGGCCAAAGTCGATAGCCACAACAGTTCCAAAGTACAGTCTGAAAAATGGCCAAAGTCGATAGCCACAACAGTTCCAAAATACAGTCTGAAACATGGCCAAAGTCGATGGCCACAACAGTTCCAAAATACAGTCTGAAACATGGCCAAAGTCGATAGCCACAACAGTTCCAAAATACAGTCTTAAACATGGCCAAAGTCGATAGCCACAACAGTTCCAAAATACAGTCTGAAACATGGCCAAAGTCGATAGCCACAACAGTTCCAAAATACAGTCTGAAACATGGCCAAAGTCGATAGCCACAACAGTTCCAAAATACAGTCTGTAACATGGCCAAAGTAGATAGCCACAACAGTTCCAAAATACAGTCTGAAACATGGCCAAAGTCGATAGCCACAACAGTTCCAAAATACAGTCTGAAACATGGCCAAAGTTGATAGCCACAACAGTTCCAAAATACAGTCTGTAACATGGGAAAAGTCGATAGCCACAACAGTTCCAAAATACAGTCTGAAACATGGCCAAAGTAGATAGCCACAACAGTTCCTAAATACAGTCTGAAACATGGCCAAAGTCGATAACCACAACAGTTCCTAAATACAGTCTGAAACATGGGCAAAGTCGATAGCCACAACAGTTCCAAAATACAGTCTGAAACATGCCCAAAGTCGATAGCCACAACAGTTCCTACATACAGTCTGTAACATGGGCAAAGTCGACAGCCAAAACAGTTCCAAAATACAGTCTGTAAGATGGGCAAAGTCGATAGCCACAACAGTTCCAAAATACAGTCTGAAACATGGGCAAAGTCGATAGCCACAACAGTTCCAAAATACAGTCTGAAACATGGGCAAAGTTGATAGCCACAACAGTTCCAAAATACAGTCTGTAACATGGCCAGAGTCGATAGCCACAACAGTTCCAAAATACAGTCTGAAACATGGCCAAAGTCGATAGCCACAACAGTTCCAAAATACAGTCTGAAACATGGCCAAAGTCGATAGCCACAACAGTTCCAAAATACAGTCTGTAACATGGCCAAAGTAGATAGCCACAACAGTTCCAAAATAAAGTATGTAACATGGCCAAAGTTGATAGCCACAACAGTTCCAAAATTTGAACCGTAATGAGAGCGGGAGGTTTGGCGCCTTAAAATCTGATTCAACCCACCATTTCTTTAGAAATGCCTGTACCGAGTCAGGGTCATTACGGTTTTTACAGTTTTCCGGTTGTTGACTGATTTTGTCTGTTTTTATAATTATGAGTTTTGACTTTCCCTTTGTAAGATTGTTCGGAGTTCGGTAATTTTGTTATTACCCTTATTTCCAAAATACAGTCTGTAACATGGCCAAAGTAGATAGCCACAACAGTTCCAAAATACAGTCTGAAACATGGCCAAAGTCGATAGCCACAACAGTTCCAAAGTACAGTCTGAAAAATGGCCAAAGTCGATAGCCACAACAGTTCCAAAATACAGTCTGAAACATGGCCAAAGTCGATGGCCACAACAGTTCCAAAATACAGTCTGAAACATGGCCAAAGTCGATAGCCACAACAGTTCCAAAATACAGTCTTAAACATGGCCAAAGTCGATAGCCACAACAGTTCCAAAATACAGTCTGAAACATGGCCAAAGTCGATAGCCACAACAGTTCCAAAATACAGTCTGAAACATGGCCAAAGTCGATAGCCACAACAGTTCCAAAATACAGTCTGTAACATGGCCAAAGTAGATAGCCACAACAGTTCCAAAATACAGTCTGAAACATGGCCAAAGTCGATAGCCACAACAGTTCCAAAATACAGTCTGAAACATGGCCAAAGTTGATAGCCACAACAGTTCCAAAATACAGTCTGTAACATGGGAAAAGTCGATAGCCACAACAGTTCCAAAATACAGTCTGAAACATGGGAAAAGTCGATAGCCACAACAGTTCCAAAATACAGTCTGAAACATGGCCAAAGTCGATAGCCACAACAGTTCCAAAATACAGTATGTAACATGGCCAAAGTAGATAGCCACAACAGTTCCAAAATACAGTCTGTAACATGGCCAGAGTCGATAGCCACAACAGTTCCAAAATACAGTCTGAAACATGGCCAAAGTCGATAGCCACAACAGTTCCAAAATACAGTCTGAAACATGGCCAAAGTCGATAGCCACAACAGTTCCAAAATACAGTCTGTAACATGGCCAAAGTAGATAGCCACAACAGTTCCAAAATAAAGTATGTAACATGGCCAAAGTTGATAGCCACAACAGTTCCAAAATTTGAACCGTAATGAGAGCGGGAGGTTTGGCGCCTTAAAATCTGATTCAACCCACCATTTCTTTAGAAATGCCTGTACCGAGTCAGGGTCATTACGGTTTTTACAGTTTTCCGGTTGTTGACTGATTTTGTCTGTTTTTATAATTATGAGTTTTGACTTTCCCTTTGTAAGATTGTTCGGAGTTCGGTAATTTTGTTATTACCCTTATTTCCAAAATACAGTCTGTAACATGGCCAAAGTAGATAGCCACAACAGTTCCAAAATACAGTCTGAAACATGGCCAAAGTCGATAGCCACAACAGTTCCAAAGTACAGTCTGAAAAATGGCCAAAGTCGATAGCCACAACAGTTCCAAAATACAGTCTGAAACATGGCCAAAGTCGATGGCCACAACAGTTCCAAAATACAGTCTGAAACATGGCCAAAGTCGATAGCCACAACAGTTCCAAAATACAGTCTTAAACATGGCCAAAGTCGATAGCCACAACAGTTCCAAAATACAGTCTGAAACATGGCCAAAGTCGATAGCCACAACAGTTCCAAAATACAGTCTGAAACATGGCCAAAGTCGATAGCCACAACAGTTCCAAAATACAGTCTGTAACATGGCCAAAGTAGATAGCCACAACAGTTCCAAAATACAGTCTGAAACATGGCCAAAGTCGATAGCCACAACAGTTCCAAAATACAGTCTGAAACATGGCCAAAGTTGATAGCCACAACAGTTCCAAAATACAGTCTGTAACATGGGAAAAGTCGATAGCCACAACAGTTCCAAAATACAGTCTGAAACATGGCCAAAGTAGATAGCCACAACAGTTCCTAAATACAGTCTGAAACATGGCCAAAGTCGATAACCACAACAGTTCCTAAATACAGTCTGAAACATGGGCAAAGTCGATAGCCACAACAGTTCCAAAATACAGTCTGAAACATGCCCAAAGTCGATAGCCACAACAGTTCCTACATACAGTCTGTAACATGGGCAAAGTCGACAGCCAAAACAGTTCCAAAATACAGTCTGTAAGATGGGCAAAGTCGATAGCCACAACAGTTCCAAAATACAGTCTGAAACATGGGCAAAGTCGATAGCCACAACAGTTCCAAAATACAGTCTGAAACATGGGCAAAGTTGATAGCCACAACAGTTCCAAAATACAGTCTGTAACATGGCCAGAGTCGATAGCCACAACAGTTCCAAAATACAGTCTGAAACATGGCCAAAGTCGATAGCCACAACAGTTCCAAAATACAGTCTGAAACATGGCCAAAGTCGATAGCCACAACAGTTCCAAAATACAGTCTGTAACATGGCCAAAGTAGATAGCCACAACAGTTCCAAAATAAAGTATGTAACATGGCCAAAGTTGATAGCCACAACAGTTCCAAAATTTGAACCGTAATGAGAGCGGGAGGTTTGGCGCCTTAAAATCTGATTCAACCCACCATTTCTTTAGAAATGCCTGTACCGAGTCAGGGTCATTACGGTTTTTACAGTTTTCCGGTTGTTGACTGATTTTGTCTGTTTTTATAATTATGAGTTTTGACTTTCCCTTTGTAAGATTGTTCGGAGTTCGGTAATTTTGTTATTACCCTTATTTCCAAAATACAGTCTGTAACATGGCCAAAGTAGATAGCCACAACAGTTCCAAAATACAGTCTGAAACATGGCCAAAGTCGATAGCCACAACAGTTCCAAAGTACAGTCTGAAAAATGGCCAAAGTCGATAGCCACAACAGTTCCAAAATACAGTCTGAAACATGGCCAAAGTCGATGGCCACAACAGTTCCAAAATACAGTCTGAAACATGGCCAAAGTCGATAGCCACAACAGTTCCAAAATACAGTCTTAAACATGGCCAAAGTCGATAGCCACAACAGTTCCAAAATACAGTCTGAAACATGGCCAAAGTCGATAGCCACAACAGTTCCAAAATACAGTCTGAAACATGGCCAAAGTCGATAGCCACAACAGTTCCAAAATACAGTCTGTAACATGGCCAAAGTAGATAGCCACAACAGTTCCAAAATACAGTCTGAAACATGGCCAAAGTCGATAGCCACAACAGTTCCAAAATACAGTCTGAAACATGGCCAAAGTCGATAGCCACAACAGTTCCAAAATACAGTCTGTAACATGGCCAAAGTAGATAGCCACAACAGTTCCAAAATACAGTCTGAAACATGGCCAAAGTCGATAGCCACAACAGTTCCAAAATACAGTCTGAAACATGGCCAAAGTTGATAGCCACAACAGTTCCAAAATACAGTCTGTAACATGGGAAAAGTCGATAGCCACAACAGTTCCAAAATACAGTCTGAAACATGGCCAAAGTAGATAGCCACAACAGTTCCTAAATACAGTCTGAAACATGGCCAAAGTCGATAACCACAACAGTTCCTAAATACAGTCTGAAACATGGGCAAAGTCGATAGCCACAACAGTTCCAAAATACAGTCTGAAACATGCCCAAAGTCGATAGCCACAACAGTTCCTACATACAGTCTGTAACATGGGCAAAGTCGACAGCCAAAACAGTTCCAAAATACAGTCTGTAAGATGGGCAAAGTCGATAGCCACAACAGTTCCAAAATACAGTCTGAAACATGGGCAAAGTCGATAGCCACAACAGTTCCAAAATACAGTCTGAAACATGGGCAAAGTTGATAGCCACAACAGTTCCAAAATACAGTCTGTAACATGGCCAGAGTCGATAGCCACAACAGTTCCAAAATACAGTCTGAAACATGGCCAAAGTCGATAGCCACAACAGTTCCAAAATACAGTCTGAAACATGGCCAAAGTCGATAGCCACAACAGTTCCAAAATACAGTCTGTAACATGGCCAAAGTAGATAGCCACAACAGTTCCAAAATAAAGTATGTAACATGGCCAAAGTTGATAGCCACAACAGTTCCAAAATTTGAACCGTAATGAGAGCGGGAGGTTTGGCGCCTTAAAATCTGATTCAACCCACCATTTCTTTAGAAATGCCTGTACCGAGTCAGGGTCATTACGGTTTTTACAGTTTTCCGGTTGTTGACTGATTTTGTCTGTTTTTATAATTATGAGTTTTGACTTTCCCTTTGTAAGATTGTTCGGAGTTCGGTAATTTTGTTATTACCCTTATTTCCAAAATACAGTCTGTAACATGGCCAAAGTAGATAGCCACAACAGTTCCAAAATACAGTCTGAAACATGGCCAAAGTCGATAGCCACAACAGTTCCAAAGTACAGTCTGAAAAATGGCCAAAGTCGATAGCCACAACAGTTCCAAAATACAGTCTGAAACATGGCCAAAGTCGATGGCCACAACAGTTCCAAAATACAGTCTGAAACATGGCCAAAGTCGATAGCCACAACAGTTCCAAAATACAGTCTTAAACATGGCCAAAGTCGATAGCCACAACAGTTCCAAAATACAGTCTGAAACATGGCCAAAGTCGATAGCCACAACAGTTCCAAAATACAGTCTGAAACATGGCCAAAGTCGATAGCCACAACAGTTCCAAAATACAGTCTGTAACATGGCCAAAGTAGATAGCCAACAACAGTTCCAAAATACAGTCTGAAACATGGCCAAAGTCGATAGCCACAACAGTTCCAAAATACAGTCTGAAACATGGCCAAAGTTGATAGCCACAACAGTTCCAAAATACAGTCTGTAACATGGGAAAAGTCGATAGCCACAACAGTTCCAAAATACAGTCTGAAACATGGGCAAAGTAGATAGCCACAACAGTTCCTAAATACAGTCTGAAACATGGCCAAAGTCGATAACCACAACAGTTCCTAAATACAGTCTGAAACATGGGCAAAGTCGATAGCCACAACAGTTCCAAAATACAGTCTGAAACATGCCCAAAGTCGATAGCCACAACAGTTCCTACATACAGTCTGTAACATGGGCAAAGTCGACAGCCAAAACAGTTCCAAAATACAGTCTGTAAGATGGGCAAAGTCGATAGCCACAACAGTTCCAAAATACAGTCTGAAACATGGGCAAAGTCGATAGCCACAACAGTTCCAAAATACAGTCTGAAACATGGGCAAAGTTGATAGCCACAACAGTTCCAAAATACAGTCTGTAACATGGGCAAAGTCGATAGCCAACAACAGTTCCAAAATACAGTCTGAAACATGGGCAAAGTCGATAGCCACAACAGTTCCAAAATACAGTCTGTAACATGGCCAAAGTAGATAGCCACAACAGTTCCAAAATACAGTCTGAAACATGGGCAAAGTTGATAGCCACAACAGTTCCAAAATACAGTCTGAAACATGGGCAAAGTTGATAGCCACAACAGTTCCTAAATACAGTCTGAAACATGGCCAAAGTTGATAGCCACAACAGTTTCAAAATACAGTCTGTAATATGGACAAAGTCAATAGCCACAACAGTTCCAAAATACAGTCTGAAACATGGGCAAATTCGATAGCTACAACAGTTCCAAAATACAGTCTGAAACATGGACAAAGTCGATGGCCTCAACAGTTCCAAAATACAGTCTGAAACATGGCCAAAGTGGATAACCACAACAGTTCCAAAATACAGTCTGAACCATGGCCAAAGTAGATAGCCACAACAGTTCCAAAATACAGTTTGAAACATGGGCAAAGTAGATAGCCACAACAGTTCCTAAATACAGTCTGAAACATGGCCAAAGTTGATTGCCACAACAGTTCCAAAATACAGTCTGTAACATGGGAAAAGTCGATAGCCACAATAGTTCCAAAATACAGTCTGAAATATGGGCAAAGTCGATAGCCACAACAGTTCCAAAATACAGTCTGAAACATGGCCAAAGTAGATAGCCACAACAGTTCCTAAATACAGTCTGAAACATGGGCAAAGTTGATAGCCACAACAGTTCCTAAATACAGTCTGAAACATGGCCAAAGTCGATAGCCACAACAGTTCCAAAATACAGTCTGAAACATGCCCAAAGTCGATAGCCACAACAGTTCCTACATACAGTCTGAAACATGGACAAAGTCGATAGCCACAACAGTTCCAAAATACAGTCTGAAACATGCCCAAAGTCGATAGCCACAACAGTTCCTACATAGAGTCTGAAACATGGGCAAAGTCGATACCCACAACAGTTCCAAAATACAGTCTGTAACATGGGCAAAGTAGATAGCCACAGCAGTTCCAAAATACAGTCTGTAACATGGGCAAAGTTGATAGCCACAACAGTTCCAAAATACAGTCTGAAACATGGGAAAAGTTGATAGCCACAACAGTTCCTAAATACAGTCTGAAACATGGCCAAAGTTGATAGCCACAACAGTTTCAAAATACAGTCTGTAACATGGCCAAAGTTGATAGCCACAACAGTTCCAAAATACAGTCTGTAACATGGCCAAAGTTGATAGCCAAAACAGTTCCAAAATACAGTCTGTAATATGGACAAAGTCAATAGCCACAACAGTTCCAAAATACAGTCTGAAACATGGCCAAAGTCGATAGCCACAACATTTCCAAAATACAGTCTGAAACATGGCCAAAGTCGATGGCCACAACAGTTCCAAAATACAGTCTGTAACATGGGCAAAGTCGATAGCCACAACAGTTCCTAAATACAGTCAGAAACATGGGCAAAGTCGATTGCCACAACAGTTCCAAAATACAGTTTGAAACATGGGCAAAGTAGATAGACACAACAGTTCCAAAATACAGTCTGTAACATGGGAAAAGTCGATAGCCACAACAGTTCCAAAATACAGTCTGAAACATGGGCAAAGTCGATAGCCACAACAGTTCCAAAATACAGTCTGAAACATGGCCAAAGTAGATAGCCACAACAGTTCCTAAATACAGTCTGAAACATGGACAAAGTCGATAGCCACAACAGTTCCAAAATACAGTCTGTAACATGCCCAAAGTCGATAGCCACAACAGTTCCTACATACAGTCTGAAACATGGGCAAAGTCGATACCCACAACAGTTCCAAAATACAGTCTGTAACATGGGCAAAGTCGACAGCCAAAACAGTTCCAAAATACAGTCTGTAAGATGGGCAATGTCGATAGCCAACAACAGTTCCAAAATACAGTCTGATACATGGGCAAAGTCGATAGCCACAACAGTTCCAAAATACAGTCTGTAACATGGCCAAAGTAGATAGCCACAACAGTTCCAAAATACAGTCTGTAACATGGGCAAAGTCGATAGCCAACAACAGTTCCAAAATACAGTCTGTAACATGGCCAAAGTAGATAGCCACAACAGTTCCTACATACAGTCTGAAACATGGCCAAAGTCGATAGCCACAACAGTTCCAAAATACAGTCTGAACCATGGCCAAAGTAGATAGCCACAACAGTTCCAAAATACAGTCTGAAACATGGCCAAAGTAGATAGCCACAACAGTTCCAAAATACAGTCTGAAACATGGCCAAAGTTGATAGCCATAACACACATATACATAGCCACAGACTAGCGATATAGTACTGTCATGCATGTGTTTCCAGCATGTTAGTAACATTACATTGGCTTACTTTTAACTGTATTTTAAGATATGGAGGTAAATATGTAAGTCAATAAAATAATGAATATTTACGATGTATCAGTATCAGATTTTAGGAAGGTAATTACCGATATTTCCTTTGTCTTTGAAGTTTATGAATCTTCTGATATTTTGCGTAGGTTCAAGTTTCCTCAAATATGTTCGGGTAAAATGTCGACCAACACGATAGTACATCTAACTCTTGTCACAGAGGTATTACCTCCATTAAAACATTGTAGAGAATGGTTCTATTCTTTCATTTTTATTAATCACTAATATCTAAGATTAGACATACATTCTGGTTGTGAAATGGCAAGCCTTTTTCAGCCAATAAGCTTTGTTTTATTAAAAGAATGAATCACTTGTTAATAAACTTGAACTTATTTTTAGGCTTTTGTATTTTCAGGGTAGGAGCCACATCTTTATAGTAATGTTTCTGATAGCTGATGATAAAGGTAATGCCATCCATTTACTTTAATAAAACATATATTCTACTGTCAAGGCCAGCTGATATATCCTATATAATGATGATTGCTTTCAATTGTATATTTACAAAAATATTAAAGATACTTTGCAAACACATCGGCTCTCTATTCGTGACGATTGAAATAGATATGCTCCAAATATAGACGAATGGCACTATGAGACTACATTATTTCACTAAATGACCATCTACCACTTATGCAGAAGCCGGTGCACATACACCACACTCGGGCAAAACTGTTTTCACTCCCCTTTTCAAAATTGCATTCTTTGTACAACTGATATTTGGAAAATCCCGCTACAAATCCGAATTCAAATCAATACAAGATTACGTCTTGGATGAACAACTGGATCTTCCGTCACTCTACTGGATTCCTAAATTGAACAAGTGTTCTTACAAACAGCGTTATGTTGCTGGTTCTGGCAAATGTTCCACGACACCTCTTTCAAACTTTAGGTGACCGTGACTGCTTTTGTCTGTTTAGGCCCTTTGGTTTATTGTTCCCAAAACTTTATATTATTTGGCTTTCGATTTTGAGCGTCACCTGATGAAGTTTATTTTGAGCGTCACCTGATGAAGTTTATTTTGAGCGTCATCTGATGAAGTTTATTTTGAGCGTCACCTGATGAAGTTTATTTTGAGCGTCACCTGATGAAGTTTATTTTGAGCGTCACCTGATGAAGTTTATTTTGAGCGTCACCTGATGAAGTTTATTTTGAGCGTCACCTGATGAAGTATATTTTGAGCGTCACCTGATGAAGTTTATTTTGAGCGTCACCTGATGAAGTTTATTTTGAGCGTCACCTGATGAAGTTTATTTTGAGCGTCACCTGATGAAGTATATTTTGAGCGTCATCTGATGAAGTTTATTTTGAGCGTCACCTGATGAAGTTTATTTTGAGCGTCACCTGATAAAGTTTATTTTGAGCGTCATCTGATGAAGTTTATTTTGAGCGTCATCTGATGAAGTTTATTTTGAGCGTCACCTGATGAAGTTTATTTTGAGCGTCATCTGATGAAGTTTATTTTGAGCGTCATCTGATGAAGTTTATTTTGAGCGTCACCTGATGAAGTTTATTTTGAGCGTCATCTGATGAAGTTTATTTTGAGCGTCATCTGATGAAGTTTATTTTGAGCGTCATCTGATGAAGTTTATTTTGAGCGTCACCTGATGAAGTTTATTTTGAGCGTCACCTGATGAAGTTTATTTTGAGCGTCACCTGATGAAGTTTATTGCAGAAACCTGTCGTGTGCACTACATTTGATATCTACATCTATTCCATTAGCGGTCAAAACCGGGCTTGAGAGTTACTGTGACACTAGAGATGGAATGTCAAACAAATATGGATTCTGACAAATTATAAAGATCTATATATAAATATATAAAGAGTACATATTATCAAGGTCCCTCTCTCCTAATGCCATAGCATTCAAACATTTGATTTGTCTACCCTTTACACAACGATTCCTCATTGTAAACTAAAGGACAGATTAAAAAAATTAGTTCAGATAAAAAATGGACAACGTAGATACGGTCTTTTCTCATTCATAATTTATGACCTGGTTTATAAGAAGAGTAGCACGGCGGTTATCACTAATAGAGCAGGTACTTCCGGAGAACCCGCGTCCCCCGTGTTTTAGTGGGGTTCGTGCTGCTCAATCTTTAATTTTCTTTGCAATGTTTTGGTGATCCTTTTGTCTTTTTTCTATTGGTCATTGTATTGTTTGTTTGTGCTTCTTTGAATTTTCGCTGCTGATTACCCCTTTGGTATCTTCAAACTGTTCATACGATGACCTTTGATGTGACCCCATTCCGCGTATGCTCGGAAGCTGAATGCACAACATGTTTGTTGATGATATAAAGATGGCGGAGATGCCGACAATGAAAACAAAGGAAAAAGTCCGTTCTTATTTGATTCTGGATGCAAACAAAAAGTGTATGTACAAATAAATAAATATATTAATATATTGATTTGTTGGCGACCAGTATAAGTATAACACCATAATATACATTTAAAATAAAGACTCAAGTAGAAGGAAGGTTCTATGTCTCCAGTCGAATATCTGAGGATTTTTAATTAGTTGTGTTTTATTGCTATTTTTCAGTGAAACACTTCCATTATCTCTTTCATACAATTGTAACTTGATTTGTTAAGTTGAACGGCGGAGAACCCTGTGTCCCAAATGACCACGGATATGTTCCGTTTATCGTAATCACACTCCAGTCCTTTCTTCGTTCATGACTTTTCACCGGGTTTGTAACAAGAATAACACGACGACGGATGCAACATGTGGAGCAGGAACTGCTTACCTTCCGGAGCACCTGAGTTCACCCCCGGCATTTAGTGGGGGTACGTAAGGGTAGTAACACAATTACCGAACTCCGAACAATCTTACAAAGGGAAAGTAAAAACTCATAATTATATAAACAGACAAAATCAGTCAACAACCGGAAAACTGTGAAAACCGTAATGACCCTGACTTGGTACAGGCATTTCTAAAGAAATTGTGGGTTGAATCAGATTTTAAAGCGTGTTACTCGATCTTTAGTTAGCTGTGTAATATGCTGTAGATTGTTGTTTGTCCTTTGAATTTGGTCGTTGTACTGTGTTCTTCTTCGATTTAAGGCTCCTGATTATTCCTTTGGTATCTTCAAGCTTTTCTTGATAGTGAAACAATGACTTAGGAATCCTTAAGATTGCATAGCATGGTGTTTTAGAAACAATGACTTATGAATCCTTAAGATTGCATAGCATGGTGTTTTAGAAACAATGACTTATGAATCCTTAAGATTGCATAGCATGGTGTTTTAGAAACAATGACTTATGAATCCTTAAGATTGCATAGCATGGTGTTTTAGAAACAATGACTTATGAATCCTTCAGATAGCATAGCATGGTGTTTTAGATACAATGACCTATGAATCCTTCAGATTGCATAGCATGGTGTTTTAGATACAATGACTTATGAATCCTTAAGATAGCATAGGATGGTGTTTTAGAAACAATGACTTAGGAATCCTTTAGATCGTATATTATGGTGTTTTAGAAACAATGACTTATGAATCCTTAAGATAGCATAGCATGGTGTTTTAGAAACAATGACTTATGAATCCTAAAGATAGCATAGCATGGTGTTTTAGATACAATGACTTATGAATCCTTAAGATAGCATAGGATGGTGTTTTAGAAACAATGACTTAGGAATCCTCTAGATCGTATATTATGGTGTTTAAGAAACAATGACTTATGAATCCTTAAGATAGCATAGCATGGTGTTTTAGAAGCAATGACTTATGAATCCTTCAGATAGCATAGCATGGTGTTTTAGGACTTATGAATCCTTAAGACAGCATCGCATGCTGTTTTAGAAACAGTGACTTATGAATCCTTAAGATAGCACAGCCTGATGTTTTAGAAACAATGACTTAGGAATCCTTTAGATAGCATAGCATGGTGTTTTAGATACAATGACCTATGAATCCTTAAGATTGTATAGCATGGTGTTTTAGAAACAATGACTTATAAATCCTTAAGATAGCATAGCATGGTGTTTTAGATACAATGACCTATGAATCCTTAAGATAGCATAGCCTGGTGTTTTAGAAACAATGACTTATGAATCCTTAAGATAGCATAGCATGGTGTTTTAGAAACAATGACTTATGAATCCTTAAGATAGCATAGCATGGTGTTTTAGATACAATGACTTATGAATCCTTAAGATTGTATAGCATGGTGTTTTAGAAACAATGACTTATAAATCCTTAAGATAGCATAGCATGGTGTTTTAGATACAATGACCTATGAATCCTTAAGATAGCATAGCCTGGTGTTTTAGAAACAATGACTTATGAATCCTTAAGATTGCATAGCATGGTGTTTTAGAAACAATGACTTATGAATCCTTAAGATAGCATAGTATGGTGTTTTAGAAACAATGACTTATGAATCCTTAAGATTGCATAGCATGGTGGTTTAGAAACAATGACCTATGGATCCTTAAGATTGTATAGCATGGTGTTTTAGAAACAATGACTTATGAATCCTTAAGATAGCACAGCCTGGTGTTTTAGAAACAATGACTTATGAATCCTTAAGATTATATAGCATGGTATTTTAGAAACAATGACTTATGAATCCTTAAGATAGCATTGCATGGTGTTTTAGAAACAATGACTTATGAATCCTTAAGATAGCATAGTATGGTGTTTTAGAAACAATGACTTATGAATCCTTAAGATTGCATAGCATGGTGGTTTAGAAACAATGACCTATGGATCCTTAAGATTGTATAGCATGGTGTTTTAGAAACAATGACTTATGAATCCTTAAGATAGCACAGCCTGGTGTTTTAGAAACAATGACTTATGAATCCTTAAGATTATATAGCATGGTATTTTAGAAACAATGACTTATGAATCCTTAAGATTATATAGCATGGTGTTTTAGAAACAATGACTTATGAATCCTTAAGATAGCATAGCCTGGTGTTTTAGAAACAATGACTTATGAATCCTTAAGATTGCATAGCATGGTGTTTTAGAAACAATGACTTATGAATCCTTAAGATTGCATAGCATGGTATTTTAGAAACAATGACTTATGAATCCTTAAGATAGCATAGAATGGTGTTTTAGAAACAATGACTTATGAATCCTTAAGATTGCATAGCATGGTGTTTTAGAAACAATGACTTATGAATCCTTAAGATAGCATAGCATGGTGTTTTAGAAACAATGACTTATGAATCCTTAAGATAGCATAGCATGGTGTTTTAGAAACAATGACTAATGAATCCTTAAGATAGCATAGCATGGTGTTTTAGAAACAATGACTTATGAATCTTAAGAATGTATACCATGGTGTTTTCGATACAATGACCTATGAATCCTTCAGATAGCATAGCATGGTGTTTTAGGACTTATGAATCCTTAAGACAGCATCGCATGCTGTTTTAGAAACAGTGACTTATGAATCCTTAAGATAGCACAGCCTGATGTTTTAGAAACAATGACTTAGGAATCCTTTAGATAGCATAGCATGGTGTTTTAGATACAATGACCTATGAATCCTTAAGATTGTATAGCATGGTGTTTTAGAAACAATGACTTATAAATCCTTAAGATAGCATAGCATGGTGTTTTAGATACAATGACCTATGAATCCTTAAGATAGCATAGCCTGGTGTTTTAGAAACAATGACTTATGAATCCTTAAGATAGCATAGCATGGTGTTTTAGAAACAATGACTTATGAATCCTTAAGATAGCATAGCATGGTGTTTTAGATACAATGACTTATGAATCCTTAAGATTGTATAGCATGGTGTTTTAGAAACAATGACTTATAAATCCTTAAGATAGCATAGCATGGTGTTTTAGATACAATGACCTATGAATCCTTAAGATAGCATAGCCTGGTGTTTTAGAAACAATGACTTATGAATCCTTAAGATTGCATAGCATGGTGTTTTAGAAACAATGACTTATGAATCCTTAAGATAGCATAGTATGGTGTTTTAGAAACAATGACTTATGAATCCTTAAGATTGCATAGCATGGTGGTTTAGAAACAATGACCTATGGATCCTTAAGATTGTATAGCATGGTGTTTTAGAAACAATGACTTATGAATCCTTAAGATAGCACAGCCTGGTGTTTTAGAAACAATGACTTATGAATCCTTAAGATTATATAGCATGGTATTTTAGAAACAATGACTTATGAATCCTTAAGATAGCATTGCATGGTGTTTTAGAAACAATGACTTATGAATCCTTAAGATAGCATAGTATGGTGTTTTAGAAACAATGACTTATGAATCCTTAAGATTGCATAGCATGGTGGTTTAGAAACAATGACCTATGGATCCTTAAGATTGTATAGCATGGTGTTTTAGAAACAATGACTTATGAATCCTTAAGATAGCACAGCCTGGTGTTTTAGAAACAATGACTTATGAATCCTTAAGATTATATAGCATGGTATTTTAGAAACAATGACATATGAATCCTTAAGATTATATAGCATGGTGTTTTAGAAACAATGACTTATGAATCCTTAAGATAGCATAGCCTGGTGTTTTAGAAACAATGACTTATGAATCCTTAAGATTGCATAGCATGGTGTTTTAGAAACAATGACTTATGAATCCTTAAGATTGCATAGCATGGTATTTTAGAAACAATGACTTATGAATCCTTAAGATAGCATAGAATGGTGTTTTAGAAACAATGACTTATGAATCCTTAAGATTGCATAGCATGGTGTTTTAGAAACAATGACTTATGAATCCTTAAGATAGCATAGCATGGTGTTTTAGAAACAATGACTTATGAATCCTTAAGATAGCATAGCATGGTGTTTTAGAAACAATGACTTATGAATCCTTAAGATAGCATAGCATGGTGTTTTAGAAACAATGACTTATGAATCTTAAGAATGTATACCATGGTGTTTTCGATACAATGACCTATGAATCCTTAAGATAGCATCGGATAGTCTTTTAGATACAATGACTTATGAATCCTTTAGATCATATATTATGGTGGTTAAGAAACAATGACTTATGAATCCTTAAGATAGCATAGCATGGTGTTTTAGAAACAATGACTTATGAATCCTTAAGATTGCATAGCATGGTGTTTTAGATACAATGATCTATGAATCCTTTAGATCGTATATTATGGCGTTTAAGAAACAATGACTTATGAATCCTTAAGATAGCATAGCATGGTGTTTTAGAAACAATGACTTATGAATCCTTAAGATTGTATAGCATGGTGTTTTCGATACAATGACTTATGAATCCTTAAAATTGCATAGCATGGTGTTTTAGATACAATGATCTATGAATCCTTTAGATCGTATATTATGGTGTTTAAGAAACAATGACTTATGAATCCTTAAGATAGCATAGCATGGTGTTTTAGAAACAATGACTTATGAATCCTTAAGATAGCATAGCCTGGTGTTTTAGAAACAATGACTTATGAATCCTTAAGATAGCATAGCAAGGTGTTTTAGAAACAATGACTTATGAATCCTTAAGATTGTATAGCATGGTGTTTTAGAAACAATGACTTATGAATCCTTCAGATAGCATAGCATGGTGTTTTAGAAACAATGACTAATGAATCCTTAAGACAGCATCGCATGCTGTTTTAGAAACACTGACCTATGAATCCTTAAGATAGCATAGAATGGTGTTTTAGAAACAATGACTTATGAATCCTTAAGATTGCATAGCATGGTGTTTTAGAAACAATGACTTATGAATCCTTAAGATAGCATAGCATGGTGTTTTAGAAACAATGACTTATGAATCCTTAAGATAGCATAGCATGGTGTTTTAGAAACAATGACTTATGAATCCTTAAGATAGCATAGCATGGTGTTTTAGAAACAATGACCTATGGATCCTTTAGATAGCACAGCCTGGTGTTTTAGAAACAATGACTTATGAATCCTTAAGATAGCATAGCATGGTGATTTAGAAACAATGACTTATGAATCCTTAAGATAGCATAGCATGGTGTTTTAGAAACAATGACTTATGAATCCTTAAGATAGCATAGCATGGTGTTTTAGATACAATGACTTATGAATCCTTAAGATAGCATAGCATGGTGTTTTAGATACAATGACTTATGAATCCTTAAGATAGCATAGCATGGTGTTTTAGAAACAATGACTTAGGAATCCTTAAGATAGCATAGCATGGTGTTTTAGATACAATGACTTATGAATCCTTAAGATTGTATTGCATGGTGTTTTAGAAACAATGACTTATAAATCCTTAAGATAGCATAGCATGGTGTTTTAGATACAATGACCTATGAATCCTTAAGATAGCATAGCCTGGTGTTTTAGAAACAATGACTTATAAATCCTTCAGATTGTATAGCATGGTGTTTTAGAAACAATGACTTATGAATCCTAAAGATAGCATAGCATGGTGTTTTAGAAACAATGACTTATGAATCCTTAAGATAGCATAGCATGGTGTTTTAGAAACAATGACTTATGGATCCTTAAGATTGCATAGCATGGTGTTTTAGAAACAATGACTTATGAATCCTTAAGATTGTATAGCATGGTGTTTTAGAAACAATGACTTATGAATCCTTAAGATAGCATTGCATGGTGTTTTAGAAACAATGACTTATGAATCCTTAAGAGAGCATAGCCTGGTGTTTTAGAAACAATGACTTATGAATCCTTAAGATAGCATAGCATGGTGTTTTAGATACAATGACTTATGAATCCTTTAGATAGCACAGCCTGGTGTTTTAGAAACAATGACTTATGAATCCTTAAGATAGCATAGCATGGTGTTTTAGAAACAATGACTTATGAATCCTTAAGATAGCATAGCATGGTGTTTTAGAAACAATGACTTATGAATCCTTAAGATTGCATAGCATGGTGTTTTAGAAACAATGACTTATGAATCCTTAAGATAGCATAGCATGGTGTTTTAGAAACAATGACTTATGAATACTAAAGATTGCATAGCATGGTGTTTTAGAAACAATGACTTATGAATCCTTAAGATAGCATAGAATGGTGTTTTAGAAACAATGACTTATGAATCCTTAAGATTGCATAGCATGGTGTTTTAGAAACAATGACTTATGAATCCTTAAGATAGCATAGCATGGTGGTTTAGAAACAATGACTTATGAATCCTTAAGATAGCATAGCATGGTGTTTTAGAAACAATGACTTATGAATCCTTAAGATAGCATAGCATGGTGTTTTAGAAACAATGACTTATGAATCCTTAAGATAGCATAGCATGGTGTTTTAGAAACAATGACTTATGAATCCTTAAGATAGCATAGCATGGTGTTTTAGAAACAATGACTTATGAATCTTAAGATTGTATACCATGGTGTTTTAGATACAATGACCTATGAATCCTTAAGATAGCATCGGATGGTCTTTTAGATACAATGACCTATGAATCCTTTAGATCGTATATTATGGTGTTTAAGAAACAATGACTTATGAATCCTTAAGATAGCATAGCATGGTGTTTTAGATATAATTACTTATGAATCCTTAAAATTGTATAGCATGGTGTTTTAGATACAATGACCTATGAATCCTTAAAATTGTATAGCATGGTGTTTTAGAAACAATGACTTAAGAATCCTTAAGATTGCATAGCATGGTGTTTTAGATACAATGACTTATGAATCCTTTAGATGGTATATTATGGTGGTTAAGAAACAATGACTTATGAATCCTTAAGATAGCATAGCATGGTGTTTTAGAAACAATGACTTATGAATCCTTAAGATAGCATAGAATGGTGTTTTAGAAACAATGACTTATGAATCCTTAAGATAGCATAGCATGGTGTTTTAGAAACAATGACTTATGAATCCTTAAGATAGCATAGCATGGTGTTTTAGAAACAATGACTTATGAATCTTAAGATTGTATACCATGGTGTTTTAGATACAATGACCTATGAATCCTTAAGATAGCATCGGATGGTCTTTTAGATACAATGACCTATGAATCCTTTAGATCGTATATTATGGTGTTTAAGAAACAATGACTTATGAATCCTTAAGATAGCATAGCATGGTGTTTTAGATATAATTACTTATGAATCCTTAAGATAGCATAGCATGGTGTTTTAGAAACAATGACTTATGAATCCTTAAGATTGTATAGCATGGTGTTTTAGAAACAATGACTTATGAATCCTTCAGATAGCATAGCATGGTGTTTTAGAAACAATGACTTATGAATCCTTAAGACAGCATTGCATGCTGTTTTAGAAACACTGACCTATGAATCCTTAAGATAGCATAGAATGGTGTTTTAGAAACAATGACTTAGGAATCCTTTAGATCGTATATTATGGTGGTTAAGAAACAATGACTTATGAATCCTTAAGATAGCATAGCATGGTGTTTTAGAAACAATGACTTATGAATCCTTCAGATAGCATAGCATGGTGTTTTAGAAACAATGACTTATGAATCCTTAAGACAGCATCGCATGCTGTTTTAGAAACACTGACCTATGAATCCTTAAGATAGCATAGAATGGTGTTTTAGAAACAATGACTTAGGAATCCTTTAGATAGCATAGTATGGTGTTTTAGATACAATGACCTATGAATCCTTCAGATTGCACAGCATGGTGTTTTAGATACAATGACTTATGAATCCTTAAAATTGTATAGCATGGTGTTTTAGAAACAATGACTTATGAATCCTTAAGATAGCATAGCATGGTGTTTTAGATACAATGACTTATGAATCCTTAAGATAGCATAGCATGGTGTTTTAGAAACAATGACTTAGGAATCCTTAAGATAGCATAGCATGGTGTTTTAGATACAATGACTTATGAATCCTTAAGATTGTATAGCATGGTGTTTTAGAAACAATGACTTATAAATCCTTAAGATAGCATAGCATGATGTTTTAGATACAATGACCTATGAATCCTTAAGATAGCATAGCCTGGTGTTTTAGATACAATGACTTATAAATCTTTCAGATTGTATAGCATGGTGTTTTAGAAACAATGACTTATGAATCCTTAAGATAGCATAGCATGGTGTTTTAGAAACAATGACTTATGAATCCTTAAGATAGCATAGCATGGTGTTTTAGAAACAATGACCTATGGATCCTTAAGATTGCATAGCATGGTGTTTTAGAAACAATGACTTATGAATCCTTAAGATTGTATAGCATGGTGTTTTAGAAACAATGACTTATGAATCCTTAAGATAGCATTGCATGGTGTTTTAGAAACAATGACTTATGAATCCTTAAGATAGCATAGCCTGGTGTTTTAGAAACAATGACTTATGAATCCTTAAGATAGCATAGCATGGTGTTTTAGATACAATGACTTATGAATCCTTTAGATAGCACAGCCTGGTGTTTTAGAAACAATGACTTATGAATCCTTAAGATAGCATAGCATGGTGTTTTAGAAACAATGACTTATGAATCCTTAAGATAGCATAGAATGGTGTTTTAGAAACAATGACTTATGAATCCTTAAGATTGCATAGCATGGTGTTTTAGAAACAATGACTTATGAATCCTTAAGATAGCATAGCATGGTGTTTTAGAAACAATGACTTATGAATCCTTACGATAGCATAGCATGGTGTTTTAGAAACAATGACTTATATATCCTTAAGATAGCATAGCATTTTTTTTTAAAAACAATGACTTATGAATCCTTAAGATTGTATAGCATGGTGTTTTAGAAACAATGACTTATGAATCTTAAGATTGTATACCACGGTGTTTTAGATACAATGACCTATGAATCCTTAAGATAGCATCGGATGGTCTTTTAGATACAATGACCTATGAATCCTTTAGATCGTATATTATGGTGTTTAAGAAACAATGACTTATGAATCCTTAAGATAGCATAGCATGGTGTTTTAGATATAATTACTTATGAATCCTTAAAATTGTATTGCATGGTGTTTTAGATACAATGACCTATGAATCCTTAAGATTGTATAGCATGGTGTTTTAGAAACAATGACTTATGAATCCTTAAGATTGCATAGCATGGTGTTTTAGATACAATGACTTATGAATCCTTTAGATCGTATATTATGGTGGTTAAGAAACAATGACCTATGAATCCTTAAGATAGCATAGCATGGGGTTTTAGAAACAATGGCTTATGAATCCTTAAGATTATATAGTATGGTGTTTTAGAAACAATGACTTATGAATCCTTAAGACAGCATCGCATGCTGTTTTAGAAACACTGACCTATGAATCCTTAAGATAGCATAGAATGGTGTTTTAGAAACAATGACTTATGAATCCTTAAGATTGCATAGCATGGTGTTTTAGAAACAATGACTTATGAATCCTTAAGATAGCATAGCATGGTGTTTTAGAAACAATGACTTATGAATCCTTAAGATAGCATAGCATGGTGTTTTAGAAACAATGACTTATGAATCCTTAAGATTGTATAGCATGGTGTTTTAGATACAATGACCTATGAATCCTTCAGATTGCATAGCATGTTGTTTTAGATACAATGACCTATGAATCCTTCATATTGCATAGCATGGTGTATTAGATACAATGACTTATGAATCCTTAAGATAGCATAGCATGGTGTTTTAGAAACAATGACTTATGAATCCTTAAGATAGCATAGCATGGTGTTTTAGAAACAATGACTTATGAATCCTTAAGATAGCATAGCATGGTGTTTTAGAAACAATGACTTATGAATCCTTAAGATTGTATAGCATGGTGTTTTAGATACAATGACCTATGAATCCTTCAGATTGCATAGCATGTTGTCTTAGATACAATGACACATGAATCCTTCATATTGCATAGCATGGTGTTTTAGAAACAATGACTTATGAATCCTTCAGATAGCATAGCATGGTGTTTTAGAAACAATGACTTATGAATCCTTAAGATAGCATAGCATGGTGTTTTAGAAACAATGACTTAGGAATCCTTAAGATAGCATAGCATGGTGTTTTAGAAGCAATGACTTATGAATCCTTAAGATAGCATAGCATGGTGTTTTAGAAACAATGACTTATGAATCCTTAAGATAGCATAGCATGGTGTTTTAGAAACAATGACTTATGAATCTTAAGATTGTATACCATGGTGTTTTAGATACAATGACCTATGAATCCTTAAGATAGCATCGGATGGTCTTTTAGATACAATGACCTATGAATCCTTTAGATCGTATATTATGGTGTTTAAGAAACAATGACTTATGAATCCTTAAGATAGCATAGCATGGTGTTTTAGATATAATTACTTATGAATCCTTAAGATAGCATAGCATGGTGTTTTAGAAACAATGACTTATGAATCCTTAAGATTGTATAGCATGGTGTTTTAGAAACAATGACTTATGAATCCTTCAGATAGCATAGCATGGTGTTTTAGAAACAATGACTTATGAATCCTTAAGACAGCATTGCATGCTGTTTTAGAAACACTGACCTATGAATCCTTAAGATAGCATAGAATGGTGTTTTAGAAACAATGACTTAGGAATCCTTTAGATCGTATATTATGGTGGTTAAGAAACAATGACTTATGAATCCTTAAGATAGCATAGCATGGTGTTTTAGAAACAATGACTTATGAATCCTTCAGATAGCATAGCATGGTGTTTTAGAAACAATGACTTATGAATCCTTAAGACAGCATCGCATGCTGTTTTAGAAACACTGACCTATGAATCCTTAAGATAGCATAGAATGGTGTTTTAGAAACAATGACTTAGGAATCCTTTAGATAGCATAGTATGGTGTTTTAGATACAATGACCTATGAATCCTTCAGATTGCACAGCATGGTGTTTTAGATACAATGACTTATGAATCCTTAAAATTGTATAGCATGGTGTTTTAGAAACAATGACTTATGAATCCTTAAGATAGCATAGCATGGTGTTTTAGATACAATGACTTATGAATCCTTAAGATAGCATAGCATGGTGTTTTAGAAACAATGACTTAGGAATCCTTAAGATAGCATAGCATGGTGTTTTAGATACAATGACTTATGAATCCTTAAGATTGTATAGCATGGTGTTTTAGAAACAATGACTTATAAATCCTTAAGATAGCATAGCATGATGTTTTAGATACAATGACCTATGAATCCTTAAGATAGCATAGCCTGGTGTTTTAGATACAATGACTTATAAATCTTTCAGATTGTATAGCATGGTGTTTTAGAAACAATGACTTATGAATCCTTAAGATAGCATAGCATGGTGTTTTAGAAACAATGACTTATGAATCCTTAAGATAGCATAGCATGGTGTTTTAGAAACAATGACCTATGGATCCTTAAGATTGCATAGCATGGTGTTTTAGAAACAATGACTTATGAATCCTTAAGATTGTATAGCATGGTGTTTTAGAAACAATGACTTATGAATCCTTAAGATAGCATTGCATGGTGTTTTAGAAACAATGACTTATGAATCCTTAAGATAGCATAGCCTGGTGTTTTAGAAACAATGACTTATGAATCCTTAAGATAGCATAGCATGGTGTTTTAGATACAATGACTTATGAATCCTTTAGATAGCACAGCCTGGTGTTTTAGAAACAATGACTTATGAATCCTTAAGATAGCATAGCATGGTGTTTTAGAAACAATGACTTATGAATCCTTAAGATAGCATAGAATGGTGTTTTAGAAACAATGACTTATGAATCCTTAAGATTGCATAGCATGGTGTTTTAGAAACAATGACTTATGAATCCTTAAGATAGCATAGCATGGTGTTTTAGAAACAATGACTTATGAATCCTTACGATAGCATAGCATGGTGTTTTAGAAACAATGACTTATATATCCTTAAGATAGCATAGCATTTTTTTTTAAAAACAATGACTTATGAATCCTTAAGATTGTATAGCATGGTGTTTTAGAAACAATGACTTATGAATCTTAAGATTGTATACCACGGTGTTTTAGATACAATGACCTATGAATCCTTAAGATAGCATCGGATGGTCTTTTAGATACAATGACCTATGAATCCTTTAGATCGTATATTATGGTGTTTAAGAAACAATGACTTATGAATCCTTAAGATAGCATAGCATGGTGTTTTAGATATAATTACTTATGAATCCTTAAAATTGTATTGCATGGTGTTTTAGATACAATGACCTATGAATCCTTAAGATTGTATAGCATGGTGTTTTAGAAACAATGACTTATGAATCCTTAAGATTGCATAGCATGGTGTTTTAGATACAATGACTTATGAATCCTTTAGATCGTATATTATGGTGGTTAAGAAACAATGACCTATGAATCCTTAAGATAGCATAGCATGGGGTTTTAGAAACAATGGCTTATGAATCCTTAAGATTATATAGTATGGTGTTTTAGAAACAATGACTTATGAATCCTTAAGACAGCATCGCATGCTGTTTTAGAAACACTGACCTATGAATCCTTAAGATAGCATAGAATGGTGTTTTAGAAACAATGACTTATGAATCCTTAAGATTGCATAGCATGGTGTTTTAGAAACAATGACTTATGAATCCTTAAGATAGCATAGCATGGTGTTTTAGAAACAATGACTTATGAATCCTTAAGATAGCATAGCATGGTGTTTTAGAAACAATGACTTATGAATCCTTAAGATTGTATAGCATGGTGTTTTAGATACAATGACCTATGAATCCTTCAGATTGCATAGCATGTTGTTTTAGATACAATGACCTATGAATCCTTCATATTGCATAGCATGGTGTATTAGATACAATGACTTATGAATCCTTAAGATAGCATAGCATGGTGTTTTAGAAACAATGACTTATGAATCCTTAAGATAGCATAGCATGGTGTTTTAGAAACAATGACTTATGAATCCTTAAGATAGCATAGCATGGTGTTTTAGAAACAATGACTTATGAATCCTTAAGATTGTATAGCATGGTGTTTTAGATACAATGACCTATGAATCCTTCAGATTGCATAGCATGTTGTCTTAGATACAATGACACATGAATCCTTCATATTGCATAGCATGGTGTTTTAGAAACAATGACTTATGAATCCTTCAGATAGCATAGCATGGTGTTTTAGAAACAATGACTTATGAATCCTTAAGATAGCATAGCATGGTGTTTTAGAAACAATGACTTAGGAATCCTTAAGATAGCATAGCATGGTGTTTTAGAAGCAATGACTTATGAATCCTTCAGATAGCATAGCATGGTGTTTTAGGACTTATGAATCATTAAGACATTATCGCATGCTGTTTTAGAAACAATGACTTATGAATCCTTAAGATAGCACAGCCTGGTGTTTTAGAAACAATGACTTAGAAATCCTTTAGATAGCATAGTATGGTGTTTTAGATACAATGACCTATGAATCCTTCAGATTGCACAGCATGGTGTTTTAGATACAATGACTTATGAATCCTTAAAATTGTATAGCATGGTGTTTTAGAAACAATGACTTAGGAATCCTTTAGATAGCATAGCATGGTGTTTTAGAAACAATGACTTATGAATCCTTAAGATAGCATAGCATGGTGTTTTAGATACAATGACTTATGAATCCTTAAGATAGCATAGCATGGTGTTTTAGATACAATGACTTATGAATCCTTAAGATTGTATAGCATGGTGTTTTAGAAACAATGACTTATAAATCCTTCAGATTGTATAGCATGGTGTTTTAGAAACAATGACTTATGAATCCTTAAGATAGCATAGCATGGTGTTTTAGAAACAATGAATTATGAATCCTTAAGATAGCATAGCATGGTGTTTTGGAAACAATGACCTATGGATCCTTAAGATTGCATAGCATGGTGTTTTAGAAACAATGACTTATGAATCCTTAAGATAGCATAGCATGGTGTTTTAGAAACAATGACTTATGAATCCTTAAGATAGCATAGCATGGTGTTTTAGAAACAATGACTTATGAATCTTAAGATTGTATACCATGGTGTTTTAGATACAATGACCTATGAATCCTTAAGATAGCATCGGATGGTCTTTTAGATACAATGACCTATGAATCCTTTAGATCGTATATTATGGTGTTTAAGAAACAATGACTTATGAATCCTTAAGATAGCATAGCATGGTGTTTTAGATATAATTACTTATGAATCCTTAAAATTGTATAGCATGGTGTTTTAGATACAATGACCTATGAATCCTTAAAATTGCATAGCACGGTGTTTTAGAAACAATGATTTATGAATCCTTAAGATTGTATAGCATGGTGTTTTAGAAACAATGACTTATGAATCCTTAAGATTGTATAGCATGGTGTTTTAGAAACAATGACTTATGAATCCTTCAGATAGCATAGCATGGTTTTTTAGAAACAATGACTTATGAATCCTTAAGACAGCATCGCATGCTGTTTTAGAAACACTGACCTATGAATCCTTAAGATAGCATAGAATGGTGTTTTAGAAACAATGACTTAGGAATCCTTTAGATAGCATAGTATGGTGTTTTAGATACAATGACTTATGAATCCTTTAGATCGTATATTTTGGTGGTTAAGAAACAATGACTTATGAATCCTTAAGATAGCATAGCATGGTGTTTTAGAAACAATGACTTATGAATCCTTAAGATTGTATAGCATGGTGTTTTAGAAACAATGACTTATGAATCCTTCAGATAGCATAGCATGGTGTTTTAGAAACAATGACTTATGAATCCTTAAGACAGCATCGCATGCTGTTTTAGAAACACTGACCTATGAATCCTTAAGATAGCATAGAATGGTGTTTTAGAAACAATGACTTAGGAATCCTTTAGATCGTATATTATGGTGGTTAAGAAACAATGACTTATGAATCCTTAAGATAGCATAGCATGGTGTTTTAGAAACAATGACTTATGAATCCTTCAGATAGCATAGCATGGTGTTTTAGAAACAATGACTTATGAATCCTTAAGACAGCATCGCATGCTGTTTTAGAAACACTGACCTATGAATCCTTAAGATAGCATAGAATGGTGTTTTAGAAACAATGACTTAGGAATCCTTTAGATAGCATAGTATGGTGTTTTAGATACAATGACCTATGAATCCTTCAGATTGCACAGCATGGTGTTTTAGATACAATGACTTATGAATCCTTAAAATTGTATAGCATGGTGTTTTAGAAACAATGACTTATGAATCCTTAAGATAGCATAGCATGGTGTTTTAGATACAATGACTTATGAATCCTTAAGATAGCATAGCATGGTGTTTTAGAAACAATGACTTAGGAATCCTTAAGATAGCATAGCATGGTGTTTTAGATACAATGACTTATGAATCCTTAAGATTGTATAGCATGGTGTTTTAGAAACAATGACTTATAAATCCTTAAGATAGCATAGCATGATGTTTTAGATACAATGACCTATGAATCCTTAAGATAGCATAGCCTGTTGTTTTAGATACAATGACTTATAAATCTTTCAGATTGTATAGCATGGTGTTTTAGAAACAATGACTTATGAATCCTTAAGATAGCATAGCATGGTGTTTTAGAAACAATGACTTATGAATCCTTAAGATAGCATAGCATGGTGTTTTAGAAACAATGACCTATGGATCCTTAAGATTGCATAGCATGGTGTTTTAGAAACAATGACTTATGAATCCTTAAGATTGTATAGCATGGTGTTTTAGAAACAATGACTTATGAATCCTTAAGATAGCATTGCATGGTGTTTTAGAAACAATGACTTATGAATCCTTAAGATAGCATAGCCTGGTGTTTTAGAAACAATGACTTATGAATCCTTAAGATAGCATAGCATGGTGTTTTAGATACAATGACTTATGAATCCTTTAGATAGCACAGCCTGGTGTTTTAGAAACAATGACTTATGAATCCTTAAGATAGCATAGCATGGTGTTTTAGAAACAATGACTTATGAATCCTTAAGACAGCATAGAATGGTGTTTTAGAAACAATGACTTATGAATCCTTAAGATTGCATAGCATGGTGTTTTAGAAACAATGACTTATGAATCCTTAAGATAGCATAGCATGGTGTTTTAGAAACAATGACTTATGAATCCTTACGATAGCATAGCATGGTGTTTTAGAAACAATGACTTATATATCCTTAAGATAGCATAGCATTTTTTTTTAAAAACAATGACTTATGAATCCTTAAGATTGTATAGCATGGTGTTTTAGAAACAATGACTTATGAATCTTAAGATTGTATACCACGGTGTTTTAGATACAATGACCTATGAATCCTTAAGATAGCATCGGATGGTCTTTTAGATACAATGACCTATGAATCCTTTAGATCGTATATTATGGTGTTTAAGAAACAATGACTTATGAATCCTTAAGATAGCATAGCATGGTGTTTTAGATATAATTACTTATGAATCCTTAAAATTGTATTGCATGGTGTTTTAGATACAATGACCTATGAATCCTTAAGATTGTATAGCATGGTGTTTTAGAAACAATGACTTATGAATCCTTAAGATTGCATAGCATGGTGTTTTAGATACAATGACTTATGAATCCTTTAGATCGTATATTATGGTGGTTAAGAAACAATGACCTATGAATCCTTAAGATAGCATAGCATGGGGTTTTAGAAACAATGGCTTATGAATCCTTAAGATTATATAGTATGGTGTTTTAGAAACAATGACTTATGAATCCTTAAGACAGCATCGCATGCTGTTTTAGAAACACTGACCTATGAATCCTTAAGATAGCATAGAATGGTGTTTTAGAAACAATGACTTATGAATCCTTAAGATTGCATAGCATGGTGTTTTAGAAACAATGACTTATGAATCCTTAAGATAGCATAGCATGGTGTTTTAGAAACAATGACTTATGAATCCTTAAGATAGCATAGCATGGTGTTTTAGAAACAATGACTTATGAATCCTTAAGATTGTATAGCATGGTGTTTTAGATACAATGACCTATGAATCCTTCAGATTGCATAGCATGTTGTTTTAGATACAATGACCTATGAATCCTTCATATTGCATAGCATGGTGTATTAGATACAATGACTTATGAATCCTTAAGATAGCATAGCATGGTGTTTTAGAAACAATGACTTATGAATCCTTAAGATAGCATAGCATGGTGTTTTAGAAACAATGACTTATGAATCCTTAAGATAGCATAGCATGGTGTTTTAGAAACAATGACTTATGAATCCTTAAGATTGTATAGCATGGTGTTTTAGATACAATGACCTATGAATCCTTCAGATTGCATAGCATGTTGTCTTAGATACAATGACACATGAATCCTTCATATTGCATAGCATGGTGTTTTAGAAACAATGACTTATGAATCCTTCAGATAGCATAGCATGGTGTTTTAGAAACAATGACTTATGAATCCTTAAGATAGCATAGCATGGTGTTTTAGAAACAATGACTTAGGAATCCTTAAGATAGCATAGCATGGTGTTTTAGAAGCAATGACTTATGAATCCTTCAGATAGCATAGCATGGTGTTTTAGGACTTATGAATCATTAAGACATTATCGCATGCTGTTTTAGAAACAATGACTTATGAATCCTTAAGATAGCACAGCCTGGTGTTTTAGAAACAATGACTTAGGAATCCTTTAGATAGCATAGTATGGTGTTTTAGATACAATGACCTATGAATCCTTCAGATTGCACAGCATGGTGTTTTAGATACAATGACTTATGAATCCTTAAAATTGTATAGCATGGTGTTTTAGAAACAATGACTTATGAATCCTTTAGATAGCATAGCATGGTGTTTTAGAAACAATGACTTATGAATCATTAAGATAGCATAGCATGGTGTTTTAGATACAATGACTTATGAATCCTTAAGATAGCATAGCATGGTGTTTTAGATACAATGACTTATGAATCCTTAAGATTGTATAGCATGGTGTTTTAGAAACAATGACTTATAAATCCTTCAGATTGTATAGCATGGTGTTTTAGAAACAATGACTTATGAATCCTTAAGATAGCATAGCATGGTGTTTTAGAAACAATGACTTATGAATCCTTAAGATAGCATAGCATGGTGTTTTGGAAACAATGACCTATGGATCCTTAAGATTGCATAGCATGGTGTTTTAGAAACAATGACTTATGAATCCTTAAGATTGTATAGCATGGTGTTTTAGAAACAATGACTTATGAATCCTTAAGATAGCATTGCATGGTGTTTTAGAAACAATGACTTATGAATCCTTAAGATAACATAGCCTGGTGTTTTAGAAACAATGACTTATGAATCCTTAAGATTGCATAGCATGGTGTTTTGGAAACAATGACTTATGAATCCTTAAGATAGCATAGCATGGTGCTTTAGAAACAATGACTTATGAATCCTTAAGATTGCATAGCATGGTGTTTTAGAAACAATGACTTATGAATCCTTAAGATAGCATAGAATGGTGTTTTAGAAACAATGACTTATGAATCCTTAAGATTGCATAGCATGGTGTTTTAGAAACAGTGACTTATGAATCCTTAAGATAGCATAGCGTGGTGTTTTAGAAACAATGACTTATGAATCCTTCAGATAGAATAGCATGGTGTTTTAGAAACAAGGACTTATGAATCCTTAAGATAGCATAGCATGGTGTTTTAGAAACAATGACTTATGAATCCTTAAGATAGCATAGCATGGTGTTTTAGAAACAATGACTTATGAATCCTTAAGATAGCATAGCATGGTGTTTTAGAAACAATGACTTATGAATCTTAAGATTGTATACCATGGTGTTTTAGATACAATGACCTATGAATCCTTAAGATAGCATCGGATGGTCTTTTAGATACAATGACCTATGAATCCTTTAGATCGTATATTATGGTGTTTAAGAAACAATGACTTATGAATCCTTAAGATAGCATTGCATGGTGTTTTAGATATAATTACTTATGAATCCTTAAAATTGTATAGCATGGTGTTTTAGATACAATGACCTATGAATCCTTAAGATTGTATAGCATGCTGTTTTAGAAACAATGACTTATGAATCCTTAAGATTGCATAGCATGGTGTTTTAGATACAATGACTTATGAATCCTTTAGATCGTATATTATGGTGGTTAAGAAACAATGACTTATGAATCCTTAAGATAGCACAGCCTGGTGTTTTAGAAACAATGACTTATGAATCCTTAAGATAGCATAGCATGGTGTTTTAGATACAAAGACCTATGAATCCTTAAGATAGCATCGCATGCTGTTTTAGAAACAATGACTTACGAATCCTTAAGATAGCACAGCCTGGTGTTTCAGAAACAATGTCCTATGAATCCTTAAGATTGTATAGCATGGTGTTTTAGAAACAATGACTTATGAATCCTTAAGATAGCATAGCATGGTGTTTTAGAAACAATGACTTATGAATCCTTAAGATTGTATAGCATGGTGTTTTAGAAACAATGACTTATGAATCCTTAAGATTGTATAGCATGATGTTTTAGAAACAATGACTTATGAATCCTTAAGACAGCATCGCATGCTGTTTTAGAAACAATAACTTATGAATCATTAAGATAGCATAGCCTGGTGTTTTAGAAACAATGACTTATGAATCCTTAAGATAGCATAGCATGGTGTTTTAGAAACAATGACTTATGAATCCTTAAGATAGCATAGCCTGGTGTTTTAGAAACAATGACTTATGAATCCTTAAGATAGCATAGCATGGTGTTTTAGAAACAATGACTTATGAATCCTTAAGATAGCATAGCATGGTGTTTTAGATACAAAGACTTATGAATCCTTAAGATAGCATCTCATGCTGTTTTAGAAACAATGACTTATGAATCCTTAAGATAGCACAGCCTGGTGTTTTAGAAACAATGACTTATGAATCCTTAAGATTGTATAGCCTGGTGTTTTAGAAACAATGACTTATGAATCCTTAAGATTGTATAGCATGGTGTTTTAGAAACAATGACATATGAATCCTTAAGATAGCACAGCCTGGTGTTTTAGAAACAAAGACTTATGAATCCTTAAGATTGTATAGCCTGGTGTTTTAGAAACAATGACTTATGAATCCTTAAGATAGCATAGCATGGTGTTTTAGAAACAATGACTTATGAATCCTTAAGATAGCATAGCATGGTGTTTTAGATACAAAGACTTATGAATCCTTAAGATAGCATCGCATGGTGTTTTAGAAACAATGACTTATGAATCCTTAAGATAGCACAGCCTGGTGTTTTAGAAACAATGACTTATGAATCCTTAACATTGCATAGCATGGTGTTTTAGAAACAATGACTTATAAATCCTTAAGATAGCATAGCATGGTGTTTTAGAAACAATGACTTATGAATCCTTAAGATTGTATAGGATGGTGGTTTAGATACAATGACCTATGAATCCTTAAGATTGTATAGCATGTTGTTTTAGAAACAATGACCTATGAATCCTTAAAATAGCATAGCATGGTGTTTTAGAAACAGTGACTTATGAATCCTTAAGATTGTATAGCAAGGTGTTTTAGAAACAATGATATATGAATCCTTAAGATAGCATAGCATGGTGTTTTAGAAACAATGACTTATGAATCCTTAAGATAGCATAGCATGGTGTTTTAGAAACAATGACTTATGAATCCTTAAGATAGCATAGCATGGTGTTTTAGAAACAATGACTTATGAATCCTTAAGATTGTATAGCATGGTGTTTTAGATACAATGACCTATGAATCCTTCAGATTGCATAGCATGTTGTTTTAGATACAATGACATATGAATCCTTCATATTGCATAGCATGGTGTTTTAGAAACAATGACTTATGAATCCTTCAGATAGCATAGCATGGTGTTTTAGAAACAATGACTTATGAATCCTTAAGATAGCATAGCATGGTGTTTTAGAAACAATGACTTAGGAATCCTTAAGATAGCATAGCATGGTGTTTTAGAAGCAATGACTTATGAATCCTTCAGATAGCATAGCATGGTGTTTTAGGACTTATGAATCCTTAAGACATTATCGCATGCTGTTTTAGAAACAATGACTTATGAATCCTTAAGATAGCACAGCCTGGTGTTTTAGAAACAATGACTTAGGAATCCTTTAGATAGCATAGTATGGTGTTTTAGATACAATGACTTATGAATCCTTAAAATTGTATAGCATGGTGTTTTAGAAACAATGACTTATGAATCCTTTAGATAGCATAGCATGGTGTTTTAGAAACAATGACTTATGAATCCTTAAGATAGCATAGCATGGTGTTTTAGATACAATGACTTATGAATCCTTAAGATAGCATAGCATGGTGTTTTAGATACAATGACTTATGAATCCTTAAGATTGTATAGCATGGTGTTTTAGAAACAATGACTTATAAATCCTTAAAATAGCATAGCATGGTGTTTTAGATACAATGACCTATGAATCCTTAAGATAGCATAGCCTGGTGTTTTAGAAACAATGACTTATAAATCCTTCAGATTGTATAGCATGATGTTTTAGAAACAATGATTTATGAATCCTTAAGATTGTATAGCATGGTGTTTTAGAAACAATGACTTATGAATCCTTAAGATAGCATTGCATGGTGTTTTAGAAACAATGACTTATGAATCCTTAAGATAACATAGCCTGGTGTTTTAGAAACAATGACTTATGAATCCTTAAGATTGCATAGCATGGTGTTTTAGATACAATGACTTATGAATCCTTTAAATAGCACATCCTGGTGTTTTAGAAACAATGACTTATGAATCCTTAAGATTACATAGCAAGGTGTTTTAGAAACAATGACTTATGAATCCTTAATATTGCATAGCATGGTGTTTTAGAAACAATGACTTATGAATCCTTAAGATAGCATAGAATGGTGTTTTAGAAACAATGACTTATGAATCCTTAAGATTGCATAGCATGGTGTTTTAGAAACAGTGACTTATGAATCCTTAAGATAGCATAGCGTGGTGTTTTAGAAACAATGACTTATGAATCCTTAAGATAGCATAGCATGGTGTTTTAGAAACAAGGACTTATGAATCCTTAAGATAGCATAGCATGGTGTTTTAGAAACAATGACTTATGAATCCTTAAGATAGCATAGCATGGTGTTTTAGAAACAATGACTTATGAATCCTTAAGATAGCATAGCATGGTGTTTTAGAAACAATGACTTATGAATCTTAAGATTGTATACCATGGTGTTTTAGATACAATGACCTATGAATCCTTAAGATAGCATCGGATGGTCTTTTAGATACAATGACCTATGAATCCTTTAGATCGTATATTATGGTGTTTAAGAAACAATGACTTATGAATCCTTAAGATAGCATTGCATGGTGTTTTAGATATAATTACTTATGAATCCTTAAAATTGTATAGCATGGTGTTTTAGATACAATGACCTATGAATCCTTAAGATTGTATAGCATGCTGTTTTAGAAACAATGACTTATGAATCCTTAAGATTGCATAGCATGGTGTTTTAGATACAATGACTTATGAATCCTTTAGATCGTATATTATGGTGGTTAAGAAACAATGACTTATGAATCCTTAAGATAGCACAGCCTGGTGTTTTAGAAACAATGACTTATGAATCCTTAAGATAGCATAGCATGGTGTTTTAGATACAAAGACTTATGAATCCTTAAGATAGCATCGCATGCTGTTTTAGAAACAATGACTTACGAATCCTTAAGATAGCACAGCCTGGTGTTTTAGAAACAATGACCTATGAATCCTTAAGATTGTATAGCATGGTGTTTTAGAAACAATGACTTATGAATCCTTAAGATAGCATAGCATGGTGTTTTAGAAACAATGACTTATGAATCCTTAAGATTGTATAGCATGGTGTTTTAGAAACAATGACTTATGAATCCTTAAGATTGTATAGCATGGTGTTTTAGAAACAATGACTTATGAATCCTTAAGACAGCATCGCATGCTGTTTTAGAAACAATAACTTATGAATCATTAAGATAGCATAGCCTGGTGTTTTAGAAACAATGACTTATGAATCCTTAAGATAGCATAGCATGGTGTTTTAGAAACAATGACTTATGAATCCTTAAGATAGCATAGCCTGGTGTTTTAGAAACAATGACTTATGAATCCTTAAGATAGCATAGCATGGTGTTTTAGAAACAATGACTTATGAATCCTTAAGATAGCATAGCATGGTGTTTTAGATACAAAGACTTATGAATCCTTAAGATAGCATCGCATGCTGTTTTAGAAACAATGACTTATGAATCCTTAAGATAGCATAGCATGGTGTTTTAGAAACAATGACTTATGAATCCTTAAGATTGTATAGGATGGTGTTTTAGATACAATGACCTATGAATCCTTAAGATTGTATAGCATGGTGTTTTAGAAACAATGACCTATGAATCCTTAAAATAGCATAGCATGGTGTTTTAGAAACAGTGACTTATGAATCCTTAAGATAGCACAGCCTGGTGCTTTAGAAACAATGACTTATGAATCCTTAAGATGGTATAGCCTGGTGTTTTAGAAACAATGACTTATGAATCCTTAAGATAGCATAGCATGGTGTTTTAGAAACAATGACTTATGAATCCTTAAGATAGCATAGCATGGTGTTTTAGATACAAAGACGTATGAATCCTTAAGATAGCATCGCATGCTGTTTTAGAAACAATGACTTATGAATCCTTAAGATAGCACAGCCTGGTGTTTTAGAAACAATGACTTATGAATCCTTAAGATTGCATAGCATGGTGTTTTAGAAACAATGACTTATGAATCCTTAAGATAGCATAGCATGGTGTTTTAGAAACAATGACTTATGAATCCTTAAGATTGTATAGGATGGTGTTTTAGATACAATGACCTATGAATCCTTAAGATTGTAGAGCATGGTGTTTTAGAAACAATGACTTATGAATCCTTAAGATAGCATAGCCTGGTGTTTTAGAAACAATGACTTATGAATCCTTAAGATTGCATAGCAAGGTGTTTTAGAAACAATGACTTATGAATCCTTAAGATAGCACAGCCTGGTGTTTTAGAAACAATGACTTATGAATCCTTAAGATTGAATAGCATGGTGTTTTAGAAACAATGACTTATGAATCCTTAAGATAGCATAGCATGGTGTTTTAGATACAATGACTTATGAATCCTTAAGATAGCATAGCCTGGTGTTTTAGAAACAATGACTTATGAATCCTTAAGATTGTATAGCCTGGTGTTTTAGAAACAATGACTTATGAATCCTTAAGATAGCATAGCATGGTGTTTTAGAAACAATGACTTATGAATCCTTAAGATAGCATAGCCTGGTGTTTTAGAAACAATGACTTATGAATCCTTAAGATAGCATAGCATGGTGTTTTAGAAACAATGACTTAGGAATCCTTAAGATAGCATAGCATGGTGTTTTAGAAACAATGACTTATGAATCCTTAAGATTGTATAGGATGGTGTTTTAGATACAATGACCTATGAATCCTTAAGATTGTATAGCATGGTGTTTTAGAAACAATGACTTATGAATCCTTAAGATAGCATAGCATGGTGTTTTAGATACAATGACTTATGAATCCTTAAGATAGCATAGCCTGGTGTTTTAGAAACAATGACTTATGAATCCTTAAGATAGCATAGCCTGGTGTTTTAGATACAAAGACTTATGAATCCTTAAGATAGCATAGCATGGTGTTCTAGATACAATGACTTATGAATCCTTAATATAGCACAGCCTGGTGTTTTAGAAACAATGACTTATGAATCCTTAAGATAGCATAGCATGGTGTTTTAGAAACAATGACTTATGAATCCTTAAGATAGCATAGCCTGGTGTTTTAGAAACAATGACTTATGAATCCTTAAGATTGTATAGGATGGTGTTTTAGAAACAATGACTTAGGAATCCTTAAGATTGTATAAGATGGTGTTTTAGAAACAATGCCTTAGGAATCCTTAAGATAGCATAGCATGGTGTTTTAGAAACAATGACTTAGGAATCCTTAAGATAGCATAGCATGGTGTTTTAGAAACAATGACTTATGAATCCTTAAGATTGTATAGCCTGGTGGTTTAGAAACAATGACTTATGAATCCTTAAGATAGCATAGCATGGTGTTTTAGAAACAATGACTTATGAATCCTTAAGATAGCATAGCATGGTGTGTTAGATACAAAGACTTATGAATCCTTAAGATAGCATCGCATGCTGTTTTAGAAACAATGATTTATGAATCCTTAAGATAGCATAGCATGGTGTTTTAGAAACAATGACTTATGAATCCTTAAGATTGTATAGCCTGGTGGTTTAGAAACAATGACTTATGAATCCTTAAGATAGCATAGCATGGTGTTTTAGAAACAATGACTTATGAATCCTTAAGATAGCATAGCATGGTGTGTTAGATACAAAGACTTATGAATCCTTAAGATAGCATCGCATGCTGTTTTAGAAACAATGATTTATGAATCCTTAAGATAGCATAGCATGGTGTTTTAGAAACAATGACTTATGAATCCTTAAGATTGTATAGCCTGGTGGTTTAGAAACAATGACTTATGAATCCTTAAGATAGCATAGCATGGTGTTTTAGAAACAATGACTTATGAATCCTTAAGATAGCATAGCATGGTGTTTTAGATACAATGACTTATGAATCCTTAAGATAGCATCGCATGCTGTTTTAGAAACAATGACTTATGAATTCTTAAGATAGCATAGCATGGTGTTTTAGAAACAATTCCTTAGGAATCCTTAAGATAGCATAGCATGGTGTTTTAGAAACAATGACCTATGAATCCTTAAGATTGTATAGGATAGTGTTTTAGATACAATGACCTATGAATCCTTAAGATTGCATAGCATGGTGTTTTAGAAACAATGACTTATGAATCCTTAAAATAGCATAGCATGGTGTTTTAGAAACAATGACTTATGAATCCTTCAGATTGTATAGCAAGGTGTTTTAGAAACAATGACTTATGAATCCTTAAGATAGCATTGCATGGTGTTTTAGAAACAATGACATATGAATCCTTAAGATAGCACAGCCTGGTGTTTTAGATACAATGACTTATGAATCCTTAAGATAGCATAGCATGGTGTTTTAGAAACAATGACTTATGAATCCTTAAGATAGCATAGCATGGTGTTTTAGATACAAAGACTTATGAATCCTTAAGATAGCATCGCATGCTGTTTTAGAAACAATGACTTATGAATCCTTAAGATTGCACAGCCTGGTGTTTTAGAAACAATGACTTATGAATCCTTAAGATTGCATGTCAGGGTGTTTTAGAAACAATGACTTATGAATCCTTAAGATAGCATAGCATGGTGTTTTAGAAACAATGACGTAGGAATCCTTAAGATTGCATAGCATGGTGTTTTAGAAACAATGACTTATGAATCCTTAAGATAGCATAGCATGGTGTTTTAGAAACAATGACTTATGAATCCTTAAGATTGTATAGCCTGGTGGTTTAGAAACAATGACTTATGAATCCTTAAGATAGCATAGCATGGTGTTTTAGAAACAATGACTTATGAATCCTTAAGATAGCATAGCATGGTGTTTTAGATACAATGACTTATGAATCCTTAAGATAGCATCGCATGCTGTTTTAGAAACAATGACTTATGAATTCTTAAGATAGCATAGCATGGTGTTTTAGAAACAATTCCTTAGGAATCCTTAAGATAGCATAGCATGGTGTTTTAGAAACAATGACCTATGAATCCTTAAGATTGTATAGGATAGTGTTTTAGATACAATGACCTATGAATCCTTAAGATTGCATAGCATGGTGTTTTAGAAACAATGACTTATGAATCCTTAAAATAGCATAGCATGGTGTTTTAGAAACAATGACTTATGAATCCTTCAGATTGTATAGCAAGGTGTTTTAGAAACAATGACTTATGAATCCTTAAGATAGCATTGCATGGTGTTTTAGAAACAATGACATATGAATCCTTAAGATAGCACAGCCTGGTGTTTTAGATACAATGACTTATGAATCCTTAAGATAGCACAGATTGGTGTTTTAGATACAATGACTTATGAATCCTTAAGATAGCATAGCATGGTGTTTTAGAAACAATGACTTATGAATCCTTAAGATAGCATAGCATGGTGTTTTAGATACAAAGACTTATGAATCCTTAAGATAGCATCGCATGCTGTTTTAGAAACAATGACTTATGAATCCTTAAGATTGCACAGCCTGGTGTTTTAGAAACAATGACTTATGAATCCTTAAGATTGCATGTCAGGGTGTTTTAGAAACAATGACTTATGAATCCTTAAGATAGCATAGCATGGTGTTTTAGAAACAATGACATATGAATCCTTAAGATAGCACAGCCTGGTGTTTTAGATACAATGACTTATGAATCCTTAAGATAGCATAGCATGGTGTTTTAGAAACAATGACTTATGAATCCTTAAGATAGCATAGCATGGTGTTTTAGATACAAAGACTTATGAATCCTTAAGATAGCATCGCATGCTGTTTTAGAAACAATGACTTATGAATCCTTAAGATTGCACAGCCTGGTGTTTTAGAAACAATGACTTATGAATCCTTAAGATTGCATGTCAGGGTGTTTTAGAAACAATGACTTATGAATCCTTAAGATAGCATAGCATGGTGTTTTAGAAACAATGACGTAGGAATCCTTAAGATTGCATAGCATGGTGTTTTAGAAACAATGACTTATGAATCCTTAAGATAGCATAGCATGGTGTTTTAGAAACAATGACTTATGAATCCTTAAGATTGTATAGGATGGTGTTTTAGATACAATGACCTATGAATCCTTAAGATTGTATAGCATGGTGTTTTAGAAACAATGACTTATGAATCCTTAAGATAGCATAGCATGGTGTTTTAGATACAATGACTTATGAATCCTTAAGATAGCATAGCCTGGTGTTTTAGAAACAATGACTTATGAATCCTTAAGATAGCATAGCCTGGTGTTTTAGATACAAAGACTTATGAATCCTTAAGATAGCATAGCATGGTGTTCTAGATACAATGACTTATGAATCCTTAATATAGCACAGCCTGGTGTTTTAGAAACAATGACTTATGAATCCTTAAGATAGCATAGCATGGTGTTTTAGAAACAATGACTTATGAATCCTTAAGATAGCATAGCCTGGTGTTTTAGAAACAATGACTTATGAATCCTTAAGATTGTATAGGATGGTGTTTTAGAAACAATGACTTAGGAATCCTTAAGATTGTATAAGATGGTGTTTTAGAAACAATGCCTTAGGAATCCTTAAGATAGCATAGCATGGTGTTTTAGAAACAATGACTTAGGAATCCTTAAGATAGCATAGCATGGTGTTTTAGAAACAATGACTTATGAATCCTTAAGATTGCATAGCCTGGTGGTTTAGAAACAATGACTTATGAATCCTTAAGATAGCATAGCATGGTGTTTTAGAAACAATGACTTATGAATCCTTAAGATAGCATAGCATGGTGTGTTAGATACAAAGACTTATGAATCCTTAAGATAGCATCGCATGCTGTTTTAGAAACAATGATTTATGAATCCTTAAGATAGCATAGCATGGTGTTTTAGAAACAATGACTTATGAATCCTTAAGATTGTATAGCCTGGTGGTTTAGAAACAATGACTTATGAATCCTTAAGATAGCATAGCATGGTGTTTTAGAAACAATGACTTATGAATCCTTAAGATAGCATAGCATGGTGTGTTAGATACAAAGACTTATGAATCCTTAAGATAGCATCGCATGCTGTTTTAGAAACAATGATTTATGAATCCTTAAGATAGCATAGCATGGTGTTTTAGAAACAATGACTTATGAATCCTTAAGATTGTATAGCCTGGTGGTTTAGAAACAATGACTTATGAATCCTTAAGATAGCATAGCATGGTGTTTTAGAAACAATGACTTATGAATCCTTAAGATAGCATAGCATGGTGTTTTAGATACAATGACTTATGAATCCTTAAGATAGCATCGCATGCTGTTTTAGAAACAATGACTTATGAATTCTTAAGATAGCATAGCATGGTGTTTTAGAAACAATTCCTTAGGAATCCTTAAGATAGCATAGCATGGTGTTTTAGAAACAATGACCTATGAATCCTTAAGATTGTATAGGATAGTGTTTTAGATACAATGACCTATGAATCCTTAAGATTGCATAGCATGGTGTTTTAGAAACAATGACTTATGAATCCTTAAAATAGCATAGCATGGTGTTTTAGAAACAATGACTTATGAATCCTTCAGATTGTATAGCAAGGTGTTTTAGAAACAATGACTTATGAATCCTTAAGATAGCATTGCATGGTGTTTTAGAAACAATGACATATGAATCCTTAAGATAGCACAGCCTGGTGTTTTAGATACAATGACTTATGAATCCTTAAGATAGCACAGATTGGTGTTTTAGATACAATGACTTATGAATCCTTAAGATAGCATAGCATGGTGTTTTAGAAACAATGACTTATGAATCCTTAAGATAGCATAGCATGGTGTTTTAGATACAAAGACTTATGAATCCTTAAGATAGCATCGCATGCTGTTTTAGAAACAATGACTTATGAATCCTTAAGATTGCACAGCCTGGTGTTTTAGAAACAATGACTTATGAATCCTTAAGATTGCATGTCAGGGTGTTTTAGAAACAATGACTTATGAATCCTTAAGATAGCATAGCATGGTGTTTTAGAAACAATGACTTAGGAATCCTTAAGATTGCATAGCATGGTGTTTTAGAAACAATGACTTATGAATCCTTAAGATAGCATAGCATGGTGTTTTAGAAACAATGGCTTATGAATTCTTAAGATTGCATAGCCTGGTGTTTTAGAAACAATGACTTATGAATCCTTAAGATTGCATAGCAAGGTGTTTTAGAAACAATGACTTATGAATCCTTAAGATAGCACAGCCTGGTGTTTTAGAAACAATGACTTATGAATCCTTAAGATAGCATAGCATGGTGTTTTATATACAATGACCTATGAATCCTTAATATTGTATAGCATGGTGTTTTAGAAACAATGACTTATGAATCTTTAAGATAGCATAGCCTGGTGTTTTAGAAACAATGACTTATGAATCCTTAAGATTGCATAACAAGGTGTTTTAGAAACAATGACTTATGAATCCTTAAGATAGCACAGCCTGGTGTTTTAGAAACAATGACTTATGAATCCTTAAGATTGTATAGCATGGTGTTTTAGAAACAATGACTTATGAATCCTTAAGATAGCATAGCATGGTGTTTTAGATACAATGACTTATGAATCCTTAAGATAGCATAGCCTGGTGTTTTAGAAACAATGACTTATGAATCCTTAAGATAGCATAGCAAGGTGTTTTAGAAACAATGACTTATGAATCCTTAAGATAGCATAGCCTGGTGTTTTAGAAACAATGACTTATGAATCCTTAGGATAGCATAGCATGGTGTTTTAGAAACAATGCCTTAGGAATCCTTAAGATAGCATAGCATGGTGTTTTAGAAACAATGACTTATGAATCCTTAAGATTGTATAGGATGGTGTTTTAGATACAATGACCTATGAATCCTTAAGATTGTATAGCATGATGTTTTAGAAACAATGACTTATGAATCCTTAAGATAGCATAGCATGGTGTTTTAGAAACAATGACTTATGAATCCTTAAGATTGCATAGCAAGGTGTTTTAGAAACAATGACTTATGAATCCTTAAGATAGCACAGCCTGGTGTTTTAGAAACAATGACTTATGAATCCTTAAGATTGCATAGCAAGGTGTTTTAGAAACAATGACTTATGAATCCTTAAGATAGCATATCATGGTGTTTTAGAAACAATGACTTATGAATCCTTAAGATAGCATAGCCTGGTGTTTTAGAAACAATGACTTATGAATCCTTAAGATAGCATAGCATGGTGTTTTAGAAACAATGACTTATGAATCCTTAAGATAGCATAGCATGATGTTTTAGATACAAAGACTTATGAATCCTTAAGATAGCATCGCATGCTGTTTTAGAAACAATGACTTATGAATCCTTAAGATTGCACAGCCTGGTGTTTTAGAAACAATGACTTATGAATCCTTAAGATTGCATAGCATGGTGTTTTAGAAACAATGACTTATGAATCCTTAAGATAGCATAGCATGGTGTGTTAGATACAAAGACTTATGAATCCTTAAGATAGCATCGCATGGTGTTTTAGAAACAATGACATATGAATCCTTAAGATTGCATAGCCTGGTGTTTTAGAAACAATGACTTATGAATCCTTAAGATTGCATAGCATGGTGTTTTAGAAACAATGACTTATGAATCCTTAAGATAGCATAGCCTGGTGTTTTAGAAACAATGACTTATGAATCCTTAAGATTGCATAGCAAGGTGTTTTAGAAACAATGACTTATGAATCCTTAAGATAGCACAGCCTGGTGTTTTAGAAACAATGACTTATGAATCCTTAAGATTGTATAGCATGGTGTTTTAGAAACAATGACTTATGAATCCTTAAGATAGCATAGCATGGTGTTTTAGATACAATGACTTATGAATCCTTAAGATAGCATAGCATGGTGTTTTAGATTCAAAGACTTATGAATCCTTAAGATAGCATCGCATGCTGTTTTAGAAACAATGACTTATGAATCCTTAAGATAGCACAGCCTGGTGTTTTAGAAACAATGACTTATGAATCCTTAAGATAGCATAGCATGGTGTTTTAGATTCAAAGACTTATGAATCCTTAAGATAGCATCGCATGCTGTTTTAGAAACAATGACTTATGAATCCTTAAGATAGCACAGCCTGGTGTTTTAGAAACAATGACTTATGAATCCTTAAGATTGCATAGCATGGTGTTTTAGAAACAATGACTTATGAATCCTTAAGATAGCATAGCCTGGTGTTTTAGAAACAATGCCTTAGGAATCCTTAAGATAGCATAGCATGGTGTTTTAGAAACAATGACTTATGAATCCTTAAGATTGTATAGGATGGTGTTTTAGATACAATGACCTATGAATCCTTAAGATTGTATAGCATGGTGTTTTAGAAACAATGACTTATGAATCCTTAAGATAGCATAGCATGGTGTTTTAGAAACAATGACTTATGAATCCTTAAGATTGCATAGCAAGGTGTTTTAGAAACAATGACTTATGAATCCTTAAGATAGCACAGCCTGGTGTTTTAGAAACAATGACTTATGAATCCTTAAGATTGCATAGTAAGGTGTTTTAGAAACAATGACTTATGAATCCTTAAGATAGCATAGCATGGTGTTTTAGAAACAATGACTTATGAATCCTTAAGATAGCATAGCCTGGTGTTTTAGAAACAATGACTTATGAATCCTTAAGATAGCATAGCATGGTGTTTTAGAAACAATGACTTATGAATCCTTAAGATAGGATAGCATGGTGTTTTAGATACATAGACTTATGAATCCTTAAGATAGCATCGCATGCTGTTTTAGAAACAATGACTTATGAATCCTTAAGATTGCACAGCCTGGTGTTTTAGAAACAATGACTTATGAATCCTTAAGATTGCATAGCATGGTGTTTTAGAAACAATGACTTATGAATCCTTAAGATAGCATAGCATGGTGTGTTAGATACAAAGACTTATGAATCCTTAAGATAGCATCGCATGCTGTTTTAGAAACAATGACATATGAATCCTTAAGATTGCATAGCATGGTGTTTTAGAAACAATGACTTATGAATCCTTAAGATAGCATAGCCTGGTGTTTTAGAAACAATGACTTATGAATCCTTAAGATAGCATAGCATGGTGTTTTAGAAACAATGCCTTAGGAATCCTTAAGATAGCATAGCATGGTGTTTTAGAAACAATGACTTATGAATCCTTAAGATTGCATAGGATGGTGTTTTAGATACAATGACCTATGAATCCTTAAGATTGTATAGCATGGTGTTTTAGAAACAATGACTTATGAATCCTTAAAATAGCATAGCATGGTGTTTTAGAAACAGTGACTTATGAATCCTTAAGATTGTATAGCAAGGTGTTTTAGAAACAATGACTTATGAATCCTTAAGATAGCACAGCCTGGTGTTTTAGAAACAATGACTTATGAATCCTTAAGATTGTATAGCATGGTGTTTTAGAAACAATGACTTATGAATCACTAAGATAGCATAGCATGGTGTTTTAGATACAATGACTTATGAATCCTTAAGATAGCATAGCCTGGTGTTTTAGAAACAATGACCTATGAATTCTTAAGATAGCATAGCCTGGTGTTTTAGAAACAATGACTTATGAATCCTTAAGATAGCATAGCATGGTGTTTTAGAAACAATGACTTATGATTCCTTATGATAGCATCGCATGGTGTTTTAGATACAATGACTTATGAATCCTTAAGATAGCATAGCCTGGTGTTTTAGAAACAATGACTTATGAATCCTTAAGATAGCATAGCATGGTGTTTTAGAAACAATGACTTATGATTCCTTATGATAGCACAGCCTGTAGCCCTTTTCACAAAAATTCTTACGATAAAAAATTGTCGTAAGTGTAAAACTAAGATTAAAAAGAGTTTCACAAAAATACTTACGATAATCTTAAGTGTAAAAATAGTCCTAACTTTACGTGTAAAACTACCCTGTCCTAAGTGTAAAATTTTGATCGTAAGAGAAATTTTGGTCTTATCTTTTATCGTAAGTGAAAAAAATAGAAAAAAAGATGGACGATGTATTGGCGCTTCGACTTGAAAATAAGAGAGCAATTCATCGTTAGCGCATTTTCTTTGACCGTATGACAAACCTATTTACACATATTGATACATTTTTATTGAAATGAATATGGTTTAATACAAACAGACGCTACACATGGCATTGTTGTTTACTCCTTTTTCTGGCGTGACTAATAACAGAGTCTGTCTACAACGATGCATTCCGTACATTTACCTTTTCAATGCAGCAGTGTATCGTTTACATGACACAAAAATATCAAGATAATTCTCATTAATTTTAGATTTCAAATTGGGAACGATCGACAATCGAAAAGACTACTTGCAAACTTGGGGAGAATTCTTTTTTTTTCATTTTTTTTTATAAAAACAGGAATACGGGATTTTCTTCTAGACATCTACTTCGCTTACAAAAGTTTTGTATGAACAGCCGCTTTAGGACTGGAATTTTCTGGATCCAATGATATCGTTTTGATTTTGCCTTTATATTAGTAATATAATTTATTAATTTCTGCCAACTTCGATGACCATCGAACACTCTGGCAATACATAAACTTGTGTACATTCTTCTGTTATATTAATATTAATATATAACAGGGATATTTATTCGTCTCCATGATTGATAGATGATAAACACATCTTAATTTGGGTTATCTCAGAAAAATCGGGATAAATTTTCATCAGTAAAAGACCAAGCGTTTAATTTTATGTGGGATGGGATTAAATGGAAAAAAAGGGTAAATATTTTGCTGACAAATAACTGATAAAATGAATTATATGAATAGGGGTTTTTTCACACTCCAGATGCACTCCCTTATAAAATACTTCTACCAAAAGTAACCACGCGTGGATGATGACGCACAATTCCAAGCAATGATAATTATTATAGATCATTTTAATTTACATGCATTAGAAATGTTCCTCTATACGAAAATCATACCCGTTCATATTTTGTGCAGTTATTGGTGACCGATTCATATACATTTTTTGTATTAGATAAACATTCAATATAAACATGCAAACACATCATAGCATAAAAACTGCTTATAAATTAGTGCCGGGGATATTTTATAGAATAATTTTATTAAAAAAAATGCTTTGTTGTGCTATGGAAATGAAACTAGGTTGCTAAGGAAGATGGTTTATGGTGTTTAACACCCCTTTCAACAATATATCGGTCAGTTTTATTGGTGGAGAAAACTGGAGTACTCGGCGAAAACCATTGACCTGTCGCAAATCACTGACAAACTTTATCACATAATGTTGTATCGAGTACACCTAAGGAAGAATTTTTTATCGTAAGTGTAATTTTAGTCGTAAGATTAAAATTTGTCGTAAGATAATCTTTGTGAAAAGGACTTAGGAATTGTCGTAAGATAATCTTAAGTGAAAAAGTTAGGACTATAGTTACGAATTTTTGTGAAAAGGGCTACTGGTGTTTTAGAATTTAGTAATGTAAATACCATGTTGAATTTGAAAAATCCTCTGTTTATCACCGGGAAAATCGGTAAAACCCTGAAAGTGTGGAATAATTTTATGCACTACTATTACAGAATGATCAGCAGGGGAAGGAAATTATTACGAGGTACCTGTCACCTGTTTCGGTAGGAGTTTACCTTGTTCAATCTTATGATGTTGTGTCTACATTATAATTTATGCTTCGTTTTAATTGGTTTGTCTTTCCAGATTATGATTCTATGCTTGACTGGTGTTGGTGTGTCTATCCAAAATGAGATTTAATGCTTCACTGGTGTTGGTTTGTCTATCTAGCATGGAATTTCATCCTTCATTGATGGTGCTTTGTCTATCCAGAATGTATCTGTTAAACTAGATTGTGACTCTATGCATTGTTCCGTCTTATTAGTATTTTGTTGTTATCTGACTTTGTTGACCAATAATTTTTCTACGTTTATACTTTATATTCTTTACAACTAAACTTCGGTATTTAACACTATCTCATATAGAGACATTTATTTAAAATGAAATTTATGATTGACGAATAAGCTAGTTAAGTAAACAAAAAACACTTGAATATGACATTTTGAAATAATTATCATGACAAATATAGTAATTAAGGTATGTTAGTTTCACGTCGTTAATCATTTGACACCTTACAGAATTAAACTGTCCCTACAGATGTAGACTTATGTCAGTAGTAAAGAAATAATAAACATAGACTGTGTCATTTATGTTATTAATGTTATAACATCATATTATAAGTAACGAGTTGTGTAGAATTGATATTATAAAGACGGAGACAAGAGAATATGAATAGTTAACAACTTGTAAAAACATTATATACTACAAGATATTGTATTTAAGTCAACGAAACAATGAATTCACCAAATCAGCACAATATAGTTGTGCCATGAATTAGCATCGTGCTGAATATTATATCACAGAACTATAGAGTTAACACCCAAGGCACTTTACAAGCAAAATACATGTCTGCCATATTAAATGGCCATAGCGACTGTTAAATATGATTCTTTAAGAATATTTCCAACTGTTATTAAGATAGAGTAAGTGATTGTTGTTTATCGCTAACTCAAGCAATTTTTCAGCTATATCATGGCGAGAATAAGTTAATTTTCAATGAGATGATGATATGGTCCGCTTTTATTTAGACCAACACGCTTAGTTGGATTTTTATAGTGTTAGCTCACTGAAACAACAGTCTGCAGGTAGACATGTCGCTTCACTCGGATACTAAATCCTGATCCCGAGCCATCCAGTCTTTGCTCTTTTTTCTTAATGCTGCGTGTTTTGATGAGAAGCAACAAATACTAACTTTATAGTCTTTGGCTTGACCCGGTCAGGGCTCGAAACCACGATCTACCGCACTCAGGCGAGCTCGTTGACCATTACACCACAAATGCGGTACTGTTAAGATAGATACTTCACACTTTTTGTTAGTCAGGAAATGAAAATATTTAACTACGAATTAAAACATTGTTTAAAACTTTCATACGTTCATGATATCTTCTTTGTCATATTACGTTTTTGTGGGTATTTTTGTACATTTGTTTATGAGCATCACCTTAAACTACGCATTGATTCATCCTTTTATTTTTTAACATTCAAAAGACCTAAATATCTTGCCGAACAACTTAAATTTGCGTCATTTATTTCTATTAAAATCCTTGATCATCCGTAAAATATATAAATTTTCAATATATTATTTAAATAAAAGGAGGTTTCTGACTGTTTAAATGAGTAGCATTTGTGGTTATGCAATATGGAAGTCGGCTGTTGTCCGTTAACAAATAGTTTCCTGTTCTTTAATGGATTATTATACTGTTTTGACACACCCGTATTCGTATCACACTATGAATTAAGTTTACATTAGCTAAAAACCTTTCATTTTGGTTAAAAATAAGAAAAGCATTTATGTGGTCAATTACTTTACACAAATTATGATCGATCTCGCATTAGGATGTCTTGAACCCTAATGGCGTTTGAGAAGGAGGGCCCAATGAGTCAAGCTTTCAAAGTTGATCTATTTTCGTGCTCAATCATTTCCGGACTTCCGGATTTTAAAGATAGTACAATACAATTATATACATACAACATACATGGTTACTTTATGATCTTTATCTTTACGAAAGTGACGTCAAACCCGTATTATAATGTACACATCAATGGTGAGTCAATCCGTCGTTTTCTGTGTAATGTTTTGTAGATCATTGTTGGTCATAGTATTGTCTGCCCTTCTTTGATATACGGCTTCTGATTACCCCTTGTTTCTGTTGGTCATAGTATTGTCTGCCCTTCTTCGATATACGGCTTCTGATTACTCCTTTGGTATCTTCAAAGATTTTTTTAAAAACACCTGATTGTTATATATCATTACAGATACATATATTGGGAGTAGGAATGAATGGTGATCATTTTAATTATAATAAACTAAATGATCAGAAAAAGAAGTGACAATAATGGTTCCATTTGTTGTTAATATTGTATTATTTGACGTGAAATTGATATAACTAATATTATACACATGACAACGTCTCTACCACCTGTTCAGTTCTGTCTTGTAAGTTCCTCCGTTGTAGTCGGAGCACACCAACATTCATAGGTTATTAGTCACAAGTTGTGGTGGTGGTAACAGCGTTAAAATCTGCTATTTCCTAAAATAAAAAAAAGTAGGATTTGCCATATAAGAATTGTTCTGAATCATAAACAGTCCTTTATGCTCACTGCTCAACAGTTGTGTAGATCAAAAGTCAAATTTCTGGTAATTTCTTCGATTTCACTTATTAGATCTAGTTCTTTCTTCACATCTAGATTGAATATAGGATTAGTACAGTCCATAATGCATAGCATTAATTTTTCCTGTTCTTCTCTTACGGTGTTAAGCAGCTGTTCTTTCGAGTGTTCTCTTAATAATTCAAATAATTGATGGAAATAGAATTTCCGTTTTGCTTCAAGTATGGGGCACCTCAGAGTAAAATGTCCTCTAAGTATATTATGTATAATGTTCAAGATTACAACGTTCTTTATAACAACGCTGTTCGACCAGTTAAATGTGATGGTTGACATTTTACTCACATGTAGAAAGCACTTACAATTGTTTCGATCCTATGGCATTTTTACTTTCCATTTTAAGACTATAACGCCCACAATAGTTGATCTATGCTGATACTAACATATTGTGTTATAATGTGGAAGCTGATTCTAACGTACTGTGGTAGACTGGCCCCTTTATGCTGTAGATACTAACTCTAACGGGCTGTTATAGAATGCGTCCTTTATACTGTGGATACTAACTCTAACGTACAGTGGTAGACTGGTCCCTTTATGCTGTAGATACTAACTCTAACGTACAGTGGTAGACTGGTCACTTTATGCTGTACATAATAACTCTAACGTACAGTGGTAGACTGGTCACTTTATGCTCTATATACTAACTCTAACGTACAGTGGTAGACTGGTCCCTTTATGCTGTAGATACCAACTCTAACGTACTGTGGTAGGCTGGACCCTTTATGCTGTAGATACTAACTCTAACGTACAGTGGTAGACTGGTCCCTTTATGCTGTAGATACCAACTCTAACGTACAGTGGTAGACTGGCCCTTTATGCTGTAGATACTAACTCTAACGGGCTGTTATAGAATGCGTCCTTTATACTGTGGATACTAACTCTAACGTACAGTGGTAGACTGGTCCCTTTATGCTGTAGATACTAACTCTAACGTACAGTGGTAGACTGGTCACTTTATGCTGTAGATACTAACTCTAACGTACAGTGGTAGACTGGTCACTTTATGTTCTATATACTAACTCTAACGTACAGTGGTAGACTGGTCCCTTTATGCTGTAGATACCAACTCTAACGTACAGTGATAGACTGGTCCCTTTATTCTGTAGATACTAACTCTAACGTACAGTGGTAGACTGGTCACTTTATGCTGTAGATACTAACTCTAACGTACAGTGGTAGACTGGTCCCTTTATGCTGTAGATACTAACTCTAACGTACAGTGGTAGACTGGTCCCTTTATGCTGTCGATACTAACTCTAACGTACAGTGATAGACTGGTCCCTTTATTTTGTAGATACTAACTCTAATGTACAGTGGTAGACTGGTCACTTTATGCTGTAGATACTAACTCTAACGTACGGTGGTAGACTGGTCCCTTTATGCTATAGATACTAACTCTAATGTACAGTGGTAGACTGGTCACTTTATGCTGTAGATACTAACTCTAACGTACTTTGGTAGACTGTTCACTTTATGCTGTAGATACTAACTCTAACGTACAATGGTAGACTGGTCCCTTTATGCTGTAGATACTAACTCTAACGTACAGTGGTAGACTGGTCACTTTATGCTGTAGATACTAACTCTAACGTACAGTGGTAGACTGGTTCCTTTATGCTGTAGATACTAACTCTAACGTATAGTGGTAGACTGGTCCCTTTATGCTGTAGATACTAACTCTAACATATAGTGGTAGACTGGTCATTTTATGCTCTATATACTAACTCTAACGTACAGTGGTAGACTAGTCACTTTATGCTGTAGATATCAACTCTAACGTACTTTGGTAGACTGGTCACTTTATGCTGTAGATACTAACTCTAACGTACAATGGTAGACTGGTCCCTTTATGCTGTAGATACTAACTCTAACGTACAGTGGTAGACTGGTCACTTTATGCTGTAGATACTAACTCTAACGTACAGTGGTAGACTGGTTCCTTTATGCTGTAGATACTAACTCTAACGTACAGTGGTAGACTGGTCCCTTTATGCTGTAGATACTAACTCTAACATATAGTGGTAGACTGGTCACTTTATGCTCTATATACTAACTCTAACGTGCAGTGGTAGACTGGTCACTTTATGCTGTAGATACTAACTCTAACGTACAGTGGTAGACTAGTCCCTTTATGCTATAGATACTAACTCTAACGTACTGTGGTAGACTGGTCTCTTTATGCTGTAGATACCAACTCTAACGTACTGTGGTAGGCTGGTCCCTTTATGCTGTAGATACTAACTCTAACGTACAGTGGTAGACTGGTCCCTTTATGCTGTAGATACCAACTCTAACATACAGTGGTAGACTGGTCCCTTTATGCTGTATATACTAACTCTAATGTACAGTGGTAGACTGGTCACTTTATGCTGTAGATACTAACTCTAACGTACTTTGGTAGACTGGTCACTTTATGCTGTAGATACTAACTCTAACGTACAATGGTAGACTGGTCCCTTTATGCTGTAGATACTAACTCTAACGTACAGTGGTAGACTGGTCACTTTATGCTGTAGATATTAACTCTAACGTACAGTGGTAGACTGGTTCCTTTATGTTGTAGATACTAACTCTAACGTACAGTGGTAGACTGGTCACTTTATGCTGTAGATACTAACTCTAACATACAGTGGTAGACTGGTCACTTTATGCTGTATATACTAACTCTAATGTACAGTGGTAGACTGGTCACTTTATGCTGTAGATACTAACTCTAACGTACTTTGGTAGACTGGTCACTTTATGCTGTAGATACTAACTCTAACGTACAATGGTAGACTGGTCCCTTTATGCTGTAGATACTAACTCTAACGTACAGTGGTAGACTGGTCACTTTATGCTGTAGATATTAACTCTAACGTACAGTGGTAGACTGGTTCCTTTATGTTGTAGATACTAACTCTAACGTACAGTGGTAGACTGGTCACTTTATGCTGTAGATACTAACTCTAACATACAGTGGTAGACTGGTCACTTTATGCTGTAGATATTAACTCTAACGTACAGTGGTAGACTGGTTCCTTTATGCTCTATATACTAACTCTAACGTACAGTGGTAGACAGGTCACTTTATGCTGTAGATATCAACTCTAACGTACTGTGGTAGACTGGTCACTTTATGCTGTAGATACTAACTCTAACTTACAGTGGTAGACTGGTCCCTTTATGCTGTAGATACTAACTCTAACGTACTGTGGTAGACTGGTCCCTTTATGCTGTAGATACCAACTCTAACGTACTGTGGTAGGCTGGTCCCTTTATGCTGTAGAAACTAACTCTAACGTACAGTGGTAGACTGGTCCCTTTATGTTGTAGATACTAACTCTAACGTACAGTGATAGACTGGTCCCTTTATTCTGTAGATAATAACTCTAACGTACAGTGGTAGACTGGTCACTTTATGCTGTAGATACTAACTCTAACGTACAGTGGTAGACTGGTCCCTTTATGCTGTAGATACCAACTCTAACGTACAGTGATAGACTGGTCCCTTTATTCTGTAGATACTAACTCTAACGTACAGTGGTAGACTGGTCACTTTATGCTGTAGATACTAACTCTAACGTACAGTGGTAGACTGGTCCCTTTATGCTGTAGATACTAACTCTAACGCACAGTGGTAGACTGGTCCCTTTATGCTGTCGATACTAACTCTAACGTACAGTGATAGACTGGTCCCTTTATTTTGTAGATACCAACTCTAACGTACAGTGGTAGACTGGTCACTTTATGCTGTAGATACTAACTCTAACGTACAGTGGTAGACTGGTCCCTTTATGCTGTAGATACTAACTCTAATGTACAGTGGTAGACTGGTCACTTTATGCTGTAGATACTAACTCTAACATACAGTGGTAGACTGGTCACTTTATGCTCTATATACTAACTCTAACGTACAGTGGTAGACTGGTCACTTTATGCTGTAGATATCAACTCTAACGTACTGTGGTAGACTGCTCATATTATGCTGTAGATACTAACTCTAATGTACAGTGGTAGACTGGTCCCTTTTTGCTGTAGATACTAACTCTAACGTACTGTGGTAGACTGGTCCCTTTATGCTGTAGATACCAACTCTAACGTACTGTGGTAGGCTGGTCCCTTTATGCTGTAGATACTAACTCTAACGTACAGTGGTAGACTGGTCCCTTTATGCTGTAGATACTAACTCTAACGTACAGTGATAGACTGGTCCCTTTATTCTGTAGATACTAACTCTAACGTACAGTGGTAGACTGGTCACTTTATGCTGTAGATACTAACTCTAACTTACAGTGGTAGACTGGTTCCTTTATGCTGTAGATACTAACTCTAACGTACAGTGGTAGACTGGTCCCTTTATGCTGTAGATACTAACTCTAACATACAGTGGTAGACTGGTCCCTTTATGCTGTAGATACTAACTCTAATGTACAGTGGTAGATTGGTCACTTTATGCTGTAGATACTAACTCTAACGTACTTTGGTAGACTGGTCACTTTATGCTGTAGATACTAACTCTAACGTACAATGGTAGACTGGTCCCTTTATGCTGTAGATACTAACTCTAACGTACAGTGGTAGACTGGTCACTTTATGCTGTAGATACTAACTCTAATGTACAGTGGTAGACTGGTTCCTTTTTGCTGTAGATACTAACTCTAACATACAGTGGTAGACTGGTCCCTTTATGCTGTAGATACTAACTCTAACATACAGTGGTAGACTGGTCACTTTATGCTCTATATACTAACTCTAACGTACAGTGGTAGACTGGTCCCTTTATGCTGTAGATATCAACTCTAACGTACAGTGGTAGACTGGTCACTTTATGCTGTAGATACTAACTCTAACGTACAGTGGTAGACTGGTCCCTTTATGCTGTAGATACTAACTCTAACGTACAGTGATAGACTGGTCCCTTTATGCTGTAGATACTAACTCTAACATACAGTGGTAGACTGGTCACTTTATGCTCTATATACTAACTCTAACGTACAGTGGTAGACTGGTCCCTTTATGCTGTAGATATCAACTCTAACGTACAGTGGTAGACTGGTCACTTTATGCTGTAGATACTAACTCTAACGTACAGTGGTAGACTGGTCCCTTTATGCTGTAGATACTAACTCTAACGTACTGTGGTAGACGGGTCCCTTTATGCTGTAGATACTAACTCTAACGTACAGTGGTAGACTGGTCCCTTTATGCTGTAGATACTAACTCTAACGTACAGTGATAGACTGGTCCCTTTATTCTGTAGATACTAACTCTAACGTACAGTGGTAGACTGGTCACTTTATGCTGTAGATACTAACTCTAACGCACAGTGGTAGACTGGTTCCTTTATGCTGTAGATACTAACTCTAACATACAGTGGTAGACTGGTCACTTTATGCTGTAGATATTAACTCTAACGTACAGTGGTAGACTGGTTCCTTTATGTTGTAGATACTAACTCTAACGTACAGTGGTAGACTGGTCACTTTATGCTCTATATACTAACTCTAACGTACAGTGGTAGACAGGTCACTTTATGCTGTAGATATCAACTCTAACGTACTGTGGTAGACTGGTCACTTTATGCTGTAGATACTAACTCTAACTTACAGTGGTAGACTGGTCCCTTTATGCTGTAGATACTAACTCTAACGTACTGTGGTAGACTGGTCCCTTTATGCTGTAGATACCAACTCTAACGTACTGTGGTAGGCTGGTCCCTTTATGCTGTAGAAACTAACTCTAACGTACAGTGGTAGACTGGTCCCTTTATGTTGTAGATACTAACTCTAACGTACAGTGATAGACTGGTCCCTTTATTCTGTAGATAATAACTCTAACGTACAGTGGTAGACTGGTCACTTTATGCTGTAGATACTAACTCTAACGTACAGTGGTAGACTGGTCCCTTTATGCTGTAGATACCAACTCTAACGTACAGTGATAGACTGGTCCCTTTATTCTGTAGATACTAACTCTAACGTACAGTGGTAGACTGGTCACTTTATGCTGTAGATACTAACTCTAACGTACAGTGGTAGACTGGTCCCTTTATGCTGTAGATACTAACTCTAACGCACAGTGGTAGACTGGTCCCTTTATGCTGTCGATACTAACTCTAACGTACAGTGATAGACTGGTCCCTTTATTTTGTAGATACCAACTCTAACGTACAGTGGTAGACTGGTCACTTTATGCTGTAGATACTAACTCTAACGTACAGTGGTAGACTGGTCCCTTTATGCTGTAGATACTAACTCTAATGTACAGTGGTAGACTGGTCACTTTATGCTGTAGATACCAACTCTAACGTACAGTGGTAGACTGGTTCCTTTATGCTGTAGATACTAACTCTAACGTACAGTGGTAGACTGGTCCCTTTATGCTGTAGATACTAACTCTAACATACAGTGGTAGACTGGTCCCTTTATGCTGTAGATACTAACTCTAATGTACAGTGGTAGATTGGTCACTTTATGCTGTAGATACTAACTCTAACGTACTTTGGTAGACTGGTCACTTTATGCTGTAGATACTAACTCTAACGTACAATGGTAGACTGGTCCCTTTATGCTGTAGATACTAACTCTAACGTACAGTGGTAGACTGGTCACTTTATGCTGTAGATACTAACTCTAATGTACAGTGGTAGACTGGTTCCTTTTTGCTGTAGATACTAACTCTAACATACAGTGGTAGACTGGTCCCTTTATGCTGTAGATACTAACTCTAACATACAGTGGTAGACTGGTCACTTTATGCTCTATATACTAACTCTAACGTACAGTGGTAGACTGGTCCCTTTATGCTGTAGATATCAACTCTAACGTACAGTGGTAGACTGGTCACTTTATGCTGTAGATACTAACTCTAACGTACAGTGGTAGACTGGTCCCTTTATGCTGTAGATACTAACTCTAACGTACAGTGATAGACTGGTCCCTTTATGCTGTAGATACTAACTCTAACATACAGTGGTAGACTGGTCACTTTATGCTCTATATACTAACTCTAACGTACAGTGGTAGACTGGTCCCTTTATGCTGTAGATATCAACTCTAACGTACAGTGGTAGACTGGTCACTTTATGCTGTAGATACTAACTCTAACGTACAGTGGTAGACTGGTCCCTTTATGCTGTAGATACTAACTCTAACGTACTGTTGTAGACGGGTCCCTTTATGCTGTAGATACTAACTCTAACGTACAGTGGTAGACTGGTCCCTTTATGCTGTAGATACTAACTCTAACGTACAGTGATAGACTGGTCCCTTTATTCTGTAGATACTAACTCTAACGTACAGTGGTAGACTGGTCACTTTATGCTGTAGATACTAACTCTAACGCACAGTGGTAGACTGGTTCCTTTATGCTGTAGATACTAACTCTAACATACAGTGGTAGACTGGTCACTTTATGCTGTAGATATTAACTCTAACGTACAGTGGTAGACTGGTTCCTTTATGTTGTAGATACTAACTCTAACGTACAGTGGTAGACTGGTCACTTTATGCTCTATATACTAACTCTAACGTACAGTGGTAGACAGGTCACTTTATGCTGTAGATATCAACTCTAACGTACTGTGGTAGACTGGTCACTTTATGCTGTAGATACTAACTCTAACTTACAGTGGTAGACTGGTCCCTTTATGCTGTAGATACTAACTCTAACGTACTGTGGTAGACTGGTCCCTTTATGCTGTAGATACCAACTCTAACGTACTGTGGTAGGCTGGTCCCTTTATGCTGTAGAAACTAACTCTAACGTACAGTGGTAGACTGGTCCCTTTATGTTGTAGATACTAACTCTAACGTACAGTGATAGACTGGTCCCTTTATTCTGTAGATAATAACTCTAACGTACAGTGGTAGACTGGTCACTTTATGCTGTAGATACTAACTCTAACGTACAGTGGTAGACTGGTCCCTTTATGCTGTAGATACCAACTCTAACGTACAGTGATAGACTGGTCCCTTTATTCTGTAGATACTAACTCTAACGTACAGTGGTAGACTGGTCACTTTATGCTGTAGATACTAACTCTAACGTACAGTGGTAGACTGGTCCCTTTATGCTGTAGATACTAACTCTAACGCACAGTGGTAGACTGGTCCCTTTATGCTGTCGATACTAACTCTAACGTACAGTGATAGACTGGTCCCTTTATTTTGTAGATACCAACTCTAACGTACAGTGGTAGACTGGTCACTTTATGCTGTAGATACTAACTCTAACGTACAGTGGTAGACTGGTCCCTTTATGCTGTAGATACTAACTCTAATGTACAGTGGTAGACTGGTCACTTTATGCTGTAGATACCAACTCTAACGTACTGTGGTAGGCTGGTCCCTTTATGCTGTAGATACTAACTCTAACGTACAGTGGTAGACTGGTCCCTTTATGCTGTAGATACCAACTCTAACATACAGTGGTAGACTGGTCCCTTTATGCTGTATATACTAACTCTAATGTACAGTGGTAGACTGGTCACTTTATGCTGTAGATACTAACTCTAACGTACTTTGGTAGACTGGTCACTTTATGCTGTAGATACTAACTCTAACGTACAATGGTAGACTGGTCCCTTTATGCTGTAGATACTAACTCTAACGTACAGTGGTAGACTGGTCACTTTATGCTGTAGATATTAACTCTAACGTACAGTGGTAGACTGGTTCCTTTATGTTGTAGATACTAACTCTAACGTACAGTGGTAGACTGGTCACTTTATGCTGTAGATACTAACTCTAACATACAGTGGTAGACTGGTCACTTTATTCTGTAGATATTAACTCTAACGTACAGTGGTAGACTGGTTCCTTTATGCTCTATATACTAACTCTAACGTACAGTGGTAGACAGGTCACTTTATGCTGTAGATATCAACTCTAACGTACTGTGGTAGACTGGTCACTTTATGCTGTAGATACTAAGTCTAACTTACAGTGGTAGACTGGTCCCTTTATGCTGTAGATACTAACTCTAACGTACTGTGGTAGACTGGTCCCTTTATGCTGTAGATACCAACTCTAACGTACTGTGGTAGGCTGGTCCCTTTATGCTGTAGAAACTAACTCTAACGTACAGTGGTAGACTGGTCCCTTTATGTTGTAGATACTAACTCTAACGTACAGTGATAGACTGGTCCCTTTATTCTGTAGATAATAACTCTAACGTACAGTGGTAGACTGGTCACTTTATGCTGTAGATACTAACTCTAACGTACAGTGGTAGACTGGTCCCTTTATGCTGTAGATACCAACTCTAACGTACAGTGATAGACTGGTCCCTTTATTCTGTAGATACTAACTCTAATGTACAGTGGTAGACTGGTCACTTTATGCTGTAGATACTAACTCTAACGTACAGTGGTAGACTGGTCCCTTTATGCTGTAGATACTAACTCTAACGCACAGTGGTAGACTGGTCCCTTTATGCTGTCGATACTAACTCTAACGTACAGTGATAGACTGGTCCCTTTATTTTGTAGATACCAACTCTAACGTACAGTGGTAGACTGGTCACTTTATGCTGTAGATACTAACTCTAACGTACAGTGGTAGACTGGTCCCTTTATGCTGTAGATACTAACTCTAATGTACAGTGGTAGACTGGTCACTTTATGCTGTAGATACTAACTCTAACATACAGTGGTAGACTGGTCACTTTATGCTCTATATACTAACTCTAACGTACAGTGGTAGACTGGTCACTTTATGCTGTAGATATCAACTCTAACGTACTGTGGTAGACTGCTCATATTATGCTGTAGATACTAACTCTAATGTACAGTGGTAGACTGGTCCCTTTTTGCTGTAGATACTAACTCTAACGTACTGTGGTAGACTGGTCCCTTTATGCTGTAGATACCAACTCTAACGTACTGTGGTAGGCTGGTCCCTTTATGCTGTAGATACTAACTCTAACGTACAGTGGTAGACTGGTCCCTTTATGCTGTAGATACTAACTCTAACGTACAGTGATAGACTGGTCCCTTTATTCTGTAGATACTAACTCTAACGTACAGTGGTAGACTGGTCACTTTATGCTGTAGATACTAACTCTAACTTACAGTGGTAGACTGGTCCCTTTATGCTGTCGATACTAACTCTAACGTACAGTGATAGACTGGTCCCTTTATTTTGTAGATACCAACTCTAACGTACAGTGGTAGACTGGTCACTTTATGCTGTAGATACTAACTCTAACGTACAGTGGTAGACTGGTCCCTTTATGCTGTAGATACTAACTCTAATGTACAGTGGTAGACTGGTCACTTTATGCTGTAGATACTAACTCTAACATACAGTGGTAGACTGGTCACTTTATGCTCTATATACTAACTCTAACGTACAGTGGTAGACTGGTCACTTTATGCTGTAGATATCAACTCTAACGTACTGTGGTAGACTGCTCATATTATGCTGTAGATACTAACTCTAATGTACAGTGGTAGACTGGTCCCTTTTTGCTGTAGATACTAACTCTAACGTACTGTGGTAGACTGGTCCCTTTATGCTGTAGATACCAACTCTAACGTACTGTGGTAGGCTGGTCCCTTTATGCTGTAGATACTAACTCTAACGTACAGTGGTAGACTGGTCCCTTTATGCTGTAGATACTAACTCTAACGTACAGTGATAGACTGGTCCCTTTATTCTGTAGATACTAACTCTAACGTACAGTGGTAGACTGGTCACTTTATGCTGTAGATACTAACTCTAACTTACAGTGGTAGACTGGTTCCTTTATGATGTAGATACTAACTCTAACGTACAGTGGTAGACTGGTCCCTTTATGCTGTAGATACTAACTCTAACGTACTGTGGTAGACTGGTCCCTTTATGCTGTAGATACCAACTCTAACGTACTGTGGTAGGCTGGTCCCTTTATGCTGTAGAAACTAACTCTAACGTACAGTGGTAGACTGGTCCCTTTATGTTGTAGATACTAACTCTAACGTACAGTGATAGACTGGTCCCTTTATTCTGTAGATAATAACTCTAACGTACAGTGGTAGACTGGTCACTTTATGCTGTAGATACTAACTCTAACGTACAGTGGTAGACTGGTCCCTTTATGCTGTAGATACCAACTCTAACGTACAGTGATAGACTGGTCCCTTTATTCTGTAGATACTAACTCTAACGTACAGTGGTAGACTGGTCACTTTATGCTGTAGATACTAACTCTAACGTACAGTGGTAGACTGGTCCCTTTATGCTGTAGATACTAACTCTAACGCACAGTGGTAGACTGGTCCCTTTATGCTGTCGATACTAACTCTAACGTACAGTGATAGACTGGTCCCTTTATTTTGTAGATACCAACTCTAACGTACAGTGGTAGACTGGTCACTTTATGCTGTAGATACTAACTCTAACGTACAGTGGTAGACTGGTCCCTTTATGCTGTAGATACTAACTCTAATGTACAGTGGTAGACTGGTCACTTTATGCTGTAGATACCAACTCTAACGTACTGTGGTAGGCTGGTCCCTTTATGCTGTAGATACTAACTCTAACGTACAGTGGTAGACTGGTCCCTTTATGCTGTAGATACCAACTCTAACATACAGTGGTAGACTGGTCCCTTTATGCTGTATATACTAACTCTAATGTACAGTGGTAGACTGGTCCCTTTTTGCTGTAGATACTAACTCTAACGTACTGTGGTAGACTGGTCCCTTTATGCTGTAGATACCAACTCTAACGTACTGTGGTAGGCTGGTCCCTTTATGCTGTAGATACTAACTCTAACGTACAGTGGTAGACTGGTCCCTTTATGCTGTAGATACTAACTCTAACGTACAGTGATAGACTGGTCCCTTTATTCTGTAGATACTAACTCTAACGTACAGTGGTAGACTGGTCACTTTATGCTGTAGATACTAACTCTAACTTACAGTGGTAGACTGGTTCCTTTATGATGTAGATACTAACTCTAACGTACAGTGGTAGACTGGTCCCTTTATGCTGTAGATACTAACTCTAACGTACTGTGGTAGACTGGTCCCTTTATGCTGTAGATACCAACTCTAACGTACTGTGGTAGGCTGGTCCCTTTATGCTGTAGAAACTAACTCTAACGTACAGTGGTAGACTGGTCCCTTTATGTTGTAGATACTAACTCTAACGTACAGTGATAGACTGGTCCCTTTATTCTGTAGATAATAACTCTAACGTACAGTGGTAGACTGGTCACTTTATGCTGTAGATACTAACTCTAACGTACAGTGGTAGACTGGTCCCTTTATGCTGTAGATACCAACTCTAACGTACAGTGATAGACTGGTCCCTTTATTCTGTAGATACTAACTCTAACGTACAGTGGTAGACTGGTCACTTTATGCTGTAGATACTAACTCTAACGTACAGTGGTAGACTGGTCCCTTTATGCTGTAGATACTAACTCTAACGCACAGTGGTAGACTGGTCCCTTTATGCTGTCGATACTAACTCTAACGTACAGTGATAGACTGGTCCCTTTATTTTGTAGATACCAACTCTAACGTACAGTGGTAGACTGGTCACTTTATGCTGTAGATACTAACTCTAACGTACAGTGGTAGACTGGTCCCTTTATGCTGTAGATACTAACTCTAATGTACAGTGGTAGACTGGTCACTTTATGCTGTAGATACCAACTCTAACGTACTGTGGTAGGCTGGTCCCTTTATGCTGTAGATACTAACTCTAACGTACAGTGGTAGACTGGTCCCTTTATGCTGTAGATACCAACTCTAACATACAGTGGTAGACTGGTCCCTTTATGCTGTATATACTAACTCTAATGTACAGTGGTAGACTGGTCACTTTATGCTGTAGATACTAACTCTAACGTACTTTGGTAGACTGGTCACTTTATGCTGTAGATACTAACTCTAACGTACAATGGTAGACTGGTCCCTTTATGCTGTAGATACTAACTCTAACGTACAGTGGTAGACTGGTCACTTTATGCTGTAGATATTAACTCTAACGTACAGTGGTAGACTGGTTCCTTTATGTTGTAGATACTAACTCTAACGTACAGTGGTAGACTGGTCACTTTATGCTGTAGATACTAACTCTAACATACAGTGGTAGACTGGTCACTTTATTCTGTAGATATTAACTCTAACGTACAGTGGTAGACTGGTTCCTTTATGCTCTATATACTAACTCTAACGTACAGTGGTAGACAGGTCACTTTATGCTGTAGATATCAACTCTAACGTACTGTGGTAGACTGGTCACTTTATGCTGTAGATACTAAGTCTAACTTACAGTGGTAGACTGGTCCCTTTATGCTGTAGATACTAACTCTAACGTACTGTGGTAGACTGGTCCCTTTATGCTGTAGATACCAACTCTAACGTACTGTGGTAGGCTGGTCCCTTTATGCTGTAGAAACTAACTCTAACGTACAGTGGTAGACTGGTCCCTTTATGTTGTAGATACTAACTCTAACGTACAGTGATAGACTGGTCCCTTTATTCTGTAGATAATAACTCTAACGTACAGTGGTAGACTGGTCACTTTATGCTGTAGATACTAACTCTAACGTACAGTGGTAGACTGGTCCCTTTATGCTGTAGATACCAACTCTAACGTACAGTGATAGACTGGTCCCTTTATTCTGTAGATACTAACTCTAATGTACAGTGGTAGACTGGTCACTTTATGCTGTAGATACTAACTCTAACGTACAGTGGTAGACTGGTCCCTTTATGCTGTAGATACTAACTCTAACGCACAGTGGTAGACTGGTCCCTTTATGCTGTCGATACTAACTCTAACGTACAGTGATAGACTGGTCCCTTTATTTTGTAGATACCAACTCTAACGTACAGTGGTAGACTGGTCACTTTATGCTGTAGATACTAACTCTAACGTACAGTGGTAGACTGGTCCCTTTATGCTGTAGATACTAACTCTAATGTACAGTGGTAGACTGGTCACTTTATGCTGTAGATACTAACTCTAACATACAGTGGTAGACTGGTCACTTTATGCTCTATATACTAACTCTAACGTACAGTGGTAGACTGGTCACTTTATGCTGTAGATATCAACTCTAACGTACTGTGGTAGACTGCTCATATTATGCTGTAGATACTAACTCTAATGTACAGTGGTAGACTGGTCCCTTTTTGCTGTAGATACTAACTCTAACGTACTGTGGTAGACTGGTCCCTTTATGCTGTAGATACCAACTCTAACGTACTGTGGTAGGCTGGTCCCTTTATGCTGTAGATACTAACTCTAACGTACAGTGGTAGACTGGTCCCTTTATGCTGTAGATACTAACTCTAACGTACAGTGATAGACTGGTCCCTTTATTCTGTAGATACTAACTCTAACGTACAGTGGTAGACTGGTCACTTTATGCTGTAGATACTAACTCTAACTTACAGTGGTAGACTGGTTCCTTTATGATGTAGATACTAACTCTAACGTACAGTGGTAGACTGGTCCCTTTATGCTGTAGATACTAACTCTAACATACAGTGGTAGACTGGTCCCTTTATGCTGTAGATACTAACTCTAATGTACAGTGGTAGATTGGTCACTTTATGCTGTAGATACTAACTCTAACGTACTTTGGTAGACTGGTCACTTTATGCTGTAGATACTAACTCTAACGTACAATGGTAGACTGGTCCCTTTATGCTGTAGATACTAACTCTAACGTACAGTGGTAGACTGGTCACTTTATGCTGTAGATACTAACTCTAATGTACAGTGGTAGACTGGTTCCTTTTTGCTGTAGATACTAACTCTAACATACAGTGGTAGACTGGTCCCTTTATGCTGTAGATACTAACTCTAACATACAGTGGTAGACTGGTCACTTTATGCTCTATATACTAACTCTAACGTACAGTGGTAGACTGGTCCCTTTATGCTGTAGATATCAACTCTAACGTACAGTGGTAGACTGGTCACTTTATGCTGTAGATACTAACTCTAACGTACAGTGGTAGACTGGTCCCTTTATGCTGTAGATACTAACTCTAACGTACAGTGATAGACTGGTCCCTTTATGCTGTAGATACTAACTCTAACATACAGTGGTAGACTGGTCACTTTATGCTCTATATACTAACTCTAACGTACAGTGGTAGACTGGTCCCTTTATGCTGTAGATATCAACTCTAACGTACAGTGGTAGACTGGTCACTTTATGCTGTAGATACTAACTCTAACGTACAGTGGTAGACTGGTCCCTTTATGCTGTAGATACTAACTCTAACGTACTGTGGTAGACGGGTCCCTTTATGCTGTAGATACTAACTCTAACGTACAGTGGTAGACTGGTCCCTTTATGCTGTAGATACTAACTCTAACGTACAGTGATAGACTGGTCCCTTTATTCTGTAGATACTAACTCTAACGTACAGTGGTAGATTGGTCACTTTATGCTGTAGATACTAACTCTAACGCACAGTGGTAGACTGGTTCCTTTATGCTGTAGATACTAACTCTAACATACAGTGGTAGACTGGTCACTTTATGCTGTAGATATTAACTCTAACGTACAGTGGTAGACTGGTTCCTTTATGTTGTAGATACTAACTCTAACGTACAGTGGTAGACTGGTCACTTTATGCTCTATATACTAACTCTAACGTACAGTGGTAGACAGGTCACTTTATGCTGTAGATATCAACTCTAACGTACTGTGGTAGACTGGTCACTTTATGCTATAGATACTAACTCTAACTTACAGTGGTAGACTGGTCCCTTTATGCTGTAGATACTAACTCTAACGTACTGTGGTAGACTGGTCCCTTTATGCTGTAGATACCAACTCTAACGTACTGTGGTAGGCTGGTCCCTTTATGCTGTAGAAACTAACTCTAACGTACAGTGGTAGACTGGTCCCTTTATGTTGTAGATACTAACTCTAACGTACAGTGATAGACTGGTCCCTTTATTCTGTAGATAATAACTCTAACGTACAGTGGTAGACTGGTCACTTTATGCTGTAGATACTAACTCTAACGTACAGTGGTAGACTGGTCCCTTTATGCTGTAGATACCAACTCTAACGTACAGTGATAGACTGGTCCCTTTATTCTGTAGATACTAACTCTAACGTACAGTGGTAGACTGGTCACTTTATGCTGTAGATACTAACTCTAACGTACAGTGGTAGACTGGTCCCTTTATGCTGTAGATACTAACTCTAACGCACAGTGGTAGACTGGTCCCTTTATGTTGTCGATACTAACTCTAACGTACAGTGATAGACTGGTCCCTTTATTTTGTAGATACCAACTCTAACGTACAGTGGTAGACTGGTCACTTTATGCTGTAGATACTAACTCTAACGTACAGAGGTAGACTGGTCCCTTTATGCTGTAGATACTAACTCTAATGTACAGTGGTAGACTGGTCACTTTATGCTGTAGATACCAACTCTAACGTACTGTGGTAGGCTGGTCCCTTTATGCTGTAGATACTAACTCTAACGTACAGTGGTAGACTGGTCCCTTTATGCTGTAGATACCAACTCTAACATACAGTGGTAGACTGGTCCCTTTATGCTGTATATACTAACTCTAATGTACAGTGGTAGACTGGTCACTTTATGCTGTAGATACTAACTCTAACGTACTTTGGTAGACTGGTCACTTTATGCTGTAGATACTAACTCTAACGTACAATGGTAGACTGGTCCCTTTATGCTGTAGATACTAACTCTAACGTACAGTGGTAGACTGGTCACTTTATGCTGTAGATATTAACTCTAACGTACAGTGGTAGACTGGTTCCTTTATGTTGTAGATACTAACTCTAACGTACAGTGGTAGACTGGTCACTTTATGCTGTAGATACTAACTCTAACATACAGTGGTAGACTGGTCACTTTATTCTGTAGATATTAACTCTAACGTACAGTGGTAGACTGGTTCCTTTATGCTCTATATACTAACTCTAACGTACAGTGGTAGACAGGTCACTTTATGCTGTAGATATCAACTCTAACGTACTGTGGTAGACTGGTCACTTTATGCTGTAGATACTAAGTCTAACTTACAGTGGTAGACTGGTCCCTTTATGCTGTAGATACTAACTCTAACGTACTGTGGTAGACTGGTCCCTTTATGCTGTAGATACCAACTCTAACGTACTGTGGTAGGCTGGTCCCTTTATGCTGTAGAAACTAACTCTAACGTACAGTGGTAGACTGGTCCCTTTATGTTGTAGATACTAACTCTAACGTACAGTGATAGACTGGTCCCTTTATTCTGTAGATAATAACTCTAACGTACAGTGGTAGACTGGTCACTTTATGCTGTAGATACTAACTCTAACGTACAGTGGTAGACTGGTCCCTTTATGCTGTAGATACCAACTCTAACGTACAGTGATAGACTGGTCCCTTTATTCTGTAGATACTAACTCTAATGTACAGTGGTAGACTGGTCACTTTATGCTGTAGATACTAACTCTAACGTACAGTGGTAGACTGGTCCCTTTATGCTGTAGATACTAACTCTAACGCACAGTGGTAGACTGGTCCCTTTATGCTGTCGATACTAACTCTAACGTACAGTGATAGACTGGTCCCTTTATTTTGTAGATACCAACTCTAACGTACAGTGGTAGACTGGTCACTTTATGCTGTAGATACTAACTCTAACGTACAGTGGTAGACTGGTCCCTTTATGCTGTAGATACTAACTCTAATGTACAGTGGTAGACTGGTCACTTTATGCTGTAGATACTAACTCTAACATACAGTGGTAGACTGGTCACTTTATACTCTATATACTAACTCTAGCGTACAGTGGTAGACTGGTCACTTTATGCTGTAGATATCAACTCTAACGTACTGTGGTAGACTGCTCATATTATGCTGTAGATACTAACTCTAATGTACAGTGGTAGACTGGTCCCTTTTTGCTGTAGATACTAACTCTAACGTACTGTGGTAGACTGGTCCCTTTATGCTGTAGATACCAACTCTAACGTACTGTGGTAGGCTGGTCCCTTTATGCTGTAGATACTAACTCTAACGTACAGTGGTAGACTGGTCCCTTTATGCTGTAGATACTAACTCTAACGTACAGTGATAGACTGGTCCCTTTATTCTGTAGATACTAACTCTAACGTACAGTGGTAGACTGGTCACTTTATGCTGTAGATACTAACTCTAACTTACAGTGGTAGACTGGTTCCTTTATGCTGTAGATACTAACTCTAACGTACAGTGGTAGACTGGTCCCTTTATGCTGTAGATACTAACTCTAACATACAGTGGTAGACTGGTCCCTTTATGCTGTAGATACTAACTCTAATGTACAGTGGTAGATTGGTCACTTTATGCTGTAGATACTAACTCTAACGTACTTTGGTAGACTGGTCACTTTATGCTGTAGATACTAACTCTAACGTACAATGGTAGACTGGTCCCTTTATGCTGTAGATACTAACTCTAACGTACAGTGGTAGACTGGTCACTTTATGCTGTAGATACTAACTCTAATGTACAGTGGTAGACTGGTTCCTTTTTGCTGTAGATACTAACTCTAACATACAGTGGTAGACTGGTCCCTTTATGCTGTAGATATTAACTCTAACATACAGTGGTAGACTGGTCACTTTATGCTCTATATACTAACTCTAACGTACAGTGGTAGACTGGTCCCTTTATGCTGTAGATATCAACTCTAACGTACAGTGGTAGACTGGTCACTTTATGCTGTAGATACTAACTCTAACGTACAGTGGTAGACTGGTCCCTTTATGCTGTAGATACTAACTCTAACGTACAGTGATAGACTGGTCCCTTTATGCTGTAGATACTAACTCTAACATACAGTGGTAGACTGGTCACTTTATGCTCTATATACTAACTCTAACGTACAGTGGTAGACTGGTCCCTTTATGCTGTAGATATCAACTCTAACGTACAGTGGTAGACTGGTCACTTTATGCTGTAGATACTAACTCTAACGTACAGTGGTAGACTGGTCCCTTTATGCTGTAGATACTAACTCTAACGTACTGTGGTAGACGGGTCCCTTTATGCTGTAGATACTAACTCTAACGTACAGTGGTAGACTGGTCCCTTTATGCTGTAGATACTAACTCTAACGTACAGTGATAGACTGGTCCCTTTATTCTGTAGATACTAACTCTAACGTACAGTGGTAGACTGGTCACTTTATGCTGTAGATACTAACTCTAACGCACAGTGGTAGACTGGTTCCTTTATGCTGTAGATACTAACTCTAACGTACAGTGGTAGACTGGTCCCTTTATGCTGTATATACTAACTCTAACGTACAGTGGTAGACTGGTCCCTTTATGTTGTAGATACTAACTCTAACAGACAGTGGTAGACTGGTCACTTTATGCTCTATATACTAACTCTAACGTACAGTGGTAGACTGGACACTTTATGCTGTATATACTAACTCTAACGTACAGTGGTAGACTGGTCACTTTATGCTCTATATACTAACTCTAGCGTACAGTGGTAGACTGGTCACTTTATGCTGTATTAACTAACTCTAACGTACAGTGGTAGACTGGTCCCTTTATGCTGTAGATACTAACTCTAACATACAGTGGTAGACTGGTCACTTTATGCTCTATATACTAACTCTAACGTACAGTGGTAGACTGGTCACTTTATGCTGTATATACTAACTCTAACGTACAGTGGTAGACTGGTCCCTTTATTTTGTAGATACTAACTCTAACGTACAGTGGTAGACTGGTCACTTTATGCTGTAGATATCAACTCTAACGTACTGTGGTAGACTGGTCCCTTTATGCTCTATATACTAACTCTAACGTACAGTGGTAGACTGGTCCCTTTATGCTGTAGATACCAACTCTAACGTACTGTGGTAGGCTGGTCCCTTTATGCTGTAGATACTAACTCTAGCGTACAGTGGTAGACTGGTCACTTTATGCTGTAGATACTAACTCTAACGTACAGTGATAGACTGGTCTCTCTATTCTGTAGATAATAACTCTAACGTACAGTGGTAGACTGGTCACTTTATGCTGTAGATACTAACTCTAACGTACAGTGGTAGACTGGTCCCTTTATGCTGTAGATACTAACTCTAACGTACAGTGGTAGACTGGTCCCTTTATGCTGTAGATACTAACTCTAACGTACAGTGGTAGACTGGTCACTTTATGCTGTAGATACTAACTCTAACGTACAGTGGTAGACTGGTCCCTTTATGCTGTAGATACTAACTCTAACGCACAGTGGTAGACTGGTCCCTTTAAACTGTGGATACTAACCTTACTCTAACGTTGTAAAATGAGTCTTTTATACTGTGGGTAAGTATTTTAAAGTTCTGTGGTGCACCTGTGCCTTTATATTGTGGGTGCTGATTGCAACACCCTGGTATACTTGGTCCTTATACAATATATGCTGATTGGTAATTGTTGTATTTAACGTGTCAATTATACTATAGATGTTGATCATATGGTCCTGCAGTAGACTGTACATACCAATTATACTATAGATGTTGATCATATGGTCCTGTAGTAGACTGTACAATATATTGATAAAGAAATTATTGTTACACATTATTACACTATAGTAATACTAGTGGATTTGTATGGTAAATAAATAATCTTGTGAACAAACGAGTGATATCTTTCTTATTTGTTGTGTTAAGGATTAATCATAACAGTCAATTTATATGGCTTAGATTTTCATGTAATTGGAAATGATGTTTATTTTGTTTTGATGTCCATTCAGATTGTATAACAACGTAATTTCCAATAGGTTTTTTTTAATTCAACCCACCGTTTTACATAATAAAAACGTAGATATCAAATTTAGTGCGTACAACGCGTGTCTGGAATAACCTTCATCAGGTACGCTCAAAATCAATATAGATGTAGTTATTGTACTGACAACAATATATATTGTTTTTATCTGAATTAAAAAATGCATTTCTGACATCACAAATATCTGTACATGTATGTTAAATGTTTAAACACGTAGAGAAACACGTGTTGCTGTCTTGTATTATATTATTAGATGTTCATTGATTAGATATCATTTTAATACATTTTGATAATTAAGAATTTCTCTAACAAACAAAGATGATGTGAAGGAATCAGTCATTGAAGTACCTGTGTGGAAGGTACACAATAAAGCTACTTCATTGCACACAAAACAGGACCTGTAAGAACACATAATTTTATCCAGTTATGTTAGCAGATCTAAATATGCCCCTTATAATGAATAATTTGTACGCTTGTTAGACTGACAAAAAGACCTGTAGGTCGACATGAAAAATTAAAGTCATCATCTTGTGACCTTAAATTGAGAAAGAAAACATCCCCTGGCTTATATAGATGATATTTATTAGTTATAATCTTCAAGTTAATAAATCATGCTCACAAAGAAGATAATAATTATTATGTCCAACTTTACACTTTATCTGTCTTTTATGAAAGATGAAAATGTGAAAGTCTGTACCCTAAGGTAAACAAATGACTAGAGGCTATAACAATATACGTGTCGTATTAATATCATTATTTATTTGTAAACGAATTATTAATCTCATAAAGTGTTGTAAAGTGAATTATTTGTGTTCATTCTGCCTTTAAATGAATTATTGATACGGTTAACATTTCACACAGTTTTAATGCTAAGCTATAAAGATGTTTATCAAGACATTCTATTTTTACCTCAAAAACCCTAAATTTAACCTCATATGAAGACATAAAAAGGAAATAAATATTTTATCAAACAAATCAAATTTATTGAAACGTCTAATATTTATACAATGGCCACCCGATAACAAATCATAGTGCCCTTATGAACTCACTAACATACTGCATGTTTATGAAATATATATAACTAAAATAACTATATACAATTAGTAGGGCCTTCATGAGAAGTTAATATCCATAATTATTAAATTGAGAAAGGGTGATTTTTTGGAGGTCCAAAGGACCGAGGGAAAATTACACTTTCGAGATTTAATAATTATGGATATTAACTTCTCATGAAGGACATACCTGTATTATTATACTGAACTAATATGAGGGAAATAACTAGTTATTGGTTCGACGTGCTGAGGGAAATAACTAGTTATTGGTTCGACGTGCAAAAGTGCGCCAATTTCAAACAGTTATTTTGTGCTACTTGCAGATTCCCTCAAAGTTATTTGACCTGCGTGCAGTTTGCCGCGGGAATAATGAGTTATTTCTTGTTCCATGGAATAAAACTTTACAATATCTTAATTATTTCTTGCTTGGTTTCTATAGTAAAGTATAATAATATAAATTGTTGTCTTGATTTGATGATCTCAATGATATTTATTGACTTGATAATCCCAATAATAAACATTGATTTGATAATCTCAATAATATTTATAGGCTTGATAATCCCAACAATGGTTTTTGACGTAACAATCCCAAAAATAGGTATTATTTTCCATATATTTATTAAATTGAACTTATATTTTGAATAATATAAGTTCAGTTTAAATAACCTTTTTAAAATTGACGTGAATGAATAAAACACCATACATTTATATTCATATTAAATTCCTATTGGTTCGGGGTAATCCCCAGGATACTGATGGGAAGCTAAATAGTGCTTGTCAACACTAACATACCAACAAATAGCTCCGGCCACCGTATACTCCCAAAATACAAAGATGACGACGATAAAAGCTAATAGAAATCTAGCTATGTATTTGTATAAAATGTGGATATTTTGCTTCGTCATATGAAACACAAATGAAAATTTTGAAGATTGTGTTTATTTTCATAAGAAAGACCAAGTTTGTATAGTAAACAAAGATTGTCCTATCTTATTGTCCATGTTTAACCTTTGATGGATTGTTATTGTTTGTATCCCCCCGAGACGTTTATCCTTTTGACTGATAACCCCTTAACTTTAAGAATATCACTATCGTCTTCACAAGAAAAGGTTATGGTGTCCAATTGTTATTTTAAACATGATACTGAAGTTGGTCGTCCACAGTGAGCATTTGTTTAACAATACAACTCACAGCAGAGATCACTTCATCATTCTGAAGTAGAATAATGTACCCAGGGGTTTGTCCTTCAGCTACCAATCATATTCAGAATGATAAAAAAAAACCAAGAGATTAAAACTGCTTGTGCTATTCCAAATATTTCAAGAGAAAATAATACTAGTATTATTTAGGATTTTGTCATCATTAATAGTATGTATATACTTCCCGTACTCTACCATTTCCGTGTTCACCCATCCGTGGTACTATAATGTATCTTTTATTGTACCATTTTAATTCTCCTTATCACGGGTGTGTATAAATCGTCTGCTTGGACAATCTAATAAAAATTAGATGTTTAGTTTGTTGTGTGTTTTTAAAACAAATCTTTGAAGATACACTAACATCTAGCAACATCATGTTTTAGGTAATGTCATGTAAACTTTCATTCATCTTTGATCGTCCAATCATATGCAAGAGAGCTCAATATATTGACCAATCGGTCAACAACTCTTGGCATGTACTCGGCTTAGATACCTAATGGTTAAGTAGGTTCATTGCTGATTAGTCAGTTGAAAATATCATATGACTCCAAAGTGTATTGCCAACGAAGACACAAGAAACAACTAATATTATTAGATTGCTGCTTGAACAACGAAGTAATATAGACCGGTCATACAATGTAGTAGGTATCATTTAAATGTGGACAGATACCTCGGTTCACTAAAACATTAGATATATTACACTTCTACATAAGTACGTTCGACTGCTTTGTCATTGTCTATGCTGTATGCTTTCGAACGCCATCGATCCCCACCCACACATTGCTTTGGGAGTGGGATAGGGATGGGCGTGAATACCATAATCCAAAAAGTAGTACTCGCCCATTGATAATTCAGCATCACTTTGTTGAAAAACGATCAGAAAAATCTGAATATTCATCTATATACATGTTAAAGAATTGCATCTCTATGGCTGTCTGTGGGCAATAAGGTGCTTCAGTTCATCTAAGTTTAAGTTCCAAATCAAACACAATAATGCGAACCAACCCTCTGTGAAACCTCAAACGTATAGACACATTATTTTTTTTACAGGAAGTGAGGTCGATGGACAGAAGGTCATGTGACACAAATGTGGTGGGGTTAAACCGATAAATGTGATCCAACCTCTCATGATATTTATAGTAGCAGCTGGCATACACAATAAAACAAAACAAAAACCTGAATTGATGCATTTGAAATCAAAAAGACTACACACGTTCACTGAATTAACAACGTTAACATGGACAGTACAGAATCAGATCAATGTATAGTTAGCTTACATACAGCCAAGAAAGGACATGTTGGTGATAGGCCATTACTGAAGGTTAACAATCATGTTGGGGATAGGCCATTACTCAAGGTTAACAATCATGTTGGCGATAGGCCATTACTCAAGATTAACAATCATATTGGTGATAGGCCATTACTCAAGACATGTTGGTGATAGGCGATTACTCAAGGTTAACAATCATGTTGGTAATAGGCAATTACTCAAGGTTAACAATCATGTTGGCGATAGGCCATTACTCAAGGTTAACAATCATGTTGGTGATAGGCCATTACTCAAGGTTAACAATCATGTTGGCGATAGGCCATTACTCAAGGTTAACAATCACGTTGGTGATAGGCCATTACTCAAGGTTAACAATCATGTTGGTGATAGGCCATTACTCAAGGTTAACAATCATGTTGGCGATAAGCCATTACTCAAGGTTAACAATCATGTTGGTGATAGGCCATTACTCAAGGTTAACAATCATGTTGGTGATAGGCCATTACTCAAGGTTAACAATCATGTTGATGCTAGGCCATTGCTCAAGGTTAACAATCATGTTGGTGATAGGCCATTATTCAAGGTTAACAATCATGTTGATGATAGGCCATTACTCAAGGTTAACAATCATGTTGGTGATAGGCCATTACTCAAGGTTAACAATCATGTTGATGCTAGGCCATTGCTCAAGGTTAACAATCATGTTGGTGATAGGCCATTACTCAAGGTTAACAATCATGTTGATGCTAGGCCATTGCTCAAGGTTAACAATCATGTTGGTGATAGGCCATTATTCAAGGTTAACAATCATGTTGATGATAGGCCATTACTCAAGGTTAACAATCATGTTGGTGATAGGCCATTACTCAAGGTTAACAATCATGTTGGTGATAGGCCATTGCTCAAGGTTAACAATCATGTTGGTGATAGGCCATTATTCAAGGTTAACAATCATGTTGATGATAGGCCATTACTCAAGGTTAACAATCATGTTGGTGATAGGCCATTACTCAAGGTTAACAATCATGTTGATGCTAGGCCATTGCTCAAGGTTAACAATCATGTTGGTGATAGGCCATTACTCAAGGCTAACAATCATGTTGGTGATAGGCCATTACTCAAGGTTAACAATCATGTTGGTGATAGGCCATTATTCAAGGTTAACAATCATGTTGATGATAGGCCATTACTCAAGGTTAACAATCATGTTGGTGATAGGCCATTACTCAAGGTTAACAATCATGTTGGTGATAGGCCATTACTCAAGGTTAACAATCATGTTGATGATAGGCCATTATTCAAGGTTAACAATCATGTTGGTGATAGGCCATTACTCAAGATTAACAACCATGTTTGTGATAGGCCATTACTCAAGGTTAACAATCATGTTGGTGATAGGCCATTACTCAAGGTTAACAATCATGTTGATGATAGGCATTACTCAAGGCTAACAATCATGTTGGTGATAGGCCATTACTCAAGGTTAACAATCATGTTGATGATAGGCCATTACTCAAGGTTAAGAATCATGTTGGTGATAGGCCTTTACTCAAGGTTAACAATCATGTTGATGATAGGCCATTATTCAAGGTTAACAATCATGTTGGTGATAGGCCATTACTCAAGATTAACAACCATGTTTGTGATAGGCCATTACTCAAGGTTAACAATCATGTTGGTGATAGGCCATTACTCAAGGTTAACAATCATGTTGATGATAGGCATTACTCAAGGCTAACAATCATGTTGGTGATAGGCCATTACTCAAGGTTAACAATCATGTTGATGATAGGCCATTACTCAAGGTTAAGAATCATGTTGGTGATAGGCCTTTACTCAAGGTTAACAATCATGTTGATGCTAGGCCATTACTCAAGGTTAACAATCATGTTGATGATAGGCCATTACTCAAGGTTAACAAACATGTTGGTGATAGGCCATTACTCAAGGTTAACAATCATGTTGGTGATAGGCCATTACTCAAGGTTAACAATCATGTTGATAATAGGCCATTACTCAAGGTTAGCAATCATGTTGGTGATAGGCCATTACTGAAGATTAACAATCATGTTGGTGATAGGCCATTACTCAAGGTTAACAATCATCTTGTGATAGGCCATTACTCAAGGTTAACAATCATCTTGGTAATAGGCCATTACTCAAGGTTAACAATCATGTTGGTGATAGGCCACTACTCAAGGATAACAATCATGTTGGTGATAGGCCATTACTCAAGGTTAACAATCTAAATTCATACTTTTAATAGATTATATATCAATTAGTCATAACATAAAAAGAAGTGAATGGTCTTTATGAGAAACCGAAAGTAAAAATGTGTCATGAAAATGTAAGAATACAATTTGGCATAACAGGAACAGTAAATATATATACCTAATATATTGAAAATTACAAGACCTAAGCCGTGTGTGGCTATCCTGTTTAGGCCCTTTTGTGTTGTGACCTAAGCTGTGTGTTCCTGTTTAGGCCCTTTGGTGTAGTGACCTAAGCCGTGTGTTCCTGTTTAGGCCCTTTGGTGTAGTGACCTAAGCCATGTGTGGCTATCCTGTTTAGGCCCTTTGGTGTAGTGACCTAAGCCGTGTGTGGCTATCCTGATTAGGCCTTTTGGTGTAGTGACCTAAGCCGTGTGTGGCTATCCTGCTTAGGCCCTTTGGTGTAGTGACCTAAGCCGTGTGTGGTTATCCTGTTTAGGCCCTTTGGTGTAGTGACCTAAGCCGTGTGTTCCTGTTTAGGCCCTTTGGTGTAGTGACCTAAGCCGTGTGTTCCTGTTTAGGTCCTTTGGTGTAGTGACCTAAGCCGTGTGTGGCTATCCTGATTAGGCCCTTTGGTGTAGTGACCTAAGCCGTGTGTGGCTATCCTGCTTAGGCCCTTTGGTGTAGTGACCTAAGCCGTGTGTGGCTATCCTGTTTAGGCCCTTTGGTGTAGTGACCTAAGCCGTGTGTTCCTGTTTAGGCCCTTTGGTGTAGTGACCTAAGCCGTGTGTGGCTATCCTGTTTAGGCCCTTTGGTGTAGTGACCTAAGCCGTGTGTTCCTGTTTAGGCCATTTGGTGTAGTGACCTAAGCCGTGTGTGGCTATCCTATTTAGGCCCTTTGGTGTAGTGACCTAAGCCGTGTGTGGCTATCCTGTTTAGGCCCTTTGGTGTAGTGACCTAAGCCGTGTGTTCCTGTTTAGGCCCTTTGGTGTAGTGACCTAAGCCGTGTGTTCCTGTTTAGGCCCTTTGGTGTAGTGACCTAAGCCGTGTGTGGCTATCCTGTTTAGGCCCTTTGGTGTAGTGACCTAAGCCGTGTGTTCCTGTTTAGGCCATTTGGTGTAGTGACCTAAGCCGTGTGTGGCTATCCTATTTAGGCCCTTTGGTGTAGTGACCTAAGCCGTGTGTGGCTATCCTGTTTAGGCCCTTTGGTGTAGTGACCTAAGCCGTGTGTTCCTGTTTAGGCCCTTTGGTGTAGTGACCTAAGCCGTGTGTGGCTATCCTGTTTAGGCCCTTTGGTGAAGTGACCTAAGCCGTGTGTTCCTGTTTAGGCCCTTTGGTGTAGTGACCTAAGTTGTGTGTTCCTGTTTAGGCCCTTTGCTGTAATAACCTAAGCCGTGTGTTCTTGTTTAGGCCCTTTAGTGTAGTGACCTAAGCCATGTGTGGCTATGCTGTTTAGGCCCTTTGGTGTAATGACCTTAGCCGTGTGTGGCTATCCTGTTTAGACCCTTTGGTGTAGTGACATAAGCCGTGTGTGGCTATCCTGTTTAGGCCCTTTGGTGTAGTGACCTAAGGCTTGTGTGGCTATCTTGTTAGGCCCTTTGGTGTTGTGACCTAAGCTGTGTGTTCCTGTTTAGGCCCTTTGGTGTAATGACCTCAGCCATGTGTTCCTGTTTAGGCCCTTTAGTGTAGTGACCTAAGCCATGTGTGGCTATGCTGTTTAGGCCCTTTGGTGTAGTGACCTAAGCCGTGTGTGGCTATCCTGTTTAGGCCCTGTGGTGTAGTGACCTAAGCGTGTGTGACTATTCTGTTTAGGCCCTTTGGTGTAGTGACCTAAGCCGTGTGTGGCTATCCTGTTTAGGCCCTGTGGTGTAGTGACCTAAGCCGTGTGTGACTATCCTGTTTAGGCCCTGTAGTGTGGTGACCTAAGCCGTGTGTGGCTATCCTGTTTAGGCCCTTTGGTGTAGTGACCTAAGCGTGTGTTCCGGTTTAGGCCCTTTAGTGTTTTGACCTAAGCCGTGTGTGGCTATCCTGTTTAGGCCCTTTTGTGTTGTGACCTAAGCTGTGTGTTCCTGTTTAGGCCCTTTGGTGTAGTGACCTAAGCCGTGTGTTCCTGTTTAGGCCCTTTGGTGTAGTGACCTAAGCCATGTGTGGCTATCCTGCTTAGGCCCTTTGGTGTAGTGACCTAAGCCGTGTGTGGCTATCCTGTTTAGGCCCTTTGGTGTAGTGACCTAAGCCGTGTGTTCCTGTTTAGGCCCTTTAGTGTTGTGACCTAAGGCGTGTGTGGCTATCCTGCTGAGGCCCTTTGGTGTAGTGACCTAAGCGTGTGTTCCGGTTTAGGCCCTTTAGTGTTTTGACCTAAGCCGTGTGTGGCTATCCTGTTTAGGCCCTTTTGTGTTGTGACCTAAGCTGTGTGTTCCTGTTTAGGCCCTTTGGTGTAGTAACCTAAGCCGTGTGTTCCTGTTTAGGCCCTTTGGTGTAGTGACCTAAGCAATGTGTGGCTATCCTGCTTAGGCCCTTTGGTGTAGTGACCTAAGCCGTGTGTGGCTATCCTGTTTAGGCCCTTTGGTGTAGTGACCTAAGCCGTGTGTTCCTGTTTAGGCCCTTTAGTGTTGTGACCTAAGGCGTGTGTGGCTTTCCTGCTGAGGCCCTTTGGTGTAGTGACCTAAGCTGTGTCTGGCTATCCTGTTTAGGCCCTTTGGTGTAGTGGCCTAAGCCGTGTGTTCCTGTTTAGGCCCTTTAGTGTTGTGACCTAAGCCGTGTGTGGCTATCTTGTTTAGGCCCTTTCTTGCTTGTATTTGGCTTTTCAATCTTTTGACTTTGAGCACCCGATGAAGGTTATTACAGAAACGCGTCATGCGCACTAAATTAGATATCTAGGGTTGTATTACTAGTTCAGCAATCATATGATCTATGACTATAGCAAAGAAAATGTACATCAAAGTCTTAATAAGTATTGTGATATTATAACCTTTGTGAATACTATTTTTTAAGGATGTACAAAGTGTTAGATTTAAAGTCCATATGTAATAATATCCCTGTAGAAACCAGGATGAGAACGCATATCTTCGATTAGATAACTGTTGAAATATATCAGAATACCAGATCTTTATAGCAAAAATAAAAAGAGTTTGAAAATACCAAAGGAGTAATCAGAATCCGTAAATCGAAGAAGAGCAGACAACACACTGGCCAAAAGAAAAAAGTACAAAAGGACAAACAACGATCTACGAAACATTTACATACAACTAAAGATCAAATAACGCGAACCCCACTAAAAATAATAGTTCAATAGCTTATGGAAGTGGAAGCCCGGATGTAGAAGCTATCGTAAATACTAGATTAAAGTAAAAACGTAGATATTTAATCTGTGGCACACGACGGGTTTCTGGTATAGCATTCATTATGTACAATTCTAGTCAAAAATTTGGAAAACCAAATAATTTTAGTCTTTAGGAGCAAGTAAATCTAAACTGTTATTGTTTATGTCAAGTAAATCTAAATTGCTATACCTTATAATAAATGTATTAGGAATACAAATCAAATTTGTACTGTTTTTAAAAAAATCTCAAAATCCTTGAATCAGCGATTTGTTGACCGTCAACAGTTTTCGGTCTGTTGGACCGGGTCCGATCTGTTGACCGCTTGCCCTACTTTTATTGGTTACTTAAAATAGCTGCAGGCGTATGTCACGTGATGCCCTGTCGTCTGTGTTACGTTTACTAAAACAGACTTATTAATGAATTATATACTATAGCAAAAAAGACTGCTATTGGAATGGCAGAAATGCAGGATACAAATTCAAAAATAATTTATAAGCTGGTCGCGATAAGCCAGTAAAACTAAAAACAGGAAAAGAAATTAAAATAGAAAGCATTAAATATGATAAGGTATAACAAATCAGTTATAGACTGGTTCCTCGAACAACAGCTGTTTTGTTTGACCTGCTGACTGAACAGTTGACCTCTGACTTCGGCTTCGGGCAACAGTTCAGTCCTCGGGGCAAACAAAACACTGTTGTCCTCGGACCCAAGTCAATAATTGTATACTGTTATAGTTTATGTCAAGTGTTTTTAAATGTAAATCTAAACTGTTATAGTTTATGTCAAGTGTTTTTAAAGGTAAATCTAAACTGTTATAGTTTATGTCAAATGTTTTTAAAGGTAAATCTAAACAACTGTTATGGTTTATGTCAAGTTTTTTTAAAGGTAAATCTAAGCTGTTATCGTTTATGTCAAGTGTTTTTAAAGGTAAATCTAAACTGTTATTGTTTATGTCAAGTGTTTTTAAAGGTAAATCTAAACTGTTATTGTTTATGTCAAGTGTTTTTAAAGGTAAACATCTTGACTACTGCAAGACATATTGGGGGAGGAAAGGCAGAACAGATAAAATGAACTCAAAAATTATTACACCAGGAACATGCCCCATTTGTTCGAGATGTATTGATCTCCGACAAATTGAATCTTCAAGTGTCAGTCATGTTATACCCTAAGGTTATATCAAGTACACCTCGCCACTGGTGTGAAGGATCGAAATCATTATTACCTAAGGTTATATCAAGTACACCTCGCCACTGGTGTGAAGAATCGAAATCATTATTACCTAAGGTTATATCAAGTACACCTCGCCACTGGTGTGAAGGATCGAAATCATTATTACCTAAGGTTATATCAAGTACACCTCGCCACACCTCGTCACTGTTGTGAAGGATCGAAATCACAACTTTAGTGGTAATAGTCACTGATTTAATATATTAATCGCGTGAAAACCATTAATATTAGTATCAAGGTACGACATTAAGCTACGACATGATATATCGACTATCTCAATGGTAAAACAAGTAGATTTAGTAATGTGAGCCAGTGAAACATTACACTAACAATATTACTAGTCATCATATTGTTGACCACTGAATTGTTATCTTATTATTACAATGTATCTATGATATATAATATATTGCTTGTTAAAACAAATTATAGCTGACAATGGACACAAAAAGGAAGAGCAACAATGAAGAAATAAGATAAGTAGAAGGTAGAATAAACAATGGAGAAATAAGAGTAGGATCATTGGTGATGTACTCTATGACTCGAAAGAAAAGGTTGAAGATATCAAAGGGGTTATCAGAAGTGGTAAGTTGTAAAATAATGACCAACAGAAAAGGTTGAAGATATCAAAGGGGTTATCAGAAGTGGTAAGTTGTAATATAATGACCAACAGAAAAGGTTGAAGATATCAAAGGGGTTATCAGAAGTGGTAAGTTGTAATATAATGACCAACGGAAAAGGTTGAAGATATCAAAGGGGTTATCAGAAGTCGTAAGTTGTAATATAATGACAGAAAAGATTGAAGATATCAAAGGGGTTATCAGAAGTCGTAAGTTGTAATATAATGACCAACAGAAAAGGTTGAATATATCAAAGGGGTTACCAGAAGTGGTAAGTTGTAATATAATGACCAACAGAAAAGGTTGAAGATATCAAAGGGGTTATCAGAAGTGGTAAGTTGTAATATAATGACAGAAAAGGTTGAAAATATCAAAGGGGTTATCAGAAGTGGTAAGTTGTAATATAATGACAGAAAAGGTTGAAGATATCAAAGGGGTTATCAGAAGTCGTAAGTTGTAATATAATGACAGAAAAGGTTGAAGATATCAAAGGGGTTATCAGAAGTGGTAAGTTGTAAAATAATGACCAACAGAAAAGGTTGAAGATATCAAAGGGGTTATCAAAAGTGGTAAGTTGTAATATAATGATCAACAGAAAAGGTTGAAGATATCAAAGGGGTTATCAGAAGTGGTAAGTTGTAATATAATGACCAACAGAAAAGGTTGAAGATATCAAAGGGGTTATCAGAAGTGGTAAGTTGTAATATAATGACCAACGGAAAAGGTTGAAGATATCAAAGGGGTTATCAGAAGTCGTAAGTTGTAATATAATGACAGAAAAGGTTGAAGATATCAAAGGGGTTATCAGAAGTCGTAAGTTGTAATATAATGACCAACAGAAAAGGTTGAATATATCAAAGGGGTTACCAGAAGTCGTAAGTTGTAATATAATGACCAACAGAAAAGGTTGAAGATATCGAAGGGGTTATCAGAAGTGGTAAGTTGTAATATAATGACAGAAAAGGTTGAAAATATCAAAGGGGTTATCAGAAGTGGTAAGTTGTAATATAATGACAGAAAAGGTTGAAGATATCAAAAGGGTTATCAGAAGTCGTAAGTTGTAATATAATGACAGAAAAGGTTGAAGATATCAAAGGGGTTATCAGAAGTCGTAAGTTGTAATATAATGACCAACGGAAAAGGTTGAAGATATCAAAGGGGTTATCAGAAGTGGTAAGTTGTAATATAATGACCAACAGAAAAGGTTGAAGATATCAAAGGGGTTATCAGAAAGGTTGAATATATCAAAGGGGTTACCAGAAGTGGTAAGTTGTAATATAATGACCAACAGAAAAGGTTGAAGATATCAAAGGGGTTATCAGAAGTGGTAAGTTGTAATATAATGACAGAAAAGGTTGAAAATATCAAAGGGGTTATCAGAAGTGGTAAGTTGTAATATAATGACAGAAAAGGTTGAAGATATCAAAGGGGTTATCAGAAGTCGTAAGTTGTAATATAATGACAGAAAAGGTTGAAGATATCAAAGGGGTTATCAGAAGTGGTAAGTTGTAAAATAATGACCAACAGAAAAGGTTGAAGATATCAAAGGGGTTATCAAAAGTGGTAAGTTGTAATATAATGATCAACAGAAAAGGTTGAAGATATCAAAGGGGTTATCAGAAGTGGTAAGTTGTAATATAATGACCAACAGAAAAGGTTGAAGATATCAAAGGGGTTATCAGAAGTGGTAAGTTGTAATATAATGACCAACGGAAAAGGTTGAAGATATCAAAGGGGTTATCAGAAGTCGTAAGTTGTAATATAATGACAGAAAAGGTTGAAGATATCAAAGGGGTTATCAGAAGTCGTAAGTTGTAATATAATGACCAACATAAAAGGTTGAATATATCAAAGGGGTTACCAGAAGTCGTAAGTTGTAATATAATGACCAACAGAAAAGGTTGAAGATATCGAAGGGGTTATCAGAAGTGGTAAGTTGTAATATAATGACAGAAAAGGTTGAAAATATCAAAGGGGTTATCAGAAGTGGTAAGTTGTAATATAATGACAGAAAAGGTTGAAGATATCAAAGGGGTTATCAGAAGTCGTAAGTTGTAATATAATGACAGAAAAGGTTGAAGATATCAAAGGGGTTATCAGAAGTCGTAAGTTGTAATATAATGACCAACGGAAAAGGTTGAAGATATCAAAGGGGTTATCAGAAGTGGTAAGTTGTAATATAATGACCAACAGAAAAGGTTGAAGATATCAAAGGGGTTATCAGAAATGGTAAGTTGTAATATAATGACCAACAGAAAAGGTTGAAGATATCAAAGGGGTTATCAGAAGTGGTAAGTTGTAATATAATGACAGAAAAGGTTGAAGATATCAAAGGGGTTATCAGAAGTGGTAAGTTGTAATATAATGACCAACAGAAAAGGTTGAAGATATCAAAGGGGTTATCAGAAGTGGTAAGTTGTAATATAATGACGAACAGAAAAGGTTGAAGATATCAAAGGGGTTATCAGAAGTGGTAAGTTGTAATATAATGACAGAAAAGGTTGAAGATATCAAAGGGGTTATCAGAAGTGGTAAGTTGTAAAATAATGACCAACAGAAAAGGTTGAAGATATCAAAGGGGTTATCAAAAGTGGTAAGTTGTAATATAATGACCAACAGAAAAGGTTGAAGATATCAAAGGGGTTATCAGAAGTGGTAAGTTGTAATATAATGACCAACAGAAAAGGTTGAAGATATCAAAGGGGTTATCAGAAGTGGTAAGTTGTAATATAATGACCAACGGAAAAGGTTGAAGATATCAAAGGGGTTATCAGAAGTCGTAAGTTGTAATATAATGACAGAAAAGGTTGAAGATATCAAAGGGGTTATCAGAAGTGGTAAGTTGTAATATAATGACCAACAGAAAAGGTTGAAGATATCAAAGGGGTTACCAGAAGTCGTAAGTTGTAATATAATGACCAACAGAAAAGGTTGAAGATATCAAAGGGGTTATCAGAAGTGGTAAGTTGTAATATAATGACAGAAAAGGTTGAAAATATCAAAGGGGTTATCAGAAGTGGTAAGTTGTAATATAATGACAGAAAAGGTTGAAGATATCAAAGGGGTTATCAGAAGTGGTAAGTTGTAATATAATGACAGAAAAGGGACCAAAAGACAATGATCTAGAAAACAAAAAACTAAAGTGTCTCCCCCACTAAACACCGCGTGTGAACTCAGATGCTCCGGAATGGGTAGCAGTTCCTGCTCCACTAGTGACACCCGTCGTGTTACTGTGAATCGAAACGAACACGACACGAAACCAACGATTTGTAATTAACAATCAGAAAATTAATATATCAATTTCAGAAGACGCTTAACGTCAACATATCTGAATGATAATATGTAAATTTATTTTTCATTCAGTTGGCTTGTAAACCTGTGCAGAGGCCCCCGTTTGTTCGTCATCAAAAAGTGTTAAAAAATAGCACGCTACAATGTATAACACGTGTGCAGTGTCACTATGATATAGGGCTCAGTGAATTTTAGCAAGTCTTTTGAAAGGTATGAAAAATGTTCATTCCTAAGTAATCTATGTATATTTAGATATATCTTAAGGATGTATTAAGAAAATGTAATAAAGAACATTTTGCTATAATTCGGACTACTAGTTATTTTCCTCACCCTCGAATCTCCACAACGTATTCAGTATTGGGCAATATTTATAAGTAGTTGCTTTGTTCTAAGATTCCCTTAATTCGCTGGGGGTATATATAAAAGGCCTTATTATACTATGATTAGAACTAGTATGTACCTATCAGGTAGTTTAATATGTAGATTATATTTTAATAAGAAGAAAATATGCCTGTCTTATCTAGCAATAAAATATTCTACTTTAAATTGGTCGGAGATTTTCTTGAAATAAGTGTTTTGATTGGTTATAGCGTCAGTCACTTTACTTCCGGAATGATTTTTCCCCGAATAGACATGTATGCATGTGTCATCTTTAAATTTCCAATTTCGTAATAACATCTACCTCATAATGGGATATGTTTTAGAATTAATTTTCCTTAATATTGATGACATACTATGCCTCTCTATTATCAATATCTAGAAAATATCTTGTCAAAACCCGTTGCAGAGTTGGAACTGGAATTGAAGTGGTGAAATGCAATCCGAAATTTAAGGTTTTGTATTTAATAGTTCTGCTGGACTGAATAATCAAAACTATGCTAAGTTATAAGTAATTTGAGTAGACAGCAATCTCAACCAAAGTAGACAACCCATATAAATACCACAGAATTACGACTTAAAAGAGGAAGTAAAACAACTAACTTTATCTTCTACATGAATCAGAGAATGAGAGGCCGTGATACGATTCAGTATGTATCTTCTGTTCTGTCCATGGATTGTTAGCTTAGCCGTGACGCCAGGACAACTCCTAAATTCCAGGTTCAAATAATTGTATGTGAAGTCCTCTATACAGACTCCTGAAGTCCTCTATACAGACTCCTGAAGTCTTCTATTCAGACTCCTGAAGTCCTCTATACAGACTCCTGAAGTCCTCTATACAGACTCCTGAAGTCCACTATGCAGACTCCTGAAGTCCTCTATACAGACTCCTGAAGTCCTCTATACAGACTCCTGAAGTCCTCTATACAGACTCCTGAAGTCCTCTATACAGACTCCTGAAGTCCTCTATGCAGACTCCTGATGTCCTCTATACAGACTCCTGAAGTCCTCTATGCAGACTCCTGAAGTACACTATACAGACTCCTGTAGTCCTCTATACAGACTCCTGAAGTCCTCTATACAGACTCCTGAAGTACACTATACAGACTCCTGAAGTCCTCTATGCAGACTCCTGAAGTCCTCTATACAGACTCCTGAAGTACTCTATACAGACTCCTGAAGTCCTCTATGCAGACTCCTGAAGTACACTATACAGACTCCTGAAGTCCTCTATACAGACTCCTGAAGTACACTATACAGACTCCTGAAGTCCTCTATACAGACTCCTGAAGTCCTCTATACAGACTCCTGAAGTACACTATACAGACTCCTGAAGTCCTCTATACAGACTCCTGAAGTCCTCTATACAGACTCCTGAAGTACACTATACAGACTCCTGAAGTCCTCTATACAGACTCCTGAAGTCCTCTATACAGACTCCTGAAGTCCTCTATGCAGACTCCTGAAGTACACTATACAGACTCCTGAAGTCCTCTATACAGACTCCTGAAGTACACTATACAGACTCCTGAAGTACACTATACAGACTCCTGAAGTACACTATACAGACTCCTGAAGTACACTATACAGACTCCTGAAGTACACTATACAGACTCCTGAAGTCCTCTATACAGACTCCTGAAGTCCTCTATACAGACTCCTGAAGTCCTCTATACAGACTCCTGAAGTACACTATACAGACTCCTGAAGTACACTATACAGACTCCTGAAGTACACTATACAGACTCCTGAAGTACACTATACAGACTCCTGAAGTCCTCTATACAGACTCCTGAAGTCCTCTATACAGACTCCTGAAGTCCTCTATACAGACTCCTGAAGTACACTATACAGACTCCTGAAGTACACTATACAGACTCCTGAAGTACACTATACAGACTCCTGAAGTACACTATACAGACTCCTGAAATCCTCTATGCAGATTCCTGAAGTCCTCTATACAGACTCCTGAAGTCCTCTATACAGACTCCTGAAGTCCTCTATACAGACTCCTGAAGTCCTCTATACAGACTCCTGAAGTCCTCTATACAGACTCCTGAAGTCCTCTATACAGACTCCTGAAGTCCTCTATACAGACTCCTGAAGTCCTCTATACAGACTCCTGAAGTCCTCTATACAAACTCCTGAAGTACACTATACAGACTCCTGAAGTCCTCTATGCAGACTCCTGAAGTCCTCTATACAGACTCCTGAAGTCCTCTATACAGACTCCTGAAGTCCTCTATACAGACTCCTGAAGTACACTATACAGACTCCTGAAGTACACTATACAGACTCCTGAAGTACACTATACAGACTCCTGAAGTCCTCTATACAGACTCCTGAAGTCCTCTATACAGACTCCTGAAGTCCTCTATACAGACTCCTGAAGTCCTCTATACAGACTCCTGAAGTCCTCTATACAGACTCCTGAAGTACACTATACAGACTCCTGAAGTACACTATACAGACTCCTGAAGTACACTATACAGACTCCTGAAGTACACTATACAGACTCCTGAAGTACACTATACAGACTCCTGAAGTACACTATACAGACTCCTGAAGTCCTCTATACAGACTCCTGAAGTCCTCTATACAGACTCCTGAAGTCCTCTATACAGACTCCTGAAGTACACTATACAGACTCCTGAAGTCCTCTATACAGACTCCTGAAGTACACTATACAGACTCCTGAAGTACACTATACAGACTCCTGAAGTACACTATACAGACTCCTGAAGTACACTATACAGACTCCTGAAGTACACTATACAGACTCCTGAAGTACACTATACAGACTCCTGAAGTACACTATACAGACTCCTGAAGTACACTATACAGACTCCTGAAGTCCTCTATACAGACTCCTGAAGTCCTCTATACAGACTCCTGAAGTCCTCTATACAGACTCCTGAAGTTCTCTATACAGACTCCTGAAGTCCTCTATACAGACTCCTGAAGTACACTATACAGACTCCTGAAGTCCTCTATACAGACTCCTGAAGTACACTATACAGACTCCTGAAGTCCTCTATACAGACTCCTGAAGTCCTCTATACAGACTCCTGAAGTACACTATACAGACTCCTGAAGTCCTCTATACAGACTCCTGAAGTCCTCTATACAGACTCCTGAAGTCCTCTATACAGACTCCTGAAGTCCTCTATACAGACTCCTGAGGTACACTATGCAGACTCCTGAAGTCCTCTATACAGACTCCTGAAGTACACTATACAGACTCCTGAAGTCCTCTATACAGACTCCTGAAGTCCTCTATACAGACTCCTGAAGTCCTCTATACAGACTCCTGAAGTACACTATACAGACTCCTGAAGTCCTCTATACAGACTCCTGAAGTACACTATACAGACTCCTGAAGTACACTATACAGACTCCTGAAGTACACTATACAGACTCCTGAAGTACACTATACAGACTCCTGAAGTACACTATACAGACTCCTGAAGTCCTCTATACAGACTCCTGAGGTACACTATACAGACTCCTGAAGTCCTCTATACAGACTCCTGAAGTACACTATACAGACTCCTGAAGTACACTATACAGACTCCTGAAGTACACTATACAGACTCCTGAAGTACACTATACAGACTCCTGAAGTACACTATACAGACTCCTGAAGTCCTCTATACAGACTCCTGAAGTCCTCTATACAGACTCCTGAAGTACACTATACAGACTCCTGAAGTCCTCTATACAGACTCCTGAAGTACACTATTCAGACTCCTGAAGTCCTCTATACAGACTCCTGAAGTCCTCTATACAGACTCCTGAAGTCCTCTATACAGACTCCTGAAGTACACTATACAGACTCCTGAAGTCCTCTATACAGACTCCTGAAGTACACTATACAGACTCCTGAAGTACACTATACAGACTCCTGAAGTACACTATACAGACTCCTGAAGTACACTATACAGACTCCTGAGGTACACTATACAGACTCCTGAAGTACACTATACAGACTCCTGAAGTACACTATACAGACTCCTGAGGTACACTATACAGACTCCTGAGGTACACTATACAGACTCCTGAAGTACACTATACAGACTCCTGAAGTACACTATACAGACTCCTGAAGTCCTCTATACAGACTCCTGAGGTACACTATACAGACTCCTGAAGTCCTCTATACAGACTCCTGAAGTACACTATACAGACTCCTGAAGTACACTATACAGACTCCTGAAGTACACTATACAGACTCCTGAAGTCCTCTATACAGACTCCTGAAGTACACTATACAGACTCCTGAAGTACACTATACAGACTCCTGAAGTCCTCTATACAGACTCCTGAAGTACACTATACAGACTCCTGAGGTACACTATACAGACTCCTGAAGTCCTCTATACAGACTCCTGAAGTCCTCTATACAGACTCCTGAAGTCCTCTATACAGACTCCTGAAGTCCTCTATACAGACTCCTGAAGTACACTATACAGACTCCTGAAGTACACTATACAGACTCCTGAAGTCCTCTATACAGACTCCTGAAGTACACTATACAGACTCCTGAGGTACACTATACAGACTCCTGAAGTCCTATATACAGACTCCTGAAGTACACTATACAGACTCCTGAAGTACACTATACAGACTCCTGAGGTACACTATACAGACTCCTGAGGTACACTATACAGACTCCTGAAGTACACTATACAGACTCCTGAAGTACACTATGCAGACTCCTGAAGTCCTCTATACAGACTCCTGAAGTACACTATACAGACTCCTGAAGTACACTATACAGACTCCTGAAGTACACTATACAGACTCCTGAAGTCCTCTATACAGACTCCTGAGGTACACTATACAGACTCCTGAAGTCCTCTATACAGACTCCTGAAGTACACTATACAGACTCCTGAAGTACACTATACAGACTCCTGAAGTACACTATACAGACTCCTGAAGTACACTATACAGACTCCTGAAGTACACTATACAGACTCCTGAAGTCCTCTATACAGACTCCTGAAGTACACTATACAGACTCCTGAGGTACACTATACAGACTCCTGAAGTCCTATATACAGACTCCTGAAGTACACTATACAGACTCCTGAAGTACACTATACAGACTCCTGAGGTACACTATACAGACTCCTGAGGTACACTATACAGACTCCTGAAGTACACTATACAGACTCCTGAAGTACACTATACAGACTCCTGAAGTCCTCTATACAGACTCCTGAAGTACACTATACAGACTCCTGAGGTACACTATACAGACTCCTGAGGTACACTATACAGACTCCTGAGGTACACTATACAGACTCCTGAAGTACACTATACAGACTCCTGAAGTACACTATACAGACTCCTGAAGTCCTCTATACAGACTCCTGAAGTACACTATGCAGACTCCTGAGGTACACTATACAGACTCCTGAAGTACACTATACAGACTCCTGAAGTACACTATACAGACTCCTGAGGTACACTATACAGACTCCTGAGGTACACTATACAGACTCCTGAAGTCCTCTATACAGACTCCTGAAGTCCTCTATACAGACTCCTGAAGTACACTATACAGACTCCTGAAGTCCTCTATACAGACTCCTGAAGTCCTCTATACAGACTCCTGAAGTCCTCTATACAGACTCCTGAAGTCCTCTATACAGACTCCTGAAGTACACTATACAGACTCCTGAAGTCCTCTATACAGACTCCTGAAGTACACTATACAGACTCCTGAAGTACACTATACAGACTCCTGAAGTCCTCTATACAGACTCCTGAAGTCCTCTATACAGACTCCTGAAGTCCTCTATACAGACTCCTGAAGTCCTCTATACAGACTCCTGAAGTCCTCTATACAGACTCCTGAAGTCCTCTATACAGACTCCTGAAGTCCTCTATACAGACTCCTGAAGTCCTCTATACAAACTCCTGAAGTACACTATACAGACTCCTGAAGTCCTCTATGCAGACTCCTGAAGTCCTCTATACAGACTCCTGAAGTCCTCTATGCAGACTCCTGAAGTCCTCTATACAGACTCCTGAAGTACACTATACAGACTACTGAAGTACACTATACAGACTCCTGAGGTACACTATACAGACTCCTGAAGTCCTCTATACAGACTCCTGAAGTCCTCTATACAGACTCCTGAAGTACACTATACAGACTCCTGAAGTCCTCTATACATACTCCTGAAGTCCTCTATACAGACTCCTGAAGTCCTCTATACAGACTCCTGAAGTCCTCTATACAGACTCCTGAAGTCCTCTATACAGACTCCTGAAGTCCTCTATACAGACTCCTGAAGTACACTATACAGACTCCTGAAGTCCTCTATACATACTCCTGAAGTCCTCTATACAGACTCCTGAAGTCCTCTATACAGACTCCTGAAGTACACTATACAGACTCCTGAAGTCCTCTATACAGACTCCTGAAGTCCTCTATACAGACTCCTGAAGTACACTATACAGACTCCTGAAGTACACTATACAGACTCCTGAAGTACACTATACAGACTCCTGAAGTCCTCTATACAGACTCCTGAAGTCCTCTATACAGACTCCTGAAGTCCTCTATACAGACTCCTGAAGTACACTATACAGACTCCTGAAGTCCTCTATACAGACTCCTGAAGTCCTCTATACAGACTCCTGAAGTACACTATACAGACTCCTGAAGTACACTATACAGACTCCTGAAGTACACTATACAGACTCCTGAAGTCCTCTATACAGACTCCTGAAGTCCTCTATACAGACTCCTGAAGTCCTCTATACAGACTCCTGAAGTCCTCTATACAGACTCCTGAAGTCCTCTATACAGACTCCTGAAGTCCTCTATACAGACTCCTGAAGTACACTATACAGACTCCTGAAGTACACTATACAGACTCCTGAAGTCCTCTATACAGACTCCTGAAGTCCTCTATACAGACTCCTGAAGTACACTATACAGACTCCTGAAGTCCTCTTTACAGACTCCTGAAGTCCTCTATACAGACTCCTGAAGTACACTATACAGACTCCTGAAGTACACTATACAGACTCCTGAAGTCCTCTATACAGACTCCTGAAGTCCTCTATACAGACTCCTGAAGTCCTCTATACAGACTCCTGAAGTCCTCTATACAGACTCCTGAAGTCCTCTATACAGACTCCTGAAGTACACTATACAGACTCCTGAAGTCCTCTATGCAGACTCCTGAAGTCCTCTATACAGACTCCTGAAGTCCTCTATACAGACTCCTGAAGTCCTTTATACAGACTCCTGAAGTACACTATACAGACTCCTGAAGTCCTCTATACAGACTCCTGAAGTCCTCTATACAGACTCCTGAAGTCCTCTATACAGACTCCTGAAGTACACTATACAGACTCCTGAAGTACACTATACAGACTCCTGAAGTCCTCTATACAGACTCCTGAAGTCCTCTATACAGACTCCTGAAGTCCTTTATACAGACTCCTGAAGTCCTCTATACAGACTCCTGAAGTACACTATACAGACTCCTGAAGTCCTCTATACAGACTCCTGAAGTACACTATACAGACTCCTGAAGTCCTCTATACAGACTCCTGAAGTCCTCTATACAGACTCCTGAAGTACACTATACAGACTCCTGAAGTCCTCTATACAGACTCCTGAAGTACACTATACAGACTCCTGAAGTCCTCTATACAGACTCCTGAAGTCCTCTATACAGACTCCTGAAGTCCTCTATACAGACTCCTGAAGTCCTCTATACAGACTCCTGAGGTACACTATACAGACTCCTGAAGTCCTCTATACAGACTCCTGAAGTACACTATACAGACTCCTGAAGTCCTCTATACAGACTCCTGAAGTCCTCTATACAGACTCCTGAAGTCCTCTATACAGACTCCTGAAGTCCTCTATACAGACTCCTGAGGTACACTATGCAGACTCCTGAAGTCCTCTATACAGACTCCTGAAGTACACTATACAGACTCCTGAAGTCCTCTATACAGACTCCTGAAGTCCTCTATACAGACTCCTGAAGTCCTCTATACAGACTCCTGAAGTACACTATACAGACTCCTGAAGTACACTATACAGACTCCTGAAGTACACTATACAGACTCCTGAAGTCCTCTATACAGACTCCTGAGGTACACTATACAGACTCCTGAAGTCCTCTATACAGACTCCTGAAGTACACTATACAGACTCCTGAAGTCCTCTATACATACTCCTGAAGTACACTATACAGACTCCTGAAGTACACTATACAGACTCCTGAAGTACACTATACAGACTCCTGAAGTACACTATACAGACTCCTGAAGTACACTATACAGACTCCTGAAGTCCTCTATACAGACTCCTGAAGTACACTATACAGACTCCTGAAGTACACTATACAGACTCCTGAAGTACACTATACAGACTCCTGAAGTCCTCTATACAGACTCCTGAAGTACACTATACAGACTCCTGAAGTCCTCTATACAGACTCCTGAAGTACACTATACAGACTCCTGAAGTACACTATACAGACTCCTGAAGTACACTATACAGACTCCTGAAGTACACTATACAGACTCCTGAAGTCCTCTATACAGACTCCTGAAGTACACTATACAGACTCCTGAAGTACACTATACAGACTCCTGAAGTACACTATACAGACTCCTGAAGTCCTCTATACAGACTCCTGAAGTCCTCTATACAGACTCCTGAAGTACACTATACAGACTCCTGAAGTACACTATACAGACTCCTGAAGTACACTATACAGACTCCTGAAGTCCTCTATACAGACTCCTGAAGTACACTATACAGACTCCTGAAGTCCTCTATACAGACTCCTGAAGTACACTATACAGACTCCTGAAGTACACTATACAGACTCCTGAAGTACACTATACAGACTCCTGAAGTACACTATACAGACTCCTGAAGTCCTCTATACAGACTCCTGAAGTACACTATACAGACTCCTGAAGTACACTATACAGACTCCTGAAGTACACTATACAGACTCCTGAAGTCCTCTATACAGACTCCTGAAGTCCTCTATACAGACTCCTGAAGTACACTATACAGACTCCTGAAGTACACTATACAGACTCCTGAAGTACACTATACAGACTCCTGAAGTCCTCTATACAGACTCCTGAGGTACACTATACAGACTCCTGAAGTCCTCTATACAGACTCCTGAAGTACACTATACAGACTCCTGAAGTCCTCTATACATACTCCTGAAGTACACTATACAGACTCCTGAAGTACACTATACAGACTCCTGAAGTCCTCTATACAGACTCCTGAAGTCCTCTATACAGACTCCTGAAGTACACTATACAGACTCCTGAAGTCCTCTATACAGACTCCTGAAGTCCTCTATACAGACTCCTGAAGTCCTCTATACAGACTCCTGAAGTCCTCTATACAGACTCCTGAAGTACACTATACAGACTCCTGAAGTACACTATACAGACTCCTGAAGTACACTATACAGACTCCTGAAGTACACTATACAGACTCCTGAAGTCCTCTATACAGACTCCTGAAGTACACTATACAGACTCCTGAAGTACACTATACAGACTCCTGAAGTACACTATACAGACTCCTGAAGTCCTCTATACAGACTCCTGAAGTACACTATACAGACTCCTGAAGTCCTCTATACAGACTCCTGAAGTACACTATACAGACTCCTGAAGTACACTATACAGACTCCTGAAGTACACTATACAGACTCCTGAAGTACACTATACAGACTCCTGAAGTCCTCTATACAGACTCCTGAAGTACACTATACAGACTCCTGAAGTCCTCTATACAGACTCCTGAAGTACACTATACAGACTCCTGAAGTCCTCTATACAGACTCCTGAAGTCCTCTATACAGACTCCTGAAGTACACTATACAGACTCCTGAGGTACACTATACAGACTCCTGAAGTACACTATACAGACTCCTGAAGTCCTCTATACAGACTCCTGAAGTACACTATACAGACTCCTGAAGTCCTCTATACAGACTCCTGAAGTACACTATACAGACTCCTGAAGTCCTCTATACAGACTCCTGAAGTACACTATACAGACTCCTGAAGTACACTATACAGACTCCTGAGGTACACTATACAGACTCCTGAAGTACACTATACAGACTCCTGAAGTACACTATACAGACTCCTGAGGTACACTATACAGACTCCTGAGGTACACTATACAGACTCCTGAAGTACACTATACAGACTCCTGAAGTCCTCTATACAGACTCCTGAAGTACACTATACAGACTCCTGAGGTACACTATACAGACTCCTGAGGTACACTATACAGACTCCTGAGGTACACTATACAGACTCCTGAAGTACACTATACAGACTCCTGAGGTACACTATACAGACTCCTGAGGTACACTATACAGACTCCTGAGGTACACTATACAGACTCCTGAGGTACACTATACAGACTCCTGAGGTACACTATACAGACTCCTGAGGTACACTATACAGACTCCTGAGGTACACTATACAGACTCCTGAGGTACACTATACAGACTCCTGAGGTACACTATACAGACTCCTGAGGTACACTATACAGACTCCTGAGGTACACTATACAGACTCCTGAGGTACACTATACAGACTCCTGAGGTACACTATACAGACTCCTCATTTAATGTGTTCTTTTGAAAAACATAACGACGATTTGGCAAGTTTTCTCTCGGAAACTACAAAACTACAAAACTACAAAAGTACAAAAGTACAAAAGTACAAAACTACAAAAGTACAAAAGTGCATAAACCCAAATAGTGCATGAATCTCTAAGTAAGTGATTCGGCTTCAGATGAGCCAATAGTTATTTACAAATAGTCTCAATATAAGTATATGTATTGAGAACACGTCTGCAAGTACTTAAGAATGCAAATCCCGTCATGGTCGAATAATTAATAAGGATAACAATAGAACATTAAAATAATGACGAGGTAGTTAATAAATATATTGTAGTAGGAAGTTCTGGATCTAGGATTGTTCAGTTGAAAGACTTTAGCTATATGCTGAAAAGTGAAATAATAAGGTCAAATTATCCTAATCTCTTCAACGAGCCATTGGTTAAAATCACCATCGTATATGAATGAAAACACAGCAACTCGTCAAGTAAGGATGCGCAACTATATGTCAACAGTTTGTTTACTAATATCTCCACATTACTCAGCCGATAAAAATAGATCATTTTACCAATGGCATGATCCTTATCTGTGATTCTGTGGTTTATTTAACAAAATAAGGATTATCTTTTTCTAAATATAAATAAATACCTGCCGTTTTACTTCTAATTATAGACTTTCTTTTAATTAAGGATAAGATATAGTAGTGAACAGTAGAAAAACATGCTTAATCGTTTGTATGGCTGAAAATTTTAACATCTTTATGTAAAATATTTATGATGAACACTACTGGTATCAGTAAGCTTGCTCGCAATATTTTGTTTTGCAGAATTAAACCATGGTCTACTCTTATCCAATAAATTATTCAACCTAGACTACGCGAAATCAAAACTGCAGTCCGAAATATAAGATGAAAGAAAAACTAAAACTGACACACCATCAGAATAGTTACAAAATCGAGAATTCGTATATACAGAATCAAAATCTCTAACACATATTCATGACTGCTCACCCCGTGGCTTCGTACTTGCCCTTCAATACAAATGGAGGTACTTAATTGGTTTTATCGGCTCAAAACCTCACCACTAAGTACAATGATATTATTGTGTCAGTCTCTCCCACATACGAGGATATGCTAACCCTTCTTGAGGACCTGATTTCTAACATAGAGGTTTTATTGGACTGTTTTTTGTACAAGATTTTGTTCTATTTTTTTGGTTTGCATTATAATTTCCTTTACTCAAATATCACTTAAGGAACTATTTGTTCATCTTAGATACTGATCAGACTGAACATCAGAAGATCCACAAGAACTATCTATATGAATCGTGTAATATCTAATACAAAATGAGGAGAATCCCTTATTCCTTATTATAATAACCGGCAAGAAATAAGCATACCCAATCCTTAGAGTGGAGGTACAATTACTATTTTATATTTGTGCAGATGTCTGATTTATTTTATACACCTGAAAAGAGGGAAGTTATATGATTAAGTTATATAAACAAATATGTCAAATGACACGCTGTAATGCCACATTGGCTGCTAGTCTGGGTTTAAATAAAGTAAGTGTTGTAGTTATCCTGGTGCAAACATTTTATTTCATGTGGGTGCATTTTATTTCCATGTTTATCTAAAATATATGAAGGGTAAAATGCATTAATGTTAGTATGAGTAGGTCCCTGTTTATTTAATGGTTTGTATAATATTGAGATTGTTATTCACCTATGTGCTTCGTAATTCGAAGAATGTTTGAATTTGAGGACACGATTATGGGTTTAAGAGTTTATTTGTCTAAGTTCACACAACAACGGTTTAAAGTCTTACATTGTGACACAGCAATGATTTAGAAATAATCAAACTTGCTCCTTACTAAAGAAATATTGGTTTTTACACAGAAAACGTTAATGGTGATATATATATAATAGGAATGTGAATATGTTTTATGTATACTAATGTTTTATATCACAAATTGAAAGATTCGTAAACTAAGCCAACATTAAAAGATTCGTAAACTAAGCCAACATTAAAAGATTCGTAAACTAAGCCAACATTAAAAGATTCGTAAACTAAGCCAACATTAAAAGATTCGTAAACTAGGCCAACATTAAAAGATTCGTAAACTAAGCCAACATTAAAAGATTGGTAAACTAAGCCAACATTAAAAGATTCGTAAACTAAGCCAACATTAAAAGATTCGTAAACTAAGCCAACATTAAAAGAGACGTATACACACTTTATTCACCTAAATGTTCTTACGTGGATGAAGTAATTTATATTTTTGACGAAAATTAGTAATTGTCTTGAACCCTGTACCTTGGTACATGTTCCATGTATCTCAGATTGTATATTTGGTGAAAATGGTAAAAACATGTTTGTCCCAGAAACCTATATGACTGCCACAGTCAATAAAGTGAATGGGCAAATATACATTTACTATGGAATGTATCCATATTTCCTTAATGACCTCAAAATTGAAGACCATATACATTATAATGAATTGCTTCTCATTATATCATTTGCTATGCATAAAATAATGTAATATGTTAGCAAAAATAAAAAAAAAATAAAAAAAAAAAAAAAGAAAAAGAAAAAAAACCCCCCAACAAAACAAACAATAATACGCCGTGCCATCGGAACAGTTCCAAAATTTTAGAACCCCAAAACAGTATGCATAGCTGCACACTTTTTGGCTTTGGTGCAAACATAAAAACATATAAAAAGTTGTGGGGTTAAATTAGTTTTATGGGTACAACCTCTCCTCTTAGTGATATAATGTTGTCATGTTCTTGTTGTGGGTACAACCTCTCCTCTTAGTGATATAATGTTGTCATGTACTTGTTGTGGGGTACAACCTCTCCTCTTAGTGATATAATGTTGTCATGTTCTTGTTATGGGGTACAACCTCTCTTCTTAGTGATATAATGTTGTCATGTTCTTGTTGTGGGATACAACCTCTCCTCTTAGTGATATAATGTTGTCATGTTCTTGTTGTGGGGTACAACCTCTCCTCTTAGTGATATAATGTTGTCATGTTCTTGTTGTGGGGTACAACCTCTCCTCTTAGTGATATAATGTTGTCATGTTCTTGTTGTGGGGTACAACCTCTCCTCTTAGTGATATAATGTTGTCATATTCTTGTTATGGGGTACAACCTCTCCTCTTAGTGATATAATGTTGTCATGTTCTTGTTGTGTGTACAACCTCTCCTCTTAGTGATATAATGTTGTCATGTTCTTGTTGTGGGGTACAACCTCTCCTCTTAGTGATATAATGTTGTCATGTTCTTGTTGTGGGGTACAACCTCTCCTCTTAGTGATATAATGTTGTCATGTTCCTGTTGTGGGTACAACCTCTCCTCTTAGTGATATAATGTTGTCATGTTCTTGTTGTGGGGTACAACCTCTCCTCTAAGTGATATCATGTTGTCATGTTCTTGTTGTGTGTACAACCTCTCCTCTTAGTGATATAATGTTGTCATGTTCTTGTTGTGGGGTACAACCTCTCCTCTTAGTGATATAATGTTGTCATGTTCTTGTTGTGGGGTACAACCTCTCCTCTTAGTGATATAATGTTGTCATGTTCTTGTTGTGGGGTACAACCTCTCCTCTTAGTGATATAATGTTGTCATGTTCATGTTATGGGGTACAACCTCTCCTCTTAGTGATATAATATTGTCATGTACTTGTTGTGGGGTACAACCTCTCCTCTTAGTGATATAATGTTGTCATGTTCTTGTTGTGGGGTACAACCTCTCCTCTTAGTGATATAATGTTGTCATGTACTTGTTGTGGGGTACAACCTCTCCTTTTAGTGATATAATGTTGTCATGTTCTTGTTGTGGGGTACAACCTCTCCTCTTAGTGATATAATGTTGTCATGTACTTGTTGTGGGGTACAACCTCTCCTCTTAGTGATATAATGTTGTCATGTTCTTGTTGTGGGGTACAACCTCTCCTCTTAGTGATATAATGTTGTCATGTTCTTGTTGTGGGGTACAACCTCTCCTCTTAGTGATATCATGTTGTCATGTACTTGTTGTGGGGTACAGCCTCTCCTCTTTTTGATATAATGTTGTCATGTTCTTGTTGTGGGTACAACCTCTCCTCTTAGTGATATAATGTTGTCATGTTCTTGTTGTGGGGTACAACCTCTCCTCTTAGTGATATAATGTTGTCATGTTCTTGTTGTGGGGTACAAGCTCTCCTCTTAGTGATGTAATGTTGACATGTTCTTGTTGTGGGGTACAACCTCTCCTCTTAGTGATATAATGTTGTCATGTTCTTGTTGTGGGGTACAACCTCTCCTCTTAGTGATATAAAGTTGTCATGTACTTGTTGTGGGGTACAACCTCTCCTCTTAGTGATATAATGTTGTCATGTTCTTGTTGTGGGGTACAACCTCTCCTCTTAGTGATATAATGTTGTCATGTACTTGTTGTGGGGTACAACCTCTCCTATTAGTGATATAATGTTGTCATGTTCTTGTTGTGGGGTACAACCTCTCCTCTTAGTGATATAATGTTGTCATGTTCTTGTTGTGGGGCAAAACCTCTCCTCTTAGTGATATAATGTTGTCATGTTCTTGTTGTGGGGTACAACCTCTCCTCTTAGTGATATAATGTTGTCATGTACTTGTTGTGGGGTACAACCTCTCCTCTAAGTGATATAATGTTGTCATGTTCTTGTTGAGGGGTACAACCTCTCCTCTTAGTGATATAATGTTGTCATGTACTTGTTGTGGGGTACAACCTCTCCTCTTAGTGATATAATGTTGTCATGTTCTTGTTGTGGGGTACAACCTCTCCTCTTAGTGATATAATGTTGTCATGTTCTTGTTGTGGGGTACAACCTCTCCTCTTAGTGATATAATGTTGTCATGTTCTTGTTATGGGGTACAACCTCTCCTCTTAGTGATATAATGTTGTCATGTTCTTGTTGTGGGGTACAACCTCTCCTCTTAGTGATATAATGTTGTCATGTACTTGTTGTGGGGTACAACCTCTCCTCTTAGTGATATAATGTTGTCATGTTCTTTTTGTGGGTACAACCTCTCCTCTTAGTAATATAATGTTGTCATGTTCTTGTTGTGGGGTACAACCTCTCCTCTTAGTGATATAATGTTGTCATGTTCTTGTTGTGGGTACAACCTCTCCTCTTAGTGATATAATGTTGTCATGTTCTTGTTGTGGGTACAACCTCTCCTCTTAGTGATATAATGTTGTCATGTTCTTGTTGTGGGGTACAACCTCTCCTCTTAGTGATATAATGTTGTCATGTTCTTGTTGTGGGTACAACCTCTCCTCTTAGTGATATAATGTTGTCATGTTCTTGTTGTGGGGTACAACCACTCCTCTTAGTGATATAATGTTGTCATGTACTTGTTGTGGGGTACAACCTCTCCTCTTAGTGATATAATGTTGTCATGTTCTTGTTATGGGGTACAACCTTTCCTCTTAGTGATATAATGCTGTCATGTTCTTGTTGTGGGTACAACCTCTCCTCTTAGTGATATAATGTTGTTATGTACTTGTTGTGGGGTACAACCTCTCCTCTTAGTGATATAATGTTGTCATGTTCTTGTTGTGGGATACAACCTCTCGTCTTAGTGATATAATGTTGTCATGTTCTTGTTGTGGGGTACAACCTCTCCTCTTAGTGATATAATGTTGTCATGTTCTTGTTATGGGGTACAACCTCTCCTCTTAGTGATATAATGTTGTCATGTTCTTGTTGTGGGGTACAACCTCTCCTCTTAGTGATATAATGTTGTCATGTTCTTGTTGTGGGGTACAACCTCTCCTCTTAGTGATATAATGTTGTCATGTTCTTGTTGTGGGGTACAACCTCTCCTCTTAGTGATATAATGTTGTCATGTACTTGCTGTGGGTTATAACCTCTCCTCTTAGTGATATAATGTTGTCATGTTCTTTTTGTGGGTACAACCTCTCCTCTTAGTGATATAATGTTGTGATGTTATTGTTGTGGGTACAACCTCTCCTCTTAGTGATATAATGTTGTCATGTTCTTGTTGTGGGTACAACCTCTCCTTTTAGTGATATAATGTTGTCATGTTCTTGTTGTGGGGTACAACCTCTCCTCTTAGTGATATAATGTTGTCATGTTCTTGTTGTGGGTACAACCTCTCCTCTTAGTGATATAATGTTGTCATGTTCTTGTTGTGGGGTAAAACCTCTCCTCTTAGTGATATAATGTTGTCATGTTCTTGTTGTGGGGTACAACCTCTCCTCTTAGTGATATAATGTTGTCATGTACTTGTTGTGGGGTACAACCTCTCCTCTTAGTGATATAATGTTGTCATGTTCTTGTTGTGGGGTACAACCTCTCCTCTTAGTGATATAATGTTGTCATTTTCTTGTTGTGGGGTACAACCTCTCCTCTTAGTGATATAATATTGTCATGTTCTTGTTATGGGGTACAACCTCTCCTCTTAGTGATATAATGTTGTCATGTACTTGTTGTGGAGAACAACCTCTCCTCTTAGTGATATAATGTTGTCATGTTCTTGTTGTGGGGTACAAGCTCTCCTCTTAGTGATATAATGTTGTCATGTTCTTGTTGTGGGGTACAACCTCTCCTCTTAGTGATATAAAGTTGTCATGTACTTGTTGTGGGGTACAACCTCTCCTCTTAGTGATATAATGTTGTCATGTTCTTGTTGTGGGGTACAACCTCTCCTCTTAGTGATATAATGTTGTCATGTACTTGTTGTGGGGTACAACCTCTCCTCTTAGTGATATAATGTTGTCATGTTCTTGTTGTGGGGTACAACCTCTCCTCTTAGTGATATAATGTTGTCATGTTCTTGTTGTGGGGTACAACCTCTCCTCTTAGTGATATAATGTTGTCATGTTCTTGTTGTGGGGTACAACCTCTCCTCTTAGTGATATAATGTTGTCATGTACTTGTTGTGGGGTACAACCTCTCCTCTTAGTGATATAATGTTGTCATGTTCTTGTTGTGGGGTACAACCTCTCCTCTTAGTGATATAATGTTGTCATGTACTTGTTGTGGGGTACAACCTCTCCTCTTAGTGATATAATGTTGTCATGTTCTTGTTGTGGGGTACAACCTCTCCTCTTAGTGATATAATGTTGTCATGTTCTTGTTGTGGGGTACAACCTCTCCTCTTAGTGATATAATGTTGTCATGTTCTTGGTATGGGGTACAACCTCTCCTCTTAGTGATATAATGTTGTCATGTCCTTGTTGTGGGGTACAACCTCTCCTCTTAGTGATATAATGTTGTCATGTTCTTGTTGTGGGGTACAACCTCTCCTCTTAGTGATATAATGTTGTCATGTACTTGTTGTGGGGTACAACCTCTCCTCTTAGTGATATAATGTTGTCATGTTCTTTTTGTGGGTACAACCTCTCCTCTTTGTAATATAATGTTGTCATGTTCTTGTTGTGGGGTACAACCTCTCCTCTTAGTGATATAATGTTGTCATGTTCTTGTTGTGGGGTACAACCTCTCCTCTTAGTGATATAATGTTGTCATGTTCTTGTTATGGGTACAACCTCTCCTCTTAGTGATATAATGTTGTCATGTTCTTGTTGTGGGGTACAACCTCTCCTCTTAGTGATATAATGTTGTCATGTTCTTGTTGTGGGTACAACCTCTCCTCTTAGTGATATAATGTTGTCATGTTCTTGTTGTGGGGTACAACCTCTCCTCTTAGTGATATAATGTTGTCATGTACTTGTTGTGGGGTACAACCTCTCCTCTTAGTGATATAATGTTGTCATGTTCTTGTTATGGGGTACAACCTTTCCTCTTAGTGATATAATGTTGTCATGTTCTTGTTGTGGGTACAACCTCTCCTCTTAGTGATATAATGTTGTTATGTACTTGTTGTGGGGTACAACCTCTCATCTTAGTGATATAATGTTGTCATGTTCTTGTTGTGGGATACAACCTCTCGTCTTAGTGATATAATGTTGTCATGTTCTTGTTGTGGGGTACAACCTCTCCTCTTAGTGATATAATGTTGTCATGTTCTTGTTGTGGGGTACAACCTCTCCTCTTAGTGATATAATGTTGTCATGTACTTGTTGTGGGCTATAACCTCTCCTCTTAGTGATATAATGTTGTCATGTTCTTTTTGTGGGTACAACCTCTCCTCTTAGTGATATAATGTTGTGATGTTATTGTTGTGGGTACAACCTCTCCTCTTAGTGATATAATGTTGTCATGTTCTTGTTGTGGGTACAACCTCTCCTCTTAGTGATATAATGTTGTCATGTTCTTGTTGTGGGGTACAACCTCTCCTCTTAGTGATATAATGTTGTCATGTTCTTGTTGTGGGTACAACCTCTCCTCTTAGTGATATAATGTTGTCATGTTCTTGTTGTGGGGTACAACCTCTCCTCTTAGTGATATAATGTTGTCATGTTCTTGATGTGGGGTACAACCTCTCCTCTTAGTGATATAATGTTGTCATGTACTTGTTGTGGGGTACAACCTCTCCTCTTAGTGATATAATGTTGCCATGTTCTTGTTGTGGGGTACAACCTCTCCTCTTAGTGATATAATGTTGTCATGTTCTTGTTGTGGGGTACAACCTCTCCTCTTAGTGATATAATATTGTCATGTTCTTGTTATGGGGTACAACCTCTCCTCTTAGTGATATAATGTTGTCATGTTCTTGTTGTAGGGTACAAACTCTCCTCTTAGTGATATAATGTTGTCATGTTCTTGTTATGGGGTACAACCTCTCCTCTTAGTGATATAATGTTGTCATGTTCTTGTTGTGGGGTACAACCTCTCCTCTTAGTGATATAATATTGTCATGTTCTTGTTATGGGGTACAACCTCTCCTCTTAGTGATATAATGTTGTCATGTTCTTGTTGTGGGATAAAACCTCTCCTCTTAGTGATATAATATTGTCATGTTCTTGTTATGGGGTACAACCTCTCCTCTTAGTGATATAATGTTGTCATGTTCTTGTTGTGGGGTACAACCTCTCCTCTTAGTGATATAATGTTGTCATGTTCTTGTTATGGGGTACAACCTCTCCTCTTAGTGATATAATGTTGTCATGTACTTGTTGTGGGGTACAACCTCTCCTCTTAGTGATATAATGTTGTCATGTACTTGTTGTGGGGTACAACCTCTCCTCTTAGTGATATAATGTTGTCATGTTCTTGTTGTGGGGTACAACCTCTCCTCTTAGTGATATAATGTTGTTCTGTTCTTGTTGTGGGTACAACCTCTCCTCTTAGTGATATAATGTTGTCATGTTCTTGTTGTGGGGTACAACCTCTCCTCTTAGTGATATAATGTTGTCATGTTCTTGTTGTGGGGTACAACCTCTCCTCTTAGTGATATAATGTTGTCATGTACTTGTTGTGGGTACAACCTCTCTTCTTAGTGATGCAATGTTGTCATGTTCTTGTTGTGGGGTACAACCTCTCCTCTTAGTGATATAATGTTGTCATGTTCTTGTTATGGGGTACAACCTCTCCTCTTAGTGATATAATATTGTCATGTTCTTGTTATGGGGTACAACCTCTCCTCTTAGTGATATAATGTTGTCATGTACATGTTGTGGGGTACAACCTCTCCTCTTAGTGATATAATGTTGTCATGTTCTTGTTATGAGGTACAACCTTTCCTCTTAGTGATATAATGCTGTCATGTTCTTGTTGTGGGTACATCCTCTCCTCTTATTGATATAATGTTGTCATGTACTTGTTGTGGGGTACAACCTCTTCTCTTAGTGATATAATGTTGTCATGTTCTTGTTGTGGGTACATCCTCTCCTCTTATTGATATAATGTTGTCATGTACATGTTGTGGGGTACAACCTCTTCTCTTAGTGATATAATGTTGTCATGTTCTTGTTGTGGGGTACAACCTCTCTTCTTAGTGATATAATGTTGTCATGTACTTGTTGTGGGGTACAACCTCTCCTCTTAGTGATATAATGTTGTCATGTTCTTGTTGTGGGGTACAACCTCTCCTCTTAGTGATATAATGTTGTCATGTTATTGTTATGGGGTATAACCTCTACTCTTAGTGATATAATGTTGTCATGTTCTTGTTGTGGGGTACAACCTCTCCTCTTAGTGATATAATGTTGTCATGTTCTTGTTGTGGGGTACAACCTCTCCTCTTAGTGATATAATGTTGTCATGTTCTTGTTGTGGGGTACAACCTCTCCTCTTAGTGATATAATGTTGTCATGTTCTTGTTGTGGGGTACAACCTCTCCTCTTAGTGATATAATGTTGTCATGTTCTTGTTGTGGGGTACAACCTCTCCTCTTAGTGATATAAAGTTGTCATGTACTTGTTGTGGGGTACAACCTCTCCTCTTAGTGATATAATGTTGTCATGTTCTTGTTGTGGGGTACAACCTCTCCTCTTAGTGATATAATGTTGTCATGTACTTGTTGTGGGGTACAACCTCTCCTCTTAGTGATATAATGTTGTCATGTTCTTGTTGTGGGGTACAACCTCTCCTCTTAGTGATATAATGTTGTCATGTTCTTGTTGTGGGGTACAACCTCTCCTCTTAGTGATATAATGTTGTCATGTACTTGTTGTGGGGTACAACCTCTCCTTTTAGTGATATAATGTTTTCATGTTCTTGTTGTGGGGTACAACCTCTCCTCTTAGTGATATAATGTTTTCATGTACTTGTTGTGGGGTACAACCTCTCCTCTTAGTGATATAATGTTATCATGTTCTTGTTGTGGGGTACAACCTCTCCTCTTAGTGATATAATGTTGTCATGTTCTTGTTGTGGGGTACAACCTCTCCTCTTAGTGATATAATGTTGTCATGTACTTGTTGTGGGGTACAACCTCTCCTCTTATTGATATAATGTTGTCATGTTCTTGTTGTGGGTACAACCTCTCCTCTTAGTGATATAATGTTGTCATGTTCTTGTTTTGGGTACAACCTCTCCTCTTAGTGATATAATGTTGTCATGTTCTTGTTGTGGGGTACAACCTCTCCTCTTAGTGATATAATGTTGTCATGTTCTTGTTGTGGGGTACAACCTCTCCTCTTAGTGATATAATGTTGGCATGTTCTTGTTGTGGGGTACAAACTCTCCTCTTAGTGATGTAATGTTGACATGTTCTTGTTGTGGGGTACAACCTCTCCTCTTAGTGATATAATGTTGTCATGTTCTTGTTGTGGGGTACAACCTCTCCTCTTAGTGATATAAAGTTGTCATGTACTTGTTGTGGGGTACAACCTCTCCTCTTAGTGATATAATGTTGTCATGTTCTTGTTGTGGGGTACAACCTCTCCTCTTAGTGATATAATGTTGTCATGTTATTGTTATGGGGTATAACCTCTACTCTTAGTGATATAATGTTGTCATGTTCTTGTTGTGGGGTACAACCTCTCCTCTTAGTGATATAATGTTGTCATGTTCTTGTTGTGGGGTACAACCTCTCCTCTTAGTGATATAATGTTGTCATGTTCTTGTTGTGGGGTACAACCTCTCCTCTTAGTGATATAATGTTGTCATGTTCTTGTTGTGGGGTACAACCTCTCCTCTTAGTGATATAATGTTGTCATGTTCTTGTTGTGGGGTACAACCTCTCCTCTTAGTGATATAAAGTTGTCATGTACTTGTTGTGGGGTACAACCTCTCCTCTTAGTGATATAATGTTGTCATGTTCTTGTTGTGGGGTACAACCTCTCCTCTTATTGATATAATGTTGTCATGTACTTGTTGTGGGGTACAACCTCTCCTTTTAGTGATATAATGTTTTCATGTTCTTGTTGTGGGGTACAACCTCTCCTCTTAGTGATATAATGTTTTCATGTACTTGTTGTGGGGTACAACCTCTCCTCTTAGTGATATAATGTTATCATGTTCTTGTTGTGGGGTACAACCTCTCCTCTTAGTGATATAATGTTGTCATGTTCTTGTTGTGGGGTACAACCTCTCCTCTTAGTGATATAATGTTGTCATGTACTTGTTGTGGGGTACAACCTCTCCTCTTATTGATATAATGTTGTCATGTTCTTGTTGTGGGTACAACCTCTCCTCTTAGTGATATAATGTTGACATGTTCTTGTTGTGGGTACAACCTCTCCTCTTAGTGATATAATGTTGTCATGTTCTTGTTGTGGGGTACAACCTCTCCTCTTAGTGATATAATGTTGTCATGTACTTGTTGTGGGGTACAACCTCTCCTCTTAGTGATATAATGTTGGCATGTTCTTGTTGTGGGGTACAAACTCTCCTCTTAGTGATGTAATGTTGACATGTTCTTGTTGTGGGGTACAACCTCTCCTCTTAGTGATATAATGTTGTCATGTTCTTGTTGTGGGGTACAACCTCTCCTCTTAGTGATATAAAGTTGTCATGTACTTGTTGTGGGGTACAACCTTTCCTCTTAGTGATATAATGTTGTCATGTACTTGTTGTGGGGTACAACCTCTCCTCTTAGTGATATAATGTTGTCATGTACTTGTTGTGGGGTACAACCCCTCCCATTAGTGATATAATGTTGTCATGTTCTTGTTGTGGGGTACAACCTCTCCTCTTAGTGATATAATGTTGTCATGTTCTTGTTGTGGGGTAAAACCTCTCCTCTTAGTGATATAATGTTGTCATGTTCTTGTTGTGGGGTACAACCTCTCCTCTTAGTGATATAATGTTGTCATGTACTTGTTGTGGGGTACAACCTCTCCTCTTAGTGATATAATGTTGTCATGTTCTTGTTGTGGGGTACAACCTCTCCTCTTAGTGATATAATGTTGTCATGTACTTGTTGTGGGGTACAACCTCTCCTCTTAGTGATATAATGTTGTCATGTTCTTGTTGTGGGGTACAACCTCTCCTCTTAGTGATATAATGTTGTCATGTTCTTGTTGTGGGGTACAACCTCTCCTCTTAGTGATATAATGTTGTCATGTTCTTGTTATGGGGTACAACCTCTCCTCTTAGTGATATAATGTTGTCATGTTCTTGTTGTGGGGTACAACCTCTCCTCTTAGTGATATAATGTTGTCATGTACTTGTTGTGGGGTACAACCTCTCCTCTTAGTGATATAATGTTGTCATGTTCTTTTTGTGGGTACAAACTCTCCTCTTAGTAATATAATGTTGTCATGTTCTTGTTGTGGGGTACAACCTCTCCTCTTAGTGATATAATGTTGTCATGTTCTTGTTGTGGGTACAACCTCTCCTCTTAGTGATATAATGTTGTCATGTTCTTGTTGTGGGTACAACCTCTCCTCTTAGTGATATAATGTTGTCATGTTCTTGTTGTGGGGTACAACCTCTCCTTTTAGTGATATAATGTTGTCATGTTCTTGTTGTGGGATACAACCTCTCCTCTTAGTGATATAATGTTGTCATGTTCTTGTTGTGGGGTACAACCTCTCCTCTTAGTGATATAATGTTGTCATGTTCTTGTTATGGGGTACAACCTCTCCTCTTAGTGATATAATGTTGTCATGTTCTTGTTGTGGGGTACAACCTCTCCTCTTAGTGATATAATGTTGTCATGTTCTTGTTGTGGGGTACAACCTCTCCTCTTAGTGATATAATGTTGTCATGTTCTTGTTGTGGGGTACAACCTCTCCTCTTAGTGATATAATGTTGTCATGTTATTGCTGTGGGTTATAACCTCTCCTCTTAGTGATATAATGTTGTCATGTTCTTTTTGTGGGTACAACCTCTCCTCTTAGTGATATAATGTTGTCATGTTATTGTTGTGGGTACAACCTCTCCTCTTAGTGATATAATGTTGTCATATTCTTGTTGTGGGCACAACCTCTCCTCTTAGTGATATAATGTTGTCATGTTCTTGTTGTGGGGTACAACCTCTCCTCTTAGTGATATAATGTTGTCATGTACTTGTTGTGGGGTACAACCTCTCCTCTTAGTGATATAATGTTGTCATGTTCTTGATGTGGGTACAACCTCTCCTCTTAGTGATATAATGTTGTCATGTACTTGTTATTGGGTACAACCTCTCCTCTTAGTGATATAATGTTGTCATGTTCTTGTTGTGGGTACAACCTCTCCTCTTAGTGATATAATGTTGTCATGTTCTTATTGTGGGGTACAACCTCTCCTCTTAGTGATATAATGTTGTTCTGTTCTTGTTGTGGGTACAACCTCTCCTCTTAGTGATATAATGTTGTCATGTCCTTGTTGTGGGGTACAACCTCTCCTCTTAGTGATATAATGTTGTCATGTTCTTGTTGTGGGGTACAACCTCTCCTCTTAGTGATATAATGTTGTCATGTACTTGTTGTGGGTACAACCTCTCTTCTTAGTGATGCAATGTTGTCATGTTCTTGTTGTGGGGTACAACCTCTCCTCTTAGTGATATAATGTTGTCATGTTCTTGTTATGGGGTACAACCTCTCCTCTTAGTGATATAATATTGTCATGTTCTTGTTATGGGGTACAACCTCTCCTCTTAGTGATATAATGTTGTCATGTACATGTTGTGGGGTACAACCTCTCCTCTTAGTGATATAATGTTGTCATGTTCTTGTTATGAGGTACAACCTTTCCTCTTAGTGATATAATGCTGTCATGTTCTTGTTGTGGGTACATCCTCTCCTCTTAGTGATATAATGTTGTCATGTACTTGTTGTGGGGTACAACCTCTTCTCTTAGTGATATAATGTTGTCATGTTCTTGTTGTGGGGTACAACCTCTCTTCTTAGTGATATAATGTTGTCATGTACTTGTTGTGGGGTACAACCTCTCCTCTTAGTGATATAATGTTGTCATGTTCTTGTTGTGGGGTACAACCTCTCCTCTTAGTGATATAATGTTGTCATATTATTGTTATGGGGTATAACCTCTACTCTTAGTGATATAATGTTGTCATGTTCTTGTTGTGGGGTACAACCTCTCCTCTTAGTGATATAATGTTGTCATGTTCTTGTTGTGGGGTACAACCTCTCCTCTTAGTGATATAATGTTGTCATGTTCTTGTTGTGGGGTACAACCTCTCCTCTTAGTGATATAATGTTGTCATGTTCTTGTTGTGGGGTACAACCTCTCCTCTTAGTGATATAATGTTGTCATGTTCTTGTTGTGGGGTACAACCTCTCCTCTTAGTGATATAAAGTTGTCATGTACTTGTTGTGGGGTACAACCTCTCCTCTTAGTGATATAATGTTGTCATGTTCTTGTTGTGGGGTACAACCTCTCCTCTTAGTGATATAATGTTGTCATGAACTTGTTGTGGGGTACAACCTCTCCTCTTAGTGATATAATGTTGTCATGTTCTTGTTGTGGGGTACAACCTCTCCTCTTAGTGATATAATGTTGTCATGTTCTTGTTGTGGGGTACAACCTCTCCTCTTAGTGATATAATGTTGTCATGTACTTGTTGTGGGGTACAACCTCTCCTTTTAGTGATATAAGGTTTTCATGTTCTTGTTGTGGGGTACAACCTCTCCTCTTAGTGATATAAAGTTGTCATGTACTTGTTGTGGGGTACAACCTCTCCTCTTAGTGATATAATGTTGTCATGTTCTTGTTGTGGGGTACAACCTCTCCTCTTATTGATATAATGTTGTCATGTACTTGTTGTGGGGTACAACCTCTCCTCTTAGTGATATAATGTTGTCATGTTCTTGTTGTGGGGTACAACCTCTCCTCTTAGTGATATAATGTTGTCATGTTCTTGTTGTGGGGTACAACCTCTCCTCTTAGTGATATAATGTTGTCATGTACTTGTTGTGGGGTACAACCTCTCCTTTTAGTGATATAATGTTTTCATGTTCTTGTTGTGGGGTACAACCTCTCCTCTTAGTGATATAATGTTTTCATGTACTTGTTGTGGGGTACAACCTCTCCTCTTAGTGATATAATGTTATCATGTTCTTGTTGTGGGGTACAACCTCTCCTCTTAGTGATATAATGTTGTCATGTTCTTGTTGTGGGGTACAACCTCTCCTCTTAGTGATATAATGTTGTCATGTACTTGTTGTGGGGTACAACCTCTCCTCTTATTGATATAATGTTGTCATGTTCTTGTTGTGGGTACAACCTCTCCTCTTAGTGATATAATGTTGTCATGTTCTTGTTTTGGGTACAACCTCTCCTCTTAGTGATATAATGTTGTCATGTTCTTGTTGTGGGGTACAACCTCTCCTCTTAGTGATATAATGTTGTCATGTACTTGTTGTGGGGTACAACCTCTCCTCTTAGTGATATAATGTTGGCATGTTCTTGTTGTGGGGTACAAACTCTCCTCTTAGTGATGTAATGTTGACATGTTCTTGTTGTGGGGTACAACCTCTCCTCTTAGTGATATAATGTTGTCATGTTCTTGTTGTGGGGTACAACCTCTCCTCTTAGTGATATAAAGTTGTCATGTACTTGTTGTGGGGTACAACCTCTCCTCTTAGTGATATAATGTTGTCATGTTCTTGTTGTGGGGTACAACCTCTCCTCTTAGTGATATAATGTTGTCATGTTATTGTTATGGGGTATAACCTCTACTCTTAGTGATATAATGTTGTCATGTTCTTGTTGTGGGGTACAACCTCTCCTCTTAGTGATATAATGTTGTCATGTTCTTGTTGTGGGGTACAACCTCTCCTCTTAGTGATATAATGTTGTCATGTTCTTGTTGTGGGGTACAACCTCTCCTCTTAGTGATATAATGTTGTCATGTTCTTGTTGTGGGGTACAACCTCTCCTCTTAGTGATATAATGTTGTCATGTTCTTGTTGTGGGGTACAACCTCTCCTCTTAGTGATATAAAGTTGTCATGTACTTGTTGTGGGGTACAACCTCTCCTCTTAGTGATATAATGTTGTCATGTTCTTGTTGTGGGGTACAACCTCTCCTCTTAGTGATATAATGTTGTCATGTACTTGTTGTGGGGTACAACCTCTCCTCTTAGTGATATAATGTTGTCATGTTCTTGTTGTGGGGTACAACCTCTCCTCTTAGTGATATAATGTTGTCATGTTCTTGTTGTGGGGTACAACCTCTCCTCTTAGTGATATAATGTTGTCATATACTTGTTGTGGGGTACAACCTCTCCTTTTAGTGATATAATGTTTTCATGTTCTTGTTGTGGGGTACAACCTCTCCTCTTAGTGATATAATGTTTTCATGTACTTGTTGTGGGGTACAACCTCTCCTCTTAGTGATATAATGTTATCATGTTCTTGTTGTGGGGTACAACCTCTCCTCTTAGTGATATAATGTTGTCATGTTCTTGTTGTGGGGTACAACCTCTCCTCTTAGTGATATAATGTTGTCATGTACTTGTTGTGGGGTACAACCTCTCCTCTTATTGATATAATGTTGTCATGTTCTTGTTGTGGGTACAACCTCTCCTCTTAGTGATATAATGTTGTCATGTTCTTGTTGTGGGTACAACCTCTCCTCTTAGTGATATAATGTTGTCATGTTCTTGTTGTGGGGTACAACCTCTCCTCTTAGTGATATAATGTTGTCATGTACTTGTTGTGGGGTACAACCTCTCCTCTTAGTGATATAATGTTGGCATGTTCTTGTTGTGGGGTACAAACTCTCCTCTTAGTGATGTAATGTTGACATGTTCTTGTTGTGGGGTACAACCTCTCCTCTTAGTGATATAATGTTGTCATGTTCTTGTTGTGGGGTACAACCTCTCCTCTTAGTGATATAAAGTTGTCATGTACTTGTTGTGGGGTACAACCTCTCCTCTTAGTGATATAATGTTGTCATGTACTTGTTGTGGGGTACAACCTCTCCTCTTAGTGATATAATGTTGTCATGTACTTGTTGTGGGGTACAACCCCTCCCATTAGTGATATAATGTTGTCATGTTCTTGTTGTGGGGTACAACCTCTCCTCTTAGTGATATAATGTTGTCATGTTCTTGTTGTGGGGTAAAACCTCTCCTCTTAGTGATATAATGTTGTCATGTTCTTGTTGTGGGGTACAACCTCTCCTCTTAGTGATATAATGTTGTCATGTACTTGTTGTGGGGTACAACCTCTCCTCTTAGTGATATAATGTTGTCATGTTCTTGTTGTGGGGTACAACCTCTCCTCTTAGTGATATAATGTTGTCATGTACTTGTTGTGGGGTACAACCTCTCCTCTTAGTGATATAATGTTGTCATGTTCTTGTTGTGGGGTACAACCTCTCCTCTTAGTGATATAATGTTGTCATGTACTTGTTGTGGGGTACAACCTCTCCTCTTAGTGATATAATGTTGTCATGTTCTTGTTGTGGGGTACAACCTCTCCTCTTAGTGATATAATGTTGTCATGTTCTTGTTGTGGGTACAACCTCTCCTCTTAGTGATATAATGTTGTCATGTTCTTGTTTTGGGTACAACCTCTCCTCTTAGTGATATAATGTTGTCATGTTCTTGTTGTGGGGTACAACCTCTCCTCTTAGTGATATAATGTTGTCATGTACTTGTTGTGGGGTACAACCTCTCCTCTTAGTGATATAATGTTGGCATGTTCTTGTTGTGGGGTACAAACTCTCCTCTTAGTGATGTAATGTTGACATGTTCTTGTTGTGGGGTACAACCTCTCCTCTTAGTGATATAATGTTGTCATGTTCTTGTTGTGGGGTACAACCTCTCCTCTTAGTGATATAAAGTTGTCATGTACTTGTTGTGGGGTACAACCTCTCCTCTTAGTGATATAATGTTGTCATGTTCTTGTTGTGGGGTACAACCTCTCCTCTTAGTAATATAATGTTGTCATGTTATTGTTATGGGGTATAACCTCTACTCTTAGTGATATAATGTTGTCATGTTCTTGTTGTGGGGTACAACCTCTCCTCTTAGTGATATAATGTTGTCATGTTCTTGTTGTGGGGTACAACCTCTCCTCTTAGTGATATAATGTTGTCATGTTCTTGTTGTGGGGTACAACCTCTCCTCTTAGTGATATAATGTTGTCATGTTCTTGTTGTGGGGTACAACCTCTCCTCTTAGTGATATAATGTTGTCATGTTCTTGTTGTGGGGTACAACCTCTCCTCTTAGTGATATAAAGTTGTCATGTACTTGTTGTGGGGTACAACCTCTCCTCTTAGTGATATAATGTTGTCATGTTCTTGTTGTGGGGTACAACCTCTCCTCTTAGTGATATAATGTTGTCATGTACTTGTTGTGGGGTACAACCTCTCCTCTTAGTGATATAATGTTGTCATGTTCTTGTTGTGGGGTACAACCTCTCCTCTTAGTGATATAATGTTGTCATGTTCTTGTTGTGGGGTACAACCTCTCCTCTTAGTGATATAATGTTGTCATATACTTGTTGTGGGGTACAACCTCTCCTTTTAGTGATATAATGTTTTCATGTTCTTGTTGTGGGGTACAACCTCTCCTCTTAGTGATATAATGTTTTCATGTACTTGTTGTGGGGTACAACCTCTCCTCTTAGTGATATAATGTTATCATGTTCTTGTTGTGGGGTACAACCTCTCCTCTTAGTGATATAATGTTGTCATGTTCTTGTTGTGGGGTACAACCTCTCCTCTTAGTGATATAATGTTGTCATGTACTTGTTGTGGGGTACAACCTCTCCTCTTATTGATATAATGTTGTCATGTTCTTGTTGTGGGTACAACCTCTCCTCTTAGTGATATAATGTTGTCATGTTCTTGTTGTGGGTACAACCTCTCCTCTTAGTGATATAATGTTGTCATGTTCTTGTTGTGGGGTACAACCTCTCCTCTTAGTGATATAATGTTGTCATGTACTTGTTGTGGGGTACAACCTCTCCTCTTAGTGATATAATGTTGGCATGTTCTTGTTGTGGGGTACAAACTCTCCTCTTAGTGATGTAATGTTGACATGTTCTTGTTGTGGGGTACAACCTCTCCTCTTAGTGATATAATGTTGTCATGTTCTTGTTGTGGGGTACAACCTCTCCTCTTAGTGATATAAAGTTGTCATGTACTTGTTGTGGGGTACAACCTCTCCTCTTAGTGATATAATGTTGTCATGTACTTGTTGTGGGGTACAACCTCTCCTCTTAGTGATATAATGTTGTCATGTACTTGTTGTGGGGTACAACCCCTCCCATTAGTGATATAATGTTGTCATGTTCTTGTTGTGGGGTACAACCTCTCCTCTTAGTGATATAATGTTGTCATGTTCTTGTTGTGGGGTAAAACCTCTCCTCTTAGTGATATAATGTTGTCATGTTCTTGTTGTGGGGTACAACCTCTCCTCTTAGTGATATAATGTTGTCATGTACTTGTTGTGGGGTACAACCTCTCCTCTTAGTGATATAATGTTGTCATGTTCTTGTTGTGGGGTACAACCTCTCCTCTTAGTGATATAATGTTGTCATGTACTTGTTGTGGGGTACAACCTCTCCTCTTAGTGATATAATGTTGTCATGTTCTTGTTGTGGGGTACAACCTCTCCTCTTAGTGATATAATGTTGTCATGTACTTGTTGTGGGGTACAACCTCTCCTCTTAGTGATATAATGTTGTCATGTTCTTGTTGTGGGGTACAACCTCTCCTCTTAGTGATATAATGTTGTCATGTTCTTGTTGTGGGTACAACCTCTCCTCTTAGTGATATAATGTTGTCATGTTCTTGTTTTGGGTACAACCTCTCCTCTTAGTGATATAATGTTGTCATGTTCTTGTTGTGGGGTACAACCTCTCCTCTTAGTGATATAATGTTGTCATGTACTTGTTGTGGGGTACAACCTCTCCTCTTAGTGATATAATGTTGGCATGTTCTTGTTGTGGGGTACAAACTCTCCTCTTAGTGATGTAATGTTGACATGTTCTTGTTGTGGGGTACAACCTCTCCTCTTAGTGATATAATGTTGTCATGTTCTTGTTGTGGGGTACAACCTCTCCTCTTAGTGATATAAAGTTGTCATGTACTTGTTGTGGGGTACAACCTCTCCTCTTAGTGATATAATGTTGTCATGTTCTTGTTGTGGGGTACAACCTCTCCTCTTAGTGATATAATGTTGTCATGTTATTGTTATGGGGTATAACCTCTACTCTTAGTGATATAATGTTGTCATGTTCTTGTTGTGGGGTACAACCTCTCCTCTTAGTGATATAATGTTGTCATGTTCTTGTTGTGGGGTACAACCTCTCCTCTTAGTGATATAATGTTGTCATGTTCTTGTTGTGGGGTACAACCTCTCCTCTTAGTGATATAAAGTTGTCATGTACTTGTTGTGGGGTACAACCTCTCCTCTTAGTGATATAATGTTGTCATGTTCTTGTTGTGGGGTACAACCTCTCCTCTTAGTGATATAATGTTGTCATGTACTTGTTGTGGGGTACAACCTCTCCTCTTAGTGATATAATGTTGTCATGTTCTTGTTGTGGGGTACAACCTCTCCTTTTAGTGATATAATGTTGTCATGTTCTTGTTGTGGGGTACAACCTCTCCTCTTAGTGATATAATGTTGTCATATACTTGTTGTGGGGTACAACCTCTCCTTTTAGTGATATAATGTTTTCATGTTCTTGTTGTGGGGTACAACCTCTCCTCTTAGTGATATAATGTTTTCATGTACTTGTTGTGGGGTACAACCTCTCCTCTTAGTGATATAATGTTATCATGTTCTTGTTGTGGGGTACAACCTCTCCTCTTAGTGATATAATGTTGTCATGTTCTTGTTGTGGGGTACAACCTCTCCTCTTAGTGATATAATGTTGTCATGTACTTGTTGTGGGGTACAACCTCTCCTCTTATTGATATAATGTTGTCATGTTCTTGTTGTGGGTACAACCTCTCCTCTTAGTGATATAATGTTGTCATGTTCTTGTTGTGGGTACAACCTCTCCTCTTAGTGATATAATGTTGTCATGTTCTTGTTGTGGGGTACAACCTCTCCTCTTAGTGATATAATGTTGTCATGTACTTGTTGTGGGGTACAACCTCTCCTCTTAGTGATATAATGTTGGCATGTTCTTGTTGTGGGGTACAAACTCTCCTCTTAGTGATGTAATGTTGACATGTTCTTGTTGTGGGGTACAACCTCTCCTCTTAGTGATATAATGTTGTCATGTTCTTGTTGTGGGGTACAACCTCTCCTCTTAGTGATATAAAGTTGTCATGTACTTGTTGTGGGGTACAACCTCTCCTCTTAGTGATATAATGTTGTCATGTACTTGTTGTGGGGTACAACCTCTCCTCTTAGTGATATAATGTTGTCATGTACTTGTTGTGGGGTACAACCCCTCCCATTAGTGATATAATGTTGTCATGTTCTTGTTGTGGGGTACAACCTCTCCTCTTAGTGATATAATGTTGTCATGTTCTTGTTGTGGGGTAAAACCTCTCCTCTTAGTGATATAATGTTGTCATGTTCTTGTTGTGGGGTACAACCTCTCCTCTTAGTGATATAATGTTGTCATGTACTTGTTGTGGGGTACAACCTCTCCTCTTAGTGATATAATGTTGTCATGTTCTTGTTGTGGGGTACAACCTCTCCTCTTAGTGATATAATGTTGTCATGTACTTGTTGTGGGGTACAACCTCTCCTCTTAGTGATATAATGTTGTCATGTTCTTGTTGTGGGGTACAACCTCTCCTCTTAGTGATATAATGTTGTCATGTTCTTGTTGTGGGGTACAACCTCTCCTCTTAGTGATATAATGTTGTCATGTTCTTGTTATGGGGTACAACCTCTCCTCTTAGTGATATAATGTTGTCATGTTCTTGTTGTGGGGTACAACCTCTCCTCTTAGTGATATAATGTTGTCATGTACTTGTTGTGGGGTACAACCTCTCATCTTAGTGATATAATGTTGTCATGTTCTTTTTGTGGGTACAAACTCTCCTCTTAGTAATATAATGTTGTCATGTTCTTGTTGTGGGGTACAACCTCTCCTCTTAGTGATATAATGTTGTCATGTTCTTGTTGTGGGTACAACCTCTCCTCTTAGTGATATAATGTTGTCATGTTCTTGTTGTGGGTACAACCTCTCCTCTTAGTGATATAATGTTGTCATGTTCTTGTTGTGGGGTACAACCTCTCCTTTTAGTGATATAATGTTGTCATGTTCTTGTTGTGGGATACAACCTCTCCTCTTAGTGAAATAATGTTGTCATGTTCTTGTTGTGGGGTACAACCTCTCCTCTTAGTGATATAATGTTGTCATGTTCTTGTTATGGGGTACAACCTCTCCTCTTAGTGATATAATGTTGTCATGTTCTTGTTGTGGGGTACAACCTCTCCTCTTAGTGATATAATGTTGTCATGTTCTTGTTGTGGGGTACAACCTCTCCTCTTAGTGATATAATGTTGTCATGTTCTTGTTGTGGGGTACAACCTCTCCTCTTAGTGATATAATGTTGTCATGTTATTGCTGTTGGTTATAACCTCTCCTCTTAGTGATATAATGTTGTCATGTTCTTTTTGTGGGTACAACCTCTCCTCTTAGTGATATAATGTTGTCATGTTATTGTTGTGGGTACAACCTCTCCTCTTAGTGATATAATGTTGTCATATTCTTGTTGTGGGCACAACCTCTCCTCTTAGTGATATAATGTTGTCATGTTCTTGTTGTGGGGTACAACCTCTCCTCTTAGTGATATAATGTTGTCATGTACTTGTTGTGGGGTACAACCTCTCCTCTTAGTGATATAATGTTGTCATGTTCTTGTTGTGGGGTACAAACTCTCCTCTTAGTGATGTAATGTTGACATGTTCTTGTTGTGGGGTACAACCTCTCCTCTTAGTGATATAATGTTGTCATGTTCTTGTTGTGGGGTACAACCTCTCCTCTTAGTGATATAAAGTTGTCATGTACTTGTTGTGGGGTACAACCTCTCCTCTTAGTGATATAATGTTGTCATGTACTTGTTGTGGGGTACAACCTCTCCTCTTAGTGATATAATGTTGTCATGTACTTGTTGTGGGGTACAACCCCTCCCATTAGTGATATAATGTTGTCATGTTCTTGTTGTGGGGTACAACCTCTCCTCTTAGTGATATAATGTTGTCATGTTCTTGTTGTGGGGTAAAACCTCTCCTCTTAGTGATATAATGTTGTCATGTTCTTGTTGTGGGGTACAACCTCTCCTCTTAGTGATATAATGTTGTCATGTACTTGTTGTGGGGTACAACCTCTCCTCTTAGTGATATAATGTTGTCATGTTCTTGTTGTGGGGTACAACCTCTCCTCTTAGTGATATAATGTTGTCATGTACTTGTTGTGGGGTACAACCTCTCCTCTTAGTGATATAATGTTGTCATGTTCTTGTTGTGGGGTACAACCTCTCCTCTTAGTGATATAATGTTGTCATGTTCTTGGTGTGGGGTGCAACCTCTCCTCTTAGTGATATAATGTTGTCATGTTCTTGTTATGGGGTACAACCTCTCCTCTTAGTGATATAATGTTGTCATGTTCTTGTTGTGGGGTACAACCTCTCCTCTTAGTGATATAATGTTGTCATGTACTTGTTGTGGGGTACAACCTCTCCTCTTAGTGATATAATGTTGTCATGTTCTTTTTGTGGGTACAAACTCTCCTCTTAGTAATATAATGTTGTCATGTTCTTGTTGTGGGGTACAACCTCTCCTCTTAGTGATATAATGTTGTCATGTTCTTGTTGTGGGTACAACCTCTCCTCTTAGTGATATAATGTTGTCATGTTCTTGTTGTGGGTACAACCTCTCCTCTTAGTGATATAATGTTGTCATGTTCTTGTTGTGGGATACAACCTCTCCTCTTAGTGATATAATGTTGTCATGTTCTTGTTGTGGGATACAACCTCTCCTCTTAGTGATATAATGTTGTCATGTTCTTGTTGTGGGGTACAACCTCTCCTCTTAGTGATATAATGTTGTCATGTTCTTGTTATGGGGTACAACCTCTCCTCTTAGTGATATAATGTTGTCATGTTCTTGTTGTGGGATACAACCTCTCCTCTTAGTGATATAATGTTGTCATGTTCTTGTTGTGGGGTACAATCTCTCCTCTTAGTGATATAATGTTGTCATGTTCTTGTTGTGGGGTACAACCTCTCCTCTTAGTGATATAATGTTGTCATGTTATTGCTGTGGATTATAACCTCTCCTCTTAGTGATATAATGTTGTCATGTTCTTTTTGTGGGTACAACCTCTCCTCTTAGTGATATAATGTTGTCATGTTCTTGTTGTGGGGTACAACCTCTCCTCTTAGTGATATAATGTTGTCATGTACTTGTTGTGGGGTACAACCTCTCCTCTTAGTGATATAATGTTGTCATGTTCTTGTTGTGGGGTACAACCTCTCCTCTTAGTGATATAATGTTGACATGTTCTTGTTGTGGGGTACAACCTCTCCTCTTAGTGATATAATGTTGTCATGTTCTTGTTGTGGGGTACAACCTCTCCTCTTAGTGATATTAAGTTGTCATGTACTTGTTGTGGGGTACAACCTCTCCTCTTAGTGATACAATGTTGTCATGTTCTTGTTGTGGGGTACAACCTCTCCTCTTAGTGATATATTATTGTCATGTACTTGTTGTGGGGTACAACCTCTCCTCTTAGTGATATAATGTTGTCATGTTCTTGTTGTGGGGTACAACCTCTCCTCTTAGTGATATAATGTTGTCATGTTCTTGTTGTGGGGTACAACCTCTCCTCTTAGTGATATAATGTTGTCATGTACTTGTTGTGGGGTACAACCTCTCCTCTTAGTGATATAATGTTGTCATGTTCTTGTTGTGGGGTACAACCTCTCCTCTTAGTGATATAATGTTGTCATGTACTTGTTGTGGGGTACAACCTCTCCTCTTAGTGATATAATGTTGTCATGTTCTTGTTGTGGGGTACAACATCTCCTCTTAGTGATATAATGTTGTCATGTACTTGTTGTGGGGTACAACCTCTTCTCTTAGTGATATAATGTTGTCATGTTCTTGTTGTGGGGTACAACCTCTCCTCTTAGTGATATAATGTTGTCATGTTCTTGTTGTGGGGTACAACCTCTCCTCTTAGTGATATAATGTTGTCATGTACTTGTTGTGGTGTACAACCTCTCCTCTTAGTGATATAATGTTGTCATGTTCTTGTTGTGGGTACAACCTGTCCTCTTAGTGATATAATGTTGTCATGTTCTTGTTGTGGGGTACAACCTCTCCTCTTAGTGATATAATGTTGTCATGTTCTTGTTGTGGGTACAACCTCTCCTCTTAGTGATATAATGTTGTCATGTACTTGTTGTGGGGTACAACCTCTCCTCTTAGTGATATAATGTTGGCATGTTCTTGTTGTGGGGTACAAACTCTCCTCTTAGTGATGTAATGTTGACATGTTCTTGTTGTGGGGTACAACCTCTCCTCTTAGTGATATAATGTTGTCATGTTCTTGTTGTGGGGTACAACCTCTCCTCTTAGTGATATAAAGTTGTCATGTACTTGTTGTGGGGTACAACCTCTCCTCTTAGTGATATAATGTTGTCATGTACTTGTTGTGGGGTACAACCTCTCCTCTTAGTGATATAATGTTGTCATGTACTTGTTGTGGGGTACAACCCCTCCCATTAGTGATATAATGTTGTCATGTTCTTGTTGTGGGGTACAACCTCTCCTCTTAGTGATATAATGTTGTCATGTTCTTGTTGTGGGGTAAAACCTCTCCTCTTAGTGATATAATGTTGTCATGTTCTTGTTGTGGGGTACAACCTCTCCTCTTAGTGATATAATGTTGTCATGTACTTGTTGTGGGGTACAACCTCTCCTCTTAGTGATATAATGTTGTCATGTTCTTGTTGTGGGGTACAACCTCTCCTCTTAGTGATATAATGTTGTCATGTACTTGTTGTGGGGTACAACCTCTCCTCTTAGTGATATAATGTTGTCATGTTCTTGTTGTGGGGTACAACCTCTCCTCTTAGTGATATAATGTTGTCATGTTCTTGTTGTGGGGTACAACCTCTCCTCTTAGTGATATAATGTTGTCATGTTCTTGTTATGGGGTACAACCTCTCCTCTTAGTGATATAATGTTGTCATGTTCTTGTTGTGGGGTACAACCTCTCCTCTTAGTGATATAATGTTGTCATGTACTTGTTGTGGGGTACAACCTCTCCTCTTAGTGATATAATGTTGTCATGTTCTTTTTGTGGGTACAAACTCTCCTCTTAGTAATATAATGTTGTCATGTTCTTGTTGTGGGGTACAACCTCTCCTCTTAGTGATATAATGTTGTCATGTTCTTGTTGTGGGTACAACCTCTCCTCTTAGTGATATAATGTTGTCATGTTCTTGTTGTGGGTACAACCTCTCCTCTTAGTGATATAATGTTGTCATGTTCTTGTTGTGGGGTACAACCTCTCCTTTTAGTGATATAATGTTGTCATGTTCTTGTTGTGGGATACAACCTCTCCTCTTAGTGAAATAATGTTGTCATGTTCTTGTTGTGGGGTACAACCTCTCCTCTTAGTGATATAATGTTGTCATGTTCTTGTTATGGGGTACAACCTCTCCTCTTAGTGATATAATGTTGTCATGTTCTTGTTGTGGGGTACAACCTCTCCTCTTAGTGATATAATGTTGTCATGTTCTTGTTGTGGGGTACAACCTCTCCTCTTAGTGATATAATGTTGTCATGTTCTTGTTGTGGGGTACAACCTCTCCTCTTAGTGATATAATGTTGTCATGTTATTGCTGTTGGTTATAACCTCTCCTCTTAGTGATATAATGTTGTCATGTTCTTTTTGTGGGTACAACCTCTCCTCTTAGTGATATAATGTTGTCATGTTATTGTTGTGGGTACAACCTCTCCTCTTAGTGATATAATGTTGTCATATTCTTGTTGTGGGCACAACCTCTCCTCTTAGTGATATAATGTTGTCATGTTCTTGTTGTGGGGTACAACCTCTCCTCTTAGTGATATAATGTTGTCATGTACTTGTTGTGGGGTACAACCTCTCCTCTTAGTGATATAATGTTGTCATGTTCTTGTTGTGGGGTACAAACTCTCCTCTTAGTGATGTAATGTTGACATGTTCTTGTTGTGGGGTACAACCTCTCCTCTTAGTGATATAATGTTGTCATGTTCTTGTTGTGGGGTACAACCTCTCCTCTTAGTGATATAAAGTTGTCATGTACTTGTTGTGGGGTACAACCTCTCCTCTTAGTGATATAATGTTGTCATGTACTTGTTGTGGGGTACAACCTCTCCTCTTAGTGATATAATGTTGTCATGTACTTGTTGTGGGGTACAACCCCTCCCATTAGTGATATAATGTTGTCATGTTCTTGTTGTGGGGTACAACCTCTCCTCTTAGTGATATAATGTTGTCATGTTCTTGTTGTGGGGTAAAACCTCTCCTCTTAGTGATATAATGTTGTCATGTTCTTGTTGTGGGGTACAACCTCTCCTCTTAGTGATATAATGTTGTCATGTACTTGTTGTGGGGTACAACCTCTCCTCTTAGTGATATAATGTTGTCATGTTCTTGTTGTGGGGTACAACCTCTCCTCTTAGTGATATAATGTTGTCATGTACTTGTTGTGGGGTACAACCTCTCCTCTTAGTGATATAATGTTGTCATGTTCTTGTTGTGGGGTACAACCTCTCCTCTTAGTGATATAATGTTGTCATGTTCTTGGTGTGGGGTGCAACCTCTCCTCTTAGTGATATAATGTTGTCATGTTCTTGTTATGGGGTACAACCTCTCCTCTTAGTGATATAATGTTGTCATGTTCTTGTTGTGGGGTACAACCTCTCCTCTTAGTGATATAATGTTGTCATGTACTTGTTGTGGGGTACAACCTCTCCTCTTAGTGATATAATGTTGTCATGTTCTTTTTGTGGGTACAAACTCTCCTCTTAGTAATATAATGTTGTCATGTTCTTGTTGTGGGGTACAACCTCTCCTCTTAGTGATATAATGTTGTCATGTTCTTGTTGTGGGTACAACCTCTCCTCTTAGTGATATAATGTTGTCATGTTCTTGTTGTGGGTACAACCTCTCCTCTTAGTGATATAATGTTGTCATGTTCTTGTTGTGGGATACAACCTCTCCTCTTAGTGATATAATGTTGTCATGTTCTTGTTGTGGGATACAACCTCTCCTCTTAGTGATATAATGTTGTCATGTTCTTGTTGTGGGGTACAACCTCTCCTCTTAGTGATATAATGTTGTCATGTTCTTGTTATGGGGTACAACCTCTCCTCTTAGTGATATAATGTTGTCATGTTCTTGTTGTGGGATACAACCTCTCCTCTTAGTGATATAATGTTGTCATGTTCTTGTTGTGGGGTACAATCTCTCCTCTTAGTGATATAATGTTGTCATGTTCTTGTTGTGGGGTACAACCTCTCCTCTTAGTGATATAATGTTGTCATGTTATTGCTGTGGATTATAACCTCTCCTCTTAGTGATATAATGTTGTCATGTTCTTTTTGTGGGTACAACCTCTCCTCTTAGTGATATAATGTTGTCATGTTCTTGTTGTGGGGTACAACCTCTCCTCTTAGTGATATAATGTTGTCATGTACTTGTTGTGGGGTACAACCTCTCCTCTTAGTGATATAATGTTGTCATGTTCTTGTTGTGGGGTACAACCTCTCCTCTTAGTGATATAATGTTGACATGTTCTTGTTGTGGGGTACAACCTCTCCTCTTAGTGATATAATGTTGTCATGTTCTTGTTGTGGGGTACAACCTCTCCTCTTAGTGATATTAAGTTGTCATGTACTTGTTGTGGGGTACAACCTCTCCTCTTAGTGATACAATGTTGTCATGTTCTTGTTGTGGGGTACAACCTCTCCTCTTAGAGATATATTATTGTCATGTACTTGTTGTGGGGTACAACCTCTCCTCTTAGTGATATAATGTTGTCATGTTCTTGTTGTGGGGTACAACCTCTCCTCTTAGTGATATAATGTTGTCATGTTCTTGTTGTGGGGTACAACCTCTCCTCTTAGTGATATAATGTTGTCATGTACTTGTTGTGGGGTACAACCTCTCCTCTTAGTGATATAATGTTGTCATGTTCTTGTTGTGGGGTACAACCTCTCCTCTTAGTGATATAATGTTGTCATGTACTTGTTGTGGGGTACAACCTCTCCTCTTAGTGATATAATGTTGTCATGTTCTTGTTGTGGGGTACAACATCTCCTCTTAGTGATATAATGTTGTCATGTACTTGTTGTGGGGTACAACCTCTTCTCTTAGTGATATAATGTTGTCATGTTCTTGTTGTGGGGTACAACCTCTCCTCTTAGTGATATAATGTTGTCATGTTCTTGTTGTGGGGTACAACCTCTCCTCTTAGTGATATAATGTTGTCATGTACTTGTTGTGGTGTACAACCTCTCCTCTTAGTGATATAATGTTGTCATGTTCTTGTTGTGGGTACAACCTGTCCTCTTAGTGATATAATGTTGTCATGTTCTTGTTGTGGGGTACAACCTCTCCTCTTAGTGATATAATGTTGTCATGTTCTTGTTGTGGGTACAACCTCTCCTCTTAGTGATATAATGTTGTCATGTTCTTGTTGTGGGTACAACCTCTCCTCTTAGTGATATAATGTTGCCATGTTCTTGTTGTGGGGTACAACCTCTCCTCTTAGTGATATAATGTTGTCATGTACTTGTTGTGGGGTATAACCTCTTCTCTTAGTGATATAATGTTGTCATGTTCTTGTTGTGGGGTACAAGCTCTCCTCTTAGTGATATAATGTTGTCATGTTCTTGTTGTGGGGTACAACCTCTCCTCTTAGTGTTATAATGTTGTCATGTACTTGTTGTGGGTTACAACCTCTCCTATTAGTGATATAATATTGTCATGTTCTTGTTGTGGGGTACAACCTCTCCTCTTAGTGATATAATGTTGTCATGTTCTTGTTATGGGGTACAACCTTTCCTCTTAGTGATATAATGTTGTCATGTTCTTGTTGTGGGTACAACCTCTCCTCTTAGTGATATAATGTTGTCATGTACTTGTTGTGGGGTACAACCTCTCCTCTTAGTGATATAATGTTGTCATGTTCTTGTTGTGGGATACAACCTCTCCTCTTAGTGATATAATGTTGTCATGTTCTTGTTGTGGGGTACAACCTCTCCTCTTAGTGATATAATGTTGTCATGTTCTTGTTATGGGGTACAACCTCTCCTCTTAGTGATATAATGTTGTCATGTTCTTGTTGTGGGGTACAACCTCTCCTCTTAGTGATATAATGTTGTCATGTTCTTGTTGTGGGGTACAACCTCTCCTCTTAGTGATATAATGTTGTCATGTTCTTGTTGTGGGGTACAACCTCTCCTCTTAGTGATATAATGTTGTCATGTACTTGCTGTGAGTTATAACCTCTCCTCTTAGTGATATAATGTTGTCATGTTCTTTTTGTGGGTACAACCTCTCCTCTTAGTGATATAATGTTGTCATGTTATTGTTGTGGGTACAACCTCTCCTCTTAGTGTTATAATGTTGTCATGTTCTTGTTGTGGGCACAACCTCTCCTCTTAGTGATATAATGTTGTCATGTTCTTGTTGTGGGGTACAACCTCTCCTCTTAGTGATATAATGTTGTCATGTACTTGTTGTGGGGTACAACCTCTCCTCTTAGTGATATAATGTTGTCATGTTCTTGTTGTGGGGTACAACCTCTCCTCTTAGTGATATAATGTTGACATGTTCTTGTTGTGGGGTACAACCTCTCCTCTTAGTGATATAATGTTGTCATGTTCTTGTTGTGGGGTACAACCTCTCCTCTTAGTGATATTAAGTTGTCATGTACTTGTTGTGGGGTACAACCTCTCCTCTTAGTGATATAATGTTGTCATGTTCTTGTTGTGGGGTACAACCTCTCCTCTTAGTGATATATTATTGTCATGTACTTGTTGTGGGGTACAACCTCTCCTCTTAGTGGTATAATGTTGTCATGTTCTTGTGGTGGGGTACAACCTCTCCTCTTAGTGATATAATGTTGTCATGTTCTTGTTGTGGGGTACAACCTCTCCTCTTAGTGATGTAATGTTGTCATGTTCTTGTTGTGGGGTACAACCTCTCCTCTTAGTGATATAATGTTGTCATGTTCTTGTTGTGGGGTACAACCTCTCCTCTTAGTGATATAAGTTGTCATGTACCTGTTGTGGGGTACAACCTCTCCTCTTAGTGATATAATGTTGTCATGTTCTTGTTGTGGGGTACAACCTCTCCTCTTAGTGATATAATGTTGTCATGTACTTGTTGTGGGGTACAACCTCTTCTCTTAGTGATATAATGTTGTCATGTTCTTGTTGTGGGGTACAACCTCTCCTCTTAGTGATATAATGTTGTCATGTTCTTGTTGTGGGGTACAACCTCTCCTCTTAGTGATATAATGTTGTCATGTACTTGTTGTGGTGTACAACCTCTCCTCTTAGTGATATACTGTTGTCATGTTCTTGTTTTGGGTACAACCTGTCCTCTTAGTGATATAATGTTGTCATGTTCTTGTTGTGGGGTACAACCTCTCCTCTTAGTGATATAATGTTGTCATGTTCTTGTTGTGGGTACAACCTCTCCTCTTAGTGATATAATGTTGTCATGTTCTTGTTGTGGGTACAACCTCTCCTCTTAGTGATATAATGTTGCCATGTTCTTGTTGTGGGGTAAAACCTCTCCTCTTAGTGATATAATGTTGTCAAGTACTTGTTGTGGGGTACAACCTCTCCTCTTAGTGATATAATGTTGTCATGTTCTTGTTGTGGGGTACAACCTCTCCTCTTAGTGATATAATGTTGTCATGTTCTTGTTGTGGGGTACAACCTCTCCTCTTAGTGATATAATGTTGTCATGTACTTGTTGTGGTGTACAACCTCTCCTCTTAGTGATATAATGTTGTCATGTTCTTGTTGTGGGTACAACCTGTCCTCTTAGTGATATAATGTTGTCATGTTCTTGTTGTGGGGTACAACCTCTCCTCTTAGTGATATAATGTTGTCATGTTCTTGTTGTGGGTACAACCTCTCCTCTTAGTGATATAATGTTGTCATGTTCTTGTTGTGGGTACAACCTCTCCTCTTAGTGATATAATGTTGCCATGTTCTTGTTGTGGGGTACAACCTCTCCTCTTAGTGATATAATGTTGTCATGTACTTGTTGTGGGGTATAACCTCTCCTCTTAGTGATATAATGTTGTCATGTTCTTGTTGTGGGGTACAAGCTCTCCTCTTAGTGATATAATGCTGTCATGTACTTGTTGTGGGGTACAACCTCTTCTCTTAGTGATATAATGTTGTCATGTTCTTGTTGTGGGGTACAACCTCTCCTCTTAGTGATATAATGTTGTCATGTTCTTGTTGTGGGGTACAACCTCTCCTCTTAGTGATATAATGTTGTCATGTACTTGTTGTGGTGTACAACCTCTCCTCTTAGTGATATAATGTTGTCATGTTCTTGTTGTGGGTACAACCTGTCCTCTTAGTGATATAATGTTGTCATGTTCTTGTTGTGGGGTACAACCTCTCCTCTTAGTGATATAATGTTGTCATGTTCTTGTTGTGGGTACAACCTCTCCTCTTAGTGATATAATGTTGTCATGTTCTTGTTGTGGGTACAACCTCTCCTCTTAGTGATATAATGTTGCCATGTTCTTGTTGTGGGGTACAACCTCTCCTCTTAGTGATATAATGTTGTCATGTACTTGTTGTGGGGTATAACCTCTCCTCTTAGTGATATAATGTTGTCATGTTCTTGTTGTGGGGTACAAGCTCTCCTCTTAGTGATATAATGTTGTCATGTTCTTGTTGTGGGGTACAACCTCTCCTCTTAGTGTTATAATGTTGTCATGTACTTGTTGTGGGTTACAACCTCTCCTATTAGTGATATAATATTGTCATGTTCTTGTTGTGGGGTACAACCTCTCCTCTTAGTGATATAATGTTGTCATGTTCTTGTTATGGGGTACAACCTTTCCTCTTAGTGATATAATGTTGTCATGTTCTTGTTGTGGGTACAACCTCTCCTCTTAGTGATATAATGTTGTCATGTACTTGTTGTGGGGTACAACCTCTCCTCTTAGTGATATAATGTTGTCATGTTCTTGTTGTGGGATACAACCTCTCCTCTTAGTGATATAATGTTGTCATGTTCTTGTTGTGGGGTACAACCTCTCCTCTTAGTGATATAATGTTGTCATGTTCTTGTTATGGGGTACAACCTCTCCTCTTAGTGATATAATGTTGTCATGTTCTTGTTGTGGGGTACAACCTCTCCTCTTAGTGATATAATGTTGTCATGTTCTTGTTGTGGGGTACAACCTCTCCTCTTAGTGATATAATGTTGTCATGTTCTTGTTGTGGGGTACAACCTCTCCTCTTAGTGATATAATGTTGTCATGTACTTGCTGTGGGTTATAACCTCTCCTCTTAGTGATATAATGTTGTCATGTTCTTTTTGTGGGTACAACCTCTCCTCTTAGTGATATAATGTTGTCATGTACTTGTTGTGGGTACAACCTCTCCTCTTAGTGTTATAATGTTGTCATGTTCTTGTTGTGGGCACAACCTCTCCTCTTAGTGATATAATGTTGTCATGTTCTTGTTGTGGGGTACAACCTCTCCTCTTAGTGATAAAATGTTGTCATGTACTTGTTGTGGGGTACAACCTCTCCTCTTAGTGATATAATGTTGTCATGTTCTTGTTGTGGGGTACAACCTCTCCTCTTAGTGATATAATGTTGTCATGTTCTTGTTGTGAGGTACAACCTCTCCTCTTAGTGATATTAAGTTGTCATGTACTTGTTGTGGGGTACAACCTCTCCTCTTAGTGATATAATGTTGTCATGTTCTTGTTGTGGGGTACAACCTCTCCTCTTAGTGATATATTATTGTCATGTACTTGTTGTGGGGTACAACCTCTCCTCTTAGTGGTATAATGTTGTCATGTTCTTGTTGTGGGGTACAACCTCTCCTCTTAGTGATATAATGTTGTCATGTTCTTGTTGTGGGGTACAACCTCTCCTCTTAGTGATATAATGTTGTCATGTTCTTGTTGTGGGGTACAACCTCTCATCTTAGTGATATAATGTTGTCATGTTCTTGTTGTGGGGTACAACCTCTCCTCTTAGTGATATAATGTTGTCATGTACCTGTTGTGGGGTACAACCTCTCCTCTTAGTGATATAATGTTGTCATGTTCTTGTTGTGGGGTACAACCTCTCCTCTTAGTGATATAATGTTGTCATGTACTTGTTGTGGGGTACAACCTCTTCTCTTAGTGATATAATGTTGTCATGTTCTTGTTGTGGGGTAAAACCTCTCCTCTTAGTGATATAATGTTGTCATGTTCTTGTTGTGGGGTACAACCTCTCCTCTTAGTGATATAATGTTGTCATGTACTTGTTGTGGTGTACAACCTCTCCTCTTAGTGATATAACGTTGTCATGTTCTTGTTTTGGGTACAACCTGTCCTCTTAGTGATATAATGTTGTCATGTTCTTGTTGTGGGGTACAACCTCTCCTCTTAGTGATATAATGTTGTCATGTTCTTGTTGTGGGTACAACCTCTCCTCTTAGTGATATAATGTTGTCATGTTCTTGTTGTGGGTACAACCTCTCCTCTTAGTGATATAATGTTGCCATGTTCTTGTTGTGGGGTACAACCTCTCCTCTTAGTGATATAATGTTGTCAAGTACTTGTTGTGGGGTACAACCTCTCCTCTTAGTGATATAATGTTGTCATGTTCTTGTTGTGGGGTACAACCTCTCCTCTTAGTGATATAATGTTGTCATGTTCTTGTTGTGGGGTACAACCTCTCCTCTTAGTGATATAATGTTGTCATGTACTTGTTGTGGTGTACAACCTCTCCTCTTAGTGATATAATGTTGTCATGTTCTTGTTGTGGGTACAACCTGTCCTCTTAGTGATATAATGTTGTCATGTTCTTGTTGTGGGGTACAACCTCTCCTCTTAGTGATATAATGTTGTCATGGTCTTGTTGTGGGTACAACCTCTCCTCTTAGTGATATAATGTTGTCATGTTCTTGTTGTGGGTACAACCTCTCCTCTTAGTGATACAATGTTGCCATGTTCTTGTTGTAGGGTACAACCTCTCCTCTTAGTGATATAATGTTGTCATGTACTTGTTGTGGGGTATAACCTCTCCTCTTAGTGATATAATGTTGTCATGTTCTTGTTGTGGGGTACAAGCTCTCCTCTTAGTGATATAATGTTGTCATGTTCTTGTTGTGGGGTACAACCTCTCCTCTTAGTGTTATAATGTTGTCATGTACTTGTTGTGGGTTACAACCTCTCCTATTAGTGATATAATGTTGTCATGTTCTTGTTGTGGGGTACAACCTCTCCTCTTAGTGATATAATGTTGTCATGTTCTTGTTATGGGGTACAACCTTTCCTCTTAGTGATATAATGTTGTCATGTTCTTGTTGTGGGTACAACCTCTCCTCTTAGTGATATAATGTTGTCATGTTCTTGTTGTGGGATACAACCTCTCCTCTTAGTGATATAATGTTGTCATGTTCTTGTTGTGGGGTACAACCTCTCCTCTTAGTGATATAATGTTGTCATGTTCTTGTTATGGGGTACAACCTCTCCTCTTAGTGATATAATGTTGTCATGTTCTTGTTGTGGGGTACAACCTCTCCTCTTAGTGATATGATGTTGTCATGTTCTTGTTGTGGGGTACAACCTCTCCTCTTAGTGATATAATGTTGTCATGTTCTTGTTGTGGGGTACAACCTCTCCTCTTAGTGATATAATGTTGTCATGTACTTGTTGTGGGTTATAACCTCTCCTCTTAGTGATATAATGTTGTCATGTTCTTTTTGTGGGTACAACCTCTCCTCTTAGTGATATAATGTTGTCATGTTATTGTTGTGGGTACAACCTCTCCTCTTAGTGATATAATGTTGTCATGTTCTTGTTGTGGGCACAACCTCTTCTCTTAGTGATATAATGTTGTCATGTTCTTGTTGTGGGGTACAACCTCTCCTCTTAGTGATATAATGTTGTCATGTACTTGTTGTGGGGTACAACCTCTCCTCTTCGTGATATAATGTTGTCATGTTCTTGTTGTGGAGTACAACCTCTCCTCTTAGTGATATAATGTTGACATGTTCTTGTTGTGGGGTACAACCTCTCCTCTTAGTGATATAATGTTGTCATGTTCTTGTTGTGGGGTACAACCTCTCCTCTTAGTGATATTAAGTTGTTATGTACTTGTTGTGGGGTACAACCTCTCCTCTTAGTGATATAATGTTGTCATGTTCTTGTTGTGGGGTACAACCTCTCCTCTTAGTGATATATTATTGTCATGTACTTGTTGTGGGGTACAACCTCTCCTCTTAGTGGTATAATGTTGTCATGTTCTTGTTGTGGGGTACAACCTCTCCTCTTAGTGATATAATGTTGTCATGTTCTTGTTGTGGGGTACAACCTCTCCTCTTAGTGATATAATGTTGTCATGTTCTTGTTGTGGGGTACAACCTCTCCTCTTAGTGATATAATGTTGTCATGTTCTTGTTGTGGGGTACAACCTCCCCTCTTAGTGATATAATGTTGTCATGTACTTGTTGTGGGGTTCAACGTCTCCTCTTAGTGATATAATGTTGTCATGTTCTTGTTGTGGGGTACAACCTCTCCTCTTAGTGATATAATGTTGTCATGTACTTGTTGTGGGGTACAACCTCTTCTCTTAATGATATAATGTTGTCATGTTCTTGTTGTGGGGTACAACCTCTCCTCTTAGTGATATAATGTTGTCATGTTCTTGTTGTGGGGTACAACCTCTCCTCTTAGTGATATAATGTTGTCATGTACTTGTTGTGGTGTACAACCTCTCCTCTTAGTGATGTAATGTTGTCATGTTCTTGTTTTGGGTACAACCTGTCCTCTTAGTGATATAATGTTGTCATGTTCTTGTTGTGGGGTACAACCTCTCCTCTTAGTGATATAATGTTGTCATGTTCTTGTTGTGGGTACAACCTCTCCTCTTAGTGATATAATGTTGTCATGTTCTTGTTGTGGGTACAACCTCTCCTCTTAGTGATATAATGTTGCCATGTTCTTGTTGTGGGGTACAACCTCTCCTCTTAGTGATATAATGTTGTCATGTACTTGTTGTGGGGTACAACCTCTCCTCTTAGTGATATAATGTTGTCATGTTCTTGTTGTGGGGTACAAGCTCTCCTCTTAGTGATATAATGTTGTCATGTTCTTGTTGTGGGGTACAACCTCTCCTCTTAGTGTTATAATGTTGTCATGTACTTGTTGTGGGTTACAACCTCTCCTATTAGTGATATAATGTTGTCATGTTCTTGTTGTGGGGTACAACCTCTCCTCTTAGTGATATAATGTTGTCATGTTCTTGTTATGGGGTACAACCTTTCCTCTTAGTGATATAATGTTGTCATGTTCTTGTTGTGGGTACAACCTCTCCTCTTAGTGATATAATGTTGTCATGTACTTGTTGTGGGGTACAACCTCTCCTCTTAGTGATATGATGTTGTCATGTTCTTGTTGTGGGATACAACCTCTCCTCTTAGTGATATAATGTTGTCATGTTCTTGTTGTGGGGTACAACCTCTCCTCTTAGTGATATAATGTTGTCATGTTCTTGTTATGGGGTACAACCTCTTCTCTTAGTGATATAATGTTGTCATGTTCTTGTTGTGGGGTACAACCTCTCCTCTTAGTGATATAAGGTTGTCATGTTCTTGTTGTGGGGTACAACCTCTCCTCTTAGTGATATAATGTTGTCATGTTCTTGTTGTGGGGTACAACCTCTCCTCATAGTGATATAATGTTGTCATGTACTTGCTGTGGGTTATAACCTCTCCTCTTAGTGATATAATGTTGTCATGTTCTTTTTGTGGGTACAACCTCTCCTCTTAGTGATATAATGTTGTCATGTTCTTGTTGTGGGTACAACCTCTCCTCTTAGTGATATAATGTTGTCATGTTCTTGTTGTGGGCACAACCTCTCCTCTTAGTGATATAATGTTGTCATGTTCTTGTTGTGGGGTACAACCTCTCCTCTTAGTGATATAATGTTGTCATGTACTTGTTGTGGGGTACAACCTCTCCTCTTAGTGATATAATGTTGTCATGTTCTTGTTGTGGGGTACAACCTCTCCTCTTAGTGATATAATGTTGACATGTTCTTGTTGTGGGGTACAACTTCTCCTCTTAGTGATATAATGTTGTCATGTTCTTGTTGTGGGGTACATCCTCTCCTCTTAGTGATATTAAGTTGTCATGTACTTGTTGTGGGGTACAACCTCTCCTCTTAGTGATATAATGTTGTCATGTTCTTGTTGTGGGGTACAACCTCTCCTCTTAGTGATATATTATTGTCATGTACTTGTTGTGGGGTACAACCTCTCCTCTTAGTGGTATAATGTTGTCATGTTCTTGTTGTGGGGTACAACCTCTCCTCTTAGTGATATAATGTTGTCATGTTCTTGTTGTGGGGTACAACCTCTCCTCTTAGTGATATAATGTTGTCATGTTCTTGTTGTGTGGTACAACCTCTCCTCTTAGTGATATAATGTTGTCATGTTCTTGTTGTGGGGTACAACCTCTCCTCTTAGTGATATAATGTTGTCATGTACTTGTTGTGGGGTACAACCTCTCCTCTTAATGATATAATGTTGTCATGTTCTTGTTGTGGGGTACAACCTCTCCTCTTAGTGATATAATGTTGTCATGTACTTGTTGTGGGGTACAACCTCTTCTCTTAGTGATATAATGTTGTCATGTTCTTGTTGTGGGGTACAACCTCTCCTCTTAGTGATATAATGTTGTCATGTTCTTGTTGTGGGGTACAACCTCTCCTCTTAGTGATATAATGTTGTCATGTACTTGTTGTGGTGTACAACCTCTCCTCTTAGTGATATAATGTTGTCATGTTCTTGTTGTGGGGTACAACCTCTCCTCTTAGTGATATAATGTTGTCATGTACTTGTTGTGGTGTACAACCTCTCCTCTTAGTGATATAATGTTGTCATGTTCTTGTTTTGGGTACAACCTGTCCTCTTAGTGATATAATGTTGTCATGTTCTTGTTGTGGGGTACAACCTCTCCTCTTAGTGATATAATGTTGTCATGTTCTTGTTGTGGGTACAACCTCTCCTCTTAGTGATATAATGTTGTCATGTTCTTGTTGTGGGTACAACCTCTCCTCTTAGTGATATAATGTTGCCATGTTCTTGTTGTGGGGTACAACCTCTCCTCTTAGTGATATAATGTTGTCATGTTCTTGTTGTGGGGTACAACCTCTCCTCTTAGTGATATAATGTTGTCATGTTCTTGTTGTGGGGTACAACCTCTCCTCTTAGTGATATAATGTTGTCATGTACTTGTTGTGGGGTACAACCTCTCCTCTTAGTGATATAATGTTGTCATGTTCTTGTTGTGGGGTACAAGCTCTCCTCTTAGTGATATAATGTTGTCATGTTCTTGTTGTGGGGTACAACCTCTCCTCTTAGTGTTATAATGTTGTCATGTACTTGTTGTGGGGTACAACCTCTCCTATTAGTGATATAATGTTGTCATGTTCTTGTTGTGGGGTACAACCTCTCCTCTTAGTGATATAATGTTGTCATGTACTTGTTGTGGGGTACAACCTCTCCTCTTAGTGATATAATGTTGTCATGTTCTTGTTGTGGGGTACAACCTCTCCTCTTAGTGATATAATGTTGTCATATGCTTGTTATGGGGTACAACCTCTCCTCTTAGTGATATAATGTTGTCATGTTCTTGTTGTGGGGTACAACCTCTCCTCTTAGTGATATAATGTTGTCATGTTCTTGTTGTGGGGTACAACCTCTCCTCTTAGTGATATAATGTTGTCATGTTCTTGTTATGGGGTACAACCTCTCCTCTTAGTGATATAATTTTGTCATGTTCTTGTTGTGGGGTACAACCTCTCCTCTTAGTGATATAATGTTGTCATGTTCTTGTTGTTGGGTACAACCTCTCCTCTTAGTGATATAATGTTGTCATGTTCTTTTTGTGGGTACAACCTCTCCTCTTAGTGATATAATGTTGTCATGTTCTTGTTATGGGGTACAACCTCTCCTCTTAGTGATATAATGTTGTCATGTTCTTGTTGTGGGGTACAACCTCTCCTCTTAGTGATATAATGTTGTCATGTTCTTGTTGTGGGGTACAACCTCTCCTCTTAGTGATATAATGTTGTCATGTTCTTGTTGTGGGTACAACCTCTCCTCTTAGTGATATAATGTTGTCATGTTCTTGTTGTGGGGTACAACCTCTCCTCTTAGTGATATAATGTTGTCATGTTCTTGTTGTGGGGTACAACCTCTCCTCTTAGTGATATAATGTTGTCATGTTCTTGTTGTGGGGTACAACCTCTCCTCTTAGTGATATAATGTTGTCATGTTCTTGTTGTGGGGTACAACCTCTCCTCTTAGTAATATAATGTTGTCATGTTCTTGTTGTGGGGTACAACCTCTCCTCTTGGTGATATAATGTTGTCATGTTCTTGTTGTGAAGAACACTTAGTCCTAATATTAGACTTTAAGTATCTTCGTGACACAATAGTTCTCATATGTATAATATTAGTTCTATAATAGAGACCCACTGACCGCCTTAACCATCATTTAAATATTAGATAGTACACAAGGCTATTGATAGACATAATAGGGAAACAATGGTTAACTTTGATGAACTAAAATATAATTGCCAATATTATCTCTCGTCATCTGTATTCATGTGGCATAATACTTTTCAACAAGCTGTTGATATCTTCAGAAATCCTTTTGAAAGATAAGATGAGACGTTCTTTAAAAATCCTTGATTTAATAGTTTGGTACTCAGAAGTTGTAAAAAGTCTGAATACAAACTGCATGCTCGAGCGTAATGTATGAGATGTGAAACATAATCTCCATGCACGGGAGCTATCAAGCTTTACAAATGCAAAACAGAAGTCGTCTCTTTTGTCGTATAGTTTAGGAGAAAGATGACAATAAATATCCCACTGTGGGAACAATTCTAAATTACCACACTGTAGGAACAATTCTAAATTACCACACTGTAGGAACAATTCTAAATTACCACACTGTGGGAACAATTCTAAATTACCACACTGTAGGAACAATTCTAAATTACCACACTGTAGGAACAATTCTAAATTACCACACTGTAGGAACAATTCTAAATTACCACACTGTAGGAACAATTCTAAATTACCACACTGTAGGAACAATTCTAAATTACCACACTGTGGGAACAATTCTAAATTACCACACTGTAGGAACAATTCTAAATTACCACACTGTAGGAACAATTCTAAATTACCACACTGTAGGAACAATTCTAAATTACCACACTGTAGGAACAATTCTAAATTACCACACTGTGGGAACAATTCTAAATTACCACACTGTAGGAACAATTCTAAATTACCACACTGTAGGAACAATTCTAAATTACCACACTGTGGGAACAATTCTAAATTACCACACTGTAGGAACAATTCTAAATTACCACACTGTAGGAACAATTCTAAATTACCACACTGTCAGAACAATTCTAAATTACCACACTGTAGGAACAATTCTAAATTACCACACTGTGGGAACAATTCTAAATTACCACACTGTAGGAACAATTCTAAATTACCACACTGTAGGAACAATTCTAAATTACCACACTGTAGGAACAATTCTAAATTACCACACTGTGGGAACAATTCTAAATTACCACACTGTAGGAACAATTCTAAATTACCACACTGTAGGAACAATTCTAAATTACCACACTGTAGGAACAATTCTAAATTACCACACTGTAGGAACAATTCTAAATTACCACACTGTGGGAACAATTCTAAATTACCACACTGTAGGAACAATTCTAAATTACCACACTGTAGGAACAATTCTAAATTACCACACTGTGGGAACAATTCTAAATTACCACACTGTAGGAACAATTCTAAATTACCACACTGTAGGAACAATTCTAAATTACCACACTGTCAGAACAATTCTAAATTACCACACTGTTGGAACAATTCTAAATTACCACACTGTAGGAACAATTCTAAATTACCACACTGTAGGAACAATTCTAAATTACCACACTGTGGGAACAATTCTAAATTACCACACTGTAGGAACAATTCTAAATTACCACACTGTAGGAACAATTCTAAATTACCACACTGTCAGAACAATTCTAAATTACCACACTGTAGGAACAATTCTAAATTACCACACTGTAGGAACAATTCTAAATTACCACACTGTCAGAACAATTCTAAATTACCACACTGTAGGAACAATTCTAAATTACCACACTGTAGGAACAATTCTAAATTACCACACTGTGGGAACAATTCTAAATTACCACACTGTAGGAACAATTCTAAATTACCACACTGTAGGAACAATTCTAAATTACCACACTGTCAGAACAATTCTAAATTACCACACTGTAGGAACAATTCTAAATTACCACACTGTAGGAACAATTCTAAATTACCACACTGTAGGAACAATTCTAAATTACCACACTGTAGGAACAATTCTAAATTACCACACTGTAGGAACAATTCTAAATTACCACACTGTAGGAACAATTCTAAAATCTAATATCAAAATCGTAGAAAGAGGAAAAATGTATACCACAACAAATACATGACCGCCAACAGAAATAAGACAAATGTATACCACAACAAATACATGACCGCTAACACAAATAAGACAAATGTATACCACAACAAATACATGACCGCCAACACAAATAAGACAAATGTATACCACAACAAATACATGACCGCCAACACAAATAAGACAAATGTATACCACAACAAATACATGACCGCCAACACAAATAAGACAAATGTATACCACAACAAATACATGACCGCCAACACAAATAAGACAGAGCAAGTTGTTTCTCATATTTCTTTTATCTCAAGATCTGTGGGGTGGATTAATGGAATCCATTAATGGATTATTGATTAACGGAACACCTTCAACATACCTCAATGTGAGATTAAAGGCTTTACCTTCTGTAATTTTTTGTCTTTGATACATTTTGGTATGTAATTGGCCTAATAGAACTAAAGGAAAAGATCGACAAGGAGCAAGACACACTTTCTGCCCATGAAGATGTAGACGTTTGGTGAAAAGTATGCCCTCCGGACTCAACCGATATTTAATCGACAAGGACTCCAATATACTGATGACTAGCAAATATTTTTTTGTTTTCAGCTTCATGATTGGAAAAATAGGTTAAGTCCTGACCCAAATCTGTCAACGATATAGTCATAGACAGTTCTTTTAAAATAGACATGTCATTACTTCCCTCATTAATCAGAATATTTATTGACGTCATCAATGACCAAATTTCCTCTATATAAAAGCTGGTATTTTTGCAAATGAGTTTGCAAGAGTTCCGTTCTTCAAAGTGCACAGTTCTGTAACTAGAAACCCATAGTAATATTTTCTTCCAAACAAAAACAATCTTTTTAGGAGCCTTGTTTGCAGGTACAACTACATTCCGTCCGAACTGGTTTAAAATGTCGAAATTTAGCCACATCACAAATAATACTACACAGTCGATATCCTAAGTAAATTTATTAGGGCATGGTTTTATTAAACATTGAATCAAAATCGCTTTGTAATAACCTAAATATCTATTGAGAGTATAAGCCTATGTAACAATTATCTCGTACCCCTGAAGAAACCCTAAAGAGCAATATAAACTTGTATAATGAAGGGATATGAAATAATCTAGTAAAGTATGCACATTCTGATCTGCATGTAATGCTAGTTGTTTTTATTTTGCACTCAAATCCATTAAGAAGCTTAAATCTACTTTATATCACTACAATCCAGTCAAGACCATCCACAGGCCCAAAACCTGTGTGTCACTCTAGATTTTTTAAATCTCTTTTTATATATATTAGAGCGCAATTACATATTGCATACTAGATGAAATCGTTCTTCTCTATTGCTAAATTGTTTTTTTAATTTTTTTTATTGTTTCCTATATTTATTTGGAAACATCGAATCTCCAAATGTTGTTTTTGATGGTAAATTCGTGGTAGTTTTCTATATGTTAAATTGTGGTTTTGCTAAGTATCATGATGTCTAGTGATACTTCTACCTAAAATTGTTGTTCGTCCCTATTTGTATTGTTTTATGTTAAACTTTATGTTTCATGGGTTTTGTGTTAATTGACCTATTGTGGTTTCCCGTAGATTGTTTCCCGTCAATAATATTTGGGCACTGACCCTTCTGTGATGTCTAACACGATTGTCAAGTGTAAATGTTTGGGTGATGGCTTCTTTGAATCACATGATCTCATTCTCAGTATTTCCTGACGATGGTGTTGTCCTGTATTTGGGTGATGGCTTCTTTGAATCACATGATCTCATTCTCAGTATTTCCTGACGATGGTGTTGTCTTGTATTTTGTTAAAGCCTTTATTACTATTTCATGATGTATTTATCGGTGTTGCTTTGCCAATAATCTTGTTTAGTCTTACAAGTATTTTTTTAGCTTCGTCTGAATTGACGATATAAGCTTTCTGTAGAAATATTAAACAAATATTAAATGAATGAAGTATATATGTTTATTCTCTCAAATATCTATTTGTTTAATGAGATATAGGCTCCGTTTCCTTATTTATGTTAACACACTCTGCAGCTAATATGCTAAATTGAACCAAAGAGAAAAGTTGTATTCAGCCCCGGGGTATTAACAATCGTCCTGTGGGTCCGTCTTATAACAAAGAGATAAGTGATTTTACTGTCGCATAAAAAGATCGGCGTGATAATAATCAAGATATAAATTGTCTACTGGATTCTATATTTATTTACCGGCGTACACTATCATAAGTGTAAATACTAATCATGGTAATAATCCAGCCTTATTCAAAAGATAATATTTTATAACTTACAAAACAATCTTAGGCTTATGTGGTTAAATATTTAATTTTATTTATAAGGAAAGGAAAAGTTCATGGTCAGTCCAGCATACATAGACAAAGATGTATGTATGTTGTGTATTGCCTTTGGATTTAAATCGTCTTAGCAAATCAACCGTTTTGATCATATTCACACAAGCAGATTTAGTTATCTAAAAACATATTTTATTAACGGCAGGTCGATGTTGTCACCGGTACTCCGGTTTTCTCCACCAATAAAACCACTGCCGTAAAATAACTGAAATATGGTTAAAGATTATTCTAGAAACTCGTCATGTGCACTACATTAGATATATACGATGATATTACTATCACTGGGTCGACACCTCTGCTGGTGAAGAATTAGACCCCGAGTATATCATCCCATCAGTAGTCGATACCTCTGCTGGTGAAGTATTAGTCCCCGAGTGTATCATCCCATCAGTAGTCGATACCTCTGATGGTGAAGAATTAGACCCCGAATTTATCATCCCATCAGTAGTCGATACCTCTGCTGGTGAAGTATTAGTCCCCGAGTGTATCATCCCATCAGTAGTCGATACCTCTGATGGTGAAGAATTAGACCCCGAGTTTATCATCCCATCAGTAGTCGATACCTTTGCTGGTGAAGTATTAGTCCCCGAGTGTATCATCCCATCAGTAGTCGATACCTCTGCTGGTGGAGAATTAGACCCCGAGTATATCATCCCACCAGTAGTCGATACCTCTAATGGTGGAGAATTAGTACCGGAGTGTATCATCCTCACCAGTAGTCGATACCTCTCATGGTAGAGAATTAGTCCCCGAGTGTATCATCCCACCAGTAGTCGATACCTCTGATGGTGGAGTATTAGTCCCCGAGTGTATCATCCCATCAGTAGTCGATAATTCTGCTGGTGGAGAATTAGTCCCCGAGTGTATCATCCCACCAGTAGTCGATACCTCTTCTGGTGAAGTATTAGTCCCGAGTGTATCATCCCACCGGTAGTCGATACCTCTAATGGTGGAGAATTAGTCCCGGAGTGTATCATCCCACCAGTAGTCGATACCTCTGCTGGTGGAGAATTAGACCTTGAGTGTATCATCCAACCAGTAGTCGATACCTCTAATGGTGGAGAATTAGTCCCGGAGTGTATCATCCTCACCAGTAGTCGATACCTCTCATGGTGGAGAATTAGTCCCCGAGTGTATCATCCCACCAGCAGTCGATACCTCTGATGGTGGAGTATTAGTCCCCGAGTGTATCATCCCATCAGTAGTCGATACCTCTGATGGTGGAGAATTTGTCCCCGAGTGTATCATCCCACCAGTAGTCGATACCTCTGCTGGTGGAGAATTAGTTCCCGAGTGTATCATCCTCACCAGTAGTCGATACCTCTGATGGTGGAGAATTAGTCCCCGAGTGTATCATCCTCACCAGTAGTCGATACCTCTGCTGGTGGAGAATTAGTTCCCGAGTGTATCATCCCACTAGTAGTCGATAATTCTGCTGGTGGAATATTAGTCCCCGAGTGTATCATCCTCACCAGTAGTCGATAATTCTGCTGGTGGAGAATTAGTCCCCTAGTGTATCATCCCACCAGTAGTCGATACCTCTGCTGGTGGAGTATTAGTTCCCGAGTGTATCATCCTCACCAGTAGTCGATACCTCTGCTGGTGGAGTATTAGTCCCCGAGTGTATCATCCTCACCAGTAGTCGATACCTCTGCTGGTGGAGTATTAGTCCCGGAGTGTATCATCCCATCAGTAGTCGATAATTCTGCTGGTGGAGTATTAGTCTCCGAGTGTATCATCCCACCAGTAGTCGATACCTCTGCTGGTGGAGAATTAGTCCCCGAGTGTATCATCCCACCAGTAGTCGATACCTCTGATGGTGCAGTATTAGTCCCCGAGTGTATCATCCCATCAGTAGTCGATAATTCTGCTGGTGGGGTATTAGTCCCCGAGTGTATCATCCCACCAGTAGTCGATACCTCTGCTGGTGAAGAATTAGTCCCCGAGTGTATCATCCCACCAGTAGTTGATACCTCTGATGGTGGAGTATTAGTCCCCGAGTGTATCATCCCATCAGTAGTCGATACCTCCGATGGTGCAGTATTAGTCCCCGAGTGTATCATCCCATCAGTAGTCGATAATTCTGCTGGTGGGGTATTAGTCTCCGAGTGTATCATCCCACCAGTAGTCGATACCTCTGCTGGTGGAGAATTAGTCCCCGAGTTTATCATCCCATCAGTAGTCAATACCTCTGATGGTGCAGTATTAGTCCCCGAGTGTATCATCCCACCAGTAGTCGATACCTCTACTGGTGGAGAATATTAGTCCCCGAGTGTATCATCCCACCAGTAGTCGATACCTCTACTGGTGGAGAATATTAGTCCCCGAGTGTATCATCCCACCAGTAGTCAATACCTCTACTGGTGGAGAATTAGTCCCCTAGTGTATCATCCAACCAGTAGTCGATACCTCTACTGGTGGAGAATTAGTCCCCGAGTGTATTATCCCACCAGTAGTCGATACCTCTGCTGGTGGAGAATATTAGTCCCCGAGTGTATCATCTCACCAGTAGTCGATACCTCTGCTGGTGGAGAATATTAGTCCCCGAGTGTATCATCTCACCAGTAGTCGATACCTCTGATGGTGGAGAATTAGTCCCCGAGTTTATCATCCCACCAGTAGTCGATACCTCTGATGGTGGAGTATTAATCTCCGAGTGTATCATCCCACCAGTAGTCGATACCTCTGCTGGTGGAGAATTAGTCCCCGAGTGTATCATCCCACCAGTAGTCGATACCTCTGATGGTGGAGTATTAATCTCCGAGTGTATCATCCCACCAGTAGTCGATACCTATGCTGGTGGAGAATTAGTCCCCGAGTGTATCATCCCACTAGTAGTCGATACCTATGCTGGTGGAGAATTTGTTCCCGAGTGTATCATCCCACTAGTAGTCGATATCTCTGCTGGTGGAGAATTAGTCCCCGAGTGTATCATCCCACCAGTAGTCGATACCTCAGCTGGTGGAGAATTAGTCCCCGAGTGTATCATCCTATCAGTAGGCGATACCTCTGAAGGTGCAGTATTAGTCCCCGAGTGTATCATCCCATCAATAATCGATAATTCTGCTGGTGGGGTATTTGTCTCCGAGTGTATCATCCCACCAGTAGTCGATACCTCTGCTGGTGAAGAATTAGTCCCCGAGTGTATCATCCCACCAGTATTCGATACCTCTGATGATGGAGTATTAGTTCCCGAGTGTATGATCCCATCAGTAGTCGATACCTCTGATGGTGGAGTATTAGTCCCCGAGTGTATCATCCCATCAGTAGTCGATAATTCTGCTGGTGGGGTATTAGTCCCCGAGTGTATTATCCCACCAGTAGTCGATACCTCTGATGGTGGAGAATTAGTCCCCGAGTGTATCATCCCACCCGTAGTCGATACCTCTGCTGGTGGAGAATTAGTCCCCGAGTGTATCATCCCACCAGTAGTCGATACCTCTGCTGGTGGAGAATTAGTCCCGAGTGTATCATCCCATCAGTAGTCGATACCTCTGCTGGTGGAGAATTAGTCCCCTAGTGTATCATCCCATCAGTAGTCGATACCTCTGCTGGTGGAGAATTAGTCCCCAAGTGTATCATCCTACCCGTAGTCGATACCTCTGCTGGTGGAGAATTAGTCCCCGAGTGTATCATCCCACTAGTAGTCGATACCTCTACTGGTGGAGAATTAGTCCCCTACTGTATCATCCCACCCGTAGTCGATACCTCTACTGGTGGAGAATTAGTCCCCTACTGTATCATCCCACCCGTAGTCAATACCTCTGATGGTGGAGAATTAGTCCCCTAGTGTATCATCCCACCAGTAGTCAATACCTCTGCTGGTGGAGAATTAGTCCCGGGGTGTATCATCCCACCAGTAGTCGATACCTCTGCTGGTGGAGAATTAGTCCCGGAGTGTATCATCCCACCAGTAGTCGATACCTCTGCTGGTGGAGAATTAGTCCCCGAGTGTATCATCCCACCAGTAGTCGATACCTCTACTGGTGGAGAATTAGTCCCCTACTGTATCATCCCACCCGTAGTCGATACCTCTGATGGTGGAGAATTAGTCCCCTAGTGTATCATCCCACCAGTAGTCAATACCTCTGCTGGTGGAGAATTAGTCCCGGAGTGTATCATCCCACCAGTAGTCGATACCTCTGCTGGTGGAGAATTAGTCCCCTAGTGTATTATCCCACCAGTAGTCGATACCTCTGATGGTGGAGAATTAGTACCGGAGTGTATCATCCTCACCAGTAGTCGATACCTCTGCTGGTGGAGAATTAGTCCCCTAGTGTATCATCCCACCAGTAGTCGATACCTCTACTGGTGGAGAATTAGTCCCGGAGTGTATCATCCCACCAGTAGTCGATACCTCTGCTGGTGGAGAATTAGTCCCGGAGTGTATCATCCCACCAGTAGTCGATACCTCTGCTGGTGGAGAATTAGTCCCCTAGTGTATCATCCCACCAGTAGTCGATACCTCTGATGGTGGAGAATTAGTCCCCTACTGTATCATCCCACCCGTAGTCGATACCTCTACTGGTGGAGAATTAGTCCCCTAGTGTATCATCCCACCAGTAGTCGATACCTCTACTGGTGGAGAATTAGTCCCCGAGTGTATCATCCCATCAGTATTCGATACCTCTGCTGGTGGAGAATTAGTCCCATACTGTATCATCCCACCCGTAGTCGATACCTCTGCTGGTGGAGAATTAGTCCCCTAGTGTATCATCCCACCAGTAGTCAATACCTCTGCTGGTGGAGAATTAGTCCCGGAGTGTATCATCCCACCAGTAGTCGATACCTCTGCTGGTGGAGAATTAGTCCCCTAGTGTATCATCCCACCAGTAGTCGATACCTCTGATGGTGGAGAATTAGTACCGGAGTGTATCATCCTCACCAGTAGTCGATACCTCTGCTGGTGGAGAATTAGTCCCCTACTGTATCATCCCACCCGTAGTCGATACCTCTGGTGGTGGAGAATTAGTCCCGGAGTGTATCATCCCACCAGTAGTCGATACCTCTGCTGGTGGAGATTTAGCCCCCTACTGTATCATCCCACCCGTAGTCGATACCTCTACTGGTGGAGAATTAATCCCCTACTGTATCATCCCACCCGTAGTCGATACCTCTGATGGTGGAGAATTAGTCCCGGAGTGTATCATCCCACCAGTAGTCGATACCTGTGATGGTGGAGAATTAGTCCCCGAGTGTATCATCCCACCAGTAGTCGATACCTCTGCTGGTGGAGAATTAGTCCCCTACTGTATCATCCCACCCGTAGTCGATACCTCTGATGGTGGAGAATTAGTCCCCTACTGTATCATCCCACCCGTAGTCGATACCTCTACTGGTGGAGAATTAGTCCCCTACTGTATCATCCCACCCGTAGTCGATACCTCTACTGGTGGAGAATTAGTCCCCTACTGTATCATCCCACCCGAAGTCGATACCTCTGATGGTGGAGAATTAGTCCCGGAGTGTATCATCCCACCAGTAGTCGATACCTCTGATGGTGGAGAATTAGTCCCCTACTGTATCATCCCACCCGTAGTCGATACCTCTGATGGTGGAGAATTAGTCCCCTAGTGTATCATCCCACCAGTAGTCAATACCTCTGCTGGTGGAGAATTAGTCCCGGAGTGTATCATCCCACCAGTAGTCGATACCTCTGCTGGTGGAGAATTAGTCCCCTAGTGTATTATCCCACCAGTAGTCGATACCTCTGATGGTGGAGAATTAGTACCGGAGTGTATCATCCTCACCAGTAGTCGATACCTCTGCTGGTGGAGAATTAGTCCCCTAGTGTATCATCCCACCAGTAGTCGATACCTCTACTGGTGGAGAATTAGTCCCGGAGTGTATCATCCCACCAGTAGTCGATACCTCTGCTGGTGGAGAATTAGTCCCGGAGTGTATCATCCCACCAGTAGTCGATACCTCTGCTGGTGGAGAATTAGTCCCCTAGTGTATCATCCCACCAGTAGTCGATACCTCTGATGGTGGAGAATTAGTCCCCTACTGTATCATCCCACCCGTAGTCGATACCTCTACTGGTGGAGAATTAGTCCCCTAGTGTATCATCCCACCAGTAGTCGATACCTCTACTGGTGGAGAATTAGTCCCCGAGTGTATCATCCCATCAGTATTCGATACCTCTGCTGGTGGAGAATTAGTTCCCGAGTGTATCATCCCACTAGTAGTCGATAATTCTGCTGGTGGAATATTAGTCCCCGAGTGTATCATCCTCACCAGTAGTCGATAATTCTGCTGGTGGAGAATTAGTCCCCTAGTGTATCATCCCACCAGTAGTCGATACCTCTGCTGGTGGAGTATTAGTTCCCGAGTGTATCATCCTCACCAGTAGTCGATACCTCTGCTGGTGGAGTATTAGTCCCCGAGTGTATCATCCTCACCAGTAGTCGATACCTCTGCTGGTGGAGTATTAGTCCCGGAGTGTATCATCCCATCAGTAGTCGATAATTCTGCTGGTGGAGTATTAGTCTCCGAGTGTATCATCCCACCAGTAGTCGATACCTCTGCTGGTGGAGAATTAGTCCCCGAGTGTATCATCCCACCAGTAGTCGATACCTCTGATGGTGCAGTATTAGTCCCCGAGTGTATCATCCCATCAGTAGTCGATAATTCTGCTGGTGGGGTATTAGTCCCCGAGTGTATCATCCCACCAGTAGTCGATACCTCTGCTGGTGAAGAATTAGTCCCCGAGTGTATCATCCCACCAGTAGTTGATACCTCTGATGGTGGAGTATTAGTCCCCGAGTGTATCATCCCATCAGTAGTCGATACCTCCGATGGTGCAGTATTAGTCCCCGAGTGTATCATCCCATCAGTAGTCGATAATTCTGCTGGTGGGGTATTAGTCTCCGAGTGTATCATCCCACCAGTAGTCGATACCTCTGCTGGTGGAGAATTAGTCCCCGAGTTTATCATCCCATCAGTAGTCAATACCTCTGATGGTGCAGTATTAGTCCCCGAGTGTATCATCCCACCAGTAGTCGATACCTCTACTGGTGGAGAATATTAGTCCCCGAGTGTATCATCCCACCAGTAGTCGATACCTCTACTGGTGGAGAATATTAGTCCCCGAGTGTATCATCCCACCAGTAGTCAATACCTCTACTGGTGGAGAATTAGTCCCCTAGTGTATCATCCAACCAGTAGTCGATACCTCTATTGGTGGAGAATTAGTCCCCGAGTGTATTATCCCACCAGTAGTCGATACCTCTGCTGGTGGAGAATATTAGTCCCCGAGTGTATCATCTCACCAGTAGTCGATACCTCTGCTGGTGGAGAATATTAGTCCCCGAGTGTATCATCTCACCAGTAGTCGATACCTCTGATGGTGGAGAATTAGTCCCCGAGTTTATCATCCCACCAGTAGTCGATACCTCTGATGGTGGAGTATTAATCTCCGAGTGTATCATCCCACCAGTAGTCGATACCTCTGCTGGTGGAGAATTAGTCCCCGAGTGTATCATCCCACCAGTAGTCGATACCTCTGATGGTGGAGTATTAATCTCCGAGTGTATCATCCCACCAGTAGTCGATACCTATGCTGGTGGAGAATTAGTCCCCGAGTGTATCATCCCACTAGTAGTCGATACCTATGCTGGTGGAGAATTTGTTCCCGAGTGTATCATCCCACTAGTAGTCGATATCTCTGCTGGTGGAGAATTAGTCCCCGAGTGTATCATCCCACCAGTAGTCGATACCTCAGCTGGTGGAGAATTAGTCCCCGAGTGTATCATCCTATCAGTAGGCGATACCTCTGAAGGTGCAGTATTAGTCCCCGAGTGTATCATCCCATCAATAATCGATAATTCTGCTGGTGGGGTATTTGTCTCCGAGTGTATCATCCCACCAGTAGTCGATACCTCTGCTGGTGAAGAATTAGTCCCCGAGTGTATCATCCCACCAGTATTCGATACCTCTGATGATGGAGTATTAGTTCCCGAGTGTATGATCCCATCAGTAGTCGATACCTCTGATGGTGGAGTATTAGTCCCCGAGTGTATCATCCCATCAGTAGTCGATAATTCTGCTGGTGGGGTATTAGTCCCCGAGTGTATTATCCCACCAGTAGTCGATACCTCTGATGGTGGAGAATTAGTCCCCGAGTGTATCATCCCACCCGTAGTCGATACCTCTGCTGGTGGAGAATTAGTCCCCGAGTGTATCATCCCACCAGTAGTCGATACCTCTGCTGGTGGAGAATTAGTCCCGAGTGTATCATCCCATCAGTAGTCGATACCTCTGCTGGTGGAGAATTAGTCCCCTAGTGTATCATCCCATCAGTAGTCGATACCTCTGCTGGTGGAGAATTAGTCCCCAAGTGTATCATCCTACCCGTAGTCGATACCTCTGCTGGTGGAGAATTAGTCCCCGAGTGTATCATCCCACTAGTAGTCGATACCTCTACTGGTGGAGAATTAGTCCCCTACTGTATCATCCCACCCGTAGTCGATACCTCTACTGGTGGAGAATTAGTCCCCTACTGTATCATCCCACCCGTAGTCAATACCTCTGATGGTGGAGAATTAGTCCCCTAGTGTATCATCCCACCAGTAGTCAATACCTCTGCTGGTGGAGAATTAGTCCCGGGGTGTATCATCCCACCAGTAGTCGATACCTCTGCTGGTGGAGAATTAGTCCCGGAGTGTATCATCCCACCAGTAGTCGATACCTCTGCTGGTGGAGAATTAGTCCCCGAGTGTATCATCCCACCAGTAGTCGATACCTCTACTGGTGGAGAATTAGTCCCCTACTGTATCATCCCACCCGTAGTCGATACCTCTGATGGTGGAGAATTAGTCCCCTAGTGTATCATCCCACCAGTAGTCAATACCTCTGCTGGTGGAGAATTAGTCCCGGAGTGTATCATCCCACCAGTAGTCGATACCTCTGCTGGTGGAGAATTAGTCCCCTAGTGTATTATCCCACCAGTAGTCGATACCTCTGATGGTGGAGAATTAGTACCGGAGTGTATCATCCTCACCAGTAGTCGATACCTCTGCTGGTGGAGAATTAGTCCCCTAGTGTATCATCCCACCAGTAGTCGATACCTCTACTGGTGGAGAATTAGTCCCGGAGTGTATCATCCCACCAGTAGTCGATACCTCTGCTGGTGGAGAATTAGTCCCGGAGTGTATCATCCCACCAGTAGTCGATACCTCTGCTGGTGGAGAATTAGTCCCCTAGTGTATCATCCCACCAGTAGTCGATACCTCTGATGGTGGAGAATTAGTCCCCTACTGTATCATCCCACCCGTAGTCGATACCTCTACTGGTGGAGAATTAGTCCCCTAGTGTATCATCCCACCAGTAGTCGATACCTCTACTGGTGGAGAATTAGTCCCCGAGTGTATCATCCCATCAGTATTCGATACCTCTGCTGGTGGAGAATTAGTCCCATACTGTATCATCCCACCCGTAGTCGATACCTCTGCTGGTGGAGAATTAGTCCCCTAGTGTATCATCCCACCAGTAGTCAATACCTCTGCTGGTGGAGAATTAGTCCCGGAGTGTATCATCCCACCAGTAGTCGATACCTCTGCTGGTGGAGAATTAGTCCCCTAGTGTATCATCCCACCAGTAGTCGATACCTCTGATGGTGGAGAATTAGTACCGGAGTGTATCATCCTCACCAGTAGTCGATACCTCTGCTGGTGGAGAATTAGTCCCCTACTGTATCATCCCACCCGTAGTCGATACCTCTGGTGGTGGAGAATTAGTCCCGGAGTGTATCATCCCACCAGTAGTCGATACCTCTGCTGGTGGAGAATTAGCCCCCTACTGTATCATCCCACCCGTAGTCGATACCTCTACTGGTGGAGAATTAATCCCCTACTGTATCATCCCACCCGTAGTCGATACCTCTGATGGTGGAGAATTAGTCCCGGAGTGTATCATCCCACCAGTAGTCGATACCTGTGATGGTGGAGAATTAGTCCCCGAGTGTATCATCCCACCAGTAGTCGATACCTCTGCTGGTGGAGAATTAGTCCCCTACTGTATCATCCCACCCGTAGTCGATACCTCTGATGGTGGAGAATTAGTCCCCTACTGTATCATCCCACCCGTAGTCGATACCTCTACTGGTGGAGAATTAGTCCCCTACTGTATCATCCCACCCGTAGTCGATACCTCTACTGGTGGAGAATTAGTCCCCTACTGTATCATCCCACCCGAAGTCGATACCTCTGATGGTGGAGAATTAGTCCCGGAGTGTATCATCCCACCAGTAGTCGATACCTCTGATGGTGGAGAATTAGTCCCCTACTGTATCATCCCACCCGTAGTCGATACCTCTGATGGTGGAGAATTAGTCCCGGAGTGTATCATCCCACCAGTAGTCGATACCTCTGCTGGTGGAGAATTAGTCCCCTAGTGTATTATCCCACCAGTAGTCGATACCTCTGATGGTGGAGAATTAGTACCGGAGTGTATCATCCTCACCAGTAGTCGATACCTCTGCTGGTGGAGAATTAGTCCCCTAGTGTATCATCCCACCAGTAGTCGATACCTCTACTGGTGGAGAATTAGTCCCGGAGTGTATCATCCCACCAGTAGTCGATACCTCTGCTGGTGGAGAATTAGTCCCGGAGTGTATCATCCCACCAGTAGTCGATACCTCTGCTGGTGGAGAATTAGTCCCCTAGTGTATCATCCCACCAGTAGTCGATACCTCTGATGGTGGAGAATTAGTCCCCTACTGTATCATCCCACCCGTAGTCGATACCTCTACTGGTGGAGAATTAGTCCCCTAGTGTATCATCCCACCAGTAGTCGATACCTCTACTGGTGGAGAATTAGTCCCCGAGTGTATCATCCCATCAGTATTCGATACCTCTGCTGGTGGAGAATTAGTCCCATACTGTATCATCCCACCCGTAGTCGATACCTCTGCTGGTGGAGAATTAGTCCCCTAGTGTATCATCCCACCAGTAGTCAATACCTCTGCTGGTGGAGAATTAGTCCCGGAGTGTATCATCCCACCAGTAGTCGATACCTCTGCTGGTGGAGAATTAGTCCCCTAGTGTATCATCCCACCAGTAGTCGATACCTCTGATGGTGGAGAATTAGTACCGGAGTGTATCATCCTCACCAGTAGTCGATACCTCTGCTGGTGGAGAATTAGTCCCCTACTGTATCATCCCACCCGTAGTCGATACCTCTGGTGGTGGAGAATTAGTCCCGGAGTGTATCATCCCACCAGTAGTCGATACCTCTGCTGGTGGAGAATTAGCCCCCTACTGTATCATCCCACCCGTAGTCGATACCTCTACTGGTGGAGAATTAATCCCCTACTGTATCATCCCACCCGTAGTCGATACCTCTGATGGTGGAGAATTAGTCCCGGAGTGTATCATCCCACCAGTAGTCGATACCTGTGATGGTGGAGAATTAGTCCCCGAGTGTATCATCCCACCAGTAGTCGATACCTCTGCTGGTGGAGAATTAGTCCCCTACTGTATCATCCCACCCGTAGTCGATACCTCTGATGGTGGAGAATTAGTCCCCTACTGTATCATCCCACCCGTAGTCGATACCTCTACTGGTGGAGAATTAGTCCCCTACTGTATCATCCCACCCGTAGTCGATACCTCTACTGGTGGAGAATTAGTCCCCTACTGTATCATCCCACCCGAAGTCGATACCTCTGATGGTGGAGAATTAGTCCCGGAGTGTATCATCCCACCAGTAGTCGATACCTCTGATGGTGGAGAATTAGTCCCCGAGTGTATCATCCCACCAGTAGTCGATACCTCTGCTGGTGGAGAATTAGTCCCCTAGTGTATCATCCCACCAGTAGTCGATACCTCTGATGGTGGAGAATTAGTCCCCTAGTGTATCATCCCACCAGTAGTCGATACCTCTACTGGTGGAGAATTAGTCCCCGAGTGTATCATCCCACCAGTAGTCGATACCTCAGCTGGTGGAGAATTAGTCCCGGAGTGTATCATCCCACCAGTAGTCGATACCTCTGCTGGTGGAGAATTAGTCCCCTTGTGTATCATCCCACCAGTAGTCGATACCTCTGCTGGTGGAGAATTAGTCCCCTACTGTATCATCCCACCAGTAGTCAATACCTCTGATGGTGGAGAATTAGTCCCCTACTGTATCATCCCACCAGTAGTCGATACCTCTGCTGGTGGAGAATTAGTCCCCGAGTGTATCATCCCACTAGTAGTCGATACCTCTGCTCGTGGAGAATTAGTCCCCTACTGTATCATCCCACCCGTAGTCGATACCTCTGATGGTGGAGAATTAGTCCCCTAGTGTATCATCCCACCAGTAGTCAATACCTCTGCTGGTGGAGAATTAGTCACCGAGTGTATCATCCCACCAGTAGTCGATACCTCTGCTGATGGAGAATTAGTCCCCTACTGTATCATCCCTGCCGTAGTCGATACCTCTACTGGTGGAGAATTAGTCCCCTACTGTATCATCCCACCCGTAGTCGATACCTCTGATGGCGGAGAATTAGTCCCCTAGTGTATCATCCCACCAGTAGTCGATACCTCTGCTGGTGGAGAATTAGTCCCCTACTGTATCATCCCACCCGTAGTCGATACCTCTGATGGTGGAGAATTAGTCCCCTAGTGTATCATCCCATCAGTAGTCGATACCTCTACTGGTGGAGAATTAGTCCCCGAGTGTATCATCCCACCAGTAGTCGATACCTCTGCTGGTGGAGAATTAGTCCCCTACTGTATCATCCCACCCGTAGTCGATACCTCTGATGGCGGAGAATTAGTCCCCTAGTGTATCATCCCATCAGTAGTCGATACCTCTACTGGTGGAGAATTAGTCCCCGAGTGTATCATCCCACCAGTAGTCAATACCTCTGCTGGTGGAGAATTAGTCCCCTAGTGTATCATCCCACCAGTAGTCGATACCTCTGCTGGTGGAGAATTAGTCCCCGAGTGTATCATCCCACCAGTAGTCGATACCTCTGCTGGTGGAGAATTAGTCCCCGAGTGTATCATCCCACCAGTAGTCGATACCTCTACTGGTGGAGAATTAGTCCCCGAGTGTATCATCCCACCAGTAGTCGATACCTCTGCTGGTGGAGAATTAGTCCCCTAGTGTATCATCCCACCAGTAGTCGATACCTCTGCTGGTGGAGAATTAGTCCCCGAGTGTATCATCCCACCAGTAGTCGATACCTCTGATGGTGGAGTATTAATCCCCGAGTGTATCATCCCACCAGTAGTCGATACCTCTACTGGTGGAGAATTAGTCCCCGAGTGTATCATCCCACCAGTAGTCGATACCTCTGATGGTGGAGTATTAATCCCCGAGTGTATCATCCCACCAGTAGTCGATACCTCAGCTGGTGGAGAATTAGTCCCCTAGTGTATCATCCCACTAGTAGTCGATACCTCTGATGGTGGAGAATTAGTCCCCGAGTGTATCATCCCACCAGTAGTCGATACCTCTACTGGTGGAGAATTAGTCCCGGAGTGTATCATCTCACCAGTAGTCGATACCTCTGATGGTGGAGTATTAATCCCCGAGTGTATCATCCCACCAGTAGTCGATACCTCAGCTGGTGGAGAATTAGTCCCCGAGTGTATCATCCCACCAGTAGTCGATACCTCAGCTGGTGGAGAATTAGTCCCCTAATGTACCATCCCACCAGTAGTCGATACCTCTACTGGTGGAGAATATTAGTCCCCTAGTGTATCATCCAACCAGTAGTCGATACCTCTACTGGTGGAGAATTAGTCCCGGAGTGTATCATCTCACCAGTAGTCGATACCTCTGATGGTGGAGTATTAATCCCCGAGTGTATCATCCCACCAGTAGTCGATACCTCAGCTGGTGGAGAATTAGTCCCCGAGTGTATCATCCCATCAGTGGTCGATACCTCTGCTGGTGGAGAATTAGTTCCCTAGTGTATCATCCCACTAGTAGTCGATATCTCTGCTGGTGGAGAATTAGTCCACGATTGTATCATCCCACCAGTAGTCGATACCTCTGCTGGTGGAGAATTAGTTCCCGAATGTATCATCCCACCAGTAGTCGATACCTCTGATGGTGGAGTATTAATCCCCGAGTGTATCATCCCACCAGTAGTCGATACCTCTGCTGATGGAGAATTAGTCCCCGAGTGTATCATCCCACCAGTAGTCGATACCTCTGCTGGTGGAGAATTAGTTCCCTAGTGTATCATCCCACTAGTAGTCGATATCTCTGCTGGTGGAGAATTAGTCCACGATTGTATCATCCCACCAGTAGTCGATACCTCTGCTGGTGGAGAATTAGTTCCCGAATGTATCATCCCACCAGTAGTCGATACCTCTGCTGGTGGAGAATTAGTCCCTTAGTGTATCATCCCACCAGTAGTCGATACCTCTGCTGGTGGAGAATATTAGTCCCCGAGTGTATCATCCCATCAGTATTCAATACCTCTGCTGGTGGAGAATTAGTCCCCTACTGTATCATCCCACCCGTAGTCGATACCTCTGATGGTGGAGAATTAGTCCCCGCGTGTATCATCCCACCAGTAGTCGATACCTCTGATGGTGGAGTATTAATCTCCGAGTGTATCATCCCACCAGTAGTCGATACCTCTGCTGGTGGAGAATTAGTCCCCAATTGTATCATCCTCACCCTCAGTGGTCGATACCTCTGCTGGTGGAGAATTAGTCCCCGAGTGTATCATCCCACCAGTAGTCGATACCTCTGATGGTGGAATATTAGTCCCCGAGTGCATCATCCTCACCAGTAGTCGATACCTCTGCTGGTGGAGAATTAGTCCCCGAGTGTATCATCCCATCATTGGTCGATACCTCTGCTGGTAGATAATTAGTCCCCGAGTGTATCATCCCACCAGTAGTCGATATCTGTGATGGTGGAGTATTAGTCCCCGAGTGTATCATCCTCACCAGTAGTCGATACCTCTGATGATGGAGAATTACCCCGAGTGTATCATACCACCAGTAGTCGATACCTCTTCTGGTGGAGAATTAGTTCCCGAGTGTATCATCCCATCAGTAGTGTTGCATTGTCCAGGTGTGAGGAGCTTTGTTTTATCTAGTTGTGATGAGCTTTATATTATCCAGGTGTTAGGAGCGTTGTATTGTCCAGGTGAAATGAGCGTTGCATTGTCCAGGTGTGAGGAGCTTTGCATTATCTAGGTGTGAGGAGCTTTGTTTTATCTAGGTGTTAGGAGCGTTGTATTGTCCAGGTGAAATGAGCGTTGCATTGTCCAGGTGTGAGGAGCTTTGCATTATCTAGGTGTGAGGAGCTTTGTTTTATCTAGGTGTTAGGAGCGTTGTATTGTCCAGGTGAAATGAGCGTTGCATTGTTCAGGTGTGAGGAGCTTTATTTTATCTAGGTGTGAGGAGCTTTATATTATCCAGGTGTTAGGTGCGTTGTATTGTCTAGGTGAAATGAGCGTTGCATTGTCCAGGTGTGAGGAGCTTTGTTTTATCTAGGTGTGAGGAGCTTTGTTTTATCTAGGTGTGAGGAGCGTTGCATTATCCAGGTATGAGGAGCTTTGTATTATCTACGTGAGAGAAGCGTTGCGTTATCCAGCTGTGAGGAGTTTGGTATTATCCAGGTGTGAGGAGCTTTGTATTGTCCAAGTGAGATGAGCGTTGCATTGCCCAGGTGTCAGGAGCTTTGCATTATCTAGATGAGAGGAGCGTTGCATTGTTCAGGTGTGAGGAGCTTTGTATTATCCAGGTGTTAGGAGCGTTGTATTATCCAGGTGAAATGAGCGTTGTATTGTACAGGTGTGATGAGCTTTATTTATCCAGGTGAAAGGAGCCTTGCATTGCCCATGTGTGAGAAGCGTTGCATTGTCCCGATGTGAGGAGCGTTGCATAGTCCAAGTGTGAGGGGCGTGCAATCTTCAGATGTGAGAAGCTTTGTATTATCCAGGTGAGAGAAGCGTTGCATTATCCAGGTGATTTTTGTATTTGATTTGTCCAAAGACTAACCAACGACTTCACCTTCCGAATGTGTAGTACCCTACAACAGAGGATCCACAATCTGTTTTCTTCCTCTCTCTATCCCCAGTGTTTATATAGGGGTATCTGACCATTGTCTGTTCGCCGACAGCTCCTCTATGTTTTAGTATACACTTCTTATAGATGCTAAAGATAAAACCTTCATCGTTAACGAACTTCAATCTTCCACTTGTATTTATTTTCAGAGAGAACAGTTTACTGACAAAATTTATATTTGAGCATGAAATGTCGATCGTCACCCTAGCTGACCCACTTGTCAATGGGGAAGGAGATTTAAATACCGATCAGAGCTATCTTTACATGGTATTATTACAACGCAAATCAGACCGAGGTTTCAAAGAAAAAGATATACTAGTGTCGCCATGATTATCACCGATTGAATTGGCAGTCTGTGTTAATTTAAACAGTCAATTATAAACGTGGCTAATCATCATGATACTACGATTTACAACCTGTGTGTATTGACATCTTGACAATTAATTATTACAGCTAGCCAGGAATGTTATCTGTTTTATCTCTCTAACTATCTTGTAAATGTTCAACAGTCGCGTGTTCAAAACAATAGCAACGCGTGGATATTCAGGTGGTGGTCTATCAGTATATGGAAGTCAGTTTCAAGGGCATTGTGTCTATTATTTGGAAGCCAAATGTATCCTTTATGTCTTATAAACTAACTTGTACGAAACCTTAAAATTCTGTCCATTTACAGCATTCAGAAATGCGAGAACGACAACATTATTTATGAAAAGAAAATTTAAACAGTGATGGTCTATACTTTCGCCAATATCAACATAATGAACAATCACCTTTCACCTTAACTCACTGAACACACACAAAACACGATGACATATGACGTTGGAAATCTATTTTATATTGTTTCGAAGTTACAATTATATGTCAACACAATATGACCTACGTCTCCTTCCAGTCTTTGTCATGACATTTGCTGCTTACGAACACTGTACCATTAGACACAAGATGACCTACGTCTTCCTTCCAGTCTTTGTCATGACATTTGCTGCTTACGAACACTGTACCATTAGACACAAGATGACCTACGTCTTCCTTCCAGTCTTTGTCATGACATTTGCTGCTTACGAACACTGTACCATTAGACACAAGATGACCTACGTCTTCCTTCCAGTCTTTGTCATGACATTTGCTGCTTACGAACACTGTACCATTAGACACAAGATGACCTACGTCTTCCTTCCAGTCTTTGTCATGACATTTGCTGCTTACGAACACTGTACCATTAGACACAAGATGACATACGTCTTCCTTCCAGTCTTTGTCATGACATTTGCTGCTTACGAACACTGTACCATTAGACACAAGATGACCTACGTCTTCCTTCCAGTCTTTGTCATGACATTTGCTGCTTACGAACACTGTACCATTAGACACAAGATGACCTACGTCTTCCTTCCAGTCTTTGTCATGACATTTGCTGCTTACGAACACTGTACCATTAGACACAATATGACCTACGTCTTCCTTCCAGTCTTTGTCATGACATTTGCTGCTTACGAACACTGTACCATTAGTAATGTTTGGAGAGACCAATGGTTTAAATAGAAAACGTAAAACTGAAGAACAGACAAAGCAATGACATGACATATGTCTTCAGTATATAATCCTCTTTGTAATGTTTGGTGACAACTTGACTTCGAAAAACCTACACATGACGTTGTATTCACAGTAGTAAAGTGGCTCATGCCGCGGTTATGTAATGCTCTGACAAAACATTTCTGACGTTAGTTAACTCTAAAAATATGAAAATAACATGGTAAAGAGAACCAAACCACTATATATACAATATTCAGGTCTTAGACATCGTGTCGGGAGATAATAGGTAAAAAAAGTAAATTAGTTCAAATAATTTTATATAATAGAGGTCTAAATATATTGATATTTAGAATCCACCAAACAAAAATATGTCACAAAAAGAATATGGATAAGTTTGTAAATCGTTATAAAAGATTGCTTAAGTGGTTTACTCAACCTAATTACGACACAAATATAAATACGAAACTAATGTCTTAATATTGTCTTTACATATACTTCAAAACAAAAACACTTAAAAAGTAATATTTCAAACAAAGATTGAAAAAAGTAGAATTCGTAGGTTTTTATGACGACAAGACAAGCAACAACATAGCTATACACAAAGAATGTTTTAAGATCTGGAGATCTATATGAAATTAAAAAAAATCAAATTTACATAAATATGTTTGCCCGAAAGGGCGTTGGTCGTCTTATGTTTTCAAAATAACAATATATCGTTGATAAAATCTTTCGTTTTACAATAACAATTTTATCAAAAAAGTCCAAAGTTTGAAACCGCCTACCAGTTAACTGGTCTACTACTAACTTGATGTTATCTCGTGGATTTTAATTAGATACTCATCACAAATCACAGATGTAACACTATTTAACAAAAGAAACATTTATTGGGTCGTAAAACGTCAACTTGTCTTTCAAGATAACAAATGAATTTAACCTCGTATCAATAAAATGTTTTGATTTGGTCGTTTATGTGTTAATCTGTTAGCGGCCTATTATTATTGTACCATTTATCTAATATATCATGTGGTATTAAACGGAAACACAAGTTCACACAGTATGTTCTAATGAGATATTTACAGATCTATCATTTCACAACTTGAAGGTCTATTGATACATACGACTTAAATAGACAACCCTGCAAGAGGACAATATATCTATATGATCACGTACAGTAGGTTTATGGTGCCTAACGCCACTTTCAACAATATTTCAGTTATATCGTGGCGGCCACGTACAGTAACTACTTCTGATATATAAATATATAACGTCCATCTTTGAACAGTTTAAACTCAATTAAATTAGTTGAAAATTAATGAGAAAATAGCGACTGAGTGTTATTTAACGCCTAGTAAGCAATCTGTCAATTATTTCAATACGAGAACGAGTTACATATCCGCGAGATAATTATGATGTCCGATGTATACCTGACTAACACACTGAGATGGATTAGCTAGCTCAATGAAACAATAGTCGACGGGTAGACATTTCGTTCCATTCAGACACATTATCCTGATTCTTGCTGTTACTCTTTAATGTCGCGTGCTTAGCGAAGAAGCAGTAAGTACCAATTATATACTGACCGAGGCCTACCGAACGTAAGGCCAGCACACTAACCATTATATCAAAGATACGATTCATGAAAAGAACAGGACAAAGAGATGTTTTGTTGAAGACCACAGTCAACATTATCACATTTATAACAAACAACCACGTGTTTGGTCGAACATATCTGTAGATATAAATCTTCATAAAAATAATTGATTATGAGATTCAATGTGAATGGTCCATGTCTGTCCAGTAACATTACATACGTCAATATAATTAATATAATTAGTAATCTGCCGTAAGACACTTTGAGGACTACTTTGTCTCTCAGGTAGATATAATACTAAAGCCAGCTTACAATGTGTGATCTTATTTAATATACTATGAATGTGATTATATAGCTATATTTAACATATTTAAGTTATTGTCTTCTGGAAAGAAAACAAAAACATATTACAATCACGATAGTTAGCTTAACAAAGTAGTATAAAAACGTATTACAATCACGATAGTTAGCTTAAGAAAGTAGTATAAAAACATATTACAATCACGATAGTTAGCTTAACAAAGTAGTATAAAAACATATTACAATCACGATAGTTAGCTTAAGAAAGTAGTATAAAAACTATTACAATCACGATAGTTAGCTTAAGAAAGTAGTATAAAAACATGTTACAATCACGATAGTTAGCTTAACAAAGTAGTATAAAAACATATTACATTCACGATAGTTAGCTTAACAAAGTAGTATAAAAACATATTACAATCACGATAGTTAGCTTAACAAAGTAGTATAAAAACTATTACAATCACGATAGTTAGCTTAACAAAGTAGTATAAAAACATATTACAATCACGATAGTTAGCTTAACAAAGTAGTATAAAAACTATTACAATCACGATAGTTAGCTTAACAAAGTAGTATAAAAGCTATTACAATCACGATAGTTAGCTTAGCAAAGTAGTATAAAAACATATTACAATCACGATAGTTAGAGTAACAAAGTAGTATAAAAACGTATTACAATCACGATAGTTAGCTTAACAAAGTAGTATAAAAACTATTACAATCACGATAGTTAGCTTAACAAAGTAGTATAAAAACGTATTACAATCACGATAGTTAGCTTAACAAAGTAGTATAAAAACATATTACAATCACGATAGTTAGCTTAAGAAAGTAGTATAAAAACTATTACAATCACGATAGTTAGCTTAAGAAAGTAGTATAAAAACATATTACAATCACGATAGTTAGCTTAACAAAGTAGTATAAAAACATATTACAATCACGATAGTTAGCTTAACAAAGTAGTATAAAAACATATTACAATCACGATAGTTAGCTTAACAAAGTAGTATAAAAACTATTACAATCACGATAGTTAGCTTAACAAAGTAGTATAAAAACATATTACAATCACGATAGTTAGCTTAACAAAGTAGTATAAAAACTATTACAATCACGATAGTTAGCTTAACAAAGTAGTATAAAAACTATTACAATCACGATAGTTAGCTTAGCAAAGTAGTATAAAAACATATTACAATCACGATAGTTAGAGTAACAAAGTAGTATAAAAACGTATTACAATCACGATAGTTAGCTTAACAAAGTAGTATAAAAACTATTACAATCACGATAGTTAGCTTAACAAAGTAGTATAAAAACGTATTACAATCACGATAGTTAGCTTAACAAAGTAGTATAAAAACATATTACAATCACGATAGTTAGCTTAACAAAGTAATATAAAACCTATTACAATCACGATAGTTAGCTTAACAAAGTAGTATAAAAACATATTACAATCACGATAGTTAGCTTAACAAAGTAGTATAAAAACATATTACAATCACGATAGTTAGCTTAACAAAGTAGTATAAAAACTATTACAATCACGATAGTTAGCTTAACAAAGTAGTATAAAAACGTATTACAATCACGATAGTTAGGTTAACAAAGTAGTATAAAAACATATTACAATCACGATAGTTAGCTTAACAAAGTAGTATAAAAACATATTACAATCACGATAGTTAGCTTAACAAAGTAGTATAAAAACATATTACAATCACGATAGTTAGCTTAACAAAGTAGTATAAAAACGTATTACAATCACGATAGTTAGCTTAACAAAGTAGTATAAAAACGTATTACAATCACGATAGTTAGCTTAACAAAGTAGTATAAAAACTATTACAATCACGATAGTAAGCTTAACAAAGTAGTATAAAAACATATTACAATCACGATAGTTAGCTTAACAAAGTAGTATAAAAACTATTACAATCACGATAGTTAGCTTAACAAAGTAGTATAAAAACATATTACAATCACGATAGTTAGCTTAACAAAGTAGTATAAAAACGTATTACAATCACGATAGTTAGCTTAGCAAAGTAGTATAAAAACATATTACAATCACGATAGTTAGCTTAACAAAGTAGTATAAAAACGTATTACAATCACGATAGTTAGCTAAACAAAGTAGTATAAAAACTATTACAATCACGATAGTTAGCTTAACAAAGTAGTATAAAAACGTATTACAATCACGATAGTTAGCTTAACAAAGTAGTATAAAAACTATTACAATCACGATAGTTAGCTTAACAAAGTAGTATAAAAACGTATTACAATCACGATAGTTAGCTTAACAAAGTAGTATAAAAACTATTACAATCACGATAGTTAGCTTAACAAAGTAGTATAAAAACATATTACAATCACGATAGTTAGCTTAACAAAGTAGTATAAAAACATATTACAATCACGATAGTTAGCATAACAAAGTAGTATAAAAACATATTACAATCACGATAGTTAGCTTAACAAAGTAGTATAAAAACTATTACAATCACGATAGTTAGCTTAACAAAGTAGTATAAAAACTATTACAATCACGATAGTTAGCTTAACAAAGTAGTATAAAAACATATTACAATCACGATAGTTAGCTTAACAAAGTAGTATAAAAACTATTACAATCACGATAGTTAGCTTAGCAAAGTAATATAAAACATATTACAATCACGATAGTTAGCCTAACAAAGTAGTATAAAAACGTATTACAATCACGATAGTTAGCTTAACAAAGTAGTATAAAAACTATTACAATCACGATAGTTAGCTTAACAAAGTAGTATAAAACATATTACAATCACGATAGTTAGCTTAACAAAGTAGTATAAAAACATATTACAATCACGATAGTTAGCTTAACAAAGTAGTATAAAAACATATTACAATCACGATAGTTAGCTTAACAAAGTAGTATAAAAACATATTACAATCACGATAGTTAGCTTAACAAAGTAGTATAAAAACTATTACAATCACGATAGTTAGCTTAACAAAATAGTATAAAAACTATTACAATCACGATAGTTAGCTTAACAAAGTAAGATACAAACGTATTACAATCACGATAGTTAGCTTAACAAAGTAGTATAAAAACATATTACAATCACGATAGTTAGCTTAACAAAGTAGTATAAAAACTATTACAATCACGATAGTTAGCTTAACAAAGTAGTATAAAAACGTATTACAATCACGATAGTTAGCTTAACAAAGTAGTATAAAAACTATTACAATCACGATAGTTAGCTTAACAAAGAAGTATAAAAACGTATTACAATCACGATAGTTAGCTTAACAAAGTAGTATAAAAACTATTACAATCACGATAGTTAGCTTAACAAAGTAGTATAAAAACGTATTACAATCACGATAGTTAGCTTAACAAAGTAGTATAAAAACATATTACAATCACGATAGTTAGCTTAACAAAGTAGTATAAAAACTATTACAATCACGATAGTTAGCTTAACAAAGTAGTATAAAAACGTATTACAATCACGATAGTTAGCTTAACAAAGTAGTATAAAAACGTATTACAATCACGATAGTTAGCTTTACAAAGTAATATAAAAACGTATTACAATCACGATAGTTAGCTTAACAAAGTAGTATAAAAACGTATTACAATCACGATAGTTAGCGTAACAAAGTAGTATAAAAACATATTACAATCACGATAGTTAGCTTAACAAAGTAGTATAAAGACTATTACAATCACGATAGTTAGCTTAACAAAGTAGTATAAAAACGTATTACAATCACGATAGTTAGCTTAACAAAGTAGTATAAAAACTATTACAATCACGATAGTTAGCTTAACAAAGTAGTATAAAAACATATTACAATCACGATAGTTAGCTTAACAAAGTAGTATAATAACGTATTACAATCACGATAGTTAGCTTAACAAAGTAGTATAAAAACGTATTACAATCACGATAGTTAGCTTAACAAAGTAGTATAAAAACATATTACAATCACGATAGTTAGCTTAACAAAGTAGTATAGAAACGTATTACAATCACGATAGTTAGCTTAACAAAGTAGTATAAAAACTATTACAATCACGATAGTTAGCTTAACAAAGTAGTATAAAAACGTATCACAATCACGATAGTTAGCTTAACAAAGTAGTATAAAAACATATTACAATCACGATAGTTAGCTTAACAAAGTAGTATAAAAACTATTACAATCACGATAGTTAGCTTAGCAAAGTAGTATAAAAACATATTACAATCACGATAGTTAGCTTAACAAAGTAGTATAAAAACGTATTACAATCACGATAGTTAGCTTAACAAAGTAGTATAAAAACTATTACAATCACGATAGTTAGCTTAACAAAGTAGTATAAAAACGTATTACAATCACGATAGTTAGCTTAACAAAGTAGTATAAAAACATATTACAATCACGATAGTTAGCTTAACAAAGTAGTATAAAAACTATTACAATCACGATAGTTAGCTTAACAAAGTAGTATAAAAACGTATTACAATCACGATAGTTAGCTTAACAAAGTAGTATAAAAACTATTACAATCACGATAGTTAGCTTAACAAAGTAGTATAAAAACATATTACAATCACGATAGTTAGCTTAACAAAGTAGTATAAAAACTATTACAATCACGATAGTTAGGTTAACAAAGTAGTATAAAAACGTATTACAATCACGATAGTTAGCTTAACAAAGTAGTATAAAAACATATTACAATCACGATAGTTAGCTTAACAAAGTAGTATAAAAACTATTACAATCACGATAGTTAGCTTAACAAAGTAGTATAAAAACGTATTACAATCACGATAGTTAGCTTAACAAAGTAGTATAAAAACTATTACAATCACGATAGTTAGCTTAACAAAGTAGTATAAAAACATATTACAATCACGATAGTTAGCTTAACAAAGTAGTATAATAACGTATTACAATCACGATAGTTAGCTTAACAAAGTAGTATAAAAACGTATTACAATCACGATAGTTAGCTTAACAAAGTAGTATAAAAACATATTACAATCACGATAGTAAGCTTAACAAAGTAGTATAAAAACGTATTACAATCACGATGGTTAGCTTAACAAAGTAGTATAAAAACTATTACAATCACGATAGTTAGCTTAACAAAGTAGTATAAAAACATATTACAATCACGATAGTTAGCTTAACAAAGTAGTATAAAAACGTATTACAATCACGATAGTTAGCTTAACAAAGTAGTATAAAAACATATTACAATCACGATAGTTAGCTTAGCAAAGTAGTATAAAAACATATTACAATCACGATAGTTAGCTTAACAAAGTAGTCTAAAAACATATTACAATCACGATACTTAACTTAACAAAGTAGTATAAAACCTATTACAATCACGATAGTTAGCTTAACAAAGTAGTATAAAAACGTATTACAATCACGATAGTTAGCTTAACAAAGTAGTATAAAAACTATTACAATCACGATAGTTAGCTTAACAAAGTAGTATAAAAACGTATTACAATCACGATAGTTAGCTTAACAAAGTAGTATAAAAACTATTACAATCACGATAGTTAGCTTAACAAAGTAGTATAAAAACATATTACAATCACGATAGTTAGCTTAACAAAGTAGTATAAAAACATATTACAATCACGATAGTTAGCTTAACAAAGTAGTATAAAAACTATTACAATCACGATAGTTAGCTTAACAAAGTAGTATAAAAACGTATTACAATCACGATAGTTAGCTTAACAAAGTAGTATAAAAACTATTACAATCACGATAGTTAGCTTAACAAAGTAGTATAAAAACATATTACAATCACGATAGTTAGCTTAACAAAGTAGTATAAAAACTATTACAATCACGATAGTTAGCTTAACAAAGTAGTATAAAAACATATTACAATCACGATAGTTAGCTTAACAAAGTAGTATAAAAACTATTACAATCACGATAGTTAGCTTAACAAAGTAGTATAAAAACGTATTACAATCACGATAGTTAGCTTAACAAAGTAGTATAAAAACTATTACAATCACGATAGTTAGCTTAACAAAGTAGTATAAAAACATATTACAATCACGATAGTTAGCTTAACAAAGTAGTATAAAAACTATTACAATCACGATAGTTAGGTTAACAAAGTAGTATAAAAACGTATTACAATCACGATAGTTAGCTTAACACAGTAGTATAAAAACATATTACAATCACGATAGTTAACTTAACAAAGTAGTATAAAAACTATTACAATCACGATAGTTAGCTTAACAAAGTAGTATAAAAACGTATTACAATCACGATAGTTAGCTTAACAAAGTAGTATAAAAACTATTACAATCACGATAGTTAGCCTAACAAAGTAGTATAAAAACATATTACAATCACGATAGTTAGCTTAACAAAGTAGTATAATAACGTATTACAATCACGATAGTTAGCTTAACAAAGTAGTATAAAAACGTATTACAATCACGATAGTTAGCTTAACAAAGTAGTATAAAAACATATTACAATCACGATAGTTAGCTTAACAAAGTAGTATAAAAACGTATTACAATCACGATAGTTAGCTTAACAAAGTAGTATAAAAACTATTACAATCACGATAATTAGCTTAACAAAGTAGAATAAAAATATATTACAATCACGATAGTTAGCTTAACAAAGTAGTATAAAAACGTATTACAATCACGATAGTTAGCTTAACAAAGTAGTATAAAAACATATTACAATCACGATAGTTAGCTTAGCAAAGTAGTATAAAAACATATTACAATCACGATAGTTAGCTTAACAAAGTAGTATAAAAACATATTACAATCACGATACTTAGCTTAACAAAGTAGTATAAAACCTATTACAATCACGATAGTTAGCTTAACAAAGTAGTATAAAAACGTATTACAATCACGATAGTTAGCTTAACAAAGTAGTATAAAAACTATTACAATCACGATAGTTAGCTTAACAAAGTAGTATAAAAACGTATTACAATCACGATAGTTAGCTTAACAAAGTAGTATAAAAACTATTACAATCACGATAGTTAGCTTAACAAAGTAGTATAAAAACATATTACAATCACGATAGTTAGCTTAACAAAGTAGTATAAAAACATATTACAATCACGATAGTTAGCTTAACAAAGTAGTATAAAAACTATTACAATCACGATAGTTAGCTTAACAAAGTAGTATAAAAACGTATTACAATCACGATAGTTAGCTTAACAAAGTAGTATAAAAACTATTACAATCACGATAGTTAGCTTAACAAAGTAGTATAAAAACATATTACAATCACGATAGTTAGCTTAACAAAGTAGTATAAAAACGTATTACAATCACGATAGTTAGCTTAACAAAGTAGTATAAAAACATATTACAATCACGATAGTTAGCTTAACAAAGTAGTATAAAAACTATTACAATCACGATAGTTAGGTTAACAAAGTAGTATAAAAACGTATTACAATCACGATAGTTAGCTTAACAAAGTAGTATAAAAACATATTACAATCACGATAGTTAGCTTAACGAAGTAGTATAAAAACTATTACAATCACGATAGTTAGCTTAACAAAGTAGTATAAAAACGTATTACAATCACGATAGTTAGCTTAACAAAGTAGTATAAAAACTATTACAATCACGATAGTTAGCTTAACAAAGTAGTATAAAACATATTACAATCACGATAGTTAGCTTAACAAAGTAGTATAATAACGTATTACAATCACGATAGTTAGCTTAACAAAGTAGTATAAAAACGTATTACAATCACGATAGTTAGCTTAACAAAGTAGTATAAAAACATATTACAATCACGATAGTTAGCTTAACAAAGTAGTATAAAAACGTATTACAATCACGATAGTTAGCTTAACAAAGTAGTATAAAAACTATTACAATCACGATAGTTAGCTTAACAAAGTAGTATAAAAACATATTACAATCACGATAGTTAGCTTAACAAAGTAGTATAAAAACGTATTACAATCACGATAGTTAGCTTAACAAAGTAGTATAAAAACATATTACAATCACGATACTTAGCTTAACAAAGTAGTATAAAACCTATTACAATCACGATAGTTAGCTTAACAAAGTAGTATAAAAACGTATTACAATCACGATAGTTAGCTTAACAAAGTAGTATAAAAACTATTACAATCACGATAGTTAGCTTAACAAAGTAGTATAAAAACGTATTACAATCACGATAGTTAGCTTAACAAAGTAGTATAAAAACAATACAATCACGATAGTTAGCTTAACAAAGTAGTATAAAAACATATTACAATCACGATAGTTAGCTTAACAAAGTAGTATAAAAACATATTACAATCACGATAGTTAGCTTAACAAAGTAGTATAAAAACTATTACAATCACGATAGTTAGCTTAACAAAGTAGTATAAAAACGTATTACAATCACGATAGTTAGCTTAACAAAGTAGTATAAAAACTATTACAATCACGATAGTTAGCTTAACAAAGTAGTATAAAAACATATTACAATCACGATAGTTAGCTTAACAAAGTAGTATAAAAACGTATTACAATCACGATAGTTAGCTTAACAAAGTAGTATAAAAACATATTAAAATCACGATAGTTAGCTTAACAAAGTAGTATAAAAACTATTACAATCACGATAGTTAGGTTAACAAAGTAGTATAAAAACGTATTACAATCACGATAGTTAGCTTAACAAAGTAGTATAAAAACATATTACAATCACGATAGTTAGCTTAACGAAGTAGTATAAAAACTATTACAATCACGATAGTTAGCTTAACAAAGTAGTATAAAAACGTATTACAATCACGATAGTTTGCTTAACAAAGTAGTATAAAAACTATTACAATCACGATAGTTAGCTTAACAAAGTAGTATAAAAACATATTACAATCACGATAGTTAGCTTAACAAAGTAGTATAATAACGTATTACAATCACGATAGTTAGCTTAACAAAGTAGTATAAAAACGTATTACAATCACGATAGTTAGCTTAACAAAGTAGTATAAAAACATATTACAATCACGATAGTTAGCTTAACAAAGTAGTATAAAAACGTATTACAATCACGATAGTTAGCTTAACAAAGTAGTATAAAAACTATTACAATCACGATAGTTAGCTTAACAAAGTAGTATAAAAACATATTACAATCACGATAGTTAGCTTAACAAAGTAGTATAAAAACGTATTACAATCACGATAGTTAGCTTAACGAAGTAGTATAAAAACATATTACAATCACGATAGTTAGCTTAGCAAAGTAGTATAAAAACATATTACAATCACGATAGTTAGCTTAACAAAGTAGTATAAAAACATATTACAATCACGATAGTTAGCTTAACAAAGTAGTATAAAACCTATTACAATCACGATAGTTAGCTTAACAAAGTAGTATAAAAACATATTACAATCACGATAGTTAGCTTAGCAAAGTAGTATAAAAACATATTACAATCACGATAGTTAGCTTTACAAAGTAGTATAAAAACGTATTACAATCACGATAGTTAGCTTAACAAAGTAGTATAAAAACTATTACAATCACGATAGTTAGCTTAACAAAGTAGTATAAAAACGTATTACAATCACGATAGTTAGCTTAACAAAGTAGTATAAAAACTATTACAATCACGATAGTTAGCTTAACAAAGTAGTATAAAAACATATTACAATCACGATAGTTAGCTTAACAAAATAGTATAAAAACATATTACAATCACGATAGTTAGCTTAACAAAGTAGTATAAAAACTATTACAATCACGATAGTTAGCTTAACAAAGTAGTATAAAAACGTATTACAATCACGATAGTTAGCTTAACAAAGTAGTATAAAAACTATTACAATCACGATAGTTAGCTTAACAAAGTAGTATAAAAACATATTACAATCACGATAGTTAGCTTAACAAAGTAGTATAAAAACGTATTACAATCACGATAGTTAGCTTAACAAAGTAGTATAAAAACTATTACAATCACGATAGTTAGCTTAACAAAGTAGTATAAAAACATATTACAATCACGATAGTTAGCTTAACAAAGTAGTATAAAAACTATTACAATCACGATAGTTAGCTTAACAAAGTAGTATAAAAACTATTACAATCACGATAGTTAGCTTAACAAAGTAGTATAAAAACATATTACAATCACGATAGTTAGCTTAACAAAGTAGTATAAAAACTATTACAATCACGATAGTTAGCTTAACAAAGTAGTATAAAAACTATTACAATCACGATAGTTAGCGTAACAAAGTAGTATAAAAACATATTACAATCACGATAGTTAGCTTAACAAAGTAGTATAAAAACTATTACAATCACGATAGTTATCTTAACAAAGTAGTATAAAATCTATTACAATCACGATAGTTAGCTTAACAAAGTAGTATAAAAACGTATTACAATCACGATAGTTAGCTTAACAAAGTAGTATAAAAACTATTACAATCACGATAGTTAGCTTAACAAAGTAGTATAAAAACATATTACAATCACGATAGTTAGTTTAACAAAGTAGTATAAAAACTATTACAATCACGATAGTTAGCTTAGCAAAGTAGTATAAAAACGTATTACAATCACGATAGTTAGCTTAACAAAGTAGTATAAAAACATATTACAATCACGATAGTTAGCGTAACAAAGTAGTATAAAAACATATTACAATCACGATAGTTAGCTTAACAAAGTAGTATAAAAACATATTACAATCACGATAGTTAGCTTATCAAAGTAGTATAAAAACTATTACAATCACGATAGTTAGCTTAACAAAGTAGTATAAAAACGTATTACAATCACGATAGTTAGCTTAACAAAGTAGTATAAAAACTATTACAATCACGATAGTTAGCTTAACAAAGTAGTATAAAAACTATTACAATCACGATAGTTAGCGTAACAAAGTAGTATAAAAACATATTACAATCACGATAGTTAGCTTAACAAAGTAGTATAAAAACTATTACAATCACGATAGTTAGCTTAACAAAGTAGTATAAAAACTATTACAATCACGATAGTTAGCTTAACAAAGTAGTATAAAAACGTATTACAATCACGATAGTTAGCTTAACAAAGTAGTATAAAAACTATTACAATCACGATAGTTAGCTTAACAAAGTAGTATAAAAACGTATTACAATCACGATAGTTAGCTTAAGAAACAAATATTTCCGTATCATCTCAAATAAACATGAAACTTTAATTTTCTTTATACATTTTTTGACAATCAAAAAAACTTAAACAAAATTAAATTATGTCATTTGTAATGAATGAAACATTTTTATATTTTGAGTTTACCTATAATCTAGTTCTAGTTCACTAGAATGAGAGGAGGCACATATTTGTTTTAATTTGTAAAATAAAATACGAAAGAAGTATCAACAAAGTTATTCGGGTAACGTGATTTTTCTGATAGGTGTGTTTGGCACAGTTTATACAAATTCGTGGTTTTTTTTTTATGTATCGTATATCTTTCACGCACGAGGGCACATTAAACACCATTCTATTATAAATTAATTATTACGACTATTTAAACAGTGCTCGTAATATATCCATCATGAATCTCGAAGAAATGATTGAAGTCTAATAATTTAACTGCCAATACGCTAGCCATAATATAAAATTAGTTCTCAACTTAATAAGATGACATGCAGTTTTGATATTTGGCAATATCCATCGATATACGTCGTTGTCGTCTAAAGAATAAGTAATCAACGAATTCTGAAATTGAACCTTTATCAAATATTTCCTGTAAATATTTCAAAGGGTACACATTCTTTGAAATGCTTTATATATAGATACTTGATTAAGAAGAATGCTGTATTTATTCAAGAATTTCTTCTTTTGAATTGGGACCTTACAACTATCATTTGTAATTTAACACATCAGTTAGTTTTTAAGTTAAATTATGCAATTTGTACATATTAACGAATTCATATTTTATAGTCCTTTGTTACTGAATACACACAGAACATGATAGGTACCCTACATTTATAGCCTAGAGCACACAGGATAATATAACAAAACATTGATATCTAAAGTCTTCTCTGTAAATATATCAACTGTTGGTAATTGGGAAGACCACAACACATTGCATGTAAGATGATCATAAAGACGTATTACAATGTATTATTATAGGGAAACCATAACTTTAAAGAAAATTACTGGAGAATTAAACCTCATATTAACATAGAATTTATAACACCGGTTCTAGACAAATAGAACGAATAAACTACAAACACGACTTTTTGTTATGACCTAGATATTCCTAAGGACGTTCCCATTAGGATCTGACACGATTCTCTAAACTTGATGAGGCTCCCATGAACATGTGGTGTAATGGTTCAGGTGCTCAGCTCGGGCAATGTCGTGGAACCGGTCCGTGGAATAGATTTTTAATATATTTAATAGAAAGTCATAACGATGAGTTCTAGAAAGTTTGGCCCATTATGATTCAGTGGTTTACGATGAGTTCTAGAAAGTTTGGCCCATTATGGTTCAGTGGTTTACGATGAGTTCTAGAAAGTTTGGCCCATTATGGTTCAGGGGTTTACGATGAGGTCTAGAAAGTTTGGCCTATTTTGGTTCAGTGGTTTACGATGAGTTCTAGAAAGTTTGGCCCAGTTTGGTTCAGTGGTTTACGATGAGTTCTAGAAAGTTTGGCCCATTTTGGATCAGTGGTTTACGATGAGTTCTAGAAAGTTTGGCCCAATTTGGTTCAGTGGTTTACGATGAGTTCTAGAAAGTTTGGCCCATTATGGTTCCGTGGTTTACGATGAGTTCAGGAAAGTTTGCTCCACTTTGCCTCAGTGGTTTACAATGAGTTCTAGAAAGTGTGGCCCTCTTTCGTTCAGTAATTCACGATGAGCTCTAGAAAGTTTGGTCTAATATGGTTCAGTGATTTACGATGAGTTCTAGAAAGCTTGGTCTATTTTGGTTCAGTGATTTACGATGAGTTCTAGAAAGCTTGGTCTATTTTGGTTCAGTGATTTACGATGAGTTCTAGAAAGTGTGATCTATTTTGGTTCAGTGATTTACGATGAGTTCTAGAAAGCTTGGTCTATTTTGGTTCAGTGATTTACGATGAGTTCTAGAAAGTTTGGCTGACTTTGGTTCAGTGGTTTACAATGAGTTCTAGAAAGTTTGGCCAATATTGGTTCCGTGGTTTATAATGAGTTCTAGAAAGTTTGAGCCATTTTGGTTCAGTGGTTTACGACGAGTTCTAGAAACGTTGGCCTAATTAATTTCACGTTCAATTTTGGTTGAAATGGGTTCAAAGAAAACAATTTATGTGAAAACCTAACAAAGTAGCTCAACAGATCACAATTGATCTAACGTGTGAGCTCAATATAACACAAAATGTGTGGGCCAAATACAAAAATATATATGTGTGTAATTCTGTGTTGCTAAAACCTAAAATTAACGAAATATAATTTGTTTTAGGATGTCGTCAAACATGTTATGTTCCTATATTTACTTCCATTTATTTACCATTAGTAATAATCATGACGCCGTAAATACCCTTCCAGAGTAAAACGTAAACATTCGACTTTCTTTTTACTTCCTTGACCTTTCTTACATGTATGCAATCTCAATAAAGCTAGTCGTTGATGGAAGCCATGTTCGTATATTCTGTTGAATTGTATTTGTAACCTAGGATAAATACCCTATGAACAGTAGTGAAAAACGTAGATATCAAAATTAGTGCGCACGACGCGTTTCTGGAATAACCTTCATCAGAGTTCAGTATGACAAAATGTAGAACAAAAACCGAAGTCCGACTCGTTTTTTAACGTTTCATTCAGGAATTCTAAACAGTTTAAGAATGAGTTTTAATTAATATCAAAATATGTACATGTACATTATTTATCAATAGCAATATATTTTGAAGATTATTGAAGTGGTATTTAATGTTGGGACAATCGCTTGATAACTCCGGCATTTAGGTTGTTCTCTGTATGTAAGATATAGCCGTAAGCTAAGATGATAAAGCTATTTATCTCACCTGACGAAAAAGTTACTGTCAGCTTTTGTTTTCAAGCTTTCACATTTTTTGGGTATTTTCCCCCTGAAGCCACTTGGGTGAGTCGCTCTTCAAATATCAACAAACAGTTAATAACTACAGATAGCTAAAGCAAAGGAAACGCCAATGACAACTTCATAATGGTCGCTTAAATTGTTGTCTTGTGACGAATGCAGACTATCAAGGACTGATGAGGTGGGGTTTTGTGACGAATGCAGACTATCCAGGACTGATGAGGTGGGGTTTTGTGACGAATGCAGACTATCCAGGACTGATGAGGTGGGGCTTGTGACGAATGCAGACTATCCAGGACTGATGAGGTGGGGTTTTGTGACGAATGCAGACTATCCAGGACTGATGAGGTGGGGTTTTGTGACGAATGCAGACTATCCAGGACTAATGAGGTGGGGTTTTGTGACGAATGTAGACTATCCAGGACTGATGAGGTGGGGTTTTGTGACGAATGCAGACTATCCAGGACTGATGAGGTGGGATTTTGTGACGAATGCAGACTATCCAGGACTGATGCGGTGGGGTTTTGTGACGAATGCAGACTATCCAGGACTAATGAGGTGGGGTTTTGTGACGAATGCAGACTATCCAGGACTGATGAGGTGGGGTTTTGTGACGAATGCAGACTATCCAGGACGAATAAGGTGGGGTTTTGTGACGAATGTAGACTATCCAGGACTGATGAGGTGGGGTTTTGTGACGAATGCAGACTATCCAGGACTGATGAGGTGGGATTTTGTGACGAATGCAGACTATCCAGGACTGATGAGGTGGGGTTTTGTGACGAATGCAGACTATCCAGGACTGATGAGGTGGGGTTTTGTGACGAATGTAGACTATCCAGGACTGATGAGGTGGGGTTTTGTGACGAATGCAGACTATCCAGGACTGATGAGGTGGGATTTTGTGACGAATGCAGACTATCCAGGACTGATGCGGTGGGGTTTGTGACGAATGCAGACTATCCAGGACTGATGAGGTGGGGTTTTGTGACGAATGTAGACTATCCAGGACTGATGAGGTGGGGTTTTGTGACGAATGCAGACTATCCAGGACTGATGAGGTGGGGTTTTGTGACGAATGCAGACTATCCAGGACTAATGAGGTGGGGTTTTGTGACGAATGCAGACTATCCAGGACTGATGAGGTGGGGTTTTGTGACGAATGCAGACTATCCAGGACTGATGAGGTGGGGTTTTGTGACGAATGCAGACTATCCAGGACTGATCAGGTGGGAGTTTGTGACGAATGCAGACTATCCAGGACTGATGAGGTGGGGTTTTGTGACGAATGCAGACTATCCAGGACTGATGAGGTGGGGTTTTGTGACGAATGCAGACTATCCAGGACTGATGAGGTGGGGTTTTGTGACGAATGCAGACTATCCAGGACTGATGAGGTGGGGTTTTGTGACGAATGCAGACTATCCAGGACTGATGAGGTGGGGTTTTGTGACGAATGCAGACTATCCAGGACTGATGAGGTGGGGTTTTGTGACGAATGCAGACTATCCAGGACTCATGAGGTGGGGTTTTGTGACGAATGTAGACTATCCAGGACTGATGAGGTGGGCCTTTGTGACGAATGCAGACTATCCAGGACTGATGAGGTGGGGTTTTGTGACGAATGCAGACTATCCAGTACTGATGAAGTGGGGTTTTGTGACGAATGCAGACTATCCAGGACTGATGCGGTGGGATTTTGTGACGAATGCAGACTATCCAGGACTGATGAGGTGGGGTTTTGTGACGAATGTAGACTATCCAGGACTGACGAGGTGGGGTTTTGTGACGAATGCAGACTATCCAGGACTGATGAGGTGGGGTTTTGTGACGAATGCAGACTATCCAGGACTAATGAGGTGGGATTTTGTGACGAATGCAGACTATTCAGGACTGATGAGGTGGGGTTTTGTGACGAATGCAGACTATCCAGGACTGATGAGGTGGGGTTTTGTGAAGAATGGAGACTATCCAGGACTGATGAGGTGGGGTTTTGTGACGAACGCAGACTATCCAGGACTGATGAGGTGGGGTTTTGTGACGAATGCAGACTATCCAGGACTAATGAGGTGGGGTTTTGTGACCAATGCAGACTATCCAGGACTGATGAGGTGGGGTTTTGTGACAAATGCAGACTATCCAGGACTGATGAGGTGGGGTTTGGTGACGAATGCAGACTATCCAGGACTGATGAGGTGGGGTTTTGTGACGAATGCAGACTATCCAGGACTGATGAGGTGGGGTTTTGTGACGAATGCAGACTATCCAGGACTGATGAGGTGGGGTTTTGTGACGAATGCAGACTATCCAGGACTGATGAGGTGGGGTTTTGTGACGAATGCAGACTATCCAGGACTAATGAGGTGGGGTTTTGTGACGAATGTAGACTATCCAGGACTGATGAGGTGGGGTTTTGTGACGAATGCAGACTATCCAGGACTGATGAGGTGGGGTTTTGTGACGAATGCAGACTATCCAGGACTGATGAGGTGGGGTTTTGTGACGAATGCAGACTATCCAGGACTGATGCGGTGGGGTTTTGTTACGAATGCAGACTATCCAGGACTGATGAGGTAGGGTTTTGTGACGAATGTAGACTATCCAGGACTAATGAGGTGGGGTTTTGTGACGAATGTAGACTATCCAGGACTGATGAGGTGGGGTTTTGTGACGAATGCAGACTATCCAGGACTGATGCGGTGGGGTTTTGCGAAGAATGCAGACTATCCAGGACTGATGAGGTGGGGTTTTGTGACAAATGCAGACTATCCAGGACTGATGAGGTGGGGTTTGGTAACGAATGCAGACTATCCAGGACTGATGAGGTGGGGTTTTGTGACGAATGCAGACTATCCAGGACTGATGAGGTGGGGTTTTGTGACGAATGCAGACTATCCAGGACTGATGAGGTGGGGTTTTGTGACGAATGCAGACTATCCAGGACTGATGCGGTGGGGTTTTGTGACGAATGCAGACTATCCAGGACTAATGAGGTGGGGTTTTGTGACGAATGTAGACAATCCAGGACTGATGAGGTGGGGTTTTGTGACGAATGCAGACTATCCAGGACTGATGAGGTGGGGTTTTGTGACGAATGCAGATTATCCAGGACTGATGAGGTGGGGTTTTGTGACGAATACAGACTATCCAGGACTGATGCGGTGGGGTTTTGTGACGAATGCAGACTATCCAGGACTGATGAGGTGGGGTTTTGTGACGAATGTAGACTATCCAGGACTAATGAGGTGGGGTTTTGTGACGAATGTAGACTATCCAGGACTGATGAGGTGGGGTTTTGTGACGAATGCAGACTATCCAGGACTGATGCGGTGGGGTTTTGCGACGAATGCAGACTATCCAGGACTGATGAGGTGGGGTTTTGTAACGAATGCAGACTATCCAGGACTGATGCGGTGGGGTTTTGTGTCAAATGCAGACTATCCAGGACTGATGAGGTGGGGTTTTGTGACGAATGCAAACTATCCAGGACTAATGAGGTGGGGTTTTTTGACGAATGTAGACTATCCAGGATTGATGAGGTGGGGTTTTGTGACGAATGCAGACTATCCAGGACTGATGAGGTGGGGTTTTGTGACGAATGTAGACTATCCAGGACTGATGAGGTGGGGTTTTGTGTCGAATGCAGACTATCCAGGACTGATGAGGTGGGGTTTTGTGACGAATGCAGACTATCCAGGACTAATGAGGTGGGGTTTTGTGAAGAATGTAGACTATCCAGGACTGATGAGGTGGGGTTTTGTGACGAATGCAGACTATCCAGGACTGATGAGGTGGGGTTTTGTGACGAATGCAGACTATCCAGGACTGATGAGGTGGGGTTTTGTGACGAATGTAGACTATCCAGGACTGATGAGGTGGGGTTTTGTGACGAATGCAGACTATCCAGGACTAATGAGGTGGGGTTTTGTGACGAATGCAGACTATCCAGGACTAATGAGGTGGGGTTTTGTGACGAATGCAGACAACCAGGACTGATGAGGTGGGGTTTTGTGACGAATGCAGACTATCCAGGACTGATGAGGTAGGGTTTTGTGACGAATGCAGACTATCCAGGACTGATGAGGTGGGGTTTTGTGACGAATGCAGACTATCCAGGACTGATGAGGTGGGGTTTTGTGACGAATGCAGACTATCCAGGACTAATGAGGTGGGGTTTTGTGACGAATGTAGACTATCCAGGACTGATGAGGTGGTATTTTGTGACGAATGCAGACTATCCAGGACTGATGCGGTGGGGTTTTGCGACGAATGCAGACTATCCAGGACTGATGAGGTGGGGTTTTGTGACGAATGTAGACTATCAAGGACTGGTGAGGTGGGGTTTTGTGACGAATGCAGACTATCCAGGACTGATGAGGTGGGGTTTTGTGACGAATGCAGACTATCCAGGACTAATGAGGTGGGGTTTTGTGACGAATGTAGACTATCCAGGACTGATGAGGTAGGGTTTTGTGACGAACGCAGACTATCCAGGACTGATGAGGTGGGGTTTTGTGACGAATGCAGACTATCCAGGACTGATGAGGTGGGATTTTGTGACGAATGCAGACTATCCAGGACTGATGAGGTGGGGTTTTATGACGAAAGCAGACTATCCAGGACTGATGAGGTGGGGTTTTGTGACGAATGCAGACTATCCAGGACTAATGAGGTGGGGTTTTGTGACGAATGCAGACTATCCAGGACTGATGAGGTGGGGTTTTGTGACGAATGCAGACTATCCAGGACTGATGAGGTGGGGTTTTGTGACGAATGCAGACTATCCAGGACTAATGCGGTGGGGTTTGGTGACGAATGCAGACTATCCAGGACTCATGAGGTGGGGTTTTGTGACGAATGCAGACTATCCAGGACTGATGAGGTGGGGTTTTGTGACGAATGCAGACTATCCAGGACTGATGAGGTGGGGTTTTGTGACGAATGCAGACTATCCAGGACTGATGAGGTGGGGTTTTGTGACGAATGCAGACTATCCAGGACTGATGAGGTGGGGTTTTGTGACGAATACAGACTATCCAGGACTGATGCGGTGGGGTTTTGTGACGAATGCAGACTATCCAGGACTGATGAGGTGGGGTTTTGTGACGAATGTAGACTATCCAGGACTAATGAGGTGGGGTTTTGTGACGAATGTAGACTATCCAGGACTGATGAGGTGGGGTTTTGTGACGAATGCAGACTATCCAGGACTGATGCGGTGGGGTTTTGCGACGAATGCAGACTATCCAGGACTGATGAGGTGGGGTTTTGTAACGAATGCAGACTATCCAGGACTGATGCGGTGGGGTTTTGTGTCAAATGCAGACTATCCAGGACTGATGAGGTGGGGTTTTGTGACGAATGCAAACTATCCAGGACTAATGAGGTGGGGTTTTTTGACGAATGTAGACTATCCAGGATTGATGAGGTGGGGTTTTGTGACGAATGCAGACTATCCAGGACTGATGAGGTGGGGTTTTGTGACGAATGTAGACTATCCAGGACTGATGAGGTGGGGTTTTGTGTCGAATGCAGACTATCCAGGACTGATGAGGTGGGGTTTTGTGACGAATGCAGACTATCCAGGACTAATGAGGTGGGGTTTTGTGAAGAATGTAGACTATCCAGGACTGATGAGGTGGGGTTTTGTGACGAATGCAGACTATCCAGGACTGATGAGGTGGGGTTTTGTGACGAATGCAGACTATCCAGGACTGATGAGGTGGGGTTTTGTGACGAATGTAGACTATCCAGGACTGATGAAGTGGGGTTTTGTGACGAATGCAGACTATCCAGGACTAATGAGGTGGGGTTTTGTGACGAATGCAGACTATCCAGGACTAATGAGGTGGGGTTTTGTGACGAATGCAGACAACCAGGACTGATGAGGTGGGGTTTTGTGACGAATGCAGACTATCCAGGACTGATGAGGTAGGGTTTTGTGACGAATGCAGACTATCCAGGACTGATGAGGTGGGGTTTTGTGACGAATGCAGACTATCCAGGACTGATGAGGTGGGGTTTTGTGACGAATGCAGACTATCCAGGACTAATGAGGTGGGGTTTTGTAACGAATGTAGACTATCCAGGACTGATGAGGTGGTATTTTGTGACGAATGCAGACTATCCAGGACTGATGCGGTGGGGTTTTGCGACGAATGCAGACTATCCAGGACTGATGAGGTGGGGTTTTGTGACGAATGTAGACTATCAAGGACTGGTGAGGTGGGGTTTTGTGACGAATGCAGACTATCCAGGACTGATGAGGTGGGGTTTTGTGACGAATGCAGACTATCCAGGACTAATGAGGTGGGGTTTTGTGACGAATGTAGACTATCCAGGACTGATGAGGTAGGGTTTTGTGACGAACGCAGACTATCCAGGACTGATGAGGTGGGGTTTTGTGACGAATGCAGACTATCCAGGACTGATGAGGTGGGATTTTGTGACGAATGCAGACTATCCAGGACTGATGAGGTGGGGTTTTATGACGAATGCAGACTATCCAGGACTGATGAGGTGGGGTTTTGTGACGAATGCAGACTATCCAGGACTAATGAGGTGGGGTTTTGTGACGAATGCAGACTATCCAGGACTGATGAGGTGGGGTTTTGTGACGAATGCAGACTATCCAGGACTGATGAGGTGGGGTTTTGTGACGAATGCAGACTATCCAGGACTAATGCGGTGGGGTTTGGTGACGAATGCAGACTATCCAGGACTCATGAGGTGGGGTTTTGTGACGAATGCAGACTATCCAGGACTGATGAGGTGGGGTTTTGTGACGAATGCAGACTATCCAGGACTGATGAGGTGGGGTTTTGTGACGAATGCAAACTATCCAGGACTGATGAGGTGGGGTTTTGTGACGAACGCAGACTATCCAGGACTGATGAGGTGGGATTTTGTGACGAATGCAAACTATCCAGGACTGATGAGGTGGGGATTTGTGACGAATGCAGACTATCCAGGACTGATGAGGTGGGGTTTTGTGACGAATGAAGACTATCCAGGACTGATGAGGTGGGGTTTTGTGACGATTGCAGACTATCCAGGACTGATGAGGTGGGATTTTGTGAGGAATGCAGACTATCCAGGACTGATGATGTGGGGTTTTGTGACGAATGCAGACTATCCAGGACTAATGAGGTGGGGTTTGGTGACGAATGCAGACTATCCCGGACTGATGAGGTGGGGTTTTGTGACGAATGCAGACTATCCAGGACTGACGAGGTGGGGTTTTGTGACGAATGCAGACTATCCAGGACTAATGAGGTGGGGTTTGGTGACGAATGCAGACTATCCAGGACTGATGAGGTGGGGTTTTGTGACGAATGCAGACTATTCAGGACTGATGAGGTGAGGTTTTGTGACGAATGCAGACTATAGAGGACTGATGAGGTGGGGTTTTGTGACGAACGCAGACTATCCAGGACTGATGAGGTGGGATTGTGTGACGAATGCAGACTATCCAGGACTGATGAGGTGGGGTTTTGTGACGAATGCAGACTATCCAGGACTGATGAGGTGGGGTTTTGTGACGAACGCAGACTATCCACAACTGATGAGGTGGGGTTTTGTGACGAATGCAGACTATCCAGGACTGATGAGGTGGGATTTTGTGACGAATGCAGACTATCCAGGACTGATGAGGTGGGGTTTTGTGACGAATGCAGACTATCCAGGACTGATGAGGTGGGGTTTTGTGACGAATGCAGACTATCCAGGACTGATGAGGTGGGGTTTTGTGACGAATACAGACTATCCAGGACTGATGCGGTGGGGTTTTGTGACGAATGCAGACTATCCAGGACTGATGAGGTGGGGTTTTGTGACGAATGTAGACTATCCAGGACTAATGAGGTGGGGTTTTGTGACGAATGTAGACTATCCAGGACTGATGAGGTGGGGTTTTGTGACGAATGCAGACTATCCAGGACTGATGCGGTGGGGTTTTGCGACGAATGCAGACTATCCAGGACTGATGAGGTGGGGTTTTGTAACGAATGCAGACTATCCAGGACTGATGCGGTGGGGTTTTGTGTCAAATGCAGACTATCCAGGACTGATGAGGTGGGGTTTTGTGACGAATGCAAACTATCCAGGACTAATGAGGTGGGGTTTTTTGACGAATGTAGACTATCCAGGATTGATGAGGTGGGGTTTTGTGACGAATGCAGACTATCCAGGACTGATGAGGTGGGGTTTTGTGACGAATGTAGACTATCCAGGACTGATGAGGTGGGGTTTTGTGTCGAATGCAGACTATCCAGGACTGATGAGGTGGGGTTTTGTGACGAATGCAGACTATCCAGGACTAATGAGGTGGGGTTTTGTGAAGAATGTAGACTATCCAGGACTGATGAGGTGGGGTTTTGTGACGAATGCAGACTATCCAGGACTGATGAGGTGGGGTTTTGTGACGAATGCAGACTATCCAGGACTGATGAGGTGGGGTTTTGTGACGAATGTAGACTATCCAGGACTGATGAAGTGGGGTTTTGTGACGAATGCAGACTATCCAGGACTAATGAGGTGGGGTTTTGTGACGAATGCAGACTATCCAGGACTAATGAGGTGGGGTTTTGTGACGAATGCAGACAACCAGGACTGATGAGGTGGGGTTTTGTGACGAATGCAGACTATCCAGGACTGATGAGGTAGGGTTTTGTGACGAATGCAGACTATCCAGGACTGATGAGGTGGGGTTTTGTGACGAATGCAGACTATCCAGGACTGATGAGGTGGGGTTTTGTGACGAATGCAGACTATCCAGGACTAATGAGGTGGGGTTTTGTAACGAATGTAGACTATCCAGGACTGATGAGGTGGTATTTTGTGACGAATGCAGACTATCCAGGACTGATGCGGTGGGGTTTTGCGACGAATGCAGACTATCCAGGACTGATGAGGTGGGGTTTTGTGACGAATGTAGACTATCAAGGACTGGTGAGGTGGGGTTTTGTGACGAATGCAGACTATCCAGGACTGATGAGGTGGGGTTTTGTGACGAATGCAGACTATCCAGGACTAATGAGGTGGGGTTTTGTGACGAATGTAGACTATCCAGGACTGATGAGGTAGGGTTTTGTGACGAACGCAGACTATCCAGGACTGATGAGGTGGGGTTTTGTGACGAATGCAGACTATCCAGGACTGATGAGGTGGGATTTTGTGACGAATGCAGACTATCCAGGACTGATGAGGTGGGGTTTTATGACGAATGCAGACTATCCAGGACTGATGAGGTGGGGTTTTGTGACGAATGCAGACTATCCAGGACTAATGAGGTGGGGTTTTGTGACGAATGCAGACTATCCAGGACTGATGAGGTGGGGTTTTGTGACGAATGCAGACTATCCAGGACTGATGAGGTGGGGTTTTGTGACGAATGCAGACTATCCAGGACTAATGCGGTGGGGTTTGGTGACGAATGCAGACTATCCAGGACTCATGAGGTGGGGTTTTGTGACGAATGCAGACTATCCAGGACTGATGAGGTGGGGTTTTGTGACGAATGCAGACTATCCAGGACTGATGAGGTGGGGTTTTGTGACGAATGCAAACTATCCAGGACTGATGAGGTGGGGTTTTGTGACGAACGCAGACTATCCAGGACTGATGAGGTGGGATTTTGTGACGAATGCAAACTATCCAGGACTGATGAGGTGGGGATTTGTGACGAATGCAGACTATCCAGGACTGATGAGGTGGGGTTTTGTGACGAATGAAGACTATCCAGGACTGATGAGGTGGGGTTTTGTGACGATTGCAGACTATCCAGGACTGATGAGGTGGGATTTTGTGAGGAATGCAGACTATCCAGGACTGATGATGTGGGGTTTTGTGACGAATGCAGACTATCCAGGACTAATGAGGTGGGGTTTGGTGACGAATGCAGACTATCCCGGACTGATGAGGTGGGGTTTTGTGACGAATGCAGACTATCCAGGACTGACGAGGTGGGGTTTTGTGACGAATGCAGACTATCCAGGACTAATGAGGTGGGGTTTGGTGACGAATGCAGACTATCCAGGACTGATGAGGTGGGGTTTTGTGACGAATGCAGACTATTCAGGACTGATGAGGTGAGGTTTTGTGACGAATGCAGACTATAGAGGACTGATGAGGTGGGGTTTTGTGACGAACGCAGACTATCCAGGACTGATGAGGTGGGATTGTGTGACGAATGCAGACTATCCAGGACTGATGAGGTGGGGTTTTGTGACGAATGCAGACTATCCAGGACTGATGAGGTGGGGTTTTGTGACGAACGCAGACTATCCACAACTGATGAGGTGGGGTTTTGTGACGAATGCAGACTATCCAGGACTGATGAGGTGGGATTTTGTGACGAATGCAGACTATCCAGGACTGATGAGGTGGGGTTTTGTGACGAATGCAGACTATCCAGGACTAATGAGGTGGGGTTTGGTGTCGAATGCAGACTATCCCGGACTGATGAGGTGGGGTTTTGTGACGAATGCAGACTATCCAGGACTGATGAGGTGGGGTTTTGTGACGAATGCAGACTATCCAGGACTGATGAGGTGGGGTTTTATGACGAATGCAGACTATCCAGGACTGATGAGGTGGGGTTTTGTGACGAATGCAGACTATCCAGGACTAATGAGGTGGGGTTTTGTGACGAATGCATACTATCCAGGACTGATGAGGTGGGGTTTTGTGACGAATGCAGACTATCCAGGACTGATGAGGTGGGGTTTTGTGACGAATGCAGACTATCCAGGACTAATGCGGTGGGGTTTGGTGACGAATGCAGACTATCCAGGACTGATGAGGTGGGGTTTTGTGACGAATGCAGACTATCCAGGACTGATGAGGTGGGGTTTTGTGACGAATGCAGACTATCCAGGACTGATGAGATGGGGTTTTGTGACGAATGCAGACTATCCAGGACTGATGAGGTGGGGTTTTGTGACGAACGCAGACTATCCAGGACTGATGAGGTGGGATTTTGTGACGAATGCAGACTATCCAGGACTGATGAGGTGGGGTTTTGTGACGAATGCAGACTATCCAGGACTGATGAGGTGGGGTTTTGTGACGAATGAAGACTATCCAGGACTGATGAGGTGGGGTTTTGTGATGATTGCAGACTATCCAGGACTGATGAGGTGGGATTTTGTGAGGAATGCAGACTATTCAGGACTGATGAGGTGGGGTTTTGTGACGAATGCAGACTATCCAGGACTAATGAGGTGGGGTTTGGTGACGAATGCAGACTATCCAGGACTGATGAGGTGGGGTTTTGTGACGAATGCAGACTATCCAGGACTGATGAGGTGGGGTTTTGTGACGAATGCAGACTATCCAGGACTGATGAGGTGGGGTTTTGTGACGAATGCAGACTATACAGGACTGATGAGGTGGGGTTTTGTGACGAACGCAGACTATCCAGGACTGATGAGGTGGGATTGTGTGACGAATGCAGACTATCCAAGACTGATGAGGTGGGGTTTTGTGACGAATGCAGACTATCCAGGACTGATGAGGTGGGGTTTTGTGACGAATGCAGACTATCCAGGACTGATGAGGTGGGGTTTTGTGACGAATGCAGACTATCCAGGACTAATGCGGTGGGGTTTGGTAACGAATGCAGACTATCCAGGACTGATGAGGTGTGGTTTTGTGACGAATGCAGACTATCCAGGACTGATGAGGTGGGGTTTTGTGACGAATGCAGACTATCCAGGACTGATGAGAGGGGGTTTTGTGACGAATGCAGACTATCCAGGACTGATGAGGTGGGGTTTTGTGACGAACGCAGACTATCCAGGACTGATGAGGTGGGATTTTGTGACGAATGCAGACTATCCAGGACTGATGAGGTGGGGTTTTGTGACGAATGCAGACTATCCAGGACTAATGAGGTGGGGTTTTGTGACGAATGCAGACTATCCAGGACTGATGAGGTGGGGTTTTGTGACGAATGCAGACTATCCAGGACTGATGAGGTGGGGTTTTGTGACGAATGCAGACTATCCAGGACTAATGCGGTGGGGTTTGGTGACGAATGCAGACTATCCAGGACTGATGAGGTGGGGTTTTGTGACGAATGCAGACTATCCAGGACTGATGAGGTGGGGTTTTGTGACGAATGCAGACTATCCAGGACTGATGAGGTGGGGTTTTGTGACGAACGCAGACTATCCAGGACTGATGAGGTGGGATTTTGTGACGAATGCAGACTATCCAGGACTGATGAGGTGGGGTTTTGTGACGAATGCAGACTATCCAGGACTGATGAGGTGGGGTTTTGTGACGAATGAAGACTATCCAGGACTGATGAGGTGGGGTTTTGTGACGAATGAAGACTATCCAGGACTGATGAGGTGGGGTTTTGTGAGGAATGCAGACTATCCAGGACTGATGAGGTGGGGTTTTTTGACGAATGCAGACTATCCAGGACTAATGAGGTGGGGTTTGGTGTCGAATGCAGACTATCCCGGACTGATGAGGTGGGGTTTTGTGACGAATGCAGACTATCCAGGACTGATGAGGTGGGGTTTTGTGACGAATGCAGACTATCCAGGACTGATGAGGTGGGGTTTTATGACGAATGCAGACTATCCAGGACTGATGAGGTGGGGTTTTGTGACGAATGCAGACTATCCAGGACTAATGAGGTGGGGTTTTGTGACGAATGCATACTATCCAGGACTGATGAGGTGGGGTTTTGTGACGAATGCAGACTATCCAGGACTGATGAGGTGGGGTTTTGTGACGAATGCAGACTATCCAGGACTAATGCGGTGGGGTTTGGTGACGAATGCAGACTATCCAGGACTGATGAGGTGGGGTTTTGTGACGAATGCAGACTATCCAGGACTGATGAGGTGGGGTTTTGTGACGAATGCAGACTATCCAGGACTGATGAGATGGGGTTTTGTGACGAATGCAGACTATCCAGGACTGATGAGGTGGGGTTTTGTGACGAACGCAGACTATCCAGGACTGATGAGGTGGGATTTTGTGACGAATGCAGACTATCCAGGACTGATGAGGTGGGGTTTTGTGACGAATGCAGACTATCCAGGACTGATGAGGTGGGGTTTTGTGACGAATGAAGACTATCCAGGACTGATGAGGTGGGGTTTTGTGATGATTGCAGACTATCCAGGACTGATGAGGTGGGATTTTGTGAGGAATGCAGACTATTCAGGACTGATGAGGTGGGGTTTTGTGACGAATGCAGACTATCCAGGACTAATGAGGTGGGGTTTGGTGACGAATGCAGACTATCCAGGACTGATGAGGTGGGGTTTTGTGACGAATGCAGACTATCCAGGACTGATGAGGTGGGGTTTTGTGACGAATGCAGACTATCCAGGACTGATGAGGTGGGGTTTTGTGACGAATGCAGACTATACAGGACTGATGAGGTGGGGTTTTGTGACGAACGCAGACTATCCAGGACTGATGAGGTGGGATTGTGTGACGAATGCAGACTATCCAAGACTGATGAGGTGGGGTTTTGTGACGAATGCAGACTATCCAGGACTGATGAGGTGGGGTTTTGTGACGAATGCAGACTATCCAGGACTGATGAGGTGGGGTTTTGTGACGAATGCAGACTATCCAGGACTAATGCGGTGGGGTTTGGTAACGAATGCAGACTATCCAGGACTGATGAGGTGTGGTTTTGTGACGAATGCAGACTATCCAGGACTGATGAGGTGGGGTTTTGTGACGAATGCAGACTATCCAGGACTGATGAGAGGGGGTTTTGTGACGAATGCAGACTATCCAGGACTGATGAGGTGGGGTTTTGTGACGAACGCAGACTATCCAGGACTGATGAGGTGGGATTTTGTGACGAATGCAGACTATCCAGGACTGATGAGGTGGGGTTTTGTGACGAATGCAGACTATCCAGGACTAATGAGGTGGGGTTTTGTGACGAATGCAGACTATCCAGGACTGATGAGGTGGGGTTTTGTGACGAATGCAGACTATCCAGGACTGATGAGGTGGGGTTTTGTGACGAATGCAGACTATCCAGGACTAATGCGGTGGGGTTTGGTGACGAATGCAGACTATCCAGGACTGATGAGGTGGGGTTTTGTGACGAATGCAGACTATCCAGGACTGATGAGGTGGGGTTTTGTGACGAATGCAGACTATCCAGGACTGATGAGGTGGGGTTTTGTGACGAACGCAGACTATCCAGGACTGATGAGGTGGGATTTTGTGACGAATGCAGACTATCCAGGACTGATGAGGTGGGGTTTTGTGACGAATGCAGACTATCCAGGACTGATGAGGTGGGGTTTTGTGACGAATGAAGACTATCCAGGACTGATGAGGTGGGGTTTTGTGACGAATGAAGACTATCCAGGACTGATGAGGTGGGGTTTTGTGAGGAATGCAGACTATCCAGGACTGATGAGGTGGGGTTTTTTGACGAATGCAGACTATCCAGGACTAATGAGGTGGGGTTTGATGACGAATGCAGACTATCCCGGACTGATGAGGTGGGGTTTTGTGACGAATGCAGACTATCCAGGACTGACGAGGTGGGGTTTTGTGACGAATGCAGACTATCCAGGACTAATGAGGTGGGGTTTGGTGACGAATGCAGACTATCCAGGACTGATGAGGTGGGGTTTTGTGACGAATGCAGACTATCCAGGACTGATGAGGTGGGGTTTTGTGACGAATGCAGACTATCCAGGACTGATGAGGTGGGGTTTTGTGACGAATGCAGACTATACAGGACTGATGAGGTGGGGTTTTGTGACGAATGCAGATTATCCAGGACTGATGAGGTGGGATTGTGTGACGAATGCAGACTATCCAAGACTGATGAGGTGGGGTTTTGTGACGAATGCAGACTATCCAGGACTGATGAGGTGGGGTTTTGTGACGAATGCAGACTATCCAGGACTGATGAGGTGGGGTTTTGTGACGAAGGCAGACTATCCAGGACTAATGCGGTGGGGTTTGGTAACGAATGCAGACTATCCAGGACTGATGAGGTGTGGTTTTGTGACGAATGCAGACTATCCAGGACTAATGAGGTGGGGTTTTGTGACGAATGCAGACTATCCAGGACTGATGAGGTGGGGTTTTGTGACGAATGCAGACTATCCAGGACTGATGAGGTGGGGTTTTGTGACGAACGCAGACTATCCAGGACTGATGAGGTGGGATTTTGTGACGAATGCAGACTATCCAGGACTGATGAGGTGGGGTTTTGTGACGAATGCAGACTATACAGGACTGATGAGGTGGGGTTTTGTGACGAATGCAGACTATCCAGGACTGATGAGGTGGGGTTTTGTGATGATTGCAGACTATCCAGGACTGATGAGGTGGGATTTTGTGAGGAATGCAGACTATCCAGGACTGATGAGGTGGGGTTTTGTGACGAATGCAGACTATCCAGGACTAATGAGGTGGGGTTTGGTGACGAATGCAGACTATCCCGGACTGATGAGGTGGGGTTTTGTGACGAATGCAGACTATCCAGGACTGATGAGGTGGGGTTTTGTGACGAACGCAGACTATCCAGGACTGATGAGGTGGGATTTTGTGACGAATGCAGACTATCCAGGACTGATGAGGTGGGGTTTTGTGACGAATGCAGACTATCCAGGACTGATGAGGTGGGGTTTTGTGACGAATGAAGACTATCCAGGACTGATGAGGTGGGGTTTTGTGATGATTGCAGACTATCCAGGACTGATGAGGTGGGATTTTGTGAGGAATGCAGACTATCCAGGACTGATGAGGTGGGGTTTTTTGACGAATGCAGACTATCCAGGACTAATGAGGTGGGGTTTGGTGACGAATGCAGACTATCCCGGACTGATGAGGTGGGGTTTTGTGACGAATGCAGACTATCCAGGACTGACGAGGTGGGGTTTTGTGACGAATGCAGACTATCCAGGACTAATGAGGTGGGGTTTGGTGACGAATGCAGACTATCCAGGACTGATGAGGTGGGGTTTTGTGACGAATGCAGACTATCCAGGACTGATGAGGTGGGGTTTTGTGACGAATGCAGACTATACAGGACTGATGAGGTGGGGTTTTGTGACGAATGCAGACTATACAGGACTGATGAGGTGGGGTTTTGTGACGAACGCAGACTATCCAGGACTGATGAGGTGGAATTGTGTGACGAATGCAGACTATCCAAGACTGATGAGGTGGGGTTTTGTGACGAATGCAGACTATCCAGGACTGATGAGGTGGGGTTTTGTGACGAATGCAGACTATCCAGGACTGATGAGGTGGGGTTTTGTGACGAATGCAGACTATCCAGGACTAATGCGGTGGGGTTTGGTAACGAATGCAGACTATCCAGGACTGATGAGGTGTGGTTTTGTGACGAATGCAGACTATCCAGGACTGATGAGGTGGGGTTTTGTGACGAATGCAGACTATCCAGGACTGATGAGGTGGGGTTTTGTGACGAATGCAGACTATCCAGGACTGATGAGGTGGGGTTTTGTGACGAACGCAGACTATCCAGGACTGATGAGGTGGGATTTTGTGACGAATGCAGACTATCCAGGACTGATGAGGTGGGGTTTTGTGACGAATGCAGACTATCCAGGACTAATGAGGTGGGGTTTTGTGACGAATGCAGACTATCCAGGACTGATGAGGTGGGGTTTTGTGACGAATGCAGACTATCCAGGACTGATGAGGTGGGGTTTTGTGACGAATGCAGACTATCCAGGACTAATGCGGTGGGGTTTGGTGACGAATGCAGACTATCCAGGACTCATGAGGTGGGGTTTTGTGACGAATGCAGACTATCCAGGACTGATGAGGTGGGGTTTTGTGACGAATGCAGACTATCCAGGACTGATGAGGTGGGGTTTTGTGACGAATGCAAACTATCCAGGACTGATGAGGTGGGGTTTTGTGACGAACGCAGACTATCCAGGACTGATGAGGTGGGATTTTGTGACGAATGCAAACTATCCAGGACTGATGAGGTGGGGATTTGTGACGAATGCAGACTATCCAGGACTGATGAGGTGGGGTTTTGTGACGAATGAAGACTATCCAGGACTGATGAGGTGGGGTTTTGTGACGATTGTAGACTATCCAGGACTGATGAGGTGGGATTTTGTGAGGAATGCAGACTATCCAGGACTGATGATGTGGGGTTTTGTGACGAATGCAGACTATCCAGGACTAATGAGGTGGGGTTTGGTGACGAATGCAGACTATCCCGGACTGATGAGGTGGGGTTTTGTGACGAATGCAGACTATCCAGGACTGACGAGGTGGGGTTTTGTGACGAATGCAGACTATCCAGGACTAATGAGGTGGGGTTTGGTGACGAATGCAGACTATCCAGGACTGATGAGGTGGGGTTTTGTGACGAATGCAGACTATCCAGGACTGATGAGGTGGGGTTTTGTGACGAATGCAGACTGTTCAGGACTGATGAGGTGAGGTTTTGTGACGAATGCAGACTATAGAGGACTGATGAGGTGGGGTTTTGTGACGAACGCAGACTATCCAGGACTGATGAGGTGGGATTGTGTGACGAATGCAGACTATCCAGGACTGATGAGGTGGGGTTTTGTGACGAATGCAGACTATCCAGGACTGATGAGGTGGGGTTTTGTGACGAACGCAGACTATCCACAACTGATGAGGTGGGGTTTTGTGACGAATGCAGACTATCCAGGACTGATGAGGTGGGATTTTGTGACGAATGCAGACTATCCAGGACTGATGAGGTGGGGTTTTGTGACGAATGCAGACTATCCAGGACTAATGAGGTGGGGTTTGGTGTCGAATGCAGACTATCCCGGACTGATGAGGTGGGGTTTTGTGACGAATGCAGACTATCCAGGACTGATGAGGTGGGGTTTTGTGACGAATGCAGACTATCCAGGACTGATGAGGTGGGGTTTTATGACGAATGCAGACTATCCAGGACTGATGAGGTGGGGTTTTGTGACGAATGCAGACTATCCAGGACTAATGAGGTGGGGTTTTGTGACGAATGCAGACTATCCAGGACTGATGAGGTGGGGTTTTGTGACGAATGCAGACTATCCAGGACTGATGAGGTGGGGTTTTGTGACGAATGCAGACTATCCAGGACTAATGCGGTGGGGTTTGGTGACGAATGCAGACTATCCAGGACTGATGAGGTGGGGTTTTGTGACGAATGCAGACTATCCAGGACTGATGAGGTGGGGTTTTGTGACGAATGCAGACTATCCAGGACTGATGAGATGGGGTTTTGTGACGAATGCAGACTATCCAGGACTGATGAGGTGGGGTTTTGTGACGAACGCAGACTATCCAGGACTGATGAGGTGGGATTTTGTGACGAATGCAGACTATCCAGGACTGATGAGGTGGGGTTTTGTGACGAATGCAGACTATCCAGGACTGATGAGGTGGGGTTTTGTGACGAATGAAGACTATCCAGGACTGATGAGGTGGGGTTTTGTGATGATTGCAGACTATCCAGGACTGATGAGGTGGGATTTTGTGAGGAATGCAGACTATTCAGGACTGATGAGGTGGGGTTTTGTGACGAATGCAGACTATCCAGGACTAATGAGGTGGGGTTTGGTGACGAATGCAGACTATCCAGGACTGATGAGGTGGGGTTTTGTGACGAATGCAGACTATCCAGGACTGATGAGGTGGGGTTTTGTGACGAATGCAGACTATCCAGGACTGATGAGGTGGGGTTTTGTGACGAATGCAGACTATACAGGACTGATGAGGTGGGGTTTTGTGACGAACGCAGACTATCCAGGACTGATGAGGTGGGATTGTGTGACGAATGCAGACTATCCAAGACTGATGAGGTGGGGTTTTGTGACGAATGCAGACTATCCAGGACTGATGAGGTGGGGTTTTGTGACGAATGCAGACTATCCAGGACTGATGAGGTGGGGTTTTGTGACGAATGCAGACTATCCAGGACTAATGCGGTGGGGTTTGGTAACGAATGCAGACTATCCAGGACTGATGAGGTGTGGTTTTGTGACGAATGCAGACTATCCAGGACTGATGAGAGGGGGTCTTGTGACGAATGCAGACTATCCAGGACTGATGAGGTGGGGTTTTGTGACGAACGCAGACTATCCAGGACTGATGAGGTGGGATTTTGTGACGAATGCAGACTATCCAGGACTGATGAGGTGGGGTTTTGTGACGAATGCAGACTATCCAGGACTAATGAGGTGGGGTTTTGTGACGAATGCAGACTATCCAGGACTGATGAGGTGGGGTTTTGTGACGAATGCAGACTATCCAGGACTGATGAGGTGGGGTTTTGTGACGAATGCAGACTATCCAGGACTAATGCGGTGGGGTTTGGTGACGAATGCAGACTATCCAGGACTGATGAGGTGGGGTTTTGTGACGAGTGCAGACTATCCAGGACTGATGAGGTGGGGTTTTGTGACGAATGCAGACTATCCAGGACTGATGAGGTGGGGTTTTGTGACGAACGCAGACTATCCAGGACTGATGAGGTGGGATTTTGTGACGAATGCAGACTATCCAGGACTGATGAGGTGGGGTTTTGTGACGAATGCAGACTATCCAGGACTGATGAGGTGGGGTTTTGTGACGAATGAAGACTATCCAGGACTGATGAGGTGGGGTTTTGTGACGAATGAAGACTATCCAGGACTGATGAGGTGGGGTTTTGTGAGGAATGCAGACTATCCAGGACTGATGAGGTGGGGTTTTTTGACGAATGCAGACTATCCAGGACTAATGAGGTGGGGTTTGATGACGAATGCAGACTATCCCGGACTGATGAGGTGGGGTTTTGTGACGAATGCAGACTATCCAGGACTGACGAGGTGGGGTTTTGTGACGAATGCAGACTATCCAGGACTAATGAGGTGGGGTTTGGTGACGAATGCAGACTATCCAGGACTGATGAGGTGGGGTTTTGTGACGAATGCAGACTATCCAGGACTGATGAGGTGGGGTTTTGTGACGAATGCAGACTATCCAGGACTGATGAGGTGGGGTTTTATGACGAATGCAGACTATCCAGGACTGATGAGGTGGGGTTTTGTGACGAATGCAGACTATCCAGGACTAATGAGGTGGGGTTTTGTGACGAATGCAGACTATCCAGGACTGATGAGGTGGGGTTTTGTGACGAATGCAGACTATCCAGGACTGATGAGGTGGGGTTTTGTGACGAATGCAGACTATCCAGGACTAATGCGGTGGGGTTTGGTGACGAATGCAGACTATCCAGGACTGATGAGGTGGGGTTTTGTGACGAATGCAGACTATCCAGGACTGATGAGGTGGGGTTTTGTGACGAATGAAGACTATCCAGGACTGATGAGGTGGGGTTTTGTGATGATTGCAGACTATCCAGGACTGATGAGGTGGGATTTTGTGAGGAATGCAGACTATTCAGGACTGATGAGGTGGGGTTTTGTGACGAATGCAGACTATCCAGGACTAATGAGGTGGGGTTTGGTGACGAATGCAGACTATCCAGGACTGATGAGGTGGGGTTTTGTGACGAATGCAGACTATCCAGGACTGATGAGGTGGGGTTTTGTGACGAATGCAGACTATCCAGGACTGATGAGGTGGGGTTTTGTGACGAATGCAGACTATACAGGACTGATGAGGTGGGGTTTTGTGACGAACGCAGACTATCCAGGACTGATGAGGTGGGATTGTGTGACGAATGCAGACTATCCAAGACTGATGAGGTGGGGTTTTGTGACGAATGCAGACTATCCAGGACTGATGAGGTGGGGTTTTGTGACGAATGCAGACTATCCAGGACTGATGAGGTGGGGTTTTGTGACGAATGCAGACTATCCAGGACTAATGCGGTGGGGTTTGGTAACGAATGCAGACTATCCAGGACTGATGAGGTGTGGTTTTGTGACGAATGCAGACTATCCAGGACTGATGAGAGGGGGTCTTGTGACGAATGCAGACTATCCAGGACTGATGAGGTGGGGTTTTGTGACGAACGCAGACTATCCAGGACTGATGAGGTGGGATTTTGTGACGAATGCAGACTATCCAGGACTGATGAGGTGGGGTTTTGTGACGAATGCAGACTATCCAGGACTAATGAGGTGGGGTTTTGTGACGAATGCAGACTATCCAGGACTGATGAGGTGGGGTTTTGTGACGAATGCAGACTATCCAGGACTGATGAGGTGGGGTTTTGTGACGAATGCAGACTATCCAGGACTAATGCGGTGGGGTTTGGTGACGAATGCAGACTATCCAGGACTGATGAGGTGGGGTTTTGTGACGAGTGCAGACTATCCAGGACTGATGAGGTGGGGTTTTGTGACGAATGCAGACTATCCAGGACTGATGAGGTGGGGTTTTGTGACGAACGCAGACTATCCAGGACTGATGAGGTGGGATTTTGTGACGAATGCAGACTATCCAGGACTGATGAGGTGGGGTTTTGTGACGAATGCAGACTATCCAGGACTGATGAGGTGGGGTTTTGTGACGAATGAAGACTATCCAGGACTGATGAGGTGGGGTTTTGTGACGAATGAAGACTATCCAGGACTGATGAGGTGGGGTTTTGTGAGGAATGCAGACTATCCAGGACTGATGAGGTGGGGTTTTTTGACGAATGCAGACTATCCAGGACTAATGAGGTGGGGTTTGATGACGAATGCAGACTATCCCGGACTGATGAGGTGGGGTTTTGTGACGAATGCAGACTATCCAGGACTGACGAGGTGGGGTTTTGTGACGAATGCAGACTATCCAGGACTAATGAGGTGGGGTTTGGTGACGAATGCAGACTATCCAGGACTGATGAGGTGGGGTTTTGTGACGAATGCAGACTATCCAGGACTGATGAGGTGGGGTTTTGTGACGAATGCAGACTATCCAGGACTGATGAGGTGGGGTTTTATGACGAATGCAGACTATCCAGGACTGATGAGGTGGGGTTTTGTGACGAATGCAGACTATCCAGGACTAATGAGGTGGGGTTTTGTGACGAATGCAGACTATCCAGGACTGATGAGGTGGGGTTTTGTGACGAATGCAGACTATCCAGGACTGATGAGGTGGGGTTTTGTGACGAATGCAGACTATCCAGGACTAATGCGGTGGGGTTTGGTGACGAATGCAGACTATCCAGGACTGATGAGGTGGGGTTTTGTGACGAATGCAGACTATCCAGGACTGATGAGGTGGGGTTTTGTGACGAATGCAGACTATCCAGGACTGATGAGATGGGGTTTTGTGACGAATGCAGACTATCCAGGACTGATGAGGTGGGGTTTTGTGACGAACGCAGACTATCCAGGACTGATGAGGTGGGATTTTGTGACGAATGCAGACTATCCAGGACTGATGAGGTGGGGTTTTGTGACGAATGCAGACTATCCAGGACTGATGAGGTGGGGTTTTGTGACGAATGAAGACTATCCAGGACTGATGAGGTGGGGTTTTGTGATGATTGCAGACTATCCAGGACTGATGAGGTGGGATTTTGTGAGGAATGCAGACTATTCAGGACTGATGAGGTGGGGTTTTGTGACGAATGCAGACTATCCAGGACTAATGAGGTGGGGTTTGGTGACGAATGCAGACTATCCAGGACTGATGAGGTGGGGTTTTGTGACGAATGCAGACTATCCAGGACTGATGAGGTGGGGTTTTGTGACGAATGCAGACTATCCAGGACTGATGAGGTGGGGTTTTGTGACGAATGCAGACTATACAGGACTGATGAGGTGGGGTTTTGTGACGAACGCAGACTATCCAGGACTGATGAGGTGTTATTGTGTGACGAATGCAGACTATCCAAGACTGATGAGGTGGGGTTTTGTGACGAATGCAGACTATCCAGGACTGATGAGGTGGGGTTTTGTGACGAATGCAGACTATCCAGGACTGATGAGGTGGGGTTTTGTGACGAATGCAGACTATCCAGGACTAATGCGGTGGGGTTTGGTAACGAATGCAGACTATCCAGGACTGATGAGGTGTGGTTTTGTGACGAATGCAGACTATCCAGGACTGATGAGGTGGGGTTTTGTGACGAATGCAGACTATCCAGGACTTATGAGAGGGGGTTTTGTGACGAATGCAGACTATTCAGGACTGATGAGGTGGGGTTTTGTGACGAACGCAGACTATCCAGGACTGATGAGGTGGGATTTTGTGACGAATGCAGACTATCCAGGACTGATGAGGTGGGGTTTTGTGACGAATGCAGACTATCCAGGACTAATGAGGTGGGGTTTTGTGACGAATGCAGACTATCCAGGACTGATGAGGTGGGGTTTTGTGACGAATGCAGACTATCCAGGACTGATGAGGTGGGGTTTTGTGACGAATGCAGACTATCCAGGACTAATGCGGTGGGGTTTGGTGACGAATGCAGACTATCCAGGACTGATGAGGTGGGGTTTTGTGACGAGTGCAGACTATCCAGGACTGATGAGGTGGGGTTTTGTGACGAATGCAGACTATCCAGGACTGATGAGGTGGGGTTTTGTGACGAACGCAGACTATCCAGGACTGATGAGGTGGGATTTTGTGACGAATGCAGACTATCCAGGACTGATGAGGTGGGGTTTTGTGACGAATGCAGACTATCCAGGACTGATGAGGTGGGGTTTTGTGACGAATGAAGACTATCCAGGACTGATGAGGTGGGGTTTTGTGACGAATGAAGACTATCCAGGACTGATGAGGTGGGGTTTTGTGAGGAATGCAGACTATCCAGGACTGATGAGGTGGGGTTTTTTGACGAATGCAGACTATCCAGGACTAATGAGGTGGGGTTTGATGACGAATGCAGACTATCCCGGACTGATGAGGTGGGGTTTTGTGACGAATGCAGACTATCCAGGACTGACGAGGTGGGGTTTTGTGACGAATGCAGACTATCCAGGACTAATGAGGTGGGGTTTGGTGACGAATGCAGACTATCCAGGACTGATGAGGTGGGGTTTTGTGACGAATGCAGACTATCCAGGACTGATGAGGTGGGGTTTTGTGACGAATGCAGACTATCCAGGACTGATGAGGTGGGGTTTTGTGACGAATGCAGACTATACAGGACTGATGAGGTGGGGTTTTGTGACGAATGCAGATTATCCAGGACTGATGAGGTGGGATTGTGTGACGAATGCAGACTATCCAAGACTGATGAGGTGGGGTTTTGTGACGAATGCAGACTATCCAAGACTGATGAGGTGGGGTTTTGTGACGAATGCAGACTATCCAGGACTGATGAGGTGGGGTTTTGTGACGAAGGCAGACTATCCAGGACTAATGCGGTGGGGTTTAGTAACGAATGCAGACTATCCAGGACTGATGAGGTGTGGTTTTGTGACGAATGCAGACTATCCAGGACTGATGAGGTGGGGTTTTGTGACGAATGCAGACTATCCAGGACTGATGAGGTGGGGTTTTGTGACGAATGCAGACTATCCAGGACTGATGAGGTGGGGTTTTGTGACGAACGCAGACTATCCAGGACTGATGAGGTGGGATTTTGTGACGAATGCAGACTATCCAGGACTGATGAGGTGGGGTTTTGTGACGAATGCAGACTATACAGGACTGATGAGGTGGGGTTTTGTGACGAATGCAGACTATCCAGGACTGATGAGGTGGGGTTTTGTGATGATTGCAGACTATCCAGGACTGATGAGGTGGGATATTGTGAGGAATGCAGACTATCCAGGACTGATGAGGTGGGGTTTTGTGACGAATGCAGACTATCCAGGACTAATGAGGTGGGGTTTGGTGACCAATGCAGACTATCCCGGACTGATGAGGTGGGGTTTTGTGACGAATGCAGACTATCCAGGACTGATGAGGTGGGGTTTTGTGACGAACGCAGACTATCCAGGACTGATGAGGTGGGATTTTGTGACGAATGCAGACTATCCAGGACTGATGAGGTGGGGTTTTGTGACGAATGCAGACTATCCAGGACTGATGAGGTGGGGTTTTGTGACGAATGAAGACTATCCAGGACTGATGAGGTGGGGTTTTGTGATGATTGCAGACTATCCAGGACTGATGAGGTGGGATTTTGTGAGGAATGCAGACTATCCAGGACTGATGAGGTGGGGTTTTTTGACGAATGCAGACTATCCAGGACTAATGAGGTGGGGATTGGTGACGAATGCAGACTATCCCGGACTGATGAGGTGGGGTTTTGTGACGAATGCAGACTATCCAGGACTGACGAGGTGGGGTTTTGTGACGAATGCAGACTATCCAGGACTAATGAGGTGGGGTTTGGTGACGAATGCAGACTATCCAGGACTGATGAGGTGGGGTTTTGTGACGAATGCAGACTATCCAGGACTGATGAGGTGGGGTTTTGTGACGAATGCAGACTATACAGGACTGATGAGGTGGGGTTTTGTGACGAATGCAGACTATACAGGACTGATGAGGTGGGGTTTTGTGACGAACGCAGACTATCCAGGACTGATGAGGTGGAATTGTGTGACGAATGCAGACTATCCAAGACTGATGAGGTGGGGTTTTGTGACGAATGCAGACTATCCAGGACTGATGAGGTGGGGTTTTGTGACGAATGCAGACTATCCAGGACTGATGAGGTGGGGTTTTGTGACGAATGCAGACTATCCAGGACTAATGCGGTGAGGTTTGGTAACGAATGCAGACTATCCAGGACTGATGAGGTGTGGTTTTGTGACGAATGCAGACTATCCAGGACTGATGAGGTGGGGTTTTGTGACGAATGCAGACTATCCAGGACTGATGAGGTGGGGTTTTGTGACGAATGCAGACTATCCAGGACTGATGAGGTGGGGTTTTGTGACGAACGCAGACTATCCAGGACTGATGAGGTGGGATTTTGTGACGAATGCAGACTATCCAGGACTGATGAGGTGGGGTTTTGTGACGAATGCAGACTATACAGGACTGATGAGGTGGGGTTTTGTGACGAATGCAGACTATCCAGGACTGATGAGGTGGGGTTTTGTGATGATTGCAGACTATCCAGGACTGATGAGGTGGGATTTTGTGAGGAATGCAGACTATCCAGGACTGATGAGGTGGGGTTTTGTGACGAATGCAGACTATCCAGGACTAATGAGGTGGGGTTTGGTGACGAATGCAGACTATCCCGGACTGATGAGGTGGGGTTTTGTGACGAATGCAGACTATCCAAGACTGACGAGGCGGGGTTTTGTGACGAATGCAGACTATCCAGGACTGATGAGGTGGGGTTTTGTGACGAATGCAGACTATCCAGGACTGATGATGTGGGGGTTTTGTGACGAATGCAGACTATACAGGACTGATGAGGGGGGGTTTTGTGACGAACGCAGACTATCCAGGACTGATGAGGTGGGATTTTGTGAGGAATGCAGACTATCCAGGACTGATGAGGTGGGGTTTTGTGACGAATGCAGACTATCCAGGACTGATGAGGTGGGATTTTGTGACGAATGCAGACTATCCAGGACTGATGAGGTGGGGTTTTGTGACGAACGCAGACTATCCAGGACTGATGAGGTGTGGTTTTGTGACGAATGCAGACTATCCAGGACTGATGAGGTGGGGTTTTATGACGAATGCAGACTATCCAGGACTGATGAGGTGGGGTTTTGTGACGAATGCAGACTATCCAGGACTGATGAGGTGGGGTTTTGTGACGAACGCAGACTATCCATGACTGATGAGGTGGGATTTTGTGACGAATGCAGACTATCCAGGACTGATGAGGTGGGGTTTTGTGACGAATGCAGACTATCCAGGACTGATGAGGTGGGGTTTTGTGACGAATGCAGACTATCCAGGACTGATGAGGTGGGGTTTTGTGACGATTGCAGACTATCCAGGACTGATGAGGTGGGATTTTGTGAGGAATGCAGACTATCCAGGACTGATGAGGTGGGGTTTTGTGACGAATGCAGACTATCCAGGACTGATGAGGTGGGGTTTTGTGACCATTGCAGACTATCCAGGACTGATGAGGTGGGATTTTGTGAGGAATGCAGACTATCCAGGACTGATGAGGTGGGGTTTTGTGACGAATGCAGACTATCTAGGACTAATGAGGTGGGGTTTGGTGACGAATGCAGACTATCCCGGACTGATGAGGTGGGGTTTTGTGACGAATGCAGACTATCCAAGACTGACGAGGTGGGGTTTTGTGACGAATGCAGACTATCCAGGACTAATGAGGTGGGGTTTGGTGACGAATGCAGACTATCCAGGACTGATGAGGTGGGGTTTTGTGACGAATGCAGACTATCCAGGACTGATGAGGTGGGGTTTTGTGACGAATGCAGACTATCCAGGACTGATGAGGTGGGGTTTTGTGACGAATGCAGACTATCCAGGACTGATGAGGTGGGGTTTTGTGACGAACGCAGACTATCCAGGACTGATGAGGTGGGATTTTGTGACGAATGCAGACTATCCAGGACTGATGAGGTGGGGTTTTGTGACGAATGCAGACTATCCAGGACTGATGAGGTGGGGTTTTGTGACGAATGCAGATTATCCAGGACTGATGAGGTGGGATTTTGGGACGAATGCAGACTATCCAGGACTGATGAGGTGGGGTTTTGTGACGAATGCAGACTATCCAGGACTGATGAGGTGGGGTTTTGTGACGAATGCAGACTATCCAGGACTAATGAGGTGGGGTTTTGTGACGAATGTAGACTATCCAGGACTGATGAGGTGGGGTTCTGTGACGAATGCAGACTATCCAGGACTGATGCTGTGTGGTTTTGCGACGAATGCAGACTATACACGACTAATGCGTGGGGTTTGGCGACGAATACAGACTATCCAGGACTGATGAGGTGTGGTTTTTTGACGAATGCAGACTATCCAGGACTGATGAGGTGGGGTTTTGTGACGAATGCAGACTATCCAGGACTGATGAGGTGGGGTTTTGTGACGAATGCAGACTATCCAGGACTGATGAGGTGGGGTTTGTGACGAACGCAGACTATCCAGGACTGATGAGGTGGGATCTTGTGACGAATGCAGACTATCCAGGACTGATGAGGTGGGGTTTTGTGACGAATGCAGACTATGCAGGACTGATGAGGTGGGGTTTTGTGACGAATGCAGACTATCCAGGACTGATGAGGTGGGGTTTTGTGACGAATGCAGACTATCCAGGACTAATGAGGTGGGGTTTGGTGAGGAATGCAGACTATCCAGGACTGATGAGGTGGGGTTTTGTGACGAATGCAGACTATCCAGGACTGATGAGGTGGGGTTTTGTGACGAATGCAGACTATCCAGGACTGATGAGGTGGGGTTTTGTGACGAATGCAGACTATACAGGACTGATGAGGTGGGGTTTTGTGACGAACGCAGACTATCCAGGACTGATGAGGTGGGATTTTGTGACGAATGCAGACTATCCAGGACTGACGAGGTGGGGTTTTATGACGAATGCAGACTATCCAGGACTGATGAGGTGGGGTTTTGTGACGAATGCAGACTATCCAGGACTGATGAGGTGGGGTTTTGTGACGAACGCAGACTATCCAGGACTGATGAGGTGGGATTTTGTGACGAATGCAGACTATCCAGGACTGATGAGGTGGGGTTTTGAGACGAATGCAGACTATCCAGGACTGATGAGGTGGGGTTTTGTGACGAATGCAGACTATCCAGGACTGATGAGGTGGGGTTTTGTGACGATTGCAGACTATCCAGGACTGATGAGGTGGGATTTTGTGAGGAATGCAGACTATCCAGGACTGATGAGGTGGGGTTTTGTGACGAATGCAGACTATCCAGGACTGATGAGGTGGGGTTTTGTGACGATTGCAGACTATCCAGGACTGATGAGGTGGGATTTTGTGAGGAATGCAGACTATCCAGGACTGATGAGGTGGGGTTTTGTGACGAATGCAGACTATCCAGGACTAATGAAGTGGGGTTTGGTGACGAATGCAGACTATCCCGGACTGATGAGGTGGGGTTTTGTGACGAATGCAGACTATCCAAGACTGACGAGGTGGGGTTTTGTGACGAATGCAGACTATCCAGGACTGATGAGGTGGGGTTTTGTGACGAATGCAGACTATCGTGGACTAATGAGGTGGGGTTTGGTGACGAATGCAGACTATCCAGGACCGATGAGGTGGGGTTTTGTGACGAATGCAGACTATCCAGGACTGATGAGGTGGGGTTTTGTGACGAATGCAGACTATCCAGGACTGATGAGGTGGGGTTTTGTGACGAATGCAGACTATCCAGGACTGATGAGGTGGGGTTTTGTGACGAATGCAGACTATCCAGGACTGATGAGGTGGGGTTTTGTGACGAATGCAGACTATACAGGACTGATGAGGTGGGGTTTTGTGACGAACGCAGACTATCCAGGACTGATGAGGTGGGATTTTGTGACGAATGCAGACTATCCAGGACTGACGAGGTGGGGTTTTATGACGAATGCAGACTATCCAGGACTGATGAGGTGGGGTTTTGTGACGAATGCAGACTATCCAGGACTGATGAGGTGGGGTTTTGTGACGAACGCAGACTATCCAGGACTGATGAGGTGGGATTTTGTGACGAATGCAGACTATCCAGGACTGATGAGGTGGGGTTTTGTGACGAATGCAGACTATCCAGGACTGATGAGGTGGGGTTTTGTGACGAATGCAGACTATCCAGGACTGATGAGGTGGGGTTTTGTGACGATTGCAGACTATCCAGGACTGATGAGGTGGGATTTTGTGAGGAATGCAGACTATCCAGGACTGATGAGGTGGGGTTTTGTGACGAATGCAGACTATCCAGGACTGATGAGGTGGGGTTTTGTGACGATTGCAGACTATCCAGGACTGATGAGGTGGGATTTTGTGAGGAATGCAGACTATCCAGGACTGATGAGGTGGGGTTTTGTGACGAATGCAGACTATCCAGGACTAATGAAGTGGGGTTTGGTGACGAATGCAGACTATCCCGGACTGATGAGGTGGGGTTTTGTGACGAATGCAGACTATCCAAGACTGACGAGGTGGGGTTTTGTGACGAATGCAGACTATCCAGGACTGACGAGGTGGGGTTTTGTGACGAATGCAGACTATCGTGGACTAATGAGGTGGGGTTTGGTGACGAATGCAGACTATCCAGGACCGATGAGGTGGGGTTTTGTGACGAATGCAGACTATCCAGGACTGATGAGGTGGGGTTTTGTGACGAATGCAGACTATCCAGGACTGATGAGGTGGGGTTTTGTGACGAACGCAGACTATCCAGGACTGATGAGGTGGGATTTTGTGACGAATGCAGACTATCCAGGACTGATGAGGTGGGGTTTTGTGACGAATGCAGACTATCCAGGACTGATGAGGTGGGGTTTTGTGACGAATGCAAACTATCCAGGACTGATGAGGTGGGATTTTGTGACGAATGCAGACTATCCAGGACTGATGAGGTGGGGTTTTGTGACGAATGCAGACTATCCAGGACTGATGAGGTGGGGTTTTGTGACGAATGCAGACTATCCAGGACTAATGAGGTGGGGTTTTGTGACGAATGCAGACTATCCAGGACTGATGAGGTGGGGTTTTGTGACGAATGCAGACTATCCAGGACTGATGCTGTGTGGTTTTGCGACGAATGCAGACTATACAGGACTGATGAGGTGGGGTTTTGTGACGATTGCAGACTATCCAGGACTGATGAGGTGGGATTTTGTGAGGAATGCAGACTATCCAGGACTGATGAGGTGGGGTTTTGTGACGAATGCAGACTATCCAGGACTAATGAGTTGGGGTTTGGTGACGAATGCAGACTATCCCGGACTGATGAGGTGGGGTTTTGTGACGAATGCAGACTATCCAGGACTGACGAGGTGGGGTTTTATGACGAATGCAGACTATCCAGGACTGATGAGGTGGGGTTTTGTGACGAACGCAGACTATCCAGGACTGATGAGGTGGGATTTTGTGACGAATGCAGACTATCCAGGACTGATGAGGTGGGGTTTTGTGACGAATGCAGACTATCCAGGACTGATGAGGTGGGGTTTTGTGACGAATGCAGACTATCCAGGACTGATGAGGTGGGGTTTTGTTACGAATGCAGACTATCCAGGACTAATGCGGTGGTGTTTGGTAACGAATGCAGACTATCGAGGACTGATGAGGTGTGGTTTTGTGACGAATGCAGACTATCCAGAACTGATGAGGTGGGGTTTTGTGACGAATGCAGACTATCCAGGACTGATGAGGTGGGGTTTTGTGTCGAATGCAGACTATCCAGGACTGATGAGGTGGGGTTTTGTGACGAACGCAGTCTATCCAGGACTGATGAGGTGGGATTTTGTGACGAATGCAGACTATCCAGGACTGATGAGGTGGGGTTTTGTGACGAATGCAGACTATCCAGGACTGATGAGGTGGGGTTTTGTGACGAACGCAGACTATCCAGGACTGATGAGGTGGGGTTTTGTGACGAATGCAGACTATCCAGGACTAATGAGGTGGGGTTTTGTGACGAATGCAGACTATCCAGGACTGATGCGGTGGGGTTTTGCGACGAATGCAGACTATCCAGGACTGATGAGGTGGGGTTTTGTGACGAATGCAGACTATCCAGGACTGATGAGGTGGGGTTTGGTGAGGAATGCAGACTATCCAGGACTGATGAGTTGGGGTTTTGTGACGAATGCAGACTATCCAGGACTGATGAGGTGGGGTTTTGTGACGAATGCAGACTATCCAGGACTGATGAGGTGGGGTTTTGTGACGAATGCAGACTATACAGGACTGATGAGGTGGGGTTTCGTGACGAACGCAGACTATCCAGGACTGATGAGGTGGGATTTTGTGACGAATGCAGACTATCCAGGACTGACGAGGTGGGGTTTTATGACGAATGCAGACTATCCAGGACTGATGAGGTGGGGTTTTGTGACGAATGCAGACTATCCAGGACTGATGAGGTGGGGTTTTGTGACGAACGCAGACTATCCAGGACTGATGAGGTGGGATTTTGTGACGAATGCAGACTATCCAGGACTGATGAGGTGGGGTTTTGTGACGAATGCAGACTATCCAGGACTGATGAGGTGGGGTTTTGTGACGAATGCAGACTATCCAGGACTGATGAGGTGGGGTTTTGTGACGATTGCAGACTATCCAGGACTGATGAGGTGGGATTTTGTGAGGAATGCAGACTATCCAGGACTGATGAGGTGGGGTTTTGTGACGAATGCAGACTATCCAGGACTGATGAGGTGGGGTTTTGTGACGATTGCAGACTATCCAGGACTGATGAGGTGGGATTTTGTGAGGAATGCAGACTATCCAGGACTGATGAGGTGGGGTTTTGTGACGAATGCAGACTATCCAGGACTAATGAAGTGGGGTTTGGTGACGAATGCAGACTATCCCGGACTGATGAGGTGGGGTTTTGTGACGAATGCAGACTATCCAAGACTGACGAGGTGGGGTTTTGTGACGAATGCAGACTATCCAGGACTGATGAGGTGGGGTTTTGTGACGAATGCAGACTATCGTGGACTAATGAGGTGGGGTTTGGTGACGAATGCAGACTATCCAGGACCGATGAGGTGGGGTTTTGTGACGAATGCAGACTATCCAGGACTGATGAGGTGGGGTTTTGTGACGAATGCAGACTATCCAGGACTGATGAGGTGGGGTTTTGTGACGAATGCAGACTATACAGGACTGATGAGGTGGGGTTTTGTGACGAACGCAGACTATCCAGGACTGATGAGGTGGGATTTTGTGACGAATGCAGACTATCCAGGACTGATGAGGTGGGGTTTTGTGACGAATGCAGACTATCCAGGACTGATGAGGTGGGGTTTTGTGACGAATGCAAACTATCCAGGACTGATGAGGTGGGATTTTGTGACGAATGCAGACTATCCAGGACTGATGAGGTGGGGTTTTGTGACGAATGCAGACTATCCAGGACTGATGAGGTGGGGTTTTGTGACGAATGCAGACTATCCAGGACTAATGAGGTGGGGTTTTGTGACGAATGCAGACTATCCAGGACTGATGAGGTGGGGTTTTGTGACGAATGCAGACTATCCAGGACTGATGCTGTGTGGTTTTGCGACGAATGCAGACTATACAGGACTGATGAGGTGGGGTTTTGTGACGATTGCAGACTATCCAGGACTGATGAGGTGGGATTTTGTGAGGAATGCAGACTATCCAGGACTGATGAGGTGGGGTTTTGTGACGAATGCAGACTATCGTGGACTAATGAGGTGTGGTTTGGTGACGAATGCAGACTATCCCGGACTGATGAGGTGGGGTTTTGTGACGAATGCAGACTATCCAGGACTGACGAGGTGGGGTTTTATGACGAATGCAGACTATCCAGGACTGATGAGGTGGGGTTTTGTGACGAACGCAGACTATCCAGGACTGATGAGGTGGGATTTTGTGACGAATGCAGACTATCCAGGACTGATGAGGTGGGGTTTTGTGACGAATGCAGACTATCCAGGACTGATGAGGTGGGGTTTTGTGACGAATGCAGACTATCCAGGACTGATGAGGTGGGGTTTTGTGACGAATGCAGACTATCCAGGACTAATGCGGTGGTGTTTGGTAACGAATGCAGACTATCGAGGACTGATGAGGTGTGGTTTTGTGACGAATGCAGACTATCCAGGACTGATGAGGTGGGGTTTTGTGACGAATGCAGACTATCCAGGACTGATGAGGTGGGGTTTTGTGTCGAATGCAGACTATCCAGGACTGATGAGGTGGGGTTTTGTGACGAACGCAGACTATCCAGGACTGATGAGGTGGGATTTTGTGACGAATGCAGACTATCCAGGACTGATGAGGTGGGGTTTTGTGACGAATGCAGACTATCCAGGACTGATGAGGTGGGGTTTTGTGACGAACGCAGACTATCCAGGACTGATGAGGTGGGGTTTTGTGACGAATGCAGACTATCCAGGACTAATGAGGTGGGGTTTTGTGACGAATGCAGACTATCCAGGACTGATGCGGTGGGGTTTTGCGACGAATGCAGACTATCCAGGACTGATGAGGTGGGGTTTTGTGACGAATGCAGACTATCCAGGACTGATGAGGTGGGGTTTTGTGACGAACGCAGACTATCCAGGACTGATGAGGTGGGGTTTTGTGACGAATGCAGACTATCCAGGACTGATGAGGTGGGGTTTTGTGACGAATGCAGACTATCCAGGACTGATGAGGTGGGGTTTTGTGACGATTGCAGACTATCCAGGACTGATGAGGTGGGATTTTGTGACGAATGCAGACTATCCAGGACTGATGAGGTGGGGTTTTGTGACGAATGCAGACTATCCAGGACTGATGAGGTGGGGTTTTGTGACGATTGCAGACTATCCAGGACTGATGAGGTGGGATTTTATGAGGAATGCAGACTATCCAGGACTGATGAGGTGGGGTTTTGTGACGAATGCAGACTATCCAGGACTGATGAGGTGGGGTTTTGTGACGAATGCAGACTATCCAGGACTGATGAGGTGGGATTTTGTGACGAATGCAGACTATCCAGGACTGATGAGGTGGGGTTTTGTGACGAATGCAGACTATCCAGGACTGATGAGGTGGGGTTTTGTGACGATTGCAGACTATCCAGGACTGATGAGGTGGGATTTTGTGACGAATGCAGACTATCCAGGACTGATGAGGTGGGGTTTTGTGACGAATGCAGACTATCCAGGACTGATGAGGTGGGGTTTTGTGACGATTGCAGACTATCCAGGACTGATGAGGTGGGATTTTATGAGGAATGCAGACTATCCAGGACTGATGAGGTGGGGTTTTGTGACGAATGCAGACTATCCAGGACTAATGAGGTGGGGTTTGGTGACGAATGCAGACTATCCCGGACTGATGAGGTGGGGTTTTGTGACGAATGCAGACTATCCAAGACTGACGAGGTGGGGTTTTGTGACGAATGCAGACTATCCAGGACTGATGAGGTGGGGTTTTGTGACGAATGCAGACTATCGAGGACTAATGAGGTGGGGTTTGGTGACGAATGCAGACTATCCAGGACTAATGAGGTGGGGTTTTGTGACGAATGCAGACTATCCAGGACTGATGAGGTGGGGTTTGTGACGAATGCAGACTATCCATGACTGATGAGGTGGGGTTTTGTGACGAATGCAGACTATCCAGGACTGATGAGGTGGGGTTTTGTGACGAACGCAGACTATCCAGGACTGATGAGGTGGGATTTTGTGACGAATGCAGACTATCCAGGACTGATGAGGTGGGGTTTTGTGACGAATGCAGACTATCCAGGACTGATGAGGTGGGGTTTTGTGTCGAATGCAGATTATCCAGGACTGATGAGGTGGGATTTTGGGACGAATGCAGACTATCCAGGACTGATAAGGTGGGGTTTTATGACGAATGCAGACTATCCAGGACTGATGAGGTGGGGTTTTGTGACGAATGCAGACTATCCAGGACTAATGAGGTGGGGTTTTGTGACGAATGCAGACTATCCAGGACTGATGAGGTGGGGTTTTGTGACGAATGCAGACTATCCAGGACTGATGAGGTGGGGTTTTGTGACGAATGCAGACTATCCAGGACTAATGCGGTGGTGTTTGGTGACGAATGCAGACTATCCAGGACTGATGAGGTGGGGTTTTGTGACGAATGCAGACTATCCAGGACTGATGAGGTGGGGTTTTGTGACGAATGCAGACTATCCAGGACTGATGAGGTGGGGTTTTGTGACGAATGCAGACTATCCAGGACTGATGAGGTGGGGTTTTGTGACGAACGCAGACTATCCAGGACTGATGAGGTGGGATTTTGTGACGAATGCAGACTATCCAGGACTGATGAGGTGGGGTTTTGTGACGAATGCAGACTATCCAGGACTGATGAGGTGGGATTTTGTGAGGAACGCAGACTATCCAGGACTGATGAGGTGGGGTTTTGTGACGAATGCAGACTATCCAGGAATAATGAGGTGGGGTTTGGTGACGAATGTAGACTATCCAGGACTGATGAGATGGGGTTTTGTGACGAATGCAGACTATCCCGGATTGACGAGGTGGGGTTTTGTGACGAATGCAGACTATCCAGGACTGATGAGGTGGGGATTTGTGACGAATGCAGACTATCCAGGACTAATGAGGTGGGGTTTGGTGACGAATGCAGACTATCCAGGACTGATGAGGTGGGGTTTTGTGACGAATGCAGACTATCCAGGACTGATGAGGTGGGGTTTTGTGACGAATGCAGACTATCCAGGACTGATGAGGTGGGGTTTTGTGACGAATGCAGACTATACAGGACTGATGAGGTGGGGTTTTGTGACGAATGCAGACTATACAGGACTGATGAGGTGGGGTTTTGTGACGAACGCAGACTATCCAGGACTGATGAGGTGGGGTTTTGTGACGAATGCAGACTATCCAGGACTGATGAGGTGGGGTTTTGTGACGAATGCAGACTATCCAGGACTGATGAGGTGGGGTTTTGTGACGAATGCAGACTATCCAGGACTGATGAGGTGGGGTTTGGTAACGAATGCAGACTATCCAGGACTGATGAGGTGTGGTTTTGTGACGAATGCAGACTATCCCGGACTGATGAGGTGGGGTTTTGTGACGAATGCAGACTATCCAGGACTAATGAGGTGGCGTTTTGTGACGAATGTAGACTATCCAGGACTGATGAGGTGGGGTTTTGTGACGAATGCAGACTATCCAGGACTGATGCGGTGGGGTTTTGCGACGAATGCAGACTATCCAGGACTGATGACTTGGGGTTTTGTGACGAATGCAGACTATCCAGGACTGATGAGGTGGGGTTTTGTGACGAATGCAGACTATCCAGGACTGATGAGGTGGGGTTTTGTGACGAATGCAGACTATCCAGGACTAATGCGGTGGTGTTTGGTGACGATTGCAGACTATCCAGGACTGATGAGGTGGGGTTTTGTGACGAATGCAGACTATCCAGGACTGATGAGGTGGGGTTTTGTGACGAATGCAGACTATCCAGGACTGATGAGGTGGGGTTTTGTGACGAATGCAGACTATCCAGGACTGATGAGGTGGGGTTTTGTGACGAATGTAGACTATCCAGGACTGATGAGGTGGGGTTTTGTGACGAATGCAGACTATCCAGGACTAATGAGGTGGGGTTTTGTGACGAATGCAGACTATCCAGGACTAATGAGGTGGCGTTTTGTGACGAATGTAGACTATCCAGGACTGATGAGGTGGGGTTTTGTGACGAATGCAGACTATCCAGGACTGATGCGGTGGAGTTTTGCGACGAATGCAGACTATCCAGGACTGATGAGGTGGGGTTTTGTGACGAATGTAGACTATCCAGGACTAATGAGGTGGGGTTTTGTGACGAACGCAGACTATCCAGGACTGATGAGGTGGGGTTTTGTGACGAATGCAGACTATCCAGGACTGATGAGGTGGGATTTTGTGACGAATGCAGACTATCCAGGACTGATGAGGTGGGGTTTTGTGACGAATGCAGACTATCCAGGACTAATGAGGTGGGGTTTGGTGACGAATGCAGACTATCCAGGACTGATGAGGTGGGGTTTGGTGACGAATGCAGACTATCCAGGACTGATGAGGTGGGGTTTTGTGACGAATGCAGACTATCCAGGACTGATAAGGTGGGGTTTTATGACGAATGCAGACTATCCAGGACTGATGAGGTGGGGTTTTGTGACGAATGCAGACTATCCAGGACTAATGAGGTGGGGTTTTGTGACGAATGCAGACTATCCAGGACTGATGAGGTGGGGTTTTGTGACGAATGCAGACTATCCCCGGGACTGATGAGGTGGGGTTTTGTGACGAATGCAGACTATCCAGGACTAATGCGGTGGTGTTTGGTGACGAATGCAGACTATCCAGGACTGATGAGGTGGGGTTTTGTGACGAATGCAGACTATCCAGGACTGATGAGGTGGGGTTTTGTGACGAATGCAGACTATCCAGGACTGATGAGGTGGGGTTTTGTGACGAATGCAGTCTATCCAGGACTGATGAGGTGGGGTTTTGTGACGAACGCAGACTATCCAGGACTGATGAGGTGGGATTTTGTGACGAATGCAGACTATCCAGGACTGATGAGGTGGGGTTTTGTGACGAATGCAGACTATCCAGGACTGATGAGGTGGGATTTTGTGAGGAACGCAGACTATCCAGGACTGATGAGGTGGGGTTTTGTGACGAATGCAGACTATCCAGGACTAATGAGGTGGGGTTTGGTGACGAATGTAGACTATCCCGGACTGATGAGGTGGGGTTTTGTGACGAATGCAGACTATCCAGGACTGATGAGGTGGGGATTTGTGACGAATGCAGACTATCCAGGACTAATGAGGTGGGGTTTGGTGACGAATGCAGACTATCCAGGACTGATGAGGTGGGGTTTTGTGACGAATGCAGACTATCCAGGACTGATGAGGTGGGGTTTTGTGACGAATGCAGACTATCCAGGACTGATGAGGTGGGGTTTTGTGACGAATGCAGACTATACAGGACTGATGAGGTGGGGTTTTGTGACGAACGCAGACTATCCAGGACTGATGAGGTGGGATTTTGTGACGAATGCAGACTATCCAGGACTGATGAGGTGGGGTTTTGTGACGAATGCAGACTATCCAGGACTGATGAGGTGGGGTTTTGTGACGAATGCAGACTATCCAGGACTGATGAGGTGGGGTTTTGTGACGAATGCAGACTATCCAGAACTGATGAGGTGGGGTTTGGTAACGAATGCAGACTATCCAGGACTGATGAGGTGTGGTTTTGTGACGAATGCAGACTATCCCGGACTGATGAGGTGGGGTTTTGTGACGAATGCAGACTATCCAGGACTAATGAGGTGGCGTTTTGTGACGAATGTAGACTATCCAGGACTGATGAGGTGGGGTTTTGTGACGAATGCAGACTATCCAGGACTGATGCGGTGGGGTTTTGCGACGAATGCAGACTATCCAGGACTGATGACTTGGGGTTTTGTGACGAATGCAGACTATCCAGGACTGATGAGGTGGGGTTTTGTGACGAATGCAGACTATCCAGGACTGATGAGGTGGGGTTTTGTGACGAATGCATACTATCCAGGACTAATGCGGTGGTGTTTGGTGACGAATGCAGACTATCCAGGACTTATGAGGTGGGGTTTTGTGACGAATGCAGACTATCCAGGACTGATGAGGTGGGGTTTTGTGACGAATGCAGACTATCCAGGACTGATGAGGTGGGGTTTTGTGACGAATGCAGACTATCCAGGACTGATGAGGTGGGGTTTTGTGACGAATGTAGACTATCCAGGACTGATGAGGTGGGGTTTTGTGACGAATGCAGACTATCCAGGACTAATGAGGTGGGGTTTTGTGACGAATGCAGACTATCCAGGACTGATGAGGTGGGGTTTTGTGACGAATGCAGACAACCAGGACTGATGAGGTGGGGTTTTGTGACGAACGCAGACCACCAGGACTGATGAGGTGGGGTTTTGTGACGAATGCAGACTATCCAGGACTGATGATGTGGAGTTTTGTGACGAATGCAGACTATCCAGGACTGATGAGGTGGGGTTTTGTGACGAATGCAGACTATCCAGGACTAATGAGGTGGCGTTTTGTGACGAATGTAGACTATCCAGGACTGATGAGGTGGGGTTTTGTGACGAATGCAGACTATCCAGATCTGATGAGGTGGGGTTTTGTGACGAACGCAGACAACCAGGACTGATGAGGTGGGGTTTTGTGACGAATGCAGACTATCCAGGACTGATGAGGTGGGGTTTTGTGACGAATGCAGACTATCCAGGACTGATGAGGTGGGATTTTGTGACGAATGCAGACTATCCAGGACTAATGAGGTGGCGTTTTGTGACGAATGTAGACTATCCAGGACTGATGAGGTGGGGTTTGGTGACGAATGCAGACTATCCAGGACTGATGCGGTGGGGTTTTGCGACGAATGCAGACTATCCAGGACTGATGACTTGGGGTTTTGTGACGAATGCAGACTATCCAGGACTGATGAGGTGGGGTTTTGTGACGAATGCAGACTATCCAGGACTAATGAGGTGGGGTTTTGTGACGAATGTAGACTATCCAGGACTAATGAGGTGGGGTTTTGTGACGAACGCAGACTATCCAGGACTGATGAGGTGGGATTTTGTGACGAATGCAGACTATCCCGGACTGATGAGGTGGGATTTTGTGACGAATGCAGACTATCCAGGACTGATGAGGTGGGGTTTTGTGACGAATGCAGACTATCCAGGACTAATGAGGTGGGGTTTGGTGACGAATGCAGACTATCCCGGACTGATGAGGTGGGGTTTGGTGACGAATGCAGACTTTCCAGGACTGATGAGGTGGGGTTTTGTGACGAATGCAGACTATCCAGGACTGATAAGGTGGGGTTTTATGACGAATGCAGACTATCCAGGACTGATGAGGTGGGGTTTTGTGACGAATGCAGACTATCCAGGACTAATGAGGTGGTGTTTTGTGACGAATGCAGACTATCCAGGACTGATGAGGAGGGGTTTTGTGACGAATGCAGACTATCCAGGACTGATGAGGTGGGGTTTTGTGACGAATGCAGACTATCCAGGACTGATGAGGTGGGGTTTTGTGACGAATGCAGACTATCCAGGACTGATGAGGTGGGGTTTTGTGACGAACGCAGACTATCCAGGACTGATGAGGTGGGATTTTGTGACGAATGCAGACTATCCAGGACTGATGAGGTGGGATTTTGTGACGAATGCAGACTATCCCGGACTGATGAGGTGGGATTTTGTGAGGAATGCAGACTATCCAGGACTGATGAGGTGGGGTTTTGTGACGAATGCAGACTATCCAGGACTAATGAGGTGGGGTTTGGTGACGAATGCAGACTATCCAGGACTGATGAGGTGGGGTTTTGTGACGAATGCAGACTATACAGGACTGATGAGGTGGGGTTTTGGGACGAATGCAGACTATCCAGGACTGATGAGGTGGGGTTTTGTGACGAATGCAGACTATACAGGACTGATGAGGTGGGGTTTTGTGACGAACGCAGACTATCCAGGACTGATGAGGTGGGATTTTGTGACGAATGCAGACTATCCAGGACTGATGAGGTGGGGTTTTGTGACGAATGCAGACTATCCAGGACTGATGAGGTGGGGTTTTGTGACGAATGCAGACTATCCAGGACTGATGAGGTGGGGTTTTGTGACGAATGCAGACTATCCAGGACTGATGAGGTGGGGTTTGGTAACGAATGCAGACTATCCAGGACTGATGAGGTGTGGTTTTGTGACGAATGCAGACTATCCAGGACTGATGAGGTGGCGTTTTGTGACAAATGCAGACTATCCAGGACTAATGAGGTGGCGTTTTGTGACGAATGTAGACTATCCAGGACTGATGAGGTGGGGTTTTGTGACGAATGCAGACTATCCCGGACTAATGAGGTGGGGTTTGGTGACGAATGCAGACTATCCCGGACTGATGAGGTGGGGTTTGGTGACGAATGCAGACTATCCAGGACTGATGAGGTGGGGTTTTTTGACGAATGCAGACTATCCAGGACTGATAAGGTGGGGTTTTATGACGAATGCAGACTATCCAGGACTGATGAGGTGGGATTTTGTGACGAATGCAGACTATCCAGGACTAATGAGGTGGGGTTTTGTGACGAATGCAGACTATCCAGGACTGATGAGGTGGGGTTTTGTGACGAATGCAGACTATCCAGGACTAATGCGGTGGTGTTTGGTGACGAATGCAGACTATCCAGGACTGATGCGGTGGGGTTTTGTGACAACTGCAGACTATCCATGACTGATGAGGTGGGGTTTTGTGACGAATGCAGACTATCCAGGACTGATGAGGTGGGGTTTTGTGACGAATGCAGACTATCCAGGACTGATGAGGTGGGGTTTTGTGACGAACGCAGACTATCCCGGACTGATGAGGTGGGATTTTGTGACGAATGCAGACTATCCATGACTGATGAGGTGGGGTTTTGTGACGAATGCAGACTATCCAGGACTGATGAGGTGGGATTTTGTGAGGAATGCAGACTATCCAGGACTAATGAGGTGGGGTTTTGTGACGAATGCAGACTATCCAGGACTGACGAGGTGGGGTTTTGTGACGAATGCAGACTATCCAGGACTGATGAGGTGGGGTTTTGTGACGAATGCAGACTATCCAGGACTAATGAGGTGGGGTTTGGTGACGAATGCAGACTATCCAGGACTGATGTAGTGGGGTTTTGTGACGAATGCAGACTATCCAGGACTGATGAGGTGGGGTTTTGTGACGAATGCAGACTATACAGGACTGATGAGGTGGGGTTTTGTGACGAACGCAGACTATCCAGGACTGATGAGGTGGGATTTTGTGACGAATGCAGACTATCCAGGACTGATGAGGTGGGGTTTTGTGACGAATGCAGACTATCCAGGACTGATGAGGTGGGGTTTTGTGACGAATGCAGACTATCCAGGACTGATGAGGTGGGGTTTTGTGACGAATGCAGACTATCCAGGACTGATGAGGTGGGGTTTTGTGACGAATGCAGACTATCCAGGACTGATAAGGTGGGGTTTTATGACGAATGCAGACTATCCAGGACTGATGAGGTGGGGTTTTGTGACGAATGCAGACTATCCAGGACTAATGAGGTGGGGTTTTGTGACGAATGCAGACTATCCAGGACTGATGAGGTGGGGTTTTGTGACTAATGCAGACTATCCAGGACTGATGAGGTGGGGTTTTGTGACGAATGCAGACTATCCAGGACTGATGAGGTGGGGTTTTGTGACGAATGCAGACTATCCAGGACTGATGAGGTGGGGTTTTGTGACGAACGCAGACTATCCAGGACTGATGAGGTGGGATTTTGTGACGAATGTAGACTATCCCGAACTGATGAGGTGGGGTTTTGTGACGAATGCAGACTATCCAGGACTGATGAGGTGGGGTTTTGTGACGAATGCAGACTATCCAGGACTGATGAGGTGGGGTTTTGTGACGAATGCAGACTATCCAGGACTAATGAGGTGGGGTTTGGTGACGAATGCAGACTATCCAGGACTGATGAGGTGGGGTTTTGTGACGAATGCAGACTATCCAGGACTGATGAGGTGGGGTTTTGTGACGAATGCAGACTATCCAGGACTGATGAGGTGGGGTTTTGTGACGAATGCAGACTATACAGGACTGATGAGGTGGGGTTTTGTGACGAACGCAGACTATCCAGGACTGATGAGGTGGGATTTTGTGACGAATGCAGACTATCCAGGACTGATGAGGTGGGGTTTTGTGACGAATGCAGACTATCCAGGACTGATGAAGTGGGGTTTTGTGACGAATGCAGACTATCCAGGACTGATGAGGTGGGGTTTTGTGACGAATGCAGACTATCCAGGACTGATGAGGTGGGGTTTTGTGACGAATGCAGACTATCCAGGACTGATAAGGTGGGGTTTTATGACGAATGCAGACTATCCAGGACTGATGAGGTGGGGTTTTGTGACGAATGCAGACTATCCAGGACTAATGAGGTGGGGTTTTGTGACGAATGCAGACTATCCAGGACTGATGAGGTGGGGTTTTGTGACGAATGCAGACTATCCAGGACTGATGAGGTGGGGTTTTGTGACGAATGCAGACTATCCAGGACTGATGAGGTGGGGTTTTGTGACGAATGCAGACTATCCAGGACTGATGAGGTGGGGTTTTGTGACGAACGCAGACTATCCAGGACTGATGAGGTGGGATTTTGTGACGAATGCAGACTATCCAGGACTGATGAGGTGGGGTTTTGTGACGAATGCAGACTATCCAGGACTGATGAGGTGGGATTTTGTGAGGAATGCAGACTATCCAGGACTGATGAGGTGGGGTTTTGTGACGAATGCAGACTATCCAGGACTAATGAGGTGGGGTTTGGTGACGAATGCAGACTATCCAGGACTGATGAGGTGGGGTTTTGTGACGAATGCAGACTATCCAGGACTGATGAGGTGGGGTTTTGTGACGAATGCAGACTATCCAGGACTGATGAGGTGGGGTTTTGTGACGAATGCACACTATACAGGACTGATGAGGTGGGGTTTTGTGACGAACGCAGACTATCCAGGACTGATGAGGTGGGATTTTGTGACGAATGCAGACTATCCAGGACTGATGAGGTGGGGTTTGTGACGAATGCAGACTATCCAGGACTGATGAGGTGGGGTTTTGTGACGAATGCAGACTATCCAGGACTGATGAGGTGGGGTTTGGTAACGAATGCAGACTATCCAGGACTGATGAGGTGTGGTTTTGTGACGAATGCAGACTATCCAGGACTGATGAGGTGGGGTTTTGTGACGAATGCAGACTATCCAGGACTAATGAGGTGGCGTTTTGTGACGAATGTAGACTATCCAGGACTGATGAGGTGGGGTTTTGTGACGAATGCAGACTATCCAAGACTGATGCGGTGGGGTTTTGCGACGAATGCAGACTATCCAGGACTGATGACTTGGGGTTTTGTGACGAATGCAGACTATCCAGGACTGATGAGGTGGGGTTTTGTGACGAATGCAGACTATCCAGGACTATTGAGGTGGGGTTTTGTGACGAATGTAGACTATCCAGGACTAATGAGGTGGGGTTTTGTGACGAACGCAGACTATCGAGGACTGATGAGGTGGGGTTTTGTGACGAATGCAGACTATCCAGGACTGATGAGGTGGGATTTTGTGACGAATGCAGACTATCCAGGACTGATGAGGTGGGGTTTTGTGACGAATGCAGACTATCCAGGACTAATGAGGTGGGGTTTGGTGACGAATGCAGACTATCCCGGACTGATGAGGTGGGGTTTTGTGACGAATGCAGACTATCCAGGACTGATGAGGTGGGGTTTTTTGACGAATGCAGACTATCCAGGACTGATAAGGTGGGGTTTTATGACGAATGCAGACTATCCAGGACTGATTAGGTGGGGTTTTGTGACGAATGCAGACTATCCAGGACTAATGAGGTGGGGTTTTGTGACGAATGCAGACTATCCAGGACTGATGAGGTGGGGTTTTGTGACGAATGCAGACTATCCAGGACTAATGCGGTGGTGTTTGGTGACGAATGCAGACTATCCAGGACTGATGAGGTGGGGTTTTGTGACAAATGCAGACTATCCAGGACTGATGAGGTGGGGTTTTGTGACGAATGCAGACTATCCAGGACTGATGAGGTGGGGTTTTGTGACGAATGCAGACTATCCAGGACTGATGAGGTGGGGTTTTGTGACGAACGCAGACTATCCCGGACTGATGAGGTGGGATTTTGTGACGAATGCAGACTATCCAGGACTGATGAGGTGGGGTTTTGTGACGAATGCAGACTATCCAGGACTGATGAGGTGGGATTTTGTGAGGAATGCAGACTATCCAGGACTGATGAGGTGGGGTTTTGTGACGAATGCAGACTATCCAGGACTAATGAGGTGGGGTTTGGTGACGAATGTAGACTATCCCGAACTGATGAGGTGGGGTTTTGTGACGAATGCAGACTATCCCGGACTGACGAGGTGGGGTTTTGTGACGAATGCAGACTATCCAGGACTGATGAGGTGGGGTTTTGTGACGAATGCAGACTATCCAGGACTAATGAGGTGGGGTTTGGTGACGAATGCAGACTATCCAGGACTGATGAGGTGGAGTTTTGTGACGAATGCAGACTATCCAGGACTGATGAGGTGGGGTTTTGTGACGAATGCAGACTATCCAGGACTGATGAGGTGGGGTTTTGTGACGAATGCAGACTATACAGGACTGATGAGGTGGGGTTTTGTGACGAACGCAGACTATCCAGGACTGATGAGGTGGGATTTTGTGACGAATGCAGACTATCCAGGACTGATGAGGTGGGGTTTTGTGACGAATGCAGACTATCCAGGACTGATGAGGTGGGGTTTTGTGACGAATGCAGACTATCCAGGACTGATGAGGTGGGGTTTTGTGACGAATGCAGACTATCCAGGACTGATGAGGTGGGGTTTGGTAACGAATGCAGACTATCCAGGACTGATGAGGTGTGGTTTTGTGACGAATGCAGACTATCCAGGACTGATGAGGTGGGGTTTTGTGACGAATGCAGACTATCCAGGACTGATGAGGTGGGGTTTTGTGACGAATGCAGACTATCCAGGACTGATGAGGTGGGATTTTGTGACGAATGCAGACTATCCAGGACTGATAAGGTGGGGTTTTGTGACGAATGCAGACTATCCAGGACTGATGAGGTGGGGTTTTGTGACGAATGCAGACTATCCAGGACTGATGAGGTGGGGTTTTGTGACGATTGCAGACTATCCAGGACTGATGAGGTGGGATTTTGTGAGGAATGCAGACTATCCAGGACTGATGAGGTGGGGTTTTGTGACGAATGCAGACTATCCAGGATTAATGAGGTGGGGTTTGGTGACGAATGCAGACTATCCAGGACTGATGAGGTGGGGTTTGGTGACGAATGCAGACTATCCAGGACTGATGAGGTGGGGTTTTGTGACGAATGCAGACTATCCAGGACTGATGAGGTGGGGTTTTGTGACGAATGCAGACTATACAGGACTGATGAGGTGGGGTTTTGTGACGAACGCAGACTATCCAGGACTGATGAGGTGGGATTTTGTGACGAATGCAGACTATCCAGGACTGATGAGGTGGGGTTTTGTGACGAATGCAGACTATCCAGGACTGATGAGGTGGGGTTTTGTGACGAATGCAGACTATCCAGGACTGATGAGGTGGGGTTTTGTGACGAATGCAGACTATCCAGGACTAATGAGGTGGGGTTTTGTGACGAATGTAGACTATCCAGGACTGATGAGGTGGGGTTGTGTGAGGAATGCAGACTATCCAGGACTGATGCTGTGTGGTTTTGCAACGAATGCAGACTATCCAGGACTAATGCGGTGGGTTTGGTGACGAATGCATACTATCCAGGACTGATGAGGTGTGGTTTTGTGACGAATGCAGACTATCCAGGACTGATGAGGTGGGGTTTTGTGACGAATGCAGACTATCCAGGACTGATGAGGTGGGGTTTTGTGACGAATGCAGACTATCCAGGACTGATGAGGTGGGGTTTTGGGACGAATGCAGACTATCCAGGACTGATGAGGTGGGGTTTGGTAACGAATGCAGACTATCCAGGACTGATGAGGTGTGGTTTTGTGACGAATGCAGACTATCCAGGACTGATGAGGTGGGGTTTTGTGACGAATGCAGACTATCCAGGACTGATGAGGTGGGGTTTTGTGACGAATGCAGACTATCCAGGACTGATGAGGTGGGATTTTGTGACGAATGCAGACTATCCAGGACTGATGAGGTGGGGTTTTGTGACGAATGCAGACTATCCAGGACTGATGAGGTGGGGTTTTGTGACGAATGCAGACTATCCAGGACTGATGAGGTGGGGTTTTGTGACGATTGCAGACTATCCAGGACTGATGAGGTGGGATTTTGTGAGGAATGCAGACTATCCAGGACTGATGAGGTGGGGTTTTGTGACGAATGCAGACTATCCAGGACTAATGCGGTGGTGTTTGGTGACGAATGCAGACTATCCAGGACTGATGAGGTGGGGTTTTGTGACAAATGCAGACTATCCAGGACTGATGAGGTGGGGTTTTGTGACGAATGCAGACTATCCAGGACTGATGAGGTGGGGTTTTGCGACGAATGCAGACTATTCAGGACTGATGAGGTGGGGTTTTGTGACGAACGCAGACTATCCCGGACTGATGAGGTGGGATTTTGTGACGAATGCAGACTATCCAGGACTGATGAGGTGGGGTTTTGTGACGAATGCAGACTATCCAGGACTGATGAGGTGGGATTTTGTGAGGAATGCAGACTATCCAGGACTGATGAGGTGGGGTTTTGTGACGAATGCAGACTATCCAGGACTAATGAGGTGGGGTTTGGTGACGAATGTAGACTATCCCGAACTGATGAGGTGGGGTTTTGTGACGAATGCAGACTATCCCGGACTGACGAGGTGGGGTTTTGTGACGAATGCAGACTATCCAGGACTGATGAGGTGGGGTTTTGTGACGAATGCAGACTATCCAGGACTAATGAGGTGGGGTTTGGTGACGAATGCAGACTATCCAGGACTGATGAGGTGGGGTTTTGTGACGAATGCAGACTATCCAGGACTGATGAGGTGGGGTTTTGTGACGAATGCAGACTATCCAGGACTGATGAGGTGGGGTTTTGTGACGAATGCAGACTATACAGGACTGATGAGGTGGGGTTTTGTGACGAACGCAGACTATCCAGGACTGATGAGGTGGGATTTTGTGACGAATGCAGACTATCCAGGACTGATGAGGTGGGGTTTTTTGACGAATGCAGACTATCCAGGACTGATGAGGTGGGGTTTTGTGACGAATGCAGACTATCCAGGACTGATGAGGTGGGGTTTTGTGACGAATGCAGACTATCCAGGACTGATGAGGTGGGGTTTGGTAACGAATGCAGACTATCCAGGACTGATGAGGTGTGGTTTTGTGACGAATGCAGACTATCCAGGACTGATGAGGTGGGGTTTTGTGACGAATGCAGACTATCCAGGACTGATGAGGTGGGGTTTTGTGACGAATGCAGACTATCCAGGACTGATGAGGTGGGATTTTGTGACGAATGCAGACTATCCAGGACTGATAAGGTGGGGTTTTGTGACGAATGCAGACTATCCAGGACTGATGAGGTGGGGTTTTGTGACGAATGCAGACTATCCAGGACTGATGAGGTGGGGTTTTGTGACGATTGCAGACTATCCAGGACTGATGAGGTGGGATTTTGTGAGGAATGCAGACTATCCAGGACTGATGAGGTGGGGTTTTGTGACGAATGCAGACTATCCAGGACTAATGAGGTGGGGTTTGGTGACGAATGCAGACTATCCAGGACTGATGAGGTGGGGTTTGGTGACGAATGCAGACTATCCAGGACTGATGAGGTGGGGTTTTGTGACGAATGCAGACTATCCAGGACTGATGAGGTGGGGTTTTGTGACGAATGCAGACTATACAGGACTGATGAGGTGGGGTTTTGTGACGAACGCAGACTATCCAGGACTGATGAGGTGGGATTTTGTGACGAATGCAGACTATCCAGGACTGATGAGGTGGGGTTTTGTGACGAATGCAGACTATCCAGGACTGATGAGGTGGGGTTTTGTGACGAATGCAGACTATCCAGGACTGATGAGGTGGGGTTTTGTGACGAATGCAGACTATCCAGGACTAATGAGGTGGGGTTTTGTGACGAATGTAGACTATCCAGGACTGATGAGGTGGGGTTGTGTGACGAATGCAGACTATCCAGGACTGATGCTGTGTGGTTTTGCAACGAATGCAGACTATCCAGGACTAATGCGGTGGGTTTGGTGACGAATGCATACTATCCAGGACTGATGAGGTGTGGTTTTGTGACGAATGCAGACTATCCAGGACTGATGAGGTGGGGTTTTGTGACGAATGCAGACTATCCAGGACTGATGAGGTGGGGTTTTGTGACGAATGCAGACTATCCAGGACTGATGAGGTGGGGTTTTGTGACGAATGCAGACTATCCAGGACTGATGAGGTGGGGTTTTGTAACGAATGCAGACTATCCAGGAATGATGAGGTGGGGTTTTGTGACGAATGCAGACTATCCAGGACTGATGAGGTGGGGTTTTGTGACGAATGCAGACTATCCAGGACTGATGAGGTGGGGTTTTGTGACGAATGCAGACTATCCAGGACTGATGAGGTGGGATTTTGTGACGAATGCAGACTATCCAGGACTGATGAGGTGGGGTTTTGTGACGAATGCAGACTATCCAGGACTGATGAGGTGGGGTTTTGTGACGAATGCAGACTATCCAGGACTGATGAGGTGGGGTTTTGTGACGATTGCAGACTATCCAGGACTGATGAGGTGGGATTTTGTGAGGAATGCAGACTATCCAGGACTGATGAGGTGGGGTTTTGTGACGAATGCAGACTATCCAGGACTAATGAGGTGGGGTTTGGTGACGAATGCAGACTATCCAGGACTGATGAGGTGGGGTTTGGTGACGAATGCAGACTATCCAGGACTGATGAGGTGGGGTTTTGTGACGAATGCAGACTATCCAGGACTGATGAGGTGGGGTTTTGTGACGAATGCAGACTATACAGGACTGATGAGGTGGGGTTTTGTGACGAACGCAGACTATCCAGGACTGATGAGGTGGGATTTTGTGACGAATGCAGACTTTCCAGGACTGATGAGGTGGGGTTTTGTGACGAATGTAGACTATCCAGGACTGATGAGGTGGGGTTTTGTGACGAATGCAGACTATCCAGGACTGATGAGGTGGGGTTTTGTGACGAATGCAGACTATCCAGGACTAATGAGGTGGTGTTTTGTGACGAATGTAGACTATCCAGGACTGATGAGGTGGGGTTGTGTGACGAATGCAGACTATCCAGGACTGATGCTGTGTGGTTTTGCAACGAATGCAGACTATCCAGGACTAATGCGGTGGGTTTGGTGACGAATGCATACTATCCAGGACTGATGAGGTGTGGTTTTGTGACGAACGCAGACTATCCAGGACTGATGAGGTGGGGTTTTGTGACGAATGCAGACTATCCAGGACTGATGAGGTGGGGTTTTGTGACGATTGCAGACTATCCAGGACTGATGAGGTGGGATTTTGTGAGGAATGCAGACTATCCAGGACTGATGAGGTGGGGTTTTGTGACGAATGCAAACTATCCAGGACTAATGAGGTGGGGTTTGGTGACGAATGCAGACTATCCCGGACTGATGAGGTGGGGTTTTGTGACGAATGCAGACTATCCAGGTCTGACGAGGTGGGGTTTTGTGACGAATGCAGACTATCCAGGACTGATGAGGTGGGGTTTTGTGACGAATGCAGACTATCCAGGACTAATGAGGTGGGGTTTGGTGACGAATGCAGACTATCCAGGACTGATGAGGTGGGGTTTTGTGACGAATGCAGACTATCAAGGACTGATGAGGTGGGGTTTTGTGACGAAAGCAGACTATCCAGGACTGATGAGGTGGGGTTTTGTGACTAATGCAGACTATACAGGACTGATGAGGTGGGGTTTTGTGACGAACGCAGACTATCCAGGACTGATGAGGTGGGATTTTGTGACGAATGCAGACTATCCAGGACTGATGAGGTGGGGTTTTGTGACGAATGCAGACTATCCAGGACTGATGAGGTGGGGTTTTGTGACGAATGCAGACTATCCAGGACTGATGAGGTGGGGTTTTGTGACGAATGCAGACTATCCAGGACTGATGAGGTGGGGTTTTGTGACGAACGCAGACTATCCAGGGCTGATGAGGTGGGATTTTGTGACGAATGCAGACTATCCAGGACTGATGAGGTTGGGTTTTGTGACGAATGCAGACTATCCAGGACTGATGAGGTGGGGTTTTGTGACGAATGCAGACTATCCAGGACTGATGAGGTGGGGTTTTGTGACGATTGCAGACTATCCAGGACTGATGAGGTGGGATTTTGTGAGGAATGCAGACTATCCAGGACTGATGAGGTGGGGTTTGGTGACGAATGCAGACTATCCAGGACTGATGAGGTGGGGTTTTGTGACGAATACAGACTATCCAGGTCTGACGAGGTGGGGTTTTGTGACGAATGCAGACTATCCAGGACTGATGAGGTGGGGTTTTGTGACGAATGCATACTATCCAGGACTAATGAGGTGGGGTTTGGTGACGAATGCAGACTATCCAGGACTGATGAGGTGGGGTTTTGTGACGAATGCAGACTGTCCAGGACTGATGAGGTTGGGTTTTGTGACGAATGCAGACTATCCAGGACTGATGAGGTGGGGTTTTGTGACGAATGCAGACTATACAGGACTGATGAGGTGGGGTTTTGTGTCGAACGCAGACTATCCAGGACTGATGAGGTGGGATTTTGTGACGAATGCAGACTATCCAGGACTGATGAGGTGGGGTTTTGTGACGAATGCAGACTATCCAGGACTGATGAGGTGGGGTTTTGTGACGAATGCAGACTATCCAGGACTGATGAGGTGGGGTTTTGTGACGAATGCAGACTATCCAGGACTAATGCGGTGGGGGTTGGTAACGAATGCAAACTATCCAGGACTGATGAGGTGTGGTTTTGTGACGAATGCAGACTATCCAGGACTGATGAGGTGGGGATTTGTGACGAATGCAGACTATCCAGGACTGATGAGGTGGGGTTTTGTGACGAATGCAGACTATCCAGGACTGATGAGGTGGGGTTTTGTGACGAATGCAGACTATCCAGGACTAATGAGGTGGGGTTTGGTGACGAATGCAGACTATCCCGGACTGATGAGGGGGGGTTTTGTGACGAATGCAGACTATCCAGGACTGACGAGGTGGGGTTTTGTGACGAATGCAGACTATCCAGGACTGATGAGGTGGGGTTTTGTGACGAATGCAGACTATCCAGGACTAATGAGGTGGGGTTTGGTGAGGAATGCAGACTATCCAGGACTGATGAGGTGGGGTTTTGTGACGAATGCAGACTATCCAGGACTGATGAGGTGGGGTTTTGTGACGAATGCAGACTATCCAGGACTGATGAGGTGGGGTTTTGTGACGAATGCAGACTATACAGGACTGATGAGGTGGGGTTTTGTGACGAACGCAGACTATCCAGGACTGATGAGGTGGGATTTTGTGACGAATGCAGACTATCCAGGACTGATGAGGTGGGGTTTTGTGACGAATGCAGACTATCCAGGACTGATGAGGTGGGGTTTTGTGACGAATGCAGACTATCCAGGACTGATGAGGTGGGATTTTGTGACGAATGCAGACTATCCAGGACTGATGAGGTGGGGTTTTGTGACGAATGCAGACTATCCAGGACTAATGAGGTGGGGTTTTGTGACGAATGTAGATTATCCAGGACTGATGAGGTGGGTTGTGTGACGAATGCAGACTATCCAGGACTGATGCTGTGTGGTTTTGCGACGAATGCAGACTATCCAGGACTGATGAGGTGGGGTTTTGTGACGAATGTATACTATCCAGGACTGATGAGGTGGGGTTTTGTGACGAATGCAGACTATCCAGGACTGATGAGGTGGGGTTTTGTGACGAATGCAGACTATCCAGGACTGATGAGGTGGGGTTTTGTGACGAATGCAGACTATCCAGGACTGATGAGGTGGGGTTTTGTGACGAATGTAGACTATCCAGGACTGATGAGGTGGGGTTTTGTGACGAATGCAGACTATCCAGGACTAATGAGGTGGGGTTTTGTGACGAATGCAGACTATCCAGGACTGATGAGGTGGGGTTTTGTGACGAATGCAGACTATCCAGGACTGATGAGGTGGGGTTTTGTGACGAATGCAGACTATCCAGGACTGATGAGGTGGGGTTTTGTGACGAATGCAGACTATCCAGGACTGATGAGGTGGGGTTTTGTGACGAATGCAGACTATCCAGGACTGATGAGGTGGGGTTTTGTGACGAATGCAGACTATCCAGGACTGATGAGGTGGTGTTTTTTGACGAATGCAGACTATCCAGGACTAATGAGGTGGGGTTTGGTGACGAATGCAGATTATCCCGGACTGATGAGGTGGGGTTTTGTGACGAATGCAGACTATCCAGGACTGATGATGTGGGGTTTTGTGACGAATGCAGACTATCCAGGACTGATGAGGTGGGGTTTTGTGACGAATGCAGACTATCCAGGACTAATGAGGTGGGGTTTGGTGACGAATGCAGACTATTCAGGACTGATGAGGTGGGGTTTTGTGACGAATGCAGACTATCCAGGACTGATGAGGTGGGGTTTTGTGACGAATGCAGACTATCGAGGACTGATGAGGTGGGGTTTTGTGACGAATGCAGACTATCCAGGACTGATGAGGTGGGGTTTTGTGACGAACGCAGACTATCCAGGACTGATGAGGTGGGATTTTGTAACGAATGCAGACTATCCAGGACTGATGAGGTGGGGTTTTGTGACGAATGCAGACTATCCAGGACTGATGAGGTGGGGTTTTGTGACGAATGCAGACTATCCAGGACTGATGAGGTTGGGTTTTGTGACGAATGCAGACTATCCAGGACTGATGAGGTGGGGTTTTGTGACGAATGCAGACTATCCAGGACTGATGAGGTGGGGTTTTGTGACGAATGTAGACTATCCAGGACTGATGAGGTGGGGTTTTGTGACGAATGCAGACTATCCAGGACTGATGAGGTGGGGTTTTGTGACGAATGCAGACTATCCAGGACTGATGAGGTGGGGTTTTTTGACGAATGCAGACTATCCAGGACTAATGAGGTGGGGTTTGGTGACGAATGCAGATTATCCCGGACTGATGAGGTGGGGTTTTGTGACGAATGCAGACTATCCAGGACTGATGAGGTGGGGTTTTGTGACGAATGCAGACTATCCAGGACTGATGATGTGGGGTTTTGTGACGAATGCAGACTATCCAGGACTGATGAGGTGGGGTTTTGTGACGAATGCAGACTATCCAGGACTAATGAGGTGGGGTTTGGTGACGAATGCAGACTATTCAGGACTGATGAGGTGGGGTTTTGTGACGAATGCAGACTATCCAGGACTGATGAGGTGGGGTTTTGTGACGAATGCAGACTATCGAGGACTGATGAGGTGGGGTTTTGTGACGAATGCAGACTATCCAGGACTGATGAGGTGGGGTTTTGTGATGAACGCAGACTATCCAGGACTGATGAGGTGGGATTTTGTAACGAATGCAGACTATCCAGGACTGATGAGGTGGGATTTTGTGACGAATGTAGACTATCCAGGACTGATGAGGTGGGGTTTTGTGACGAATGCAGACTATCCAGGACTGATGAGGTGGGGTTTTGTGACGAATGCAGACTATCCAGGACTGATGAGGTGGGGTTTTGTGACGAATGCAGACTATCCAGGACTGATGAGGTGGGGTTTTGTGACGAATGTAGACTATCTAGGACTGATGAGGTGGGGTTTTGTGACGAATGCAGACTATCCAGGACTGATGCGGTGGGGTTTTGCGACGAATGCATACTATCCAGGACTGATGAGGTGGGGTTTTGTGACGAATGTAGACTATCCAGGACTGATGATGTGGGGTTTGGTGACGAATGCAGACTATCCAGGACTGATGAGGTGGGGTTTTGTGACGAATGCAGACTATCCAGGACTGATGAGGTGGGGTTTTGTGACGAATGCAGACTATCCAGGACTGATGAGGTGGGGTTTTGTGACGAATGCAGACTATCCAGGACTGATGAGGTGGGGTTTGGTGACGAATGCAGACTATTCAGGACTGATGAGGTGGGGTTTTTTGACGAATGCAGACTATCCAGGACTGATGAGGTGGGGTTTTGTGACGAATGCAGACTATCCAGGACTGATGAGGTGGGGTTTTGTGACGAATGCAGACTATCCAGGACTGATGAGGTGGGGATTTGTGACGAACGCAGACTATCCAGGACTGATGAGGTGGGATTTTGTGTCGAATGCAGACTATCCAGGACTGATGAGGTTGGGTTTTGTGACGAATGCAGACTATCCAGGACTGATGAGTTGGGGTTTTGTGACGAATGCAGACTATCCAGGACTGACGAGGTGGGGTTTTGTGACGAATGCAGACTATGCAGAACTGATGAGGTGGGATTTTGTGACGAATGCAGACTATCCAGGACTGATGAGGTGGGGTTTTATGACGAATGCAGACTATCCAGGTCTGATGAGGTGGGGTTTTGTGACGAATGCAGACTATCCAGGACTGATGAGGTGGGGTTTTGTGACGAATGTAGACTATCCAGGACTGATGAGGTGGGGTTTTGCGACGAATGCATACTATCCAGGACTGATGAGGTGGGGTTTTGTGACGAATGTAGACTATCCAGGACTGATGATGTGGGGTTTGGTGACGAATGCAGACTATCCAGGACTGATGAGGTGGGGTTTTGTGACGAATGCAGACTATCCAGGACTGATGAGGTGGGGTTTTGTGACGAATGCAGACTATCCAGGACTGATGAGGTGGGGTTTTGTGACGAATGCAGACTATCCAGGACTGATGAGGTGGGGTTTGGTGACAAATGCAGACTATTCAGGACTGATGAGGTGGGGTTTTGTGACGAATGCAGACTATCCAGGACTGATGAGGTGGGGTTTTGTTACGAATGCAGACTATCCAGGACTGATGAGGTGGGGTTTTGTGACGAATGCAGACTATCCTGGACTGATGAGGTGGGGTTTTGTGACGAACGCAGACTATCCAGGACTGATGAGGTGGGATTTTGTGTCGAATGCAGACTATCCAGGACTGATGAGGTGGGGTTTTGTGACGAATGCAGACTATCCAGGACTGATGCGGTGGGGTTTTGTGACGAGTGCAGACTATCCAGGACTGATGAGGTGGGGTTTTGTGACGAATGCAGACTATGCAGAACTGATGAGGTGGGATTTTGTGACGAATGCAGACTATCCAGGACTGATGAGGTGGGGTTTTATGACGAATGCAGACTATCCAGGACTGATGAGGTGGGGTTTTGTGACGAATGCAGACTATCCAGGACTAATGAGGTGGGGGTTGGTGACGAATGCAGACTATTCAGGACTGATGAGGTGGGGTTTTGTGACGAATGCAGACTATCCAGGACTGATGAGGTGGGGTTTTGTGACGAATGCAGACTATCGAGGACTGATGAGGTGGGGTTTTGTGACGAATGCAGACTATCCAGGACTGATGAGGTGGGGTTTTGTGACGAACGCAGACTATCCAGGACTGATGAGGTGGGATTTTGTAACGAATGCAGACTATCCAGGACTGATGAGGTGGGGTTTTGTGACGAATGCAGACTATCCAGGACTGATGAGGTGGGGTTTTGTGACGAATGCAGACTATCCAGGACTGATGAGGTGGGGTTTTGTGACGAATGCAGACGATCCAGGACTGATGAGGTGGGGTTTTGTGACGAATGTAGACTATCCAGGACTGATGAGGTGGGGTTTTGTGACGAATGCAGACTATCCAGGACTGTTGCGGTGGGGTTTTGCGACGAATGCATACTATCCAGGACTGATGAGGTGGGGTTTTGTGACGAATGTAGACTATCCAGGACTGATGATGTGGGGTTTGGTGACGAATGCAGACTATCCAGGACTGATGAGGTGGGGTTTTGTGACGAATGCAGACTATCCAGGACTGATGAGGTGGGGTTTTGTGACGAATGCAGACTATCCAGGACTGATGAGGTGGGGTTTTGTGACGAATGCAGACTATCCAGGACTGATGAGGTGGGGTTTGGTGACGAATGCAGACTATTCAGGACTGATGAGGTGGGGTTTTGTGACGAATGCAGACTATCCAGGACTGATGAGGTGGGGTTTTGTGACGAATGCAGACTATCCAGGACTGATGAGGTGGGGTTTTGTGACGAACGCAGACTATCCAGGACTGATGAGGTGGGATTTTGTGTCGAATGCAGACTATCCAGGACTGATGAGGTGGGGTTTTGTGACGAATGCAGACTATCCAGGACTGATGAGTTGGGGTTTTGTGACGAATGCAGACTATCCAGGACTGACGAGGTGGGGTTTTGTGACGAATGCAGACTATGCAGAACTGATGAGGTGGGATTTTGTGACGAATGCAGACTATCCAGGACTGATGAGGTGGGGTTTTATGACGAATGCAGACTATCCAGGACTGATGAGGTGGGGTTTTGTGACGAATGCAGACTATCCAGGACTGATGAGGTGGGGTTTTGTGACGAATGTAGACTATCCAGGACTGATGAGGTGGGGTTTTGTGACGAATGCATACTATCCAGGACTGATGAGGTGGGGTTTTGTGACGAATGTAGACTATCCAGGACTGATGATGTGGGGTTTGGTGACGAATGCAGACTATCCAGGACTGATGAGGTGGGTTTTGTGACGAATGCAGACTATCCAGGACTGATGAGGTGGGGTTTTGTGACGAATGCAGACTATCCAGGACTGATGAGGTGGGGTTTTGTGACGAATGCAGACTATCCAGGACTGATGAGGTTGGGTTTTGTGACGAACGCAGACTATCCAGGACTGATGAGGTGGGATTTTGTGTCGAATGCAGACTATCCAGGACTGATGAGGTGGGGTTTTGTGACGAATGCAGACTATCCAGGACTGATGAGTTGGGGTTTTGTGACGAATGCAGACTATCCAGGACTGATGAGGTGGGGTTTTGTGACGAATGCAGACTATGCAGAACTGATGAGGTGGGATTTTGTGACGAATGCAGACTATCCAGGACTGATGAGGTGGGGTTTTATGACGAATGCATACTATCCAGGACTGATGAGGTGGGGTTTTGTGACGAATGCAGACTATCCAGGACTGATGAGGTGGGGTTTTGTGACGAATGTAGACTATCCAGGACTGATGAGGTGGGGTTTTGTGACGAATGCAGACTATCCAGGACTGATGAGGTGGGGTTTTGTGACGAATGCAGACTATCCAGGACTGATGAGGTGGGGATTTGTGACGAATGCAGACTATCCAGGACTAATGAGGTGGGGTTTTGTGACGAATGCAGACACTCCAGGACTGATGAGGTGGGGTTTTGTGACGAACGCAGACTATCCAGGACTGATGAGGTGGGGTTTTGAGACGAACGCAGACTATCCAGGACTGATGAGGTGGGGTTTTGTGACGAACGCAGACTATCCAGGACTGATGAGGTGGGATTTTGTGACGAATGCAGACTATCCAGTACTGATGAGGTGGGGTTTTGTGACGAATGCAGACTATCCAGGACTGATGAGGTGGGGTTTTGTGACGAATGCAGACTAACCAGGACTGATGAGGTGGGGTTTTGTGACGAATGCAGACTATCCAGGACTGATGAGGTGGGATTTTGCGGCGAATGCAGACTATCCAGGACTGATGAGGTGGGGTTTTATGACGAATGCAGACTATCCAGGACTGACGGGGTGGGGTTTTGTGACGAATGCAGACTATCCAGGACTGATGAGGTGGGGTTTTGTGACGAATGCAGACTATCCAGGACTGATGAGGTGGGATTTTGTGACGAATCCAGACTATCCAGGACTGATGAGGTGGGGTTTTGTGACGAATGCAGACTATCCAGGACTAATGAGGTGGGGTTTGGTGACGAATGCAGACTATCCTGGACTGATGAGGTGGGGTTTTGTGACGAATGCAGACTATCCAGGTCTGATGAGGTGGGGTTTGGTGACGAATGCAGACTATCCCGGACTGATGAGGTGGGGTTTTGTGACGAATGCAGACTATCCAGGACTGATGAGGTGGGGTTTTGTGACGAATGCAGACTATCCAGGACTGATGAGGTTGGGTTTTGTAACGAATGCAGACTATCCAGGACTAATGAGGTAGGGTTTTGTGACGAATGCAGACTATTCAGGACTGATGAGGTGGGGTTTTGTGACGAATGCAGACTATCCAGGACTGATGAGGTGGGGTTTTGTGACGAATGCAGACTATCCAGGACTGATGAGGTGGGGTTTTGTGACGAATGCAGACTATCCAGGACTGATATGGTGGGGTTTTGTGACGAACGCAGACTATCCAGGACTGATGAAGTGGGATTTTGTGACGAATGCAGACTATCCAGGACTGATGCGGTGGGGTTTTGTGACGAATGCAGACTATCCAGGACTGATGAGGTGGGTTTTGTGACGAATGCAGACTATCCAGGACTGATGAGGTGGGGTTTTGTGACGAATGCAGACTATCCCGGACTGATGAGGTGGGGTTTTGTGACGAATGCAGACTATCCAGGACTGATGAGGTGGGGTTTTGTGACGAATGCAGACTATCCAGGACTAATGAGGTGGGGTTTTGTGACAAATGTAGACTATCCAGGACTGATGAGGTGGGGTTTTGTGACGAATGCAGACTATCCAGGACTGATGCGGTGGGGTTTTGCGACGAATGCAGACTATCCAGGACTGATGAGGTGGGGTTTTGTGACGAATGTAGACTATCCAGGACTGACGAGGTGGGATTTTGTGACGAATGCAGACTATCCAGGACTGATGAGGTGGGGTTTTGTGACGAATGCAGACTATCCAGGACTGATGAGGTGGGGTTTTGTGACGAATGCAGACTATCCAGGACTAATGAGGTGGGGTTTTGTGACGAATGCAGACTATCCAGGACTGATGAGGTGGGGTTTTGTGACGAATGCAGACTATCCAGGACTGATGAGGTGGGGTTTTGTGACGAACGCAGACTATCCAGGACTGATGAGGTGGGGTTTTGTGACGAATGCAGACTATCCAGGACTGATGAGGTGGGGTTTTGTGACGAACGCAGACTATCCAGGACTGATGAGGTGGGGTTTTGTGACGAATGCAGACTATCCAGGACTAATGAGGTGGGGTTTGGTGACGAATGCAGACTATTCAGGACTGATGAGGTGGAGTTTTGTGACGAATGCAGACTATCCAGGACTGATGAGGTGGGGTTTTGTGACGAATGCAGACTATCCAGGACTGATGAGGTGGGGATTTGTGACGAATGCAGACTATCCAGGACTGATGAGGTGGGGTTTTGTGACGAACGCAAACTATCCAGGACTGATGAGGTGGGATTTTGTGACGAATGCAGACTATCCAGGATTGATGAGGTGGGGTTTTGTGACGAATGCAGACTATCCAGGACTGATGAGGTGGGATTTTGTGGCGAATGCAGACTATCCAGGACTGATGAGGTGGGGTTTTGTGACGAACGCAGACTACCCAGGACTGATGAGGTGGGATTTTATGACGAATGCACACTATCCAGGACTGATGAGGTGGGGTTTTGTGACGAATGCAGACTATCCAGGACTGATGAGGTGGGGTTTTGTGACGAATGCAGACTATCCAGGACTGATGAGGTGGGGTTTTGTGACGAATGCAGACTATCCAGGACTGATGAGGTGGGGTTTTGTGACGAATGCAAACTATCCAGGACTGATGAGGTGGGATTTTGTGACGAATGCAGACTATTCAGGACTGATGAGGTGGGGTTTTGTGACGAATGCAGACTATCCAGGACTGATGAGGTGGGGTTTTGTGACGAATGCAGACTATCCAGGACTGATGAGGTGGGGTTTTGTGACGAATGCAGACTATCCAGGACTGATGAGGTGGGATTTTGTGACGAATGCAAACTCTCCCGGACTGATGAGGTGGGGTTTTGTGACGAATGCAGACTATCCAGGACTGATGAGGTGGGGTTTTGTGACGAATGCAGACTATCCAGGACTGATGAGGTGGGGTTTTGTGACGAATGCAGACTATCCAGGACTGATGAGGTGGGGTTTTGTGACGAATGCAGACTATCCAGGACTAATGAGGTGGGGTTTTGTGACGAATGTAGACTATCCAGGACTAATGAGGTGGGGTTTTGTGACGAATGCAGACTATCCAGGACTGACGAGGTGGGGTTTTGTGACGAACGCAGACTATCCAGTACTGATGAGGTGGGGTTTTGTGACGAATGCAGACTATCCAGGACGGATGAGGTGGGGTTTTGTGACCAATGCAGACTATCCAGGACTGATGAGGTGGGATTTTGTGACGAATGCAGACTATCCCGGACTGATGAGGTTGGGTTTTGTGACGAATGCAGACTATCCAGGACTGATGAGTTGGGGTTTTGTGACGAATGCAGACTATCCAGGACTGATGAGATGGGGTTTTGTGACGAATGCAGACTATCCAGGACTAATGAGGTGGGGTTTTGTGACGAATGCAGACTATCCAGGACTGATGAGGTGGGGTTTTGTGACGAACGCAGACTATCCAGGACTGATGAGGTGGTGTTTTGTGACGAATGCAGACTATCCAGGACTGATGAGGTGGGATTTTGTGACGAATGCAAACTCTCCCGGACTGATGAGGTGGGGTTTTGTGACGAATGCAGACTATCCAGGACTGATGAGGTGGGGTTTTGTGACGAATGCAGACTATCCAGGACTGATGAGGTGGGGTTTTGTGACGAATGCAGACTATCCAGGACTGATGAGGTGGGGTTTTGTGACGAATGCAGACTATCCAGGACTAATGAGGTGGGGTTTTGTGACGAATGTAGACTATCCAGGACTAATGAGGTGGGGTTTTGTGACGAATGCAGACTATCCAGGACTGACGAGGTGGGGTTTTGTGACGAACGCAGACTATCCAGTACTGATGAGGTGGGGTTTTGTGACGAATGCAGACTATCCAGGACGGATGAGGTGGGGTTTTGTGACCAATGCAGACTATCCAGGACTGATGAGGTGGGATTTTGTGACGAATGCAGACTATCCCGGACTGATGAGGTTGGGTTTTGTGACGAATGCAGACTATCCAGGACTGATGAGTTGGGGTTTTGTGACGAATGCAGACTATCCAGGACTGATGAGATGGGGTTTTGTGACGAATGCAGACTATCCAGGACTAATGAGGTGGGGTTTTGTGACGAATGCAGACTATCCAGGACTGATGAGGTGGGGTTTTGTGACGAACGCAGACTATCCAGGACTGATGAGGTGGTGTTTTGTGACGAATGCAGACTATCCAGGACTGATGAGGTGGGGTTTTGTGACGAACGCAGACTATCCAGGAATGATGAGGTGGGATTTTGTGACGAATGCAGACTATCCAGGACTGATGAGGTGGGGTTTGTGACGAATGCAGACTATCCAGGACTGATGAGGTGGGTTTTGTGACGAATGCAGACTATCCAGGACTGATGAGGTGGTGTTTTGTGACGAATGCAGACTATCCCGGACTGATGAGGTGGGGTTTTGTGACGAATGCAGACTATCCATGACTGATGAGGAGGGGTTTTGTGACGAATGCAGACTATCCAGGATTGATGCGGTGGGGTTTTGCGACGAATGCAGACTATCCAGGACTGATGAGGTGGGGTTTTGTGACGAATGTAGACTATCCAGGACTGACGAGGTGGGGTTTTGTGACGAATGCAGACTATCCAGGACTGATGAGGTGGGGTTTTGTGACGAATGCAGACTATCCAGGACTGATGAGGTGGGGTTTTGTGACGAATGCAGACTATCCAGGACTAATGAGGTGAGGTTTTGTGACGAATGCAGACTATCCAGGACTGATGAGGTGGGGTTTTGTGACGAATGCAGACTATGAAGGACTGATGAGGTGGGGTTTTGTGACGAACGCAGACTATCCAGGACTGATGAGGTGGGGTTTTGTGACGAATGCAGACTATCCAGGACTGATGAGGTGGGGTTTTGTGACGAACGCAGACTATCCAGGACTGATGAGGTGGGGTTTTGTGACGAATGCAGACTATCCCGGACTGATGAGGTTGGGTTTTGTGACGAATGCAGACTATCCAGGACTGATGAGGTGGGGTTTTGTGACGAATGTAGACTATCCAGGACTAATGAGGTGGGGTTTGGTGACGAATGCAGACTTTCCGGACTGATGAGGTGGGGTTTTGTGACGAATGCAGACTATCCAGGACTGATGAGGTGGGGTTTTGTGACGAATGCAGACTATCCAGGACTGATGAGGTGGGGTTTTGTGACGAATGCAGACTATCCAGGACTAATGAGATGGGGTTTGGTGACGAATGCAGACTATTCAGGACTGATGAGGTGGGGTTTTGTGACGAATGCAGACTATCCAGGACTGATGAGGTGGGGTTTTGTGACGAATGCAGACTATCCAGGACTGATGAGGTGGGGTTTTGTGACGAATGCAGACTATCCAGGACTGATGAGGTGGGGTTTTGTGACGAACGCAAACTATCCAGGACTGATGAGGTGAGATTTTGTGACGAATGCAGACTATCCAGGACTGATGAGGTGGGGTTTTGTGACGAATGCAGACTATCCAGGACTGATGAGGTGGGGTTTTGTGACGAATGCAGACTATCCAGGACTGATGAGGTGGGGTTTTGTGACGAATGCAGACTATCCAGGACTGATGAGGTGGGATTTTGTGACGAATGCAGACTATCCCGGACTGATGAGGTGGGGTTTTGTGACGAATGCAGACTATCCAGGACTGATGAGGTGGGGTTTTGTGACGAATGCAGACTATCCAGGACTAATGAGGTGGGTTTTGTGACGAATGTAGACTATCCAGGACTGATGCGGTGGGGTTTTGCGACGAATGCAGACTATCCAGGACTGATGAGGTGGGGTTTTGAGACGAATGTAGACTATCCAGGACTGATGAGGTGGGGTTTTGTGACGAATGCAGACTATCAAGGACTGATGAGGTGGGGTTTTGTGACGAATGCAGACTATCCAGGACTGATGAGGTGGGGTTTTGTGACGAATGCAGACTATCCAGGACTAATGAGGTGGGGTTTTGTGACGAATGTAGACTATCCAGGACTGATGAGGTGGGGCTTTGTGACGAATGCAGACTATCCAGGACTGATGAGGTGGGGTTTTGTGACGAACGCAGACTATCCAGGACTGATGAGGTGGGGTTTTGTGACGAATGCAGACTATCCAGGACTGATGAGGTGGGGTTTTGTGACGAACGTAGACTATCCAGGACTGATGAGGTGGGGTTTTGTGACGAATGCAGACTATCCAGAACTAATGAGGTGGGGTTTTGTGACGAATGCAGACTATTCAGGACTGATGAGGTGGGGTTTTGTGACGAATGCAGACTATCCAGGACTGATGAGGTGGGGTTTTGTGACGAATGCAGACTATCCAGGACTGATGAGGTGGGATTTTGTGACGAATGCAGACTATCCAGGACTGATGAGGTGGGGTTTTGTGACGAATGCAAACTATCCAGGACTGATGAGGTGGGATTTTGTGACGAATGCAGACTATTCAGGACTGATGAGGTGGGGTTTTGTGACGAATGCAGACTATCCAGGACTGATGAGGTGGGGTTTTGTGACGAATGCAGACTATCCAGGACTGATGAGGTGGGGTTTTGTGACGAATGCAGACTATCCAGGACTGATGAGGTGGGATTTTGTGACGAATGCAAACTCTCCCGGACTGATGAGGTGGGGTTTTGTGACGAATGCAGACTATCCAGGACTGATGAGGTTGGGTTTTGTGACGAATGCAGACTATCCAGGACTGATGAGGTGGGGTTTTGTGACGAATGCAGACTATCCAGGACTGATGAGGTGGGGTTTTGTGACGAATGCAGACTATCCAGGACTAATGAGGTGGGGTTTTGTGACGAATGTAGACTATCCAGGACTAATGAGGTGGGGTTTTGTGACGAATGCAGACTATCCAGGACTGACGAGGTGGGGTTTTGTGACGAACGCAGACTATCCAGTACTGATGAGGTGGGGTTTTGTGACGAATGCAGACTATCCAGGACTGATGAGGTGGGGTTTTGTGACCAATGCAGACTATCCAGGACTGATGAGGTGGGATTTTGTGACGAATGCAGACTATCCCGGACTGATGAGGTTGGGTTTTGTGACGAATGCAGACTATCCAGGACTGATGAGGTGGGGTTTTGTGACGAACGCAGAATATCCAGGACTGATGAGGTGGGGTTTTGTGACGAATGCAGACTATCCAGGACTGATGAGGTGGGGTTTTGTGACGAATGCAGACTATCCAGGACTGATGCGGTGGGGTTTTGTGACAAATGCAGACTATCCAGGACTAATGAGGTGGAGTTTTGTGACGAATGTAGACTATCCAGGACGGATGAGGTGGGTTTTGTTACGAATGCAGACTATCCAGGACTGATGCGGTGGGGTTTTGCGACGAATGCAGATTATCCAGGACTGATGAGGTGGGGTTTTGTGACGAATGTAGATTATCCAGGACTGATGAGGTGGGTTTTGTGACGAATGCAGACTATCCAGGACTGATGAGGTGGGGTTTTGTGACGAATGCAGACTATCCAGGACTAATGAGGTGGGGTTTTGTGACGAATGCAGACTATCCAGGACTGATGAGGTAGGGTTTTGTGACGAACGCAGACTATCAAGGACTGATGAGGTGGGGTTTTGTGACGAATGCAGACTATCCAGGACTGATGAGGTGGGGTTTTATGACGAATGCAGACTATCCAGGACTGATGAGGTGGGGTTTTGTGACGAATGCAGACTATCCAGGACTGATGAGGTGGGGTTTTGTGACGAATGCAGACTATCAAGGACTGATGAGGTGGGGTTTTGAGACGAACGCAGACTATCCAGGACTGATGAGGTGGGGTTTTGTGACGAATGCAGACTATCCAGGACTGATGAGGTGGGGTTTTGTGACGAATGCAGACTATCCAGGACTGATGAGGTGGGGTTTTGTGACGAATGCAGACTATCCAGGACTGATGAGGTGGGGTTTTGTGACGAATGCAGACTATCCAGGACTGATGAGGTGGGGTTTTGTGACGAATGCAGACTATCCAGGACTGATGAGGTGGGGTTTTGTGACGAATGCAGACTATCCAGGACTAATGAGGTGAGGTTTTGTGACGAATGCAGACTATCCAGGACTGATGAGGTGGGGTTTTGTGACGAATGCAGACTATCAAGGACTGATGAGGTGGGGTTTTGTGACGAACGCAGACTATCCAGGACTGATGAGGTGGGGTTTTGTGACGAATGCAGACTATCCAGGACTGATGAGGTGGGGTTTTGTGACGAACGCAGACTATCCAGGACTGATGAGGTGGGGTTTTGTGACGAATGCAGACTATCCCGGACTGATGAGGTGGGGTTTTGTGACGAATGCAGACTATCCAGGACTGATGAGGTGGGGTTTTGTGACGAATGTAGACTATCCAGGACTTATGAGGTGGGGTTTGGTGACGAATGCAGACTTTCCGGACTGATGAGGTGGGGTTTTGTGACGAATGCAGACTATCCAGGACTGATGAGGTGGGGTTTTGTGACGAATGCAGACTATCCAGGACTGATGAGGTGGGGTTTTGTGACGAATGCAGACTATCCAGGACTAATGAGATGGGGTTTGGTGACGAATGCAGACTATTCAGGACTGATGAGGTAGGGTTTTGTGACGAATGCAGACTATCCAGGACTGATGAGGTGGGGTTTTGTGACGAATGCAGACTATCCAGGACTGATGAGGTGGGGTTTTGTGACGAATGCAGACTATCCAGGACTGATGAGGTGGGGTTTTGTGACGAACGCAAACTATCCAGGACTGATGAGGTGGGATTTTGTGACGAATGCAGACTATCCAGGACTGATGAGGTGGGGTTTTGTGACGAATGCAGACTATCCAGGACTGATGAGGTGGGGTTTTGTGACGAATGCAGACTATCCAGGACTGATGAGGTGGGGTTTTGTGACGAATGCAGACTATCCAGGACTGATGAGGTGGGATTTTGTGACGAATGCAGACTATCCCGGACTGATGAGGTGGGGTTTTGTGACGAATGCAGACTATCCAGGACTGATGAGGTGGGGTTTTGTGACGAATGCAGACTATCCAGGACTAATGAGGTGGGGTTTTGTGACGAATGTAGACTATCCAGGACTGATGAGGTGGGGTTTTGTGACGAATGCAGACTATCCAGGACTGATGCGGTGGGGTTTTGCGACGAATGCAGACTATCCAGGACTGATGAGGTGGGGTTTTGAGACGAATGTAGACTATCCAGGACTGATGAGGTGGGGTTTTGTGACGAATGCAGACTATCAAGGACTGATGAGGTGGGGTTTTGTGACGAATGCAGACTATCCAGGACTGATGAGGTGGGGTTTTGTGACGAATGCAGACTATCCAGAACTAATGAGGTGGGGTTTTGTGACGAATGTAGACTATCCAGGACTGATGAGGTGGGGTTTTGTGACGAATGCAGACTATCCAGGACTGATGAGGTGGGGTTTTGTGACGAACGCAGACTATCCAGGACTGATGAGGTGGGGTTTTGTGACGAATGCAGACTATCCAGGACTGATGAGGTGGGGTTTTGTGACGAACGTAGACTATCCAGGACTGATGAGGTGGGGTTTTGTGACGAATGCAGACTATCCAGAACTAATGAGGTGGGTTTTGTGACGAATGCAGACTATTCAGGACTGATGAGGTGGGGTTTTGTGACGAATGCAGACTATCCAGGACTGATGAGGTGGGGTTTTGTGACGAATGCAGACTATCCAGGACTGATGAGGTGGGATTTTGTGACGAATGCAGACTATCCAGGACTGATGAGGTGGGGTTTTGTGACGAATGCAAACTATCCAGGACTGATGAGGTGGGATTTTGTGACGAATGCAGACTATTCAGGACTGATGAGGTGGGGTTTTGTGACGAATGCAGACTATCCAGGACTGATGAGGTGGGGTTTTGTGACGAATGCAGACTATCCAGGACTGATGAGGTGGGGTTTTGTGACGAATGCAGACTATCCAGGACTAATGAGATGGGGTTTGGTGACGAATGCAGACTATTCAGGACTGATGAGGTAGGGTTTTGTGACGAATGCAGACTATCCAGGACTGATGAGGTGGGGTTTTGTGACGAATGCAGACTATCCAGGACTGATGAGGTGGGGTTTTGTGACGAATGCAGACTATCCAGGACTGATGAGGTGGGGTTTTGTGACGAATGCAAACTATCCAGGACTGATGAGGTGGGATTTTGTGACGAATGCAGACTATCCAGGACTGATGAGGTGGGGTTTTGTGACGAATGCAGACTATCCAGGACTGATGAGGTGGGGTTTTGTGACGAATGCAGACTATCCAGGACTGATGAGGTGGGGTTTTGTGACGAATGCAGACTATCCAGGACTGATGAGGTGGGATTTTGTGACGAATGCAGACTATCCCGGACTGATGAGGTGGGGTTTTGTGACGAATGCAGACTATCCAGGACTGATGAGGTGGGGTTTTGTGACGAATGCAGACTATCCAGGACTAATGAGGTGGGGTTTTGTGACGAATGTAGACTATCCAGGACTGATGAGGTGGGGTTTTGTGACGAATGCAGACTATCCAGGACTGATGCGGTGGGGTTTTGCGACGAATGCAGACTATCCAGGACTGATGAGGTGGGGTTTTGAGACGAATGTAGACTATCCAGGACTGATGAGGTGGGGTTTTGTGACGAATGCAGACTATCAAGGACTGATGAGGTGGGGTTTTGTGACGAATGCAGACTATCCAGGACTGATGAGGTGGGGTTTTGTGACGAATGCAGACTATCCAGGACTAATGAGGTGGGGTTTTGTGACGAATGTAGACTATCCAGGACTGATGAGGTGGGGTTTTGTGACGAATGCAGACTATCCAGGACTGATTAGGTGGGGTTTTGTGACGAACGCAGACTATCCAGGACTGATGAGGTGGGGTTTTGTGACGAATGCAGACTATCCAGGACTGATGAGGTGGGGTTTTGTGACGAACGTAGACTATCCAGGACTGATGAGGTGGGGTTTTGTGACGAATGCAGACTATCCAGAACTAATGAGGTGGGGTTTTGTGACGAATGCAGACTATTCAGGACTGATGAGGTGGGGTTTTGTGACGAATGCAGACTATCCAGGACTGATGAGGTGGGGTTTTGTGACGAATGCAGACTATCCAGGACTGATGAGGTGGGATTTTGTGACGAATGCAGACTATCCAGGACTGATGAGGTGGGGTTTTGTGACGAATGCAAACTATCCAGGACTGATGAGGTGGGATTTTGTGACGAATGCAGACTATTCAGGACTGATGAGGTGGGGTTTTGTGACGAATGCAGACTATCCAGGACTGATGAGGTGGGGTTTTGTGACGAATGCAGACTATCCAGGACTGATGAGGTGGGGTTTTGTGACGAATGCAGACTATGCAGGACTGATGGGGTGGGATTTTGTGACGAATGCAAACTCTCCCGGACTGATGAGGTGGGGTTTTGTGACGAATGCAGACTATCCAGGACTGATGAGGTTGGGTTTTGTGACGAATGCAGACTATCCAGGACTGATGAGGTGGGGTTTTGTGGCGAATGCAGACTATCCAGGACTGATGAGGTGGGGTTTTGTGACGAATGCAGACTATCCAGGACTAATGAGGTGGGGTTTTGTGACGAATGTAGACTATCCAGGACTAATGAGGTGGGGTTTTGTGACGAATGCAGACTATCCAGGACTGACGAGGTGGGGTTTTGTGACGAACGCAGACTATCCAGTACTGATGAGGTGGGGTTTTGTGACGAATGCAGACTATCCAGGACTGATGAGGTGGGGTTTTGTGACCAATGCAGACTATCCAGGACTGATGAGGTGGGATTTTGTGACGAATGCAGACTATCCCGGACTGATGAGGTTGGGTTTTGTGACGAATGCAGACTATCCAGGACTGATGAGGTGGGGTTTTGTGACGAACGCAGACTATCCAGGACTGATGAGGTGGGGTTTTGTGACGAATGCAGACTATCCAGGACTGATGAGGTGGGGTTTTGTGACGAATGCAGACTATCCAGGACTGATGCGGTGGGGTTTTGTGACAAATGCAGACTATCCAGGACTAATGAGGTGGAGTTTTGTGACGAATGTAGACTATCCAGGACGGATGAGGTGGGTTTTGTTACGAATGCAGACTATCCAGGACTGATGCGGTGGGGTTTTGCGACGAATGCAGATTATCCAGGACTGATGAGGTGGGGTTTTGTGACGAATGTAGATTATCCAGGACTGATGAGGTGGGTTTTGTGACGAGTGCAGACTATCCAGGACTGATGAGGTGGGGTTTTGTGACGAATGCAGACTATCCAGGACTAATGAGGTGGGGTTTTGTGACGAATGCAGACTATCCAGGACTGATGAGGTAGGGTTTTGTGACGAACGCAGACTATCCAGGACTGATGAGGTGGGGTTTTGTGACGAATGCAGACTATCCAGGACTGATGAGGTGGGGTTTTATGACGAATGCAGACTATCCAGGACTGATGAGGTGGGGTTTTGTGACGAATGCAGACTATCCAGGACTGATGAGGTGGGGTTTTGTGACGAATGCAGACTATCAAGGACTGATGAGGTGGGGTTTTGAGACGAACGCAGACTATCCAGGACTGATGAGGTGGGGTTTTGTGACGAATGCAGACTATCCAGGACTGATGAGGTGGGGTTTTGTGACGAATGCAGACTATCCAGGACTGATGAGGTGGGGTTTTGTGACGAATGCAGACTATCCAGGACTGATGAGGTGGGGTTTTGTGACGAATGCAGACTATCCATGACTGATGAGGTGGGGTTTTGTGACGAATGCAGACTATCCAGGACTGATGAGGTGGGGTTTTGTGACGAATGCAGACTATCCAGGACTAATGAGGTGGGGTTTTGTGACGAATGCAGACTATCCAGGACTGATGAGGTGGGGTTTTGTGACGAATGCAGACTATCAAGGACTGATGAGGTGGGGTTTTGTGACGAACGCAGACTATCCAGGACTGATGAGGTGGGGTTTTGTGACGAATGCAGACTATCCAGGACTGATGAGGTGGGGTTTTGTGACGAACGCAGACTATCCAGGACTGATGAGGTGGGGTTTTGTGACGAATGCAGACTATCCCGGACTGATGAGGTGGGGTTTTGTGACGAATGCAGACTATCCAGGACTGATGAGGTGGGGTTTTGTGACGAATGCAAACTATCCAGGACTGATGAGGTGGGATTTTGTGACGAATGCAGACTATTCAGGACTGATGAGGTGGGGTTTTGTGACGAATGCAGACTATCCAGGACTGATGAGGTGGGGTTTTGTGACGAATGCAGACTATCCAGGACTGATGAGGTGGGGTTTTGTGACGAATGCAGACTATCCAGGACTGATGAGGTGGGGTTTTGTGACGAATGCAAACTCTCCCGGACTGATGAGGTGGGGTTTTGTGACGAATGCAGACTATCCAGGACTGATGAGGTTGGGTTTTGTGACGAATGCAGACTATCCAGGACTGATGAGGTGGGGTTTTGTGACGAATGCAGACTATCCAGGACTGATGAGGTGGGGTTTTGTGACGAATGCAGACTATCCAGGACTAATGAGGTGGGGTTTTGTGACGAATGTAGACTATCCAGGACTAATGAGGTGGGGTTTTGTGACGAATGCAGACTATCCAGGACTGACGAGGTGGGGTTTTGTGACGAACGCAGACTATCCAGTACTGATGAGGTGGGGTTTTGTGACGAATGCAGACTATCCAGGACTGATGAGGTGGGGTTTTGTGACCAATGCAGACTATCCAGGACTGATGAGGTGGGATTTTGTGACGAATGCAGACTATCCCGGACTGATGAGGTTGGGTTTTGTGACGAATGCAGACTATCCAGGACTGATGAGGTGGGGTTTTGTGACGAACGCAGACTATCCAGGACTGATGAGGTGGGGTTTTGTGACGAATGCAGACTATCCAGGACTGATGAGGTGGGGTTTTGTGACGAATGCAGACTATCCAGGACTGATGCGGTGGGGTTTTGTGACAAATGCAGACTATCCAGGACTAATGAGGTGGAGTTTTGTGACGAATGTAGACTATCCAGGACGGATGAGGTGGGTTTTGTTACGAATGCAGACTATCCAGGACTGATGCGGTGGGGTTTTGCGACGAATGCAGATTATCCAGGACTGATGAGGTGGGGTTTTGTGACGAATGTAGATTATCCAGGACTGATGAGGTGGGTTTTGTGACGAATGCAGACTATCCAGGACTGATGAGGTGGGGTTTTGTGACGAATGCAGACTATCCAGGACTAATGAGGTGGGGTTTTGTGACGAATGCAGACTATCCAGGACTGATGAGGTAGGGTTTTTTGACGAACGCAGACTATCCAGGACTGATGAGGTGGGGTTTTGTGACGAATGCAGACTATCCAGGACTGATGAGGTGGGGTTTTATGACGAATGCAGACTATCCAGGACTGATGAGGTGGGGTTTTGTGACGAATGCAGACTATCCAGGACTGATGAGGTGGGGTTTTGTGACGAATGCAGACTATCAAGGACTGATGAGGTGGGGTTTTGAGACGAACGCAGACTATCCAGGACTGATGAGGTGGGGTTTTGTGACGAATGCAGACTATCCAGGACTGATGAGGTGGGGTTTTGTGACGAATGCAGACTATCCAGGACTGATGAGGTGGGGTTTTGTGACGAATGCAGACTATCCAGGACTGATGAGGTGGGGTTTTGTGACGAATGCAGACTATCCAGGACTGATGAGGTGGGGTTTTGTGACGAACGCAGACTACCCAGGACTGATGAGGTGGGATTTTATGACGAATGCACACTATCCAGGACTGATGAGGTGGGGTTTTGTGACGAATGCAGACTATCCAGGACTGATGAGGTGGGGTTTTGTGACGAATGCAAACTATCCAGGACTGATGAGGTGGGGTTTTGTGACGAATGCAGACTATCCAGGACTGATGAGGTGGGATTTTGTGACGAATGCAGACTATCCAGGACTGATGAGGTGGGGTTTTGTGACGAATGCAGACTATCTAGGACTGATGAGGTGGGGTTTGGTGACGAATGCAGACTATCCCGGACTGATGAGGTGGGGTTTTGTGACGAATGCAGACTATCCAGGACTGATGAGGTGGGGTTTTGTGACGAATGCAGACTATCCAGGACTGATGAGGTGGGGTTTTGTGACGAATGCAGACTATCCAGGACTAATGAGGTGGGGTTTGGTGACGAATGCAGACTACTCAGGACTGATGAGGTGGGGTTTTGTGACGAATGCAGACTATCCAGGACTAATGAGGTGGGGTTTTGTGACGAATGCAGACTATCCAGGACTGATGAGGGGGGGTTTTGTGACGAACGCAGACTATCCAGGACTGATGAGGTGGGGTTTTGTGACGAATGCAGACTATCCAGGACTGATGAGGTGGGGTTTTGTGACGAATGCAGACTATCCAGGACTGATGAGGTGGGGTTTTGTGACGAATGCAGACTATCCAGGACTGATGAGGTGGGGTTTTGTGACGAATGCAGACTATCAAGGACTGATGAGGTGGGGTTTTGTGACGAATGCAGACTATCCAGAACTAATGAGGTGGGGTTTTGTGACGAATGCAGACTATTCAGGACTGATGAGGTGGGGTTTTGTGACGAATGCAGACTATCCAGGACTGATGAGGTGGGGTTTTGTGACGAATGCAGACTATCCAGGACTGATGAGGTGGGGTTTTGTGACGAATGCAAACTATCCAGGACTGATGAGGTGGGATTTTGTGACGAATGCAGACTATTCAGGACTGATGAGGTGGGGTTTTGTGACGAATGCAGACTATCCAGGACTGATGAGGTGGGGTTTTGTGACGAATGCAGACTATCCAGGACTGATGAGGTGGGGTTTTGTGACGAATGCAGACTATCCAGGACTGATGAGGTGGGATTTTGTGACGAATGCAAACTCTCCCGGACTGATGAGGTGGGGTTTTGTGACGAATGCAGACTATCCAGGACTGATGAGGTGGGGTTTTGTGACGAATGCAGACTATCCAGGACTGATGAGGTGGGGTTTTGTGACGAATGCAGACTATCCAGGACTGATGAGGTGGGGTTTTGTGACGAATGCAGACTATCCAGGACTAATGAGGTGGGGTTTTGTGACGAATGTAGACTATCCAGGACTAATGAGGTGGGGTTTTGTGACGAATGCAGACTATCCAGGACTGACGAGGTGGGGTTTTGTGACGAACGCAGACTATCCAGTACTGATGAGGTGGGGTTTTGTGACGAATGCAGACTATCCAGGACTGATGAGGTGGGGTTTTGTGACCAATGCAGACTATCCAGGACTGATGAGGTGGGATTTTGTGACGAATGCAGACTATCCCGGACTGATGAGGTTGGGTTTTGTGACGAATGTAGACTATCCAGGACTGATGAGGTGGGATTTTGTGACGAATGCAGACTATTCAGGACTGATGAGGTGGGGTTTTGTGACGAATGCAGACTATCCAGGACTGATGAGGTGGGGTTTTGTGACGAATGCAGACTATCCAGGACTGATGAGGTGGGGTTTTGTGACGAATGCAGACTATCCAGGACTGATGAGGTGGGATTTTGTGACGAATGCAAACTCTCCCGGACTGATGAGGTGGGGTTTTGTGACGAATGCAGACTATCCAGGACTGATGAGGTGGGGTTTTGTGACGAATGCAGACTATCCAGGACTGATGAGGTGGGGTTTTGTGACGAATGCAGACTATCCAGGACTGATGAGGTGGGGTTTTGTGACGAATGCAGACTATCCAGGACTAATGAGGTGGGGTTTTGTGACGAATGTAGACTATCCAGGACTAATGAGGTGGGGTTTTGTGACGAATGCAGACTATCCAGGACTGACGAGGTGGGGTTTTGTGACGAACGCAGACTATCCAGTACTGATGAGGTGGGGTTTTGTGACGAATGCAGACTATCCAGGACTGATGAGGTGGGGTTTTGTGACCAATGCAGACTATCCAGGACTGATGAGGTGGGATTTTGTGACGAATGCAGACTATCCCGGACTGATGAGGTTGGGTTTTGTGACGAATGTAGACTATCCAGGACGGATGAGGTGGGTTTTGTTACGAATGCAGACTATCCAGGACTGATGCGGTGGGGTTTTGCGACGAATGCAGATTATCCAGGACTGATGAGGTGGGGTTTTGTGACGAATATAGATTATCCAGGACTGATGAAGTGGGTTTTGTGACGAATGCAGACTATCCAGGACTGATGAGGTGGGGTTTTGTGACGAATGCAGACTATCCAGGACTAATGAGGTGGGGTTTTGTGACGAATGCAGACTATCCAGGACTGATGAGGTAGGGTTTTGTGACGAACGCAGACTAGCCAGGACTGATGAGGTGGGGTTTTGTGACGAATGCAGACTATCCAGGACTGATGAGGTGGGGTTTTATGACGAATGCAGACTATCCAGGACTGATGAGGTGGGGTTTTGTGACGAATGCAGACTATCCAGGACTGATGAGGTGGGGTTTTGAGACGAATGCAGACTATCCAGGACTGATGAGGTGGGGTTTTATGACGAATGCAGACTATCCAGGACTGATGAGGTGGGGTTTTGTGACGAATGCAGACTATCAAGGACTGATGAGGTGGGGTTTTGAGACGAACGCAGACTATCCAGGACTGATGAGGTGGGGTTTTGTGACGAATGCAGACTATCCAGGACTGATGAGGTGGGGTTTTGTGACGAATGCAGACTATCCAGGACTGATGAGGTGGGGTTTTGTGACGAATGCAGACTATCCAGGACTGATGAGGTGGGGTTTTGTGACGAATGCAGACTATCCAGGACTGATGAGGTGGGGTTTTGTGACGAACGCAGACTACCCAGGACTGATGAGGTGGGATTTTATGACGAATGCACACTATCCAGGACTGATGAGGTGGGGTTTTGTGACGAATGCAGACTATCCAGGACTGATGAGGTGGGGTTTTGTGACGAATGCAAACTATCCAGGACTGATGAGGTGGGGTTTTGTGACGAATGCAGACTATCCAGGACTGATGAGGTGGGATTTTGTGACGAATGCAGACTATCCAGGACTGATGAGGTGGGGTTTTGTGACGAATACAGACTATCTAGGACTGATGAGGTGGGGTTTGGTGACGAATGCAGACTATCCCGGACTGATGAGGTGGGGTTTTGTGACGAATGCAGACTATCCAGGACTGATGAGGTGGGGTTTTGTGACGAATGCAGACTATCCAGGACTGATGAGGTGGGGTTTTGTGACGAATGCAGACTATCCAGGACTAATGAGGTGGGGTTTGGTGACGAATGCAGACTACTCAGGACTGATGAGGTGGGGTTTTGTGACGAATGCAGACTATCCAGGACTGATGAGGGGGGGTTTTGTGACGAACGCAGACTATCCAGGACTGATGAGGTGGGGTTTTGTGACGAATGCAGACTATCCAGGACTGATGAGGTGGGGTTTTGTGACGAATGCAGACTATCCAGGACTGATGAGGTGGGGTTTTGTGACGAATGCAGACTATCCAGGACTGATGAGGTGGGGTTTTGTGACGAATGCAGACTATCAAGGACTGATGAGGTGGGGTTTTGTGACGAACGCAGACTACCCAGGACTGATGAGGTGGGATTTTGTGACGAATGCAGACTATCCAGGACTGACGAGGTGGGGTTTTGTGACGAACGCAGACTATCCAGTACTGATGAGGTGGGGTTTTGTGACGAATGCAGACTATCCAGGACTGATGAGGTGGGGTTTTGTGACCAATGCAGACTATCCAGGACTGATGAGGTGGGATTTTGTGACGAATGCAGACTATCCCGGACTGATGAGGTTGGGTTTTGTGACGAATGTAGACTATCCAGGACGGATGAGGTGGGTTTTGTTACGAATGCAGACTATCCAGGACTGATGCGGTGGGGTTTTGCGACGAATGCAGATTATCCAGGACTGATGAGGTGGGGTTTTGTGACGAATATAGATTATCCAGGACTGATGAAGTGGGTTTTGTGACGAATGCAGACTATCCAGGACTGATGAGGTGGGGTTTTGTGACGAATGCAGACTATCCAGGACTAATGAGGTGGGGTTTTGTGACGAATGCAGACTATCCAGGACTGATGAGGTAGGGTTTTGTGACGAACGCAGACTAGCCAGGACTGATGAGGTGGGGTTTTGTGACGAATGCAGACTATCCAGGACTGATGAGGTGGGGTTTTATGACGAATGCAGACTATCCAGGACTGATGAGGTGGGGTTTTGTGACGAATGCAGACTATCCAGGACTGATGAGGTGGGGTTTTGAGACGAATGCAGACTATCCAGGACTGATGAGGTGGGGTTTTATGACGAATGCAGACTATCCAGGACTGATGAGGTGGGGTTTTGTGACGAATGCAGACTATCAAGGACTGATGAGGTGGGGTTTTGAGACGAACGCAGACTATCCAGGACTGATGAGGTGGGGTTTTGTGACGAATGCAGACTATCCAGGACTGATGAGGTGGGGTTTTGTGACGAATGCAGACTATCCAGGACTGATGAGGTGGGGTTTTGTGACGAATGCAGACTATCCAGGACTGATGAGGTGGGGTTTTGTGACGAATGCAGACTATCCAGGACTGATGAGGTGGGGTTTTGTGACGAACGCAGACTACCCAGGACTGATGAGGTGGGATTTTATGACGAATGCACACTATCCAGGACTGATGAGGTGGGGTTTTGTGACGAATGCAGACTATCCAGGACTGATGAGGTGGGGTTTTGTGACGAATGCAAACTATCCAGGACTGATGAGGTGGGGTTTTGTGACGAATGCAGACTATCCAGGACTGATGAGGTGGGATTTTGTGACGAATGCAGACTATCCAGGACTGATGAGGTGGGGTTTTGTGACGAATACAGACTATCTAGGACTGATGAGGTGGGGTTTGGTGACGAATGCAGACTATCCCGGACTGATGAGGTGGGGTTTTGTGACGAATGCAGACTATCCAGGACTGATGAGGTGGGGTTTTGTGACGAATGCAGACTATCCAGGACTGATGAGGTGGGGTTTTGTGACGAATGCAGACTATCCAGGACTAATGAGGTGGGGTTTGGTGACGAATGCAGACTACTCAGGACTGATGAGGTGGGGTTTTGTGACGAATGCAGACTATCCAGGACTGATGAGGGGGGGTTTTGTGACGAACGCAGACTATCCAGGACTGATGAGGTGGGGTTTTGTGACGAATGCAGACTATCCAGGACTGATGAGGTGGGGTTTTGTGACGAATGCAGACTATCCAGGACTGATGAGGTGGGGTTTTGTGACGAATGCAGACTATCCAGGACTGATGAGGTGGGGTTTTGTGACGAATGCAGACTATCAAGGACTGATGAGGTGGGGTTTTGTGACGAACGCAGACTACCCAGGACTGATGAGGTGGGATTTTGTGACGAATGCAGACTATCCAGGACTGACGAGGTGGGGTTTTGTGACGAACGCAGACTATCCAGTACTGATGAGGTGGGGTTTTGTGACGAATGCAGACTATCCAGGACTGATGAGGTGGGGTTTTGTGACCAATGCAGACTATCCAGGACTGATGAGGTGGGATTTTGTGACGAATGCAGACTATCCCGGACTGATGAGGTTGGGTTTTGTGACGAATGTAGACTATCCAGGACGGATGAGGTGGGTTTTGTTACGAATGCAGACTATCCAGGACTGATGCGGTGGGGTTTTGCGACGAATGCAGATTATCCAGGACTGATGAGGTGGGGTTTTGTGACGAATATAGATTATCCAGGACTGATGAAGTGGGTTTTGTGACGAATGCAGACTATCCAGGACTGATGAGGTGGGGTTTTGTGACGAATGCAGACTATCCAGGACTAATGAGGTGGGGTTTTGTGACGAATGCAGACTATCCAGGACTGATGAGGTAGGGTTTTGTGACGAACGCAGACTAGCCAGGACTGATGAGGTGGGGTTTTGTGACGAATGCAGACTATCCAGGACTAATGAGGTGGGGTTTTGTGACGAATGCAGACTATCCAGGACTGATGAGGTAGGGTTTTGTGACGAACGCAGACTAGCCAGGACTGATGAGGTGGGGTTTTGTGACGAATGCAGACTATCCAGGACTGATGAGGTGGGGTTTTATGACGAATGCAGACTATCCAGGACTGATGAGGTGGGGTTTTGTGACGAATGCAGACTATCCAGGACTGATGAGGTGGGGTTTTGTGACGAATGCAGACTATCAAGGACTGATGAGGTGGGGTTTTGAGACGAACGCAGACTATCCAGGACTGATGAGGTGGGGTTTTGTGACGAATGCAGACTATCCAGGACTGATGAGGTGGGGTTTTGTGACGAATGCAGACTATCCAGGACTGATGAGGTGGGGTTTTGTGACGAATGCAGACTATCCAGGACTGATGAGGTGGGGTTTTGTGACGAATGCAGACTATCCAGGACTGATGAGGTGGGGTTTTGTGACGAACGCAGACTATCCAGGACTGATGAGGTGGGATTTTATGACGAATGCACACTATCCAGGACTGATGAGGTGGGGTTTTGTGACGAATGCAGACTATCCAGGACTGATGAGGTGGGGTTTTGTGACGAATGCAAACTATCCAGGACTGATGAGGTGGGGTTTTGTGACGAATGCAGACTATCCAGGACTGATGAGGTGGGATTTTGTGACGAATGCAGACTATCCAGGACTGATGAGGTGGGGTTTTGTGACGAATACAGACTATCTAGGACTGATGAGGTGGGGTTTGGTGACGAATGCAGACTATCCCGGACTGATGAGGTGGGGTTTTGTGACGAATGCAGACTATCCAGGACTGATGAGGTGGGGTTTTGTGACGAATGCAGACTATCCAGGACTGATGAGGTGGGGTTTTGTGACGAATGCAGACTATCCAGGACTAATGAGGTGGGGTTTGGTGACGAATGCAGACTACTCAGGACTGATGAGGTGGGGTTTTGTGACGAATGCAGACTATCCAGGACTGATGAGGGGGGGTTTTGTGACGAACGCAGACTATCCAGGACTGATGAGGTGGGGTTTTGTGACGAATGCAGACTATCCAGGACTGATGAGGTGGGGTTTTGTGACGATTGCAGACTATCCAGGACTGATGAGGTGGGGTTTTGTGACGAATGCAGACTATCAAGGACTGATGAGGTGGGGTTTTGTGACGAACGCAGACTACCCAGGACTGATGAGGTGGGATTTTGTGACGAATGCAGACTATCCAGGACTGACGTGGTGGGGTTTTGTGACGAACGCAGACTATCCAGTACTGATGAGGTGGGGTTTTGTGACGAATGCAGACTATCCAGGACTGATGAGGTGGGGTTTTGTGACCAATGCAGACTATCCAGGACTGATGAGGTGGGATTTTGTGACGAATGCAGACTATCCCGGACTGATGAGGTTGGGTTTTGTGACGAATGTAGACTATCCAGGACGGATGAGGTGGGTTTTGTTACGAATGCAGACTATCCAGGACTGATGCGGTGGGGTTTTGCGACGAATGCAGATTATCCAGGACTGATGAGGTGGGGTTTTGTGACGAATATAGATTATCCAGGACTGATGAAGTGGGTTTTGTGACGAATGCAGACTATCCAGGACTGATGAGGTGGGGTTTTGTGACGAATGCAGACTATCCAGGACTAATGAGGTGGGGTTTTGTGACGAATGCAGACTATCCAGGACTGATGAGGTAGGGTTTTGTGACGAACGCAGACTAGCCAGGACTGATGAGGTGGGGTTTTGTGACGAATGCAGACTATCCAGGACTAATGAGGTGGGGTTTTGTGACGAATGCAGACTATCCAGGACTGATGAGGTAGGGTTTTGTGACGAATGTAGACTATCCAGGACGGATGAGGTGGGTTTTGTTACGAATGCAGACTATCCAGGACTGATGCGGTGGGGTTTTGCGACGAATGCAGATTATCCAGGACTGATGAGGTGGGGTTTTGTGACGAATATAGATTATCCAGGACTGATGAAGTGGGTTTTGTGACGAATGCAGACTATCCAGGACTGATGAGGTGGGGTTTTGTGACGAATGCAGACTATCCAGGACTAATGAGGTGGGGTTTTGTGACGAATGCAGACTATCCAGGACTGATGAGGTAGGGTTTTGTGACGAACGCAGACTAGCCAGGACTGATGAGGTGGGGTTTTGTGACGAATGCAGACTATCCAGGACTAATGAGGTGGGGTTTTGTGACGAATGCAGACTATCCAGGACTGATGAGGTAGGGTTTTGTGACGAACGCAGACTAGCCAGGACTGATGAGGTGGGGTTTTGTGACGAATGCAGACTATCCAGGACTGATGAGGTGGGGTTTTATGACGAATGCAGACTATCCAGGACTGATGAGGTGGGGTTTTGTGACGAATGCAGACTATCCAGGACTGATGAGGTGGGGTTTTGTGACGAATGCAGACTATCAAGGACTGATGAGGTGGGGTTTTGAGACGAACGCAGACTATCCAGGACTGATGAGGTGGGGTTTTGTGACGAATGCAGACTATCCAGGACTGATGAGGTGGGGTTTTGTGACGAATGCAGACTATCCAGGACTGATGAGGTGGGGTTTTGTGACGAATGCAGACTATCCAGGACTGATGAGGTGGGGTTTTGTGACGAATGCAGACTATCCAGGACTGATGAGGTGGGGTTTTGTGACGAACGCAGACTATCCAGGACTGATGAGGTGGGATTTTATGACGAATGCACACTATCCAGGACTGATGAGGTGGGGTTTTGTGACGAATGCAGACTATCCAGGACTGATGAGGTGGGGTTTTGTGACGAATGCAAACTATCCAGGACTGATGAGGTGGGGTTTTGTGACGAATGCAGACTATCCAGGACTGATGAGGTGGGATTTTGTGACGAATGCAGACTATCCAGGACTGATGAGGTGGGGTTTTGTGACGAATACAGACTATCTAGGACTGATGAGGTGGGGTTTGGTGACGAATGCAGACTATCCCGGACTGATGAGGTGGGGTTTTGTGACGAATGCAGACTATCCAGGACTGATGAGGTGGGGTTTTGTGACGAATGCAGACTATCCAGGACTGATGAGGTGGGGTTTTGTGACGAATGCAGACTATCCAGGACTAATGAGGTGGGGTTTGGTGACGAATGCAGACTACTCAGGACTGATGAGGTGGGGTTTTGTGACGAATGCAGACTATCCAGGACTGATGAGGGGGGGTTTTGTGACGAACGCAGACTATCCAGGACTGATGAGGTGGGGTTTTGTGACGAATGCAGACTATCCAGGACTGATGAGGTGGGGTTTTGTGACGATTGCAGACTATCCAGGACTGATGAGGTGGGGTTTTGTGACGAATGCAGACTATCAAGGACTGATGAGGTGGGGTTTTGTGACGAACGCAGACTACCCAGGACTGATGAGGTGGGATTTTGTGACGAATGCAGACTATCCAGGACTGACGTGGTGGGGTTTTGTGACGAACGCAGACTATCCAGTACTGATGAGGTGGGGTTTTGTGACGAATGCAGACTATCCAGGACTGATGAGGTGGGGTTTTGTGACCAATGCAGACTATCCAGGACTGATGAGGTGGGATTTTGTGACGAATGCAGACTATCCCGGACTGATGAGGTTGGGTTTTGTGACGAATGTAGACTATCCAGGACGGATGAGGTGGGTTTTGTTACGAATGCAGACTATCCAGGACTGATGCGGTGGGGTTTTGCGACGAATGCAGATTATCCAGGACTGATGAGGTGGGGTTTTGTGACGAATATAGATTATCCAGGACTGATGAAGTGGGTTTTGTGACGAATGCAGACTATCCAGGACTGATGAGGTGGGGTTTTGTGACGAATGCAGACTATCCAGGACTAATGAGGTGGGGTTTTGTGACGAATGCAGACTATCCAGGACTGATGAGGTAGGGTTTTGTGACGAACGCAGACTAGCCAGGACTGATGAGGTGGGGTTTTGTGACGAATGCAGACTATCCAGGACTAATGAGGTGGGGTTTTGTGACGAATGCAGACTATCCAGGACTGATGAGGTAGGGTTTTGTGACGAACGCAGACTAGCCAGGACTGATGAGGTGGGGTTTTGTGACGAATGCAGACTATCCAGGACTGATGAGGTGGGGTTTTATGACGAATGCAGACTATCCAGGACTGATGAGGTGGGGTTTTGTGACGAATGCAGACTATCCAGGACTGATGAGGTGGGGTTTTGTGACGAATGCAGACTATCAAGGACTGATGAGGTGGGGTTTTGAGACGAACGCAGACTATCCAGGACTGATGAGGTGGGGTTTTGTGACGAATGCAGACTATCCAGGACTGATGAGGTGGGGTTTTGTGACGAATGCAGACTATCCAGGACTGATGAGGTGGGGTTTTGTGACGAATGCAGACTATCCAGGACTGATGAGGTGGGGTTTTGTGACGAATGCAGACTATCCAGGACTGATGAGGTGGGATTTTGTGACGAACGCAGACTACCCAGGACTGATGAGGTGGGATTTTATGACGAATGCACACTATCCAGGACTGATGAGGTGGGGTTTTGTGACGAATGCAGACTATCCAGGACTGATGAGGTGGGGTTTTGTGACGAATGCAAACTATCCAGGACTGATGAGGTGGGGTTTTGTGACGAATGCAGACTATCCAGGACTGATGAGGTGGGATTTTGTGACGAATGCAGACTATCCAGGACTGATGAGGTGGGGTTTTGTGACGAATACAGACTATCTAGGACTGATGAGGTGGGGTTTGGTGACGAATGCAGACTATCCCGGACTGATGAGGTGGGGTTTTGTGACGAATGCAGACTATCCAGGACTGATGAGGTGGGGTTTTGTGACGAATGCAGACTATCCAGGACTGATGAGGTGGGGTTTTGTGACGAATGCAGACTATCCAGGACTAATGAGGTGGGGTTTGGTGACGAATGCAGACTACTCAGGACTGATGAGGTGGGGTTTTGTGACGAATGCAGACTATCCAGGACTGATGAGGGGGGGTTTTGTGACGAACGCAGACTATCCAGGACTGATGAGGTGGGGTTTTGTGACGAATGCAGACTATCCAGGACTGATGAGGTGGGGTTTTGTGACGAATGCAGACTATCCAGGACTGATGAGGTGGGGTTTTGTGACGAATGCAGACTATCAAGGACTGATGAGGTGGGGTTTTGTGACGAACGCAGACTACCCAGGACTGATGAGGTGGGATTTTGTGACGAATGCAGACTATCCAGGACTGACGAGGTGGGGTTTTGTGACGAACGCAGACTATCCAGTACTGATGAGGTGGGGTTTTGTGACGAATGCAGACTATCCAGGACTGATGAGGTGGGGTTTTGTGACCAATGCAGACTATCCAGGACTGATGAGGTGGAATTTTGTGACGAATGCAGACTATCCCGGACTGATGAGGTTGGGTTTTGTGACGAATGTAGACTATCCAGGACGGATGAGGTGGGTTTTGTTACGAATGCAGACTATCCAGGACTGATGCGGTGGGGTTTTGCGACGAATGCAGATTATCCAGGACTGATGAGGTGGGGTTTTGTGACGAATATAGATTATCCAGGACTGATGAAGTGGGTTTTGTGACGAATGCAGACTATCCAGGACTGATGAGGTGGGGTTTTGTGACGAATGCAGACTATCCAGGACTAATGAGGTGGGGTTTTGTGACGAATGCAGACTATCCAGGACTGATGAGGTAGGGTTTTGTGACGAACGCAGACTAGCCAGGACTGATGAGGTGGGGTTTTGTGACGAATGCAGACTATCCAGGACTGATGAGGTGGGGTTTTATGACGAATGCAGACTATCCAGGCATGATGAGGTGGGGTTTTGTGACGAATGCAGACTATCCAGGACTGATGAGGTGGGGTTTTGTGACGAATGCAGACTATCAAGGACTGATGAGGTGGGGTTTTGAGACGAACGCAGACTATCCAGGACTGATGAGGTGGGGTTTTGTGACGAATGCAGACTATCCAGGACTGATGAGGTGGGGTTTTGTGACGAATGCAGACTATCCAGGACTGATGAGGTGGGGTTTTGTGACGAATGCAGACTATCCAGGACTGATGAGGTGGGGTTTTGTGACGAATGCAGACTATCCAGGACTGATGAGGTGGGGTTTTGTGACGAACGCAGACTACCCAGGACTGATGAGGTGGGATTTTATGACGAATGCACACTATCCAGGACTGATGAGGTGGGGTTTTGTGACGAATGCAGACTATCCAGGACTGATGAGGTGGGGTTTTGTGACGAATGCAAACTATCCAGGACTGATGAGGTGGGGTTTTGTGACGAATGCAGACTATCCAGGACTGATGAGGTGGGATTTTGTGACGAATGCAGACTATCCAGGACTGATGAGGTGGGGTTTTGTGACGAATACAGACTATCTAGGACTGATGAGGTGGGGTTTGGTGACGAATGCAGACTATCCCGGACTGATGAGGTGGGGTTTTGTGACGAATGCAGACTATCCAGGACTGATGAGGTGGGGTTTTGTGACGAATGCAGACTATCCAGGACTGATGAGGTGGGGTTTTGTGACGAATGCAGACTATCCAGGACTAATGAGGTGGGGTTTGGTGACGAATGCAGACTACTCAGGACTGATGAGGTGGGGTTTTGTGACGAATGCAGACTATCCAGGACTGATGAGGATGGGTTTTGTGACGAACGCAGACTATCCAGGACTGATGAGGTGGGGTTTTGTGACGAATGCAGACTATCCAGGACTGATGAGGTGGGGTTTTGTGACGAATGCAGACTATCCAGGACTGATGAGGTGGGGTTTTGTGACGAATGCAGACTATCCAGGACTGATGAGGTGGGGTTTTGTGACGAATGCAGACTATCAAGGACTGATGAGGTGGGGTTTTGTGACGAACGCAGACTACCCAGGACTGATGAGGTGGGATTTTGTGACGAATGCAGACTATCCAGGACTGATGAGGTGGGGTTTTGTGACGAATGCAGACTATCTAGGACTGATGAGGTGGGGTTTGGTGACGAATGCAGACTATCCCGGACTGATGAGGTGGGGTTTTGTGACGAATGCAGACTATCCAGGACTGATGAGGTGGGGTTTTGTGACGAATGCAGACTATCCAGGACTGATGAGGTGGGGTTTTGTGACGAATGCAGACTATCCAGGACTAATGAGGTGGGGTTTGGTGACGAATGCAGACTACTCAGGACTGATGAGGTGGGGTTTTGTGACGAATGCAGACTATCCAGGACTGATGAGGTGGGGTTTTGTGACGAATGCAGACTATCTAGGACTGATGAGGTGGGGTTTGGTGACGAATGCAGACTATCCCGGACTGATGAGGTGGGGTTTTGTGACGAATACAGACTATCCAGGACTGATGAGGTGGGGTTTTGTGACGAATGCAGACTATCCAGGACTGATGAGGTGGGGTTTTGTGACGAATGCAGACTATCCAGGACTAATGAGGTGGGGTTTGGTGACGAATGCAGACTACTCAGGACTGATGAGGTGGGGTTTTGTGACGAATGCAGACTATCCAGGACTAATGAGGTAGGGTTTTTTGACGAATGCAGACTATCCAGGACTGATGAGGGGGGGTTTTGTGACGAACGCAGACTATCCAGGACTGATGAGGTGGGGTTTTGTGACGAATGCAGACTATCCAGGACTGATGAGGTGGGGTTTTGTGACGAATGCAGACTATCCAGGACTAATGAGGTGGGGTTTTGTGACAAATGTAGACTATCCAGGACTGATGAGGTGGGGTTTTGTGACGAATGCAGACTATCCAGGACTGATGCGGTGGGGTTTTGCGACGAATGCACACTATCCAGGACTGATGAGGTGGGGTTTTGTGACGAATGTAGACTATCCAGGACTGACGAGGTGGGGTTTTGTGACGAATGCAGACTATCCAGGACTGATGAGGTGGGGTTTTGTGACGAATGCAGACTATCCAGGACTGATGAGGTGGGGTTTTGTGACGAATGCAGACTATCCAGGACTAATGAGGTGGGGTTTTGTGACGAATGCAGACTATCCAGGACTGATGAGGTGGGGTTTTGTGACGAATGCAGACTATCCAGGACTGATGAGGTGGGGTTTTGTGACGAACGCAGACTATCCAGGACTGATGAGGTGGGGTTTTGTGACGAATGCAGGCTATCCAGGACTGATGAGGTGGGGTTTTGTGACGAACGCAGACTATCCAGGACTGATGAGGTGGGGTTTTGTGACGAATGCAGACTATCCAGGACTAATGAGGTGGGGTTTGGTGACGAATGCAGACTATTCAGGACTGATGAGGTGGAGTTTTGTGACGAATGCAGACTATCCAGGACTGATGAGGTGGGGTTTTGTGACGAATGCAGACTATCCAGGACTGATGAGGTGGGGTTTTGTGACGAATGCAGACTATCCAGGACTGATGAGGTGGGGTTTTGTGACGAACGCAAACTATCCAGGACTGATGAGGTGGGATTTTGTGACGAATGCAGACTATCCAGGATTGATGAGGTGGGGTTTTGTGACGAATGCAGACTATCCAGGACTGATGAGGTTGGGTTTTGTGACGAATGCAGACTATCCAGGACTGATGAGTTGGGGTTTTGTGACGAATGCAGACTATCCAGGACTGATGAGATGGGGTTTTGTGACGAATGCAGACTATCCAGGACTAATGAGGTGGGGTTTTGTGACGAATGCAGACTATCAAGGACTGATGAGGTGGGGTTTTGTGACGAACGCAGACTATCCAGGACTGATGAGGTGGGGTTTTGTGACGAATGCAGACTATCCAGGACTGATGAGGTGGGGTTTTGTGACGAATGCAGACTATCCAGGACTGATGCGGTGGGGTTTTGTGACAAATGCAGACTATCCAGGACTAATGAGGTGGAGTTTTGTGACGAATGTAGACTATCCAGGACGGATGAGGTGGGTTTTGTTACGAATGCAGACTATCCAGGACTGATGCGGTGGGGTTTTGCGACGAATGCAGATTATCCAGGACTGATGAGGTGGGGTTTTGTGACGAATATAGATTATCCAGGACTGATGAAGTGGGTTTTGTGACGAATGCAGACTATCCAGGACTGATGAGGTGGGGTTTTGTGACGAATGCAGACTATCCAGGACTAATGAGGTGGGGTTTTGTGACGAATGCAGACTATCCAGGACTGATGAGGTAGGGTTTTGTGACGAACGCAGACTAGCCAGGACTGATGAGGTGGGGTTTTGTGACGAATGCAGACTATCCAGGACTGATGAGGTGGGGTTTTATGACGAATGCAGACTATCCAGGACTGATGAGGTGGGGTTTTGTGACGAATGCAGACTATCCAGGACTGATGAGGTGGGGTTTTGTGACGAATGCAGACTATCAAGGACTGATGAGGTGGGGTTTTGAGACGAACGCAGACTATCCAGGACTGATGAGGTGGGGTTTTGTGACGAATGCAGACTATCCAGGACTGATGAGGTGGGGTTTTGTGACGAATGCAGACTATCCAGGACTGATGAGGTGGGGTTTTGTGACGAATGCAGACTATCCAGGACTGATGAGGTGGGGTTTTGTGACGAATGCAGACTATCCAGGACTGATGAGGTGGGGTTTTGTGACGAACGCAGACTACCCAGGACTGATGAGGTGGGATTTTATGACGAATGCACACTATCCAGGACTGATGAGGTGGGGTTTTGTGACGAATGCAGACTATCCAGGACTGATGAGGTGGGGTTTTGTGACGAATGCAAACTATCCAGGACTGATGAGGTGGGGTTTTGTGACGAATGCAGACTATCCAGGACTGATGAGGTGGGATTTTGTGACGAATGCAGACTATCCAGGACTGATGAGGTGGGGTTTTGTGACGAATACAGACTATCTAGGACTGATGAGGTGGGGTTTGGTGACGAATGCAGACTATCCCGGACTGATGAGGTGGGGTTTTGTGACGAATGCAGACTATCCAGGACTGATGAGGTGGGGTTTTGTGACGAATGCAGACTATCCAGGACTGATGAGGTGGGGTTTTGTGACGAATGCAGACTATCCAGGACTAATGAGGTGGGGTTTGGTGACGAATGCAGACTACTCAGGACTGATGAGGTGGGGTTTTGTGACGAATGCAGACTATCCAGGACTGATGAGGGGGGGTTTTGTGACGAACGCAGACTATCCAGGACTGATGAGGTGGGGTTTTGTGACGAATGCAGACTATCCAGGACTGATGAGGTGGGGTTTTGTGACGAATGCAGACTATCCAGGACTGATGAGGTGGGGTTTTGTGACGAATGCAGACTATCCAGGACTGATGAGGTGGGGTTTTGTGACGAATGCAGACTATCAAGGACTGATGAGGTGGGGTTTTGTGACGAACGCAGACTACCCAGGACTGATGAGGTGGGATTTTGTGACGAATGCAGACTATCCAGGACTGATGAGGTGGGGTTTTGTGACGAATGCAGACTATCTAGGACTGATGAGGTGGGGTTTGGTGACGAATGCAGACTATCCCGGACTGATGAGGTGGGGTTTTGTGACGAATGCAGACTATCCAGGACTGATGAGGTGGGGTTTTGTGACGAATGCAGACTATCCAGGACTGATGAGGTGGAGTTTTGTGACGATTGCAGACTATCCAGGACTAATGAGGTGGGGTTTGGTGACGAATGCAGACTACTCAGGACTGATGAGGTGGGGTTTTGTGACGAATGCAGACTATCCAGGACTGATGAGGTGGGGTTTTGTGACGAATGCAGACTATCTAGGACTGATGAGGTGGGGTTTGGTGACGAATGCAGACTATCCCGGACTGATGAGGTGGGGTTTTGTGACGAATGCAGACTATCCAGGACTGATGAGGTGGGGTTTTGTGACGAATGCAGACTATCCAGGACTGATGAGGTGGGGTTTTGTGACGAATGCAGACTATCCAGGACTAATGAGGTGGGGTTTGGTGACGAATGCAGACTACTCAGGACTGATGAGGTGGGGTTTTGTGACGAATGCAGACTATCCAGGACTAATGAGGTAGGGTTTTGTGACGAATGCAGACTATCCAGGACTGATGAGGGGGGGTTTTGTGACGAACGCAGACTATCCAGGACTGATGAGGTGGGGTTTTGTGACGAATGCAGACTATCCAGGACTGATGAGGTGGGGTTTTGTGACGAATGCAGACTATCCAGGACTGATGAGGTGGGGTTTTGTGACAAATGTAGACTATCCAGGACTGATGAGGTGGGGTTTTGTGACGAATGCAGACTATCCAGGACTGATGCGGTGGGGTTTTGCGACGAATGCAGACTATCCAGGACTGATGAGGTGGGGTTTTGTGACGAATGTAGACTATCCAGGACTGACGAGGTGGGGTTTTGTGACGAATGCAGACTATCCAGGACTGATGAGGTGGGGTTTTGTGACGAATGCAGACTATCCAGGACTGATGAGGTGGGGTTTTGTGACGAATGCAGACTATCCAGGACTAATGAGGTGGGGTTTTGTGACGAATGCAGACTATCCAGGACTGATGAGGTGGGGTTTTGTGACGAATGCAGACTATCCAGGACTGATGAGGTGGGGTTTTGTGACGAACGCAGACTATCCAGGACTGATGAGGTGGGGTTTTGTGACGAATGCAGACTATCCAGGACTGATGAGGTGGGGTTTTGTGACGAACGCAGACTATCCAGGACTGATGAGGTGGGGTTTTGTGACGAATGCAGACTATCCAGGACTAATGAGGTGGGGTTTGGTGACGAATGCAGACTATTCAGGACTGATGAGGTGGAGTTTTGTGACGAATGCAGACTATCCAGGACTGATGAGGTGGGGTTTTGTGACGAATGCAGACTATCCAGGACTGATGAGGTGGGGTTTTGTGACGAATGCAGACTATCCAGGACTGATGAGGTGGGGTTTTGTGACGAACGCAAACTATCCAGGACTGATGAGGTGGGATTTTGTGACGAATGCAGACTATCCAGGATTGATGAGGTGGGGTTTTGTGACGAATGCAGACTATCCAGGACTGATGAGGTGGGATTTTGTGGCGAATGCAGACTATCCAGGACTGATGAGGTTGGGTTTTGTGACGAATGCAGACTATCCAGGACTGATGAGGTGGGGTTTTGTGACGAATGCAGACTATCCAGGACTGATGAGGTGGGGTTTTGTGACGAATGCAGACTATCAAGGACTGATGAGGTGGGGTTTTGTGACGAATGCAGACTATCCAGGACTAATGAGGTGGGGTTTGGTGACGAATGCAGACTACTCAGGACTGATGAGGTGGGGTTTTGTGACGAATGCAGACTATCCAGGACTGATGAGGTGGGGTTTTGTGACGAATGCAGACTATCCAGGACTGATGAGGAGGGGTTTTGTGACGAATGCAGACTATACAGGACTGATGAGGTGGGGTTTTGTGACGAATGCAGACTATCCAGGACTAATGAGGTGGGGTTTGGTGACGAATGCAGACTATCCCGGACTGATGAGGTGGGGTTTTGTGACGAATGCAGACTATCCAGGACTGATGAGGTGGGGTTTTGTGACGAATGCAGACTATCCAGGACTGATGAGGTGGGGTTTTGTGACGAATACAGACTATCCAGGACTAATGAGGTGGGGTTTGGTGACGAATGCAGACTACTCAGGACTGATGAGGTGGGGTTTTGTGACGAATGCAGACTATCCAGGACTGATGAGGTGGGGTTTTGTGACGAATGCAGACTATCCAGGACTGATGAGGAGGGGTTTTGTGACGAATGCAGACTATACAGGACTGATGAGGTGGGGTTTTGTGACGAACGCAGACTATCCAGGACTGATGAGGTGGGATTTTGTGACGAATGCAGACTATCCAGGACTGATGAGGTGGGGTTTTGTGACGAATGCAGACTATCCAGGACTGATGAGGTGGGGTTTTGTGACGAATGCAGACTATCCAGGACTAATGAGGTGGAGTTTTGTGACGAATGTAGACAATCCAGGACGGATGAGGTGGGGTTTTGTGACGAACGCAGACTATCCAGGACTGATGAGGTGGGGTTTTGTGACGAATGCAGACTATCCAGGACTGATGAGGTGGGGTTTTGTGACGAATGCAGACTATCCAGGACTGATGAGGTGGGGTTTTGTGACGAATGCAGACTATCCAGGACTGATGAGGTGGGGTTTTGTGACGAACGCAGACTACCCAGGACTGATGAGGTGGGTTTTGTGACGAATGCAGACTATCCAGGACTGATGAGGTGGGGTTTTGTGACGAATGCAGACTATCTAGGACTGATGAGGTGGGGTTTGGTGACGAATGCAGACTATCCAGGACTGATGAGGTGGGGTTTTGTGACGAATGCAGACTATCCAGGACTGATGAGGTGGGGTTTTGTGACGAATGCAGACTATCCAGGACTGATGAGGTGGGGTTTTGTGACGAATGCAGACTATCCAGGACTAATGAGGTGGGGTTTGGTGACGAATGCAGACTACTCAGGACTGATGAGGTGGGGTTTTGTGACGAATGCAGACTATCCAGGACTGATGAGGTGGGGTTTTGTGACGAATGCAGACTATCTAGGACTGATGAGGTGGGGTTTGGTGACGAATGCAGACTATCCCGGACTGATGAGGTGGGGTTTTGTGACGAATGCAGACTATCCAGGACTGATGAGGTGGGGTTTTGTGACGAATGCAGACTATCCAGGACTGATGAGGTGGGGTTTTGTGACGAATGCAGACTATCCAGGACTAATGAGGTGGGGTTTGGTGACGAATGCAGACTACTCAGGACTGATGAGGTGGGGTTTTGTGACGAATGCAGACTATCCAGGACTAATGAGGTGGGGTTTTGTGACGAATGCAGACTATCCAGGACTGATGAGGGGGGGTTTTGTGACGAACGCAGACTATCCAGGACTGATGAGGTGGGGTTTTGTGACGAATGCAGACTATCCAGGACTGATGAGGTGGGGTTTTGTGACGAATGCAGACTATCCAGGACTGATGAGGTGGGGTTTTGTGACGAATGCAGACTATCCAGGACTGATGAGGTGGGGTTTTGTGACGAATGCAGACTATCAAGGACTGATGAGGTGGGGTTTTGTGACGAACGCAGACTACCCAGGACTGATGAGGTGGGATTTTAAGACGAATGCACACTATCCAGGACTGATGAAGTGGGGTTTTGTGACGAATGCAGACTATCCAGGACTAATAAGGTGGGGTTTTGTGACGAATGCAGACTATCCAGGACTGATGAGGTGGGATTTTGTGACGAATGCAGACTATCCAGGACTGATGAGGTGGGGTTTTGTGACGAATGCAGACTATCCAGGACTAATGAGGTGGGGTTTGGTGACGAATGCAGACTATCTCGGACTGATGAGGTGGGGTTTTGTGACGAATGCAGACTATCCAGGACTGATGAGGTGGGGTTTTGTGACGAATGCAGACTATCCAGGACTGATGAGGTGGGGTTTTGTGACGAATGCAGACTATCCAGGACTAATGAGGTGGGGTTTGGTGACGAATGCAGACTACTCAGGACTGATGAGGTGGGGTTTTGTGACGAATGCAGACTATCCAGGACTGATGAGGTGGGGTTTTGTGACGAATGCAGACTATCCAGGACTGATGAGGAGGGGTTTTGTGACGAATGCAGACTATCCAGGACTGATGAGGTGGGGTTTTGTGACGAACGCAGACTATCCAGGACTGATGAGGTGGGATTTTGTGACGAATGCAGACTATCCAGGACTGATGAGGTGGGGTTTTGTGACGAATGCAGACTATCCAGGACTGATGAGGTGGGGTTTTGTGACGAATGCAGACTATCCAGGACTAATGAGGTGGAGTTTTGTGACGAATGTAGACAATCCAGGACGGATGAGGTGGGGTTTTGTTACGAATGCAGACTATCCAGGACTGATGCGGTGGGGTTTTGCGACGATTGCAAATTATCCAGGACTGATGAGGAGGGGTTTTGTGACGAATGTAGACTATCCAGGACTGATGAGGTGGGGTTTTGTGACGAATGCAGACTATCCAGGACTGATGAGGTGGGGTTTTGTGACGAATGCAGACTATCCAGGACTAATGAGGTGGGGTTTTGTGACGAATGCAGACTATCCAGGACTGATGAGGTGGGGTTTTGTGACGAACGCAGACTATCCAGGACTGATGAGGTGGGGTTTTGTGACGAATGCAGACTATCCAGGACTGATGAGGTGGGGTTTTGTGACGAATGCAGACTATCCAGGACTGATGAGGTGGGGTTTTGTGACGAATGCAGACTATCCAGGACTGATGAGGGGGGGTTTTGTGACGAACGCAGACTACCCAGGACTGATGAGGTGGGATTTTATGACGAATGCACACTATCCAGGACTGATGAGGTGGGGTTTTGTGACGAATGCAGACTATCCAGGACTGATGAGTTGGGGTTTTGTGACGAATGCAGACTATCCAGGACTGATGAGGTGCGGTTTTGTGACGAATGCAGACTATCCAGGACTGATGAGGTGGGATTTTGTGACGAATGCAGACTATCCAGGACTGATGAGGTGGGGTTTTGTGACGAATGCAGACTATCTAGGACTAATGAGGTGGGGTTTGGTGACGAATGCAGACTATCCCGGACTGATGAGGTGGGGTTTTGTGACGAATGCAGACTATCCAGGACTGATGAGGTGGGGTTTTGTGACGAATGCAGACTATCCAGGACTGATGAGGTGGGGTTTTGTGACGAATGCAGACTATCCAGGACTAATGAGGTGGGTTTTGAGACGAATGCAGACTACTCAGGACTGATGAGGTGGGGTTTTGTGACGAATGCAGACTATCCAGGACTGATGAGGTGGGATTTTGTGACGAATGCAGACTATCCAGGACTGATGAGGTAGGGTTTTGTGACGAACGCAGACTATCCAGGACTGATGAGGTGGGGTTTTGTGACGAATGCAGACTATCCAGGACTGATGAGGTGGGGTTTTGTGACGAATGCAGACTATCCAGGACTGATGAGGTGGGGCTTTGTGACGAATGCAGACTATCCAGGACTGATGAGGTGGGGTTTTGTGACGAATGCAGACTATCAAGGACTGATGAGGTGGGGTTTTGTGACGAACGCAGACTACCCAGGACTGATGAGGTGGGATTTTAAGACGAATGCACACTATCCAGGACTGATGAAGTGGGGTTTTGTGACGAATGCAGACTATCCAGGACTAATAAGGTGGGGTTTTGTGACGAATGCAGACTATCCAGGACTGATGAGGTGGGATTTTGTGACGAATGCAGACTATCCAGGACTGATGAGGTGGGGTTTTGTGACGAATGCAGACTATCCAGAACTAATGAGGTGGGGTTTGGTGACGAATGCAGACTATCCCGGACTGATGAGGTGGGGTTTTGTGACGAATGCAGACTATCCAGGACTGATGAGGTGGGGTTTTGTGACGAATGCAGACTATCCAGGACTGATGAGGTGGGGTTTTGTGACGAATGCAGACTATCCAGGACTAATGAGGTGGGGTTTGGTGACGAATGCAGACTACTCAGGACTGATGAGGTGGGGTTTTGTGACGAATGCAGACTATCCAGGACTGATGAGGTGGGGTTTTGTGACGAATGCAGACTATCCAGGACTGATGAGGTGGGGTTTTGTGACGAATGCAGACTATACAGGACTGATGAGGTGGGGTTTTGTGACGAACGCAGACTATCCAGGACTGATGAGGTGGGATTTTGTGACGAATGCAGACTATCCAGGACTGATGAGGTGGGGTTTTGTGACGAATGCAGACTATCCAGGACTGATGAGGTGGGGTTTTGTGACGAATGCAGACTATCCAGGACTGATGAGGTGGGGTTTTGTGACGAATGCAGACTATCCAGGACTGATGAGGTGGGATTTTGTGACGAATGCAGACTATCCAGGACTGATGAGGTAGGGTTTTGTGACGAATGCAGACTATCCAGGACTGATGAGGTGGAGTTTTGTGACGAATGCAGACTATCCAGGACTAATGAGGTGGGGTTTTGTGACGAATGTAGACTATCCAGGACTGATGAGGTGGGGTTTTGTGACGAATGCAGACTATCCAGGACTGATGCGGTGGGGTTTTGCGACGAATGCAGACTATCCAGGACTGATGAGGTGGGGTTTTGTGACGAATGTAGACTATCCAGGACTGATGAGGTGGGGTTTTGTGACGAATGCAGACTATCCAGGACTGATGAGGTGGGGTTTTGTGACGAATGCAGACTATCCAGGACTGATGAGGTGGGGTTTTGTGACGAATGCAGACTATCCAGGACTGATGATGTGGGGTTTTGTGACGAATGTAGACTATCCAGGACTGATGAGGTGGGGTTTTGTGACGAACGCAGACTATCCAGGACTGATGAGGTGGGGCTTTGTGACGAACGCAGACTATCCAGGACTGATGCGGTGGGGTTTTGTGACGAATGCAGACTATCCAGGACTGATGAGGTGGGGTTTTGTGACGAATGCAGACTATCCAGGACTAATGAGGTGGGGTTTTGTGACGAATGCAGACTATCCAGGACTGATGAGGTGGGGTTTTGGGACGAACGCAGACTATCCAGGACTGATGAGGTGGGGTTTTGTGACGAGTGCAGACTATCCAGGACTGATGAGGTGGGGTTTTGTGACGAATGCAGACTATCCAGGACTGATGAGGTGGGGTTTTGTGACGAATGCAGACTATCCAGGACTAATGAAGTGGAGTTTTGTGACGAATGTAGACTATCCAGGACGGATGAGGTGGGGTTTTGTTACGAATGCAGACTATCCAGGACTGATGCGGTGGGGTTTTGCGACGAATGCAGATTATCCAGGACTGATGAGGAGGGGTTGTGACGAATGTAGACTATCCAGGACTGATGAGGTGGGGTTTTGTGACGAATGCAGACTATCCAGGACTGATGAGGTGGGGTTTTGTGACGAATGCAGACTATCCAGGACTAATGAGGTGGGGTTTTGTGACGAATGCAGACTATCCAGGACTGATGAGGTGGGGTTTTGTGACGAATGCAGACTATCCAGGACTGATGAGGTGGGGTTTTGTGACGAATGCAGACTATCCAGGACTGATGAGGTGGGGTTTTGTGACGAATGCAGACTATCCAGGACTGATGAGGTGGGGTTTTGTGACGAATGCAGACTATCCAGGACTGATGAGGTGGGGTTTTGTGACGAACACAGACTATCCAGGACTGATGAGGTGGGATTTTGTGACGAATGCAGACTATCCAGGACTGATGAGGTGGGGTTTTGTGACGAATGCAGACTATCCAGGACTGATGAGGTGGGGTTTTGTGACGAATGCAGACTATCCTGTACTGATGAGGTGTGGTTTTGTGACGAATGCAGACTATCCAGGACTGATGAGGTGGGGTTTTGTGACGAATGCAGACTATCCAGGACTAATGAGGTGGGGTTTGGTGACGAATGCAGACTATCCCGGACTGATGAGGTGGGGTTTTGTGACGAATGCAGACTATCCAGGACTGATGAGGTGGGGTTTTGTGACGAATGCAGGCTATCCAGGACTGATGAGGTGGGGTTTTGTGACGAATGCAGACTATCCAGGACTAATGAGGTGGGGTTTTGTGACGAATGTAGACTATCCAGGACTGATGAGGTGGGGTTTTGTGACGAATGCAGACTATCCAGGACTGATGAGGTGGGGTTTTGTGACGAATGCAGACTATCCAGGAGTGATGAGGTGGGGTTTTGTGACGAATGCAGACTATCCAGGACTGATGATGTGGGGTTTTGTGACGAATGTAGACTATCCAGGACTGATGAGGTGGGGTTTTGTGACGAACGCAGACTATCCAGGACTGATGAGGTGGGGTTTTGTGACGAACGCAGACTATCCAGGACTGATGCGGTGGGGTTTTGTGACGAATGCAGACTATCCAGGACTGATGAGGTGGGGTTTTGTGACGAATGCAGACTATCCAGGACTAATGAGGTGGGGTTTTGTGACGAATGCAGACTATCCAGGACTGATGAGGTGGGGTTTTGGGACGAACGCAGACTATCCAGGACTGATGAGGTGGGGTTTTGTGACGAGTGCAGACTATCCAGGACTGATGAGGTGGGGTTTTGTGACGAATGCAGACTATCCAGGACTGATGAGGTGGGGTTTTGTGACGAATGCAGACTATCCAGGACTAATGAAGTGGAGTTTTGTGACGAATGTAGACTATCCAGGACGGATGAGGTGGGGTTTTGTTACGAATGCAGACTATCCAGGACTGATGCGGTGGGGTTTTGCGACGAATGCAGATTATCCAGGACTGATGAGGAGGAGTTTTGTGACGAATGTAGACTATCCAGGACTGATGAGGTGGGGTTTTGTGACGAATGCAGACTATCCAGGACTGATGAGGTGGGGTTTTGTGACGAATGCAGACTATCCAGGACTAATGAGGTGGGGTTTTGTGACGAATGCAGACTATCCAGGACTGATGAGGTGGGGTTTTGTGACGAATGCAGACTATCCAGGACTGATGAGGTGGGGTTTTGTGACGAATGCAGACTATCCAGGACTGATGAGGTGGGGTTTTTTGACGAACGCAGACTATCCAGGACTGATGAGGTGGGGTTTTGTGACGAATGCAGACTATCCAGGACTGATGAGGTGGGGTTTTGTGACGAATGCAGACTATCCAGGACTGATGAGGTGGGGTTTTGTGACGAATGCAGACTATCCAGGACTGATGAGGTGGGGTTTTGTGACGAACGCAGACTATCCAGGACTGATGAGGTGGGATTTTGTGACGAATGCAGACTATCCAGTACTGATGAGGTGGGGTTTTGTGACGAATGCAGACTATCCAGGACTGATGAGGTGGGGTTTTGTGACGAATGCAGACTATCCAGGACTGATGAGGTGTGGTTTTGTGACGAATGCAGACTATCCAGGACTGATGAGGTGGGATTTTGTGACGAATGCAGACTATCCAGGACTGATGAGGTGGGGTTTTGTGACGAATGCAGACTATCCAGGACTAATGAGGTGGGGTTTGGTGACGAATGCAGACTATCCCGGACCGATGAGGTGGGGTTTTGTGACGAATGCAGACTATCCAGGACTGATGAGGTGGGGTTTTGTGACGAATGCAGGCTATCCAGGACTGATGAGGTGGGGTTTTGTGACGAATGCAGACTATCCAGGACTAATGAGGTGGGGTTTGGTGACGAATGCAGACTACTCAGGACTGATGAGGTGGGGTTTTGTGACGAATGCAGACTATCCAGGACTGATGAGGTGGGGTTTTGTGACGAATGCAGACTATCCAGGACTGATGAGGAGGGGTTTTGTGACGAATGCAGACTATACAGGACTGATGAGGTGGGGTTTTGTGACGAACGCAGACTATCCAGGACTGATGAGGTGGGATTTTGTGACGAATGCAGACTATCCAGGACTGATGAGGTGGGGTTTTGTGACGAATGCAGACTATCCAGGACTGATGAGGTGGGGTTTTGTGACGAATGCAGACTATCCAGGACTGATGAGGTGGGGTTTTGTGACGAATGCAGACTATCCAGGACTGATGAGGTGGGATTTTGTGACGAATGCAGACTATCCAGGACTGATGAGGTAGGGTTTTGTGACGAATGCAGACTATCCAGGACTGATGAGGTGGGGTTTTGTGACGAATGCAGACTATCCAGGACTGATGAGGTAGGGTTTTGTGACGAATGTAGACTATCCAGGACTGATGAGGTGGGGTTTTGTGACGAATGCAGACTATACAGGACTGATGCAGTGGGGTTTTGCGACGAATGCAGACTATCCAGGACTGATGAGGTGGGGTTTTGTGACGAATGTAGACTATCCAGGACTGATGAGGTGGGGTTTTGTGACGAATGCAGACTATCCAGGACTGATGAGGTGGGGTTTTGTGACGAATGCAGACTATCCAGGACTAATGAGGTGGGGTTTTTTGACGAATGTAGACTATCCAGGACTGATGAGGTGGGGTTTTGTGACGAACGCAGACTATCCAGGACTGATGAGGTGGGGTTTTGTGACGAACGCAGACTATCCAGGACTGATGAGGTGGGGTTTTGTGACGAATGTAGACTATCCAGGACTGATGAGGTGGGGTTTTGTGACGAATGCAGACTATCCAGGACTGATGAGGTGGGTTTTGTGACGAACGCAGACTATCCAGGACTGATGAGGTGGGATTTTGTGACGAATGCACACTATCCAGGACTGATGAGGTGGGGTTTTGTGACGAATGCAGACTATCCAGAACTGATGAGGTGGGGTTTTGTGACGAATGCAGACTATCCGGGACTGATGAGGTGGGGTTTTGTGACGAATGCAGACTATCCAGGACTGATGAGGTGGGATTTTGTGACGAATGCAGACTATCCCGGACTGAAGAGGTGGGGTTTTGTGACGAATGCAGACTACCCAGGACTAATGAGGTGGGGTTTTGTGACGAATGCAGACTATCCAGGACTGATGAGGTGGGGTTTTGTGACGAATGCAGACTATCCAGGACTAATGAGGTGGGGTTTGGTGACGAATGCAGACTATTCAGGACTGATGAGGTGGGGTTTTGTGACGAATGCAGACTATCCAGGACTGATGAGGAGGGGTTTTGTGACGAATGCAGACTATACATGACTGATGAGGTGGGGTTTTGTGACGAATGCAGACTATCCAGGACTGATGAGGTGGGATTTTGTGACGAATGCAGACTATCCAGGACTGATGAGGTGGGGTTTTGTGACGAATGCAGACTATCCAGGACTGATGAGGTGGGGTTTTGTGACGAATGCAGACTATCCAGGACTGATGAGGTGGGGTTTTGTTACGAATGCAGACTATCCAGGACTGATGAGGTGGGATTTTGTGACGAATGCAGACTATCCAGGACTGATGAGGTGGGGTTTTGTGACGAATGCAGACTATCCAGGACTGATGAGGTGGGGTTTTGTGACGAATGCAGACTATCCAGGACTGATGAGGTGGGGTTTTGTGACGAATGTAGACTATCCAGGACTGATGAGGTGGGATTTTGTGACGAATGCAGACTATCCAGGACTGATGAGGTAGGGTTTTGTGACGAATGCAGATTATCCAGGACTGATGAGGTGGGGTTTTGTGACGAATGCAGACTATCCAGGACTAATGAGGTAGGGTTTTGTTACGAATGTAGACTATCCAGGACTGATGAGGTGGGGTTTTGTGACGAATGCAGACTATCCAGGACTGATGCAGTGGGGTTTTGCGACGAATGCAGACTATCCAGGACTGATGAGGTGGGGTTTTGTGACGAATGTAGACTATCCAGGACTGATGAGGTGGGGTTTTGTGACGAATGCAGACTATCCAGGACTGATGAGGTGGGGTTTTGTGACGAATGCAGACTATCCAGGACTGATGAGGTGGGGTTTTGTGACGAATGCAGACTATCCAGGACTAATGAGGTGGGGTTTTGTGACGAATGTAGACTATCCAGGACTGATGAGGTGGGGTTTTGTGACGAACGCAGACTATCCAGGACTGATGAGGTGGGGTTTTGTGACGAACGCAGACTATCCAGGACTGATGAGGTGGGGTTTTGTGACAAATGCAGACTATCCAGGACTGATGAGGTGGGGTTTTGTGACGAATGCAGATTATCCAGGACTGATGAGGTGGGTTTTGTGACGAACGCAGATTATCCAGGACTGATGAGGTGGGATTTTGTGACGAATGCACACTATCCAGGACTGATGAGGTGGGGTTTTGTGACGAATGCAGACTATCCAGGACTGATGAGGTGGGGTTTTGTGACGAATGCAGACTATCCAGGACTGATGAGGTGGGGTTTTGTGACGAATGCAGACTATCCAGGACTGATGAGGTGGGATTTTGTGACGAATGCAGACTATCCCGGACTGATGAGGTGGGGTTTTGTGACGAATGCAGACTATCCAGGACTAATGAGGTGGGGTTTTGTGACGAATGCAGACTATCCAGGACTGATGAGGTGGGGTTTTGTGACGAATGCAGACTATCCAGGATTGATGAGGTGGGATTTTGTGACGAATGCAGACTATCCAGGACTGATGAGGTGGGGTTTTGTGACGAATGCAGACTATCCAGGACTGATGAGGTGGGGTTTTGTGACGAATGCAGACTATCCAGGACTAATGAGGTGGGGTTTTGTGACGAATGTAGACTATCCAGGACTGATGAGGTGGGGCTTTGTGACGAATGCAGACTATCCAGGACTGATGCGGTGGGGTTTTGCGACGAATGCAGACTATCCAGGACTGATGAGGTGGGGTTTTGTGACGAATGTAGGCTATCCAGGACTGATGAGGTGGGGTTTTGTGACGAATGCAGACTATCCAGGACTGATGAAGTGGGGTTTTGTGACGAATGCAGACTATCCAGGACTAATGAGGTGGGGTTTTGTGACGAATGTAGACTATCCAGGACTGATGAGGTGGGGTTTTGTGACGAACGCAGACTATCCAGGACTGATGAGGTGGGGTTTTGTGACGAACGCAGACTATCCAGGACTGATGAGGTGGGGCTTTGTGACGAATGCAGACTATCCAGGACTGATGAGGTGGGGTTTTGTGACGAATGCAGACTATCCAGGACTGATGAGGTGGGATTTTGTGACGAATGCAGACTATCCAGGACTGATGAGGTGGGGTTTTGTGACGAATGCAGACTATCCAGGACTGATGAGGTGGGGTTTTGTGACGAATGCAGACTATCCAGGACTGATGAGGTGGGGTTTTGTGACGCATGCAGACTATCCAGGACTGATGAGGTGGGGTTTTGTGACGAATGCAGACTATCCAGGATTGATGAGGTGGGGTTTTGTGACGAATGCAGACTATCCAGGACTGATGAGGTGGGGTTTTGTGACGAATGCAGACTATCCAGGACTAATGAGGTGGGGTTTTGTGACGAATGCAGACTATCCAGGACTGATGAGGTGGGGTTTTGTGACGAATGCAGACTATCCAGGACTAATGAGGTGGGGTTTTGTGACGAATGTAGACTATCCAGGACTGATGAGGTGGGGTTTTGTGACGAATGCAGACTATCCAGGACTGATGCGGTGGGGTTTTGCGACGAATGCAGACTATCCAGGACTGATGAGGTGGGGTTTTGTGACGAATGTAGACTATCCAGGACTGATGAGGTGGGGTTTTGTGACGAATGCAGACTATCCAGGACTGATGAGGTGGGGTTTTGTGACGAATGCAGACTATCCAGGACTAATGAGGTGGGGTTTTGTGACGAATGCAGACTATCCAGGACTGATGAGGTGGGGTTTTGTGACGAACGCAGACTATCCAGGACTGATGAGGTGGGGTTTGGTGACGAATGCAGACTATCCAGGACTGATGAGGTGGGGTTTTGTGACGAATGCAGACTATCCAGGACTGATGAGGTGGGGTTTTGTGACGAATGCAGACTATCCAGGACTGATGCGGTGTGGTTTTGCGACGAATGCAGACTATCCAGGACTGATGAGGTGGGGTTTTGTGACGAATGTAGACTATCCAGGACTGATGAGGTGGGGTTTTGTGACGAATGCAGACTATCCAGGACTGATGAGGGGGGGTTTTGTGACGAATGCAGACTATCCAGGACTAATGAGGTGGGGTTTTGTGACGAATGCAGACTATCCAGGACTGATGAGGTGGGGTTTTGTGACGAATGCAGACTATCCAGGACTGATGAGGTGGGGTTTTGTGACGAATGCAGACTATCCAGGACTGATGAGGTGGGGTTTTGTGACGAATGCAGACTATCCAGGACTGATGAGGTGGGGTTTTGTGACGAATGCAGACTATCCAGGACTGATGAGGTGGGGTTTTGTGACGAATGCAGACTATCCAGGACTGATGAGGTGGGGTTTTGTGACGAATGCAGACTATCCAGGACTGATGAGGTGGGGTTTTGTGACGAATGCAGACTATCCAGGACTAATGAGGTGGGGTTTTGTGACGAATGCATACTATCCAAGACTGATGCGGTGGGGTTTTGTGACGAATGCAGACTATCCAGGACTGATGAGGTGGGGTTTTCATAGCTAAGAAACAATGTGAATATAAAATAACAATTCATCACAAAAAATGATAAATAAATAAATTCTCACAATAGGCGGTAACGAAACCAACTGATCCGTAACCTTATCATCCCCAGTTTAACGTTAGGAATCTATGATGAAACCCTACTCCATTCCTGGAACAAAAATCTGATATCAACATAAAGGTCAAGATAAATGTATGACCATTTACCATGACAACTAATTGAGATAATACTAGTACACATAAAACGTCAGCATGATGTTACATCTCGAGGAATTTTACATTAAGATGAATGGACAATCATTTAATTGGTGAGAGGTTTATTGTCCTGTGAAGGAGGTCTGCAATCTTTAATTAAATGGATATTATGATATTATTTTGACATTTGTGGAGAAATGTTTCATCAATACGATAACAAAATTGTTATCATTGTATTTAATTCATCGCCAGTATTGAGGTTTTTTTAACTTTAGTATACAAGAAACACTATTTTTCAATTCCATGTAAATAAATCTACCTTTTTCCAGTTATTTCAAAAGGCTGTCAAAAGGTGATTACTCCCTTTCCCATTTTCTACTACTGAGTTTGCGGTTAGCGATATTTTTTAGCTGAAATGCTACGTGTTTTATTTGCTGCTGGTAATAACTAGGCATCACATGTCTGACAGGACTATTTCTGTGGTGTAGAGTTCACCCCGGTTTTTAGTGTGGTTTGTGTTACTCAATCTTTTTATGTGTATAATTGTTAGATGGTTGTTTAATCCTTTTTTTTTGGCCATTGTGTTGTCTGTTCTTCTTCTTTTGGCCATTGTGTTGTCTGTTCTTCTTCTTTTGGCCATTGTGTTGTCTGTTCTTCTTCTTTTGGCCATTGTGCTGTCTGCTCTTCTTCTCTTGGCCATTGTGTTGTCTGCTCTTCTTCTTTTGGCCATTGTGTTGTCTGTTCTTCTTTTGGCCATTGTGTTGTCTGTTCTTCTTCTTTTGGCCATTGTGTTGTCTGTTCTTCTTCTTTTGGCCATTGTGCTGTCTGCTCTTCTTCTCTTGGCCATTGTGTTGTCTGCTCTTCTTCTTTTGGCCATTGTGTTGTCTGTTCTTCTTCTTTTGGCCATTGTGCTGTCTGCTCTTCTTCTCTTGGCCATTGTGTTGTCTGCTCTTCTTCTTTTGGCCATTGTGTTGTCTGTTCTTCTTTTGGCCATTGTGTTGTCTGTTCTTCTTCTTTTGGCCATTGTGTTGTCTGTTCTTCTTCTTTTGGCCGTTGTGTTGTCTGTTCTTCTTCTTTTGGCCATTGTATTGTTTGTTCTTCTTTTGGCCATTGTATTGTTTGTTCTTCTTTTGGCCATTGTGTTGTTTATTCTTCATCGATGTACGGATTCAGATTACCCATTTGATATCTTCAAACTCTTCTTGCTGTTCATTTTCTCTAAGTCTATAACCTTCTTGACCAAGCATGTTCTATTAATAGATGACAGCAGCACAGTGTTATCTTCTTTACCAAGCATGTCATATACGATTCATTCAACAAGTCTATTTAGGACTTTACGTAAAAAGATACTCATCAGCTGTAATCAATTGACACCAGTCTATCACAATCGTAAATGGAAACATAAACACTTCATTTTTTTATATTTCGCTCTACCTGTCAAAACCTTAACTCTGCAACGTGATCCAAGTATTGTATAGCCAACCTAGTAGTGTTACAACGTGAGACGTTTAGGTTAAAATGCTGTTAATTAAATAGAAATACAAGTCCAATCTATGATTACAAAATGAAAAATATACCCACCAAATGAAAGCAAACATGTTTAGGTAATTAATTGTCGGTTTCGAGTTCCATCAGTGAATACAAAGAAAGGTATACGTCACAATACAGAACTGACAGCCATCTGCAAAAGAATGCTATAGCACAGACAGGGCGTTCACCTTGTAATATATAAAAATGATACAATATCTAAGACACAATACAATAATGAACAAATGTATGTGAGTTAGGGTCATGTATATGTGTGTTAGGAGTATCGATTTTGCCTGTGTTTCTACGAATTTCTATTGAATTGTAGAACTGTTCCGACAGTGTAGTATTTTGTTGTTTTTCTATTGAATTGTAGAACTGTTCCGACAGTGTAGTATTTTGTTGTTTTTCTATTGAATTGTAGAACTGTTCCGACAGTGTAGTATTTTGTTGTTTTTCTATTGAATTGTAGAACTGTTCCGACAGTGTAGTATTTTGTTGTTTTTCTATTTAATTGTAGAACTGTTCCGACAGTGTAGTATTTTGTTTTTTTTCTATTGAATTGTAGAACTGTTCCGACAGTGTAGTATTTTGTTGTTTTTCTATTTAATTGTAGAACTGTTCCGACAGTGTAGTATTTTGTTTTTTTTCTATTGAATTGTAGAACTGTTCCGACAGTGTAGTATTTTGTTGTTTTTCTATTGAATTGTAGAACTGTTCCGACAGTGTAGTATTTTGTTGTTTTTCTATTGAATTGTAGAACTGTTCCGACAGTGTAGTATTTTGTTGTTTTTCTATTTAATTGTAGAACTGTTCCGACAGTGTAGTATTTTGTTGTTTTTCTATTGAATTGTAGAACTGTTCCGACAGTGTAGTATTTTGTTGTTTTTCTATTGAATTGTAGAACTGTTCCGACAGTGTAGTATTTTGTTGTTTTTCTATTTAATTGTAGAACTGTTCCGACAGTGAAGCATTTTGTTGTTTTTCTATTGAATTGTAGAACTGTTCCGACAGTGTAGTATTTTGTTGTTTTTCTATTGAATTGTAGAACTGTTCCGACAGTGTAGTATTTTGTTGTTTTTCTATTGAATTGTAGAACTGTTCCGAGACTGTAGTATTTTGTTGTTTTTCTATTGAATTGTAGAATTATTCTGACATTGTATTATTTTGTTGTGTTTCATTTTGATTACACTGATGGCAGTCATGTCTCCAAAGCCATCTTTAATCTCCTCGGGTATTTACCAGGTACAATGATGTATTTAAAGCTGAATTGTATATCGATATAAGATATGTATCTACCTTGGTACTCTGAACAACTTCTTGTTCTATTTGTTAACATCGGAATCAGAGCTCGTCTCAGTGGAGTATAAGCTAGCGTGGTTGCACCACATCGTAAAATTAATTCTTGGTCGGTTAAAAGCAAAGATTATTACATCGGTATTTCGCTGGTTTGTCTCTACGCATGCAGCATTAAGAAGTTTGCCCAGCACTCAGCAAAATGTGCCTGATTGAAATGACATACATAAAACTGACGGCATCATAATCTTATCCTAACATAACGCGTTCTCGCCATGATATAACAGAAAAGATTTTCACAAACATAAAGCACCGATTCACTCATTAGCCATTATATGATCTTTTCATGATTTTGAACAGGTTGTATATCCGTCTTGCTTTAGTGCATTTAATGACCCTTATATCTTTTCTATTTATTTACTAAATCCTCCCCACATATTTCACTTTTTTCACACAATATTTGGCATCATAATCAGAATATTTTACCAGCAGAAGTAGAGATAATATCACTTAATAATAAATCCACGCCTCATTGTTATTCAAGCATACATATAATTCTCCTATGTTTTGCATAGCTGATCGGTAAGTGCTTTTATATTCTAAATTCCTTACGAAATCATACGGTACAGGGATATTGGTATATAATAGCCATGTTAAATAACACGACAGCAGCACATTATAACGATACTCTTTTATTATAAGATTATGTTTATTAAAGACTAGCATATTTTTCTGTGGCAGATGGTCCACATTTAGTAACCAGAAAATAAACACAAATAATGAGCTGAACAGTTTTTATTGTTATTAACAAGATAAAAAGAATATTTCTTATTTAATTTTTAGTCCTCAAAACACCCTTGTTATTTCTTTATTGTCTTATTCTGTTTGTTAACATATACCACCTTATCCCAGGTTCTAAGTGATTGAATTACAATATTAAAGTAACATAAAATTATAATTTCATTTACAAATAACATTATTTTAACTTTCTTAATAAAAATAGATTGTGTACCACATTTTTTTATTTAATAATACAACATGCAAATATACAAGTTATAAAAAAGACATCGAACGGCCATGAAAAAATCGTGCGTGTTATTTTACCTTCTACAATAAAAGTGGGTTGCAATCAAAATACCCTTCAAATAAATGTATGCATCAGTTTTAGGAAAAAACGAAAACAATAATTATTGCGCATGAACAAAACTAAAATTTCTATATTTTTATAGGAATATATTCTATGTTTTATGATGATCGTATATTATCAAACTTCAAGAAGTAATACATAGCACAGGGAGAATAATAATACAACACACGAAGCCAAATGATTAACTTAAAGAATAATCAAACGATTGACATGTTGGATTTCACGAACTCACAAGAGAACCAGAAATGCTATGAAATATTGCGTAAAGACTAGCAGCGCCTGCTTCACTAGAGGCACCTGTCACATAGTAATATTTATCAAAACTGCTATAAAACCCCAAAATAAAATATAGCATCCCCCAAACCCCATCACGGACATCCGTAAAGTAATATGTGACAACATTTGTTTATATCACTATAATGTTATATATAGTTGAAATCTCGGGATTGGGGTATGTGTCTGAAAACCTGACAGAGGAGCTCAGACTAACGTACATTGTGTTAGTCTTGTGGTAAGAAATAAACGCCTTTAACAACTCTCCCAGTAAACTCCAATGACGATAGATAATTCAGTCTTTAATTTCTACTGACATTGTAATGTACTTCTATATACCTTGTATTACTTCTATATACCTTGTATTACATCTATATACCTGGTATTACTTCTATATACCTGGTATTACTTCTATATACCTGGTATTACTTCTATATACTTGGTATTACATCTATATACTTGGTATTACTTCTATATACCTGGTATTACTTCTATATACCTTGTATTACTTCTATATACCTGGTATTACTTCTATATACCTGGTATTACTTCTATATACCTGGTATTACTTCTATATACTTGGTATTACTTCTATATACCTGGTATTACTTCTATATACCTTATATTACTTCTATATACCTGATATTACTTCTATATACCTGGTATTACTTCTATATACTTGGTATTACTTCTATATACCTGGTATTACTTCTATATACCTGGTATTACTTCTATATACTTGGTATTACTTCTATATACCTTGTATTACTTCTATATACCTGATATTACTTCTATATACTTGGTATTACTTCTATATACCTGGTATTACTTCTATATACCTTGTATTACTTCTATATACCTTGTATTACTTCTATATACCTGGTATTACTTCTATATACCTGATATTACTTCTATATACCTGGTATTACTTCTATATACCTGGTATTACCTCTATATACCTGGTATTACATCTATATACTTGGTATTACCTCTATTTACCTGGTATTACTTCTATATACCTGGTATTACTTCTATATACCTGGTATTACTTCTATACACCTGGTATTACTTCTATATACCTGATATTACTTCTATATACCTGGTATTACTTCTATACACCTGGTATTACCTCTATATACCTGGTATTACTTCTATATACCTGGTATTACTTCTATATACCTGGTATTACTTCTATATACCTGGTATTACTTCTATACACCTGGTATTACTTCTATATACCTGATATTACTTCTATATACCTGGTATTACTTCTATACACCCGGTATTACTATGCACCTGGTATTACTTCTATATACCTTGTATTACTTCTATATACCTGGTATTACTTCTATATACCTGCTATTACTTCTATATACCTGGTATTACTTCTATACACCTGGTATTACTTCTATATACCTGATATTACTTCTATATACCTGGTATTACTTCTATACACCTGGTATTACTTCTATATACCTGGTATTACTTCTATATACCTGGTATTACTTCTATATACCTGGTATTACTTCTATATACCTGGTATTACTTCTATACACCTGGTATTACTTCTATATACCTGATATTACTTCTATATACCTGGTATTACTTCTATACACCTGGTATTACTTCTATACACCTGGTATTACTTCTATATACCTTGTATTACTTCTATATACCTGATATTACTTCTATATACCTGGTATTACTTCTATACACCTGGTATTACTTCTATATACCTGGTATTACTTCTATATACCTGATATTACTTCTATATACCTGGTATTACTTCTATACACCTGGTATTACTTCTATATACCTGGTATTACTTCTATATACCTGGTATTACTTCTATATACCTGGTATTACTTCTATACACCTGGTATTACTTCTATATACCTGGTATTACTTCTATATACCTGATATTACTTCTATATACCTGGTATTACTTCTATATACCTGATATTACTTCTATATACCTGGTATTACTTCTATACACCTGGTATTACTTCTATATACCTGGTATTACGTCTATACACCTGGTATTACTTCTATACACCTGGTATTACTTCTATACACCTGGTATTACTTCTATACACCTGGTATTACTTCTATACACCTGGTATTACTTCTATACACCTGGTATTACTTCTATATACCTGGTACTACTTCTATATACCTGGTATTACTTCTATGCACCTGGTACTACTTCTATATACCTGGTATTACTTCTATACACCTGGTACTACTTCTATACACCTGGTATTACTTCTATACACCTGGTATTACTTCTATATACCTGGTATTACTACAGCTATGGCTAGTCAATTTGCTGGTATTTTGTCTCTGGATTTTTGCACTGTTCCCTGGTATTCTATATTTTAGCTTTACTTTCCAAATACCAAAGTTTGTTTTTGCGATGCACATTTGGTGCGATGTTCTACAGAATTGTCAACGCACTACTTTTTGACATGTTCATTAAGTTCTTAAGAAAATGCGCATTCTGCAAAGGAAGTTCAATCAAAACCAAAAAAGAAACAATACATTTGTGTATTTTCGAAGCATTTGAAGATATAATCTGTCAACATATAATGCATCCACTTTATTTTTTATACTTTTATGTAATTCTTAATACCACCTCCTAGAAAGGCCACTGTTGTCCACTGTTGTCCACTGCTAGTACACATCAACCGTCTTCAGATAAACCACCAAGTTTTTGTGATTTTATTTTAAGTGTACACAAAGTAATAAAGTAATAAAGAATTTAAATTATTTTCCGTGTTCTTTAATTTAGCCGATTTAATGTTCATCCCCGTTGATTTTTGGTCAATAAATACCACCAATAAAATATGATTATAAGGCGCCAAAAAAAATAAATAACAAAAATAAGAATCATTTACACAAATAGATTTTAACGGGGCGCTTCATGGTTGACAAAGATTTCAGATTAACAGAATCAAGTTATTAGATTGAAACTAAATAAATGTCTACATACACTGTCATTGTAATTAATGTGGAGTATTTCACACAACAATAACTCGTTTAATTCAATGATTTCTGTGTGATTTTGTAGCGAGACACGACAGTTCTTTTAGAAGATTTAATTCAATGTAGTATATGAGCATCTTAACGAGGTAGATCAAGTTACATCATTCATATTCATAGATGTTTCAACCAATGATTATTGTTGGGCGTAAATATAGTTGTTATGACAAGTATCTAAATGTATAATATCTAATAATTAGAAAACAAACAAAGATCACTAATAATTCTCCATTTCAATATATCATGGGTTATCTGAATAAAATGTTGATTTAAAGTACATACAGAGTTAATCAGGATAATACAGGATAATGTCTAAACACTTCTCTCTAATTACTATGTCGCTAGTAAACAAATTTGTTGACAGTTAAATGTGAGATACCCGAGGCAGCAAAATATATACCGGTAAACGAATATATATAACAAAACATTGGGTATCACCAACTCGTCCAAAATTACCAATGAGCTCAAGAATTGTACGTACCTTCAGTTCTATGTCTGTTACCCGTTTTGTAAGAGCGACACACAAATTAAAACAATTAAAAAACCCAGAATAATAGTGGCTATTCGCTGATAGATAATGTTATTATATAATAATCATTGTGTGATGTATGCAATGCTTGTTTTAACAGACGAAATCTTAAATCAACAATAATCATTAATCACCGTCTTGGTGTCGTTGTGCTTCCTCTTTTATAGTCTGATAGACGGTGCCATTGACAGTGTTGCAAACGTCTAGCAGACGGTGCTGAGAAGGTACCGGTAACTGGTACCAAATGTCACCAGCAATGATGATCTAACAAATTTAAGTCAATATTTACAAAAGTAAAATCTAATTTAATATTTTAATAAAACGGTTGAAGTACATTTAAGTTATTTAAAGGACATGGCGAGAAAATCCATGTTTTTGAGGATACTGGGAAATTGTACAACACGCAAGTTATTAAGCATGTTACTACCCAATGATAAAAGCAAACTTGCTGTTTTATGTGGTATAGCATATTCTCATATCGTAATACACATGTATAAACACTATCTGTAATATAACAGTTTAATGCCAGCCAACCAGCCTATGTGGAGTGGACATGATGTCAATCTATGGATATGCAGGTCACTACTTGGAACAGGCACACTAATGTGGCGGCATTAAACCGTTTAACGGAACACAAAACCAAATATTCTAACAGTAATAAACAAACAATTAAAGTAAACACATAGATTCGCTTCAAATCAGAATATCGTACACCATCATAGAAATGATAGCAATATAATCATGGACAGTTACAATAGCAGGGTTGATGAATGTTCCTACTTAACTGACTACTAGCTAAGAAGGTATAATATGTTGAGGCAATTACTAATTATAAACTAAAGACATCAATCATGTGATACTTTTAATAGTTTCTTGGATAACCTTCATCAAGTACGTACAGGATCAAAAGAATATTTTTACTTATATATATAATTTACAAAGTAAAACGGAAAATATAAGTTTTTGAAGGACATGTTACTCCCAACAGGTTCTAGTTGTAGACATAACAACGTAAACGACCAACACTAATTAACATTTATTTCCTTCTATTTGTTTTAGTATCTACAGATTTATTCTTCATAATGTGCATTATAAAACGTAAGAAGCCTAACTACATTTTTTATCATAAATTCGAGGCCTCGACTGGATGTAGTTATAATATTAAATATAATACTTAATGACATATTTTGCTTTTTCTTATTCCCGTCATCCACAACAGGTCTGATTGTTACTTTTGCCAAGTTGTGATATTGTCTAGTATTACATAGTGCACTATGTCCAGTAAAGCGTTTCTATTTTTATATTAACACTCTATTGTCATTAAAATAGACATTCATTTACTAAACCACAATCAGTATAAGTTTAAAGTGCCTTCACCTCACAAAACTTAATATATGGATCAAGCCACGTGAGCTATATCTCGGGTTGTGTGGTATTTAATTTGCTTTTTTTAAAAGATAAAATTCTTTTCAAATATAAATGAAAGATGACACTGCATTCTTTTTGGTCATTTGAAGGTCGACTAGTGAAGTGGCGTGTGTTTGTATATACAAATGGTAATCTAGTCTATTTAAGACTACCACATATCGTATAAAAACACATTCCGCCACCAGCTGGAAGCCTATTGAAAAAACTTTGCTGTCAATATTTTCCTATCGTTACAAACATCTTCATACAAGTGCTACACATATTCCGTGAACTATGAACCTTGCCGTTCTTACATTATGGTTAATAGAATTCAGCTCCTGAAGTAGACGTTCTTGTTGTGTCCTCCTTGACCAGGTTACTTAAGTGTGTTAATAATGAGTCAGCAATCTTCTCCCTCCAAAATGAGATAACTTAATTAGAAATTTATAAGGAATTAACTGTAGAATTCTGGTGAGATCGTCAGTACAAATAAACCAGTCATGAAGCGGGGAAATATTCATTGATGATCCTATTTATTCCTATAATAATGTGTAAAACAGACTAATCACAGACTAATTTTTCTCTCGAATAAAACTTTACAACAAAAGTCGACAAAATGCACTCATTATAATTTAATCTTAACAAAATAGTATTTTAATCCGAATTAATTTTAAAACATTTTCTCTCGATGTCTAATTAAAACACCTTTACCATCTAATCGCTATTGTAAAATTTCTAAACACAGCGGGACATCAGAAATGGTTTCCCCTATTCATGACAACGCAAAAAAAAACATATGAAATAAAAGTCAAATAAATTATTTCCCTTGTATTGAATTGAAACGAATTATTTACGTGACGGCTTGGACATGTTTTTGTCAATGCAGTGACCAGCGTTACTCATTTCATGCAACCTTTACAACTCCCGATCAGGTTTATGTAAAACAATCTGGGATTTAGGAAGAAATAAGAGGAATGTAAATGTGTGAATGAGTTTGGGGGTAACTCTATATGAATCTGATCCAAACAATCAAAGCTAAAGAACATTGCGTTATTGCTTCTTCTCACCTGGGAGTCACCGTGACGATCATAAGTAATACATGATGCTAGAAGGTCTGTAGGAAATTGAGACACACGAACTTCCTAATTACAAAGCTATTGTATGTGTTATTTCTGTCACAGATTCGCGGATATCATATAGGCAATTAAATACAGATCCGGATATCTTACAAACACTATCACCATTATTTCTGGGAACAGAATAAAAATATGAACACAAATAATGACACAATCACGGGGCTCTCGTGAAGATGTTTTAAAACCAGAATAACCCAATGTGGACATCAGTCAAAGCGTGCGAAATGTCCAAGCAAATTTAGAACACCACACACTGAAACAGGAACTCATGGCGAGAAGACAAGTGTCCACATTTTGCACAGTTTTTGAACAGTGATGGTCAACAATTGCACCAATATCGACAAAGTGAACAATAATCTCTTACCTTAACTCATTAAGAAAAGAACGATATATGACATTGGAAATCCAGGTACTGGCTTTATACAGCCACAAACATGTGGCGGGTTTAAACCGGTTAATGGGATCTAACCCTTTCTTCTTAATAATTGGAACTCTAACGACAAGGCATATATAAACAAGCGATGGATCTCTAACGACTAAGCATATATAAACAAGCGATGGATCTCTAACGACAAAGCATATATAAACAAGTGATGGATCTCTAACGACAAAGCATATATAAACAAGCGATGGATCTCTAACGACAAAGCATATATAAACAAGCGATGGATCTCTAACGACAAAGCATATATAAACAAGCGATGGATCGCTAACGACAAAGCATATATAAACAAGCGATGGATCTCTAACGACAAAGCATATATAAACAAGCGATGGATCTCTAACGACAAAGCATATATAAACAAGCGATGGATCTCTAACGACAAAGCATATATAAACAAGCGATGGATATCTAACGACAAAGCATATATAAACAAGCGATGGATCTCTAACGACAAAGCATATATAAACAAGCGATGGATCTCTAACGACAAAGCATATATAAACAAGCGATGGATCTCTAACGACAAAGCATATATAAACAAGCGATGGATCGCTAACGACAAAGCATATATAAACAAACGATGGATCGCTAACGACAAAGCATATATAAACAAGCGATGGATCGCTAACGACAAAGCATATATAAACAAGCGATAAAAACCTGCACAGATTCGCTTCCAGTCAAAAAGACCTTATGCTATCACAAAAATGAATGACAACATTCACATGGACAGTACAACTGTAGGGTCAGAGAATGCTCGTAGTTAATTGATTACCAGCTAGGAAGGTATACTGTTGGTTAATGACCATTACTCTTGAGACAAAAAAACATAACTGATACTTCTAACAAATATAATATTAGTTCTAAACATCTCAAGAAATTAGTAGTTTTCGTGTGAGATCAGAATAGACAGGTCATACATTTGTTGGAATCAAATATTGAATATAAAATAGTAATATAATGAAGTATAAATGTAGTGGTTTTGTTGCTAGTTGGACTTACTACTTGAACCAGCAGATTGTCTATATTTTTGGTAAAGTACACCTCCCTAAAAGAATCAACTAACGTTGCCAAATAATAGCTTTTACGATTGTTTTTTTTTCAATTTTCCTGTATCAATGGAAAATTGGGGAAATGTGTGTGGTTTGTGTTTATTTGTACCAAACAGACATTCAAAAAGAACAAATACAAAACTATATATTAAAATAGACCCAAATAACTGTGAACTTGTTCTAAAGGACAACGATTGTAGGCAATTCAAATTGTTTGTTGCTTATCACAGAAACCTTTGAATATACTGTAAAGTCTGTAATAAATAGCATTTGTCATAATATACTGTAAAGTCTGTAATAAATAGCATTTGTCATAATATACTGTAAAGTCTGTAATAAATAGCATTTGTCATAATATACTGTAAAGTCTGTAATAAATAGCATTTGTCAAAATTTTCAATATAAAATAAAATTAATAAATGAATATGGAATATGAAAAGTAAAGTTTATGGTCAATACACCGAAATTTGATCAAATAAACAATGGAGCTAATACAGATGTTTGTATGGAAGGTGGAACTAGTTCACATCTAGTGGGATCACAACTCAATAGATACAAAACCAGGACATCAACAACTTTTATTTCAAATGAAAGTATTTTAATGGGGTTCGTGTTGCTCCATCATCTTTAGTTTTATTTGTATGTTTTATAGATCTTTATTTGTATGTGTATGTTTTATAGATCTTTATTTGTATGTGTATGTTTTATAGATCTTTATTTGTATGTGTATGTTTTATAGATCGTTGTTTGTCCTTTTGTACTTTTTCTTTTGGCCATTGTGTTTACTGTTCTTGAATTGAAAATTTATGTTTTTCGTCGAATTTGGTATCTTCAAAATCTTCTTATGAATGATGTCTTTGATGGAAGCGAAACATTTCCTTGCTTCTATTCGTGTTCCTATCAACAACCCATACCATATACTATTACAGTTGTACAGTTTATCGTACGTATTATAAGTAAGATAGCGGTGTTTAAACGTTCAATATGAGTAGCTAAACGTGTAGAAGTCATTTACAATATCAGTTTCACACGTTAAAGTGCATCTTCAGGGAAGTGAAGGTATTGACTCACATGTATGTGTTGTTGTTTTTATTCATGTGACAATGTATGGAGAAAGAGTAAATATCTCGTAGGTTCAATAATATCGACACATATCTAGTCACCTTCTATGGCAGAGTATCCTTTGAAATATACACAAATATATTCGTATGATAATATGAAATACGACGATTCTTCAGGGAAGATGAAACGGTCATTTCCTCATTCATGACTTATCACCGGGTGTGTAACTAAATTAACACGACGGGTGCCACTAGTGGAGCAGGAACTGCTTACCCTTCCTGAGCACCCCCAGGTTTTAGTGGGGTTCGTGTTATTCGATCTTTATTTTTATATTTACGTTTTGTAGATCGTTGTTTGTCCTTTTGTAGTTTTTCTTTTGGCCATTGTGTTGTTTGTTCTTCTTCGATATACAGATTCTGATTACCTCCCTTTGGTATCTTCACACTCTTCCCCATACCGAGATACTGATGGCTTACCCAAAAGGTCCATCATACCTTGTTAAAGATGATATTTTATAGATTTATTTGTTCAATAAATAACAAGGTTTGTCTGTATCGTATCTAGTTACTCTTTTTTTTCAGCCTGTAACCAAACAGCAGACTACATGTAGAAAGCAATGGCGTATTCGTGTGAACTGAACATAATAGTAATTCGCTATTATTTTCCTACAAGACATGTAAGCTTATTTTAAATGTCAAAATATGTTTGAGTATTAAATACAAAAAGCCCTTAAAACTTAAAATTCAATGTTATTCAATACAATTTTATCGGGTTAACTTAGAAATTTAATTTGAAGTCGCAAAGATCAGCAAAATTTTTCATCTGCCCATTTCCTTCTTTACCTTACGTTAACAGTATCTGATATATCATGGCTTTACATTAAAATATGCAAAGCTGAAAGGTTGTCTTTAGAAATACAAATGTCGAACAATGAGGGATGTATTGGAATTTATTAAGACTTCAAATACCATATCATTAAACCAGTATATAACAACTAAATCTATTGTTCAAGTTACTAAAGGGAGAATTTCTACCATCTTTAATAATGCTTAAACTAAATACAATTAAAATATCTGCTGTATCATGCTCCAAGAAAGGACTTGGCTTTACCCCGGAGGACATCTAGTATTTTAACAAGAATTTAAATCCCATCAACAATTTTATTTGTCGTAATATTAAACAACAAGGAAACAGTATAACGTATAAACTAATAGTTTTGTTGTGTAACTTCTCTTAAACTTGATAGTATTCAACTACAGAATAAACATTTGACGTTTATTTTTAAAACATAAAGAGTTATGTAACACGTTTACCCTTGTCCTTTGAAACACCACCCCGTTTTAGTGTAATTACCACGTTGTACAGTGTTGTACAGTGTCAATATGTCAAGCGAACTTAGGAGGAAAAGGCTTCATTTATTATGTAACACTGAAAAACTTCAAAGCCATCTATATATGAATAAACTACCTGACATGACGTACATATTTGCATCTATATAATACATCTAACCATATAATGGCGACTATGGAATGTATCTTATGTATATTTGGTAATCAAATATATACATACACTGTAGCAGTAACATTGTTAAAGCTAACGGATACAACTAACTACAAACAGTTTAATACACTCAAACTGTTGATAGTTGACCTATTAAGTAAACGTTATAAAAGAGACTGTTGAAAGACAATTTGATATCATTTTAATGTTTTCCCGCAATTTTCCAGACACAAGGGTCCAGTATGCCCAGAGAGTATCCATGGAGCCCTTGTCATTTCGAGGCCAATAGATTGTAGACAGAAATCAACTTTTATTATTATTGTCAAGTATTACATAATATTTAATAAATAAATACATACAATGACATTAGTCAAAGATGTTCGAATGTTCGATTGATCCAGAAACGTTTTTTGTTTTTTTGAATGCAAAATGTTTAATTGTAGACGACAAGGATACCATATATCCTTTGAGCACACAGAACCCTTGACATGGAGTTTTATGCAAAAAAAAAGACATCCACAGGTTAATCATAAATGCAACTGCACCATATTTGTGTGTGTTTGTTTATTTGAAATCTTTGTTATTTCTAGCAGATGAAAGCTTATACGTTGATAGATCTACCAACTGTATGATGTCTAATTTGTCAGTTACTTAATATCAATTTGACTCTTCTTTAAAGAACATGTGTCTAGCCATTATATCTGATAGACTATGAAATGGTCATATTTAAAGATGTCGGATTACCGGTAATCTATGTCATTGAAAATTCAAACACTGCACATTTATATTGAAATATTTATTGGGAACATAAATTGTCATGGATTAAAGATTTATAAAATGCATGTGACAGAACAGATTAGGACAAATTATATATTGAAGATGAAAGGCGATTTTCCTGTGGAGGGGTAACACACGTGTGCCGTAATATACCACACTGCAGTAAGGGGGATATGTAACGTTTGTTTAAAGACAAGTGATGTTGACATACTTGTATCAGGGAGGTAAATAGTCGTGACTGTTTCAATGCATTAACTTTCTATTCTTTTACCTTGGTTTGATTCATTGAAGCAACACGAACAATAATTTTAAATCAAAATTAAAAAGGATTCTTGTAATTATTTAAGTAATAAAAAATACCCCTCCTGGGATATACAGTGTAATGATTCGGCTTTTAACCCGCGCCAACTAGATGTATTCCCTGTGCTACAATTTATCATCAAACTCAATTAGCAATACGAATCACAAAATTAACAACTATTTATCAAAAATTATATTTATGATAATAATATTCAAGTGATGACTTACTAGATTTTAATGTTCTCAAACAAGAAAATATATAAGAAAATCTGGTTGATTCTATCAGATAAGAGGACATTAAGAAAAACTTACACATTTGTCGAGTGTGTGAAATAACTTCATATAAATTGTGTCCGATACTTCAAAATATTGTCTTAACTTAATCCCCAACTTGAATTTTATTCAATATATTGACGCTATGATAACCCATTTACGGGAAACAAGGACAACAACGGGCAAAAACCCCAAACAATCCCCTTATAACGTGAACGTTGAAATTCCCGCAAAAGTCTATAGTTGTTAAGTCATTGATTTTCAAGTCACCAAATTAAACTTCAAAGAACTATTTTAATAAAAGATTATGAAACACGTTCACAACTTTAATAACGTTGTTTCATTTTTATTTTTTTAGATCAAGCCTTACTCGAATATTCTGGTTTATTAAATGAACAACTGGACTCTTGGCCTAGAGATTTTCTCCTGAATAAACCTTAGAGAATACCGAAGGGGCAATCAAAAAAGGACAACCCAGAGAAACTGGCAACATAAGGTACACATGACACAGGACAAATAAATGTTAGAGAATACCAAAGGGGCAATCAAAAAAGGACAATCTAGAGAAACTGGCAACATAGGGTACACATGACACAGGACAAATAAATGTTAGAGAATACCAAAGGGGCAATCAAAAAAGGACAATCCAGAGAAACTGGCAACATAAGGTACACATGACACAGGACAAATAAATGTTAGAGAATACCAAAGGGGCAATCAAAAAAGGACAATCTAGAGAAACTGGCAACATAGGGTACACATGACACAGGACAAATAAATGTTAGAGAATACCAAAGGGGCAATCAATAAAGGACAATCCATAGAAACTGGCAACATAAGGTACACAGGACAAATAAATGTTAGAGAATACCAAAGGGGCAATCAAAAAAGGACAATCCAGAGAAACTGGCAACATAAGGTACACAAGACGTATAAAAACAAAACAAAAACACAACACAATATGTGTTGGACACCACTATACGCAAGCAAACACAAATAACGTAAATAGGACATACGCCCTCATACAAACAACTAAAGGTAAAGACGAACCGAACATCGTTTTTATGCGGAAATCGTTACGGGCATCACAACACGGAACTCAGAACGTACAGACACACAGTAGGGCACACAACAAACTAAAAAGATGAGCAACACGGACCCTACCAAAAACAGTTTTTAAATAATAAGAATTGTATTTAAATTGTATTTTCTTTTAAAAGGAGTATTTAAAAAACATATTTGAGAATAAAAATTACATCTGAAAGACATTTGTATTCTATCTATGAGGACGTATTCATTATGAAATGATCGTGTTGTATTTGGCTGCGTTATTCACCAGTCAGATTATGTGCGGCGCATACACGCTTTAAAAATGACGACTGTCAATTTTGTTCTAAAATTGACCTTAAAACGATGTATTACAGGTTAGAGAATATTCACAAACTGTATTTACTTGACAGTATGCGATGCCTTGTACATGACAGTAAATTGTCAATATGGTTATATTCCTTATTTCGTAAGATGATGACGGTTGTTGTTTCCTAATTTGGCAGTAATATTAAAGTCTTTGCTTCCCGACACTTTACACAGCTATACTTGCTGCTGTTTACGAGAAAAACAATCTTGAACAGCTGTGAGTCATGCTTATGTTCTGTGACACTGTTACCGGTGCCAATTATGTTAAACCAATCACTGCATCCTAAAAATTGAACCAATAATCTCGTTACTTCTTTCGATACTTAACTTCGAGATACAAAATCATTATAAATTGAAGATTGCATCTGTATCCTCCTGACCGTTGTCATCTAATATCTTGTATTGTTTATAAATTATGTAAACTTTTTGGTGACGTTATAAAAAATGACAAAAATATGTTGGAAACTTTAACGTGTAAAAGGTAAGAAATCAAATCATTTACTTGGTATTATGAATAATTGTAAACATTCACTTTACATTGTAAATATTTATTACATTTATTCATTGTTTTTGGTATTTGTGATATCTACATGTTTTTGGTATTTGTGATATCTACATGTACATGTTTTTGGTATTTGTGATATCTACATGTTTTTGGTATTTGTGATATCTACATGTTTTTGGTATTTGTGATATCTACATGTTTTTGGTATTTGTGATATCTACATGTTTTTGGTATTTGTGATATCTACATGTTTTTGGTATTTGTGATATCTACAAGTGTTTGGTATTTGTGATATCTACATGTTTTTGGTATTTGTGATATCTACATGTTTTTGGTATTTGTGATATCTACATGTTTTTGGTATTTGTGATATCTACATGTTTTTGGTATTTGTGATATCTACATGTTTTTGGTATTTGTGATATCTACATGTTTTTGGTATTTGTGATATCTACAGTGAATTCATCATATGTTAGATATTTGCTATTGATACAACAGATGATTCATTAATTCGTCGTATTTCATCCATTCAGAGACATTTTTGTTAATCAAAATAAAAGTGTTATAAACATTACTGAACATTTCCTCAAGATTCTGATAATGATGTTATATTTGTTTTGGTATATCGTAAGTACTGGATATCTACACTATGCTTTATGAATTAGGAGGACCTGCATAGCCTATTTCAGAAACATGAGGTGGGCAACAGTTTTGTTCTATATCTCTGAACAAAATGTATGTCCAAATGTCGGAACTTTTAATGCTGTTGGTGGTGGTCTGTCAATCTGGTCCTACTTGGTGTCTGACAAAACTTTTTTAACGATAAAAGATAGTATACATAGGAAGAATAAGTCAGTAATTCACTTGAAACATCATCTGTCACTTTTCTGCTAAATTTCTGATTGGATACATTGCAAAATGCAACCTTATTAATATATGTACTATTGAATAATACAATATAACTGTTTATCTGTGAAGATTACACCTGTTATAACAGGAACATTACACAAAGTAGACCAGAAGTAAGGCTCTAGTAGACATGGCATTACACCTGTTATAACAGGAACATTACACAAGGTAGACCAGAAGTAAGGCTCTAGTAGACATGGCATTACACCTGTTATAACAGGAACATTACACAAGGTAGACCAGAAGTAAGGCTCTAGTAGACATGGCATTACACCTGTTATAACAGGAACATTACACAAGGTAGACCAGAAGTAAGGCTCTAGTAGACATGGCATTACACCTGTTATAACAGGAACATTACACAAGATAGACCAGAAGTAAGGCTCTAGTAGACATGGCATTACACCTGTTATAACAGGAACATTACACAAGGTAGACCAGAAGTAAGGCTCTAGTAGACATGGCATTACACCTGTTATAACAGGAACATTACACAAGATAGACCAGAAGTAAGGCTCTAGTAGACATGCCATTACACCTGTTATAACAGGAACATTACACAAGGTAGACCAGAAGTAAGGCTCTAGTAGACATGGCATTACACCTGTTATAACAGGAACATTACACAAGGTAGACCAGAAGTAAGGCTCTAGTAGACATGGCATTACACCTGTTATAACAGGAACATTACACAAGATAGACCAGAAGTAAGGCTCTAGTAGACATGGCATTACACCTGTTATAACAGGAACATTACACAAGGTAGACCAGACGTAAGGCTCTAGTAGACATGGCATTACACCTGTTATAACAGGAACATTGCACAAGGTAGACCAGAAGTAAGGCTCTAGTAGACAAGATAACTGTTTATCTGTGAAGATTACACCTGTTATAACAGGAACATTACACAAAGAAGACCAGAAGAAAGGCTCTAGTAGACATGGCATTACACCTGTTATAACAGGAACATTACACAAGATAGACTAGAAGTAAGGCTCTAGTAGACATGGCATTACACCTGTTATAACAGGAACATTACACAAGGTAGACCAGAAGTAAGGCTCTAGTAGACATGGCATTACACCTGTTATAACAGGAACATTACACAAGATAGACCAGAAGTAAGGCTCTAGTAGACATGGCATTACACCTGTTATAACAGGAACATTACACAAGGTAGACCAGAAATAAGGCTCTAGTAGACAAGATAACGGTTTATCTGTGAAGATTACACCTGTTATAACAGGCACATTACACAAAGTAGACCAGAGGTAAGGCTCTAGTAGACATGGCATTACACCTGTTATAACAGGAACATTACACAAGGTAGACCAGAAGTAAGGCTCTAGTAGACATGGCATTACACCTGTTATAACAGGAACATTACACAAGGTAGACCAGAAGTAAGGCTCTAGCAGACATGGCATTACACCTGTTATAACAGGAACATTACACAAGGTAGACCAGATGTAAGGCTCTAGTAGACAAGATAACTGTTTATCTGTGAAGATTACACCTGTTATAACAGGAACATTACACAAAGTAGACCAGAAGTAAGGCTCTAGTAGACATGGCATTACACCTGTTATAACAGAAACATTACACAAGGTAGACCAGAAGTAAGGCTCTAGTAGACATGGCATTACACCTGTTATAACAGGAACATTACACAAGGTAGACCAGAAGTAAGGCTCTAGTAGACATGGCATTACACCTGTTATAACAGGAACATTACACAAGGTAGACCAGAAGTAAGGCTCTAGTAGACATGGCATTACACCTGTTATAACAGGAACATTACACAAGGTAGACCAGAAGTAAGGCTCTAGTAGACAAGATAACTGTTTATCTGTGTAGATTACACCTGTTATAACAGGAACATTACACAAGGTAGGCCAGAAGTAAGGCTCTAGTAGACATGGCATTACACCTTTTATTACAGGAACATTACACAAGGTAGACCAGAAGTAAGGCTCTAGTAGACATGGCATTACACCTGTTATAACAGGAACATTACACAAGGTAGACCAGAAGTAAGGCTCTAGTAGACATGGCATTACACCTGTTATAACAGGAACATTACACAAGGTAGACCAGAAGTAAGGCTCTAGTAGACATGGCATTACACCTATTATAACAGGAACATTACAAAAGATAGACCAGAAGTAAGGCTCTAGTAGACATGGCATTACACCTGTTATAACCGGAACATTTCACAAGGTAGACCAGAAGTAAGGCTCTAGTAGACATGGCATTACACCTGTTATAACAGGAACATTACACAAGGTAGACCAGAAGTAAGGCTCTAGTAGACATGACATTACACCTGTTATAACAGGACATTACACAAGGTAGACCAGAAGTATGGCTCTAGTAGACAAGATAACTGTTTATCTGTGAAGAGTACACCTGTTATAACAGGAATACTACACAAGGTAGACCAGAAGTAAGGCTCTAGTAGACATGGCATTACACCTGTTATAACAGGAACATTACACAAGGTAGACCAGAAGTAAGGCTCTAGTAGACATGGCATTACACCTGTTATAACAGGAACATTACACAAAATAGACCAGAAGTAAGGCTCTAGTAGACATGGCATTACACCTGTTATAACAGGAACATTACACAAGGTAGACCAGAAGTAAGGCTCTAGTAGACATGGCATTACACCTGTTATAACAGGAACATTACACAAGGTAGACCAGAAGTAAGGCTCTAGTAGATATGGCATTACACCTGTTATAACAGGAACATTACACAAGATAGACCAGAAGTAAGGCTCTAGTAGACATGGCATTACACCTGTTATAACAGGAACATTACACAAGGTAGACCAGAAGTAAGGCTCTAGTAGACAAGATAACTGTTTATCTGTGTAGATTACACCTGTTATAACAGGAACATTACACAAGGTAGACCAGAAGTAAGGCTCTAGTAGACATGGCATTACACCTTTTATTACAGGAACATTACACAAGGTAGACCAGAAGTAAGGCTCTAGTAGACATGGCATTACACCTGTTATAACAGGAACATTACACAAGGTAGACCAGAAGTAAGGCTCTAGTAGACATGGCATTACACCTGTTATAACAGGAACATTACACAAGGTAGACCAGAAGTAAGGCTCTAGTAGACATGGCATTACACCTGTTATAACAGGAACATTACACAAGATAGACCAGAAGTAAGGCTCTAGTAGACATGGCATTACACCTGTTATAACCGGAACATTACACAAGGTAGACCAGAAGTAAGGCTCTAGTAGACATGGCATTACACCTGTTATAACAGGAACATTACACAAGGTAGACCAGAAGTAAGGCTCTAGTAGACATGGCATTATACCTGTTATAACAGGAACATTACACAAGGTAGACCAGAAGTAAGGCTCTAGTAGACATGGCATTACACCTGTTATTACAGGAACATTACACAAGATAGACCAGAAGTAAGGCTCTAGTAGACATGGCATTACACCTGTTATAACAGGAACATTACACAAGGTAGACCAGAAATAAGGCTCTAGTAGACAAGATAACTGTTTATCTGTGAAGATTACACCTGTTATAACAGGAATACTACACAAGGTAGACCAGAAGTAAGGCTCTAGTAGACATGGCATTACACCTGTTATAACAGGAACATTACACAAGGTAGACCAGAAGTAAGGCTCTAGTATACATGGCATTACACCTGTTATAACAGGAACATTACACAAGATAGACCAGAAGTAAGGCTCTAGTAGACATGGCATTACACCTGTTATAACAGGAACATTACACAAGGTAGACCAAAAGTAAGGCTCTAGTAGACATGGCATTACACCTGTTATAACAGGAACATTACACAAGATAGACCAGAAGTAAGGCTCTAGTAGACATGGCATTACACCTGTTATAACAGGAACATTACACAAGGTAGACCAGAAGTAAGGCTCTAGTAGACATGGCATTACACCTGTTATAACAAGAACATTACACAAGATAGACCAGAAGTAAGGCTCTAGTAGACATGGCATTACACCTGTTATAACAGGAACATTACACAAGGTAGACCAGAAGTAAGGCTCTAGTAGACATGGCATTACACCTGTTATAACAGGAACATTACACAAGATAGACCAGAAGTAAGGCTCTAGTAGACATGGCATTACACCTGTTATAACAGGAACATTACACAAGGTAGACCAGAAGTAAGGCTCTAGTAGACATGGCATTACACCTGTTATAACAGGAACATTACACAAGATAGACCAGAAGTAAGGCTCTAGTAGACATGGCATTACACCTGTTATAACCGGAACATTACACAAGGTAGACCAGAAGTAAGGCTCTAGTAGACATGGCATTACACCTGTTATAACAGGAACATTACACAAGATAGACCAGAAGTAAGGCTCTAGTAGACATGGCATTACACCTGTTATAACAGGAACATTACACAAGGTAGACCAGAAGTAAGGCTCTAGTAGACATGGCATTACACCTGTTATAACAAGAACATTACACAAGATAGACCAGAAGTAAGGCTCTAGTAGACATGGCATTACACCTGTTATAACAGGAACATTACACAAGGTAGACCAGAAGTAAGGCTCTAGTAGACATGGCATTACACCTGTTATAACAGGAACATTACACAAGATAGACCAGAAGTAAGGCTCTAGTAGACATGGCATTACACCTGTTATAACAGGAACATTACACAAGGTAGACCAGAAGTAAGGCTCTAGTAGACAAGATAACTGTTTATCTGTGAAGATTACACCTGTTATAACAGGAACATTACACAAGGTAGACCAGAAGTAAGGCTCTAGTAGACATGGCATTACACCTGTTATAACAGGAACATTACACAAGGTAGACCAGAAGTAAGGCTCTAGTAGACATGGCATTACACCTGTTATAACAGGAACATTACACAAGGTAGACCAGAAGTAAGGCTCTAGTAGACCTGGCATTACACCTGTTATAACAGGAACATTACACAAGATAGACCAGAAGTAAGGCTCTAGTAGACATGGCATTACACCTGTTATAACAGGAACATTACCCAAGATAGACCAGAAGTAAGGCTCTAGTAGACATGGCATTACACCTGTTATAACAGGAACATTACACAAGATAGACCAGAAGTAAGGCTCTAGTAGACATGGCATTACACCTGTTATAACAGGAACATTACACAAGGTAGACCAGAGGTAAGGCTCTAGTAGACATGGCATTACACCTGTTATAACAGGAACATTACACAAGGTAGACCAGAAGTAAGGCTCTAGTAGACATGGCATTACACCTGTTATAACAGGAACATTACAAAAGATAGACCAGAAGTAAGGCTCTAGTAGACATGGCATTACACCTGTTATAACCGGAACATTTCACAAGGTAGACCAGAAGTAAGGCTCTAGTAGACATGGCATTACACCTGTTATAACAGGAACATTACACAAGGTAGACCAGAAGTAAGGCTCTAGTAGACATGGCATTACACCTGTTATAACAGGAACATTACACAAGGTAGACCAGAAGTAAGGCTCTAGTAGACATGGCATTACACCTGTTATAACAGGAACATTACAAAAGATGACCAGAAGTAAGGCTCTAGTAGACATGGCATTACACCTGTTATAACCGGAACATTTCACAAGGTAGACCAGAAGTAAGGCTCTAGTAGACATGGCATTACACCTGTTATAACAGGAACATTACACAAGGTAGACCAGAAGTAAGGCTCTAGTAGACATGGCATTACACCTGTTATAACAGGAACATTACACAAGGTAGACCAGAAGTAAGGCTCTAGTAGACATGGCATTACACCTGTTATAACAGGAACATTACACAAGGTAGACCAGAAGTAAGGCTCTAGTAGACAAGATAACTGCTTATCTGTGAAGAGTACACCTGTTATAACAGGAATACTACACAAGGTAGACCAGAAGTAAGGCTCTAGTAGACATGGCATTACACCTGTTATAACAGAAACATTACACAAGGTAGACCAGAAGTAAGGCTCTAGTAGACATGGCATTACACCTGTTATAACAGGAACATTACACAAAATAGACCAGAAGTAAGGCTCTAGTAGACATGGCATTACACCTGTTATAACAGGAACATTACACAAGGTAGACCAGAAGTAAGGCTCTAGTAGACATGGCATTGCACCTGTTATAACAGGAACATTACACAAGGTAGACCAGAAGTAAGGCTCTAGTAGACATGGCATTACACCTGTTATAACAGGAACATTACACAAGATAGACCAGAAGTAAGGCTCTAGTAGACATGGCATTACACCTGTTATAACAGGAACATTACACAAGGTAGACCAGAAGTAAGGCTCTAGTAGACAAGGTAACTGTTTATCTGTGTAGTTTACACCTGTTATAACAGGAACATTACACAAGGTAGACCAGAAGTAAGGCTCTAGTAGACATGGCATTACACCTTTTATTACAGGAACATTACACAAGGTAGACCAGAAGTAAGGCTCTAGTAGACATGGCATTACACCTGTTATAACAGGAACATTACACAAGGTAGACCAGAAGTAAGGCTCTAGTAGACATGGCATTACACCTGTTATAACAGGAACATTACACAAGGTAGACCAGAAGTAAGGCTCTAGTAGACATGGCATTACACCTGTTATAACAGGAACATTACACAAGATAGACCAGAAGTAAGGCTCTAGTAGACATGGCATTACACCTGTTATAACCGGAACATTACACAAGGTAGACCAGAAGTAAGGCTCTAGTAGACATGGCATTACACCTGTTATAACAGGAACATTACACAAGGTAGACCAGAAGTAAGGCTCTAGTAGACATGGCATTATACCTGTTATAACAGGAACATTACACAAGGTAGACCAGAAGTAAGGCTCTAGTAGACATGGCATTACACCTTTTATAACAGGAACATTACACAAGATAGACCAGAAGTAAGGCTCTAGTAGACATGGCATTACACCTGTTATAACAGGAACATTACACAAGATAGACCAGAAATAAGGCTCTAGTAGACAAGATAACTGTTTATCTGTGAAGATTACACCTGTTATAACAGGAATACTACACAAGGTAGACCAGAAGTAAGGCTCTAGTAGACATGGCATTACACCTGTTATAACAGGAACATTACACAAGGTAGACCAGAAGTAAGGCTCTAGTAGACATGGCATTACACCTGTTATAACCGGAACATTACACAAGGTAGACCAGAAGTAAGGCTCTGGTAGACATGGCATTACACCTGTTATAACCGGAACATTACACAAGGTAGACCAGAAGTAAGGCTCTAGTAGACATGGCATTACACCTGTTATAACAGGAACATTACACAAGGTAGACCAGAAGTAAGGCTCTAGTATACATGGCATTACACCTGTTATAACAGGAACATTACACAAGGTAGACCAGAAGTAAGGCTCTAGTAGACATGGCATTACACCTGTTATAACAGGAACATTACACAAGGTAGACCAGAAGTAAGGCTCTAGTAGACATGGCATTACACCTGTTATAACAGGAACATTACACAAGATAGACCAGAAGTAAGGCTCTAGTAGACAAGGCATTACACCTGTTATAACAGGAACATTACACAAGGTAGACCAGAAGTAAGGCTCTAGTAGACATGGCATTACACCTGTTATAACAGGAACATTACACAAGATAGACCAGAAGTAAGGCTCTAGTAGACATGGCATTACACCTGTTATAACAGGAACATTACACAAGGTAGACCAGAAGTAAGGCTCTAGTAGACATGGCATTACACCTGTTATAACAAGAACATTACACAAGATAGACCAGAAGTAAGGCTCTAGCAGACATGGCATTACACCTGTTATAACAGGAACATTACACAAGGTAGACCAGAAGTAAGGCTCTAGTAGACATGGCATTACACCTGTTATAACAGGAACATTACACAAGATAGACCAGAAGTAAGGCTCTAGTAGACATGGCATTACACCTGTTATAACAGGAACATTACACAAGGTAGACCAGAAGTAAGGCTCTAGTAGACATGGCATTATACCTGTTATAACAGGAACATTACACAAGGTAGACCAGAAGTAAGGCTCTAGTAGACATGGCATTACACCTGTTATAACAGGAACATTACACAAGATAGACCAGAAGTAAGGCTCTAGTAGACATGGCATTACACCTGTTATAACAGGAACATTACACAAGGTAGACCAGAAGTAAGGCTCTAGTAGACAAGATAACTGTTTATCTGTGAAGATTACACCTGTTATAACAGGAACATTACACAAGGTAGACCAGAAGTAAGGCTCTAGTAGACATGGCATTACACCTGTTATAACAGGAACATTACACAAGGTAGACCAGAAGTAAGGCTCTAGTAGACATGGCATTACACCTGTTATAACAGGAACATTACACAAGGTAGACCAGAAGTAAGGCTCTAGTAGACCTGGCATTACACCTGTTATAACAGGAACATTACACAAGATAGACCAGAAGTAAGGCTCTAGTAGACATGGCATTACACCTGTTATAACAGGAACATTACCCAAGATAGACCAGAAGTAAGGCTCTAGTAGACATGGCATTACACCTGTTATAACAGGAACATTACACAAGATAGACCAGAAGTAAGGCTCTTGTAGACATGGCATTACACCTGTTATAACAGGAACATTACACAAGGTAGACCAGAGGTAAGGCTCTAGTAGACATGGCATTACACCTGTTATAACAGGAACATTACACAAGGTAGACCAGAAGTAAGGCTCTAGTAGACATGGCATTACACCTGTTATAACAGGAACATTACAAAAGATAGACCAGAAGTAAGGCTCTAGTAGACATGGCATTACACCTGTTATAACCGGAACATTTCACAAGGTAGACCAGAAGTAAGGCTCTAGTAGACATGGCATTACACCTGTTATAACAGGAACATTACACAAGGTAGACCAGAAGTAAGGCTCTAGTAGACATGGCATTACACCTGTTATAACAGGAACATTACACAAGGTAGACCAGAAGTAAGGCTCTAGTAGACATGGCATTACACCTGTTATAACAGGAACATTACAAAAGATGACCAGAAGTAAGGCTCTAGTAGACATGGCATTACACCTGTTATAACCGGAACATTTCACAAGGTAGACCAGAAGTAAGGCTCTAGTAGACATGGCATTACACCTGTTATAACAGGAACATTACACAAGGTAGACCAGAAGTAAGGCTCTAGTAGACATGGCATTACACCTGTTATAACAGGAACATTACACAAGGTAGACCAGAAGTAAGGCTCTAGTAGACATGGCATTACACCTGTTATAACAGGAACATTACACAAGGTAGACCAGAAGTAAGGCTCTAGTAGACAAGATAACTGCTTATCTGTGAAGAGTACACCTGTTATAACAGGAATACTACACAAGGTAGACCAGAAGTAAGGCTCTAGTAGACATGGCATTACACCTGTTATAACAGAAACATTACACAAGGTAGACCAGAAGTAAGGCTCTAGTAGACATGGCATTACACCTGTTATAACAGGAACATTACACAAAATAGACCAGAAGTAAGGCTCTAGTAGACATGGCATTACACCTGTTATAACAGGAACATTACACAAGGTAGACCAGAAGTAAGGCTCTAGTAGACATGGCATTGCACCTGTTATAACAGGAACATTACACAAGGTAGACCAGAAGTAAGGCTCTAGTAGACATGGCATTACACCTGTTATAACAGGAACATTACACAAGATAGACCAGAAGTAAGGCTCTAGTAGACATGGCATTACACCTGTTATAACAGGAACATTACACAAGGTAGACCAGAAGTAAGGCTCTAGTAGACAAGGTAACTGTTTATCTGTGTAGTTTACACCTGTTATAACAGGAACATTACACAAGGTAGACCAGAAGTAAGGCTCTAGTAGACATGGCATTACACCTTTTATTACAGGAACATTACACAAGGTAGACCAGAAGTAAGGCTCTAGTAGACATGGCATTACACCTGTTATAACAGGAACATTACACAAGGTAGACCAGAAGTAAGGCTCTAGTAGACATGGCATTACACCTGTTATAACAGGAACATTACACAAGGTAGACCAGAAGTAAGGCTCTAGTAGACATGGCATTACACCTGTTATAACAGGAACATTACACAAGATAGACCAGAAGTAAGGCTCTAGTAGACATGGCATTACACCTGTTATAACCGGAACATTACACAAGGTAGACCAGAAGTAAGGCTCTAGTAGACATGGCATTACACCTGTTATAACAGGAACATTACACAAGGTAGACCAGAAGTAAGGCTCTAGTAGACATGGCATTATACCTGTTATAACAGGAACATTACACAAGGTAGACCAGAAGTAAGGCTCTAGTAGACATGGCATTACACCTTTTATAACAGGAACATTACACAAGATAGACCAGAAGTAAGGCTCTAGTAGACATGGCATTACACCTGTTATAACAGGAACATTACACAAGATAGACCAGAAATAAGGCTCTAGTAGACAAGATAACTGTTTATCTGTGAAGATTACACCTGTTATAACAGGAATACTACACAAGGTAGACCAGAAGTAAGGCTCTAGTAGACATGGCATTACACCTGTTATAACAGGAACATTACACAAGGTAGACCAGAAGTAAGGCTCTAGTAGACATGGCATTACACCTGTTATAACCGGAACATTACACAAGGTAGACCAGAAGTAAGGCTCTGGTAGACATGGCATTACACCTGTTATAACCGGAACATTACACAAGGTAGACCAGAAGTAAGGCTCTAGTAGACATGGCATTACACCTGTTATAACAGGAACATTACACAAGGTAGACCAGAAGTAAGGCTCTAGTATACATGGCATTACACCTGTTATAACAGGAACATTACACAAGGTAGACCAGAAGTAAGGCTCTAGTAGACATGGCATTACACCTGTTATAACAGGAACATTACACAAGGTAGACCAGAAGTAAGGCTCTAGTAGACATGGCATTACACCTGTTATAACAGGAACATTACACAAGATAGACCAGAAGTAAGGCTCTAGTAGACAAGGCATTACACCTGTTATAACAGGAACATTACACAAGGTAGACCAGAAGTAAGGCTCTAGTAGACATGGCATTACACCTGTTATAACAGGAACATTACACAAGATAGACCAGAAGTAAGGCTCTAGTAGACATGGCATTACACCTGTTATAACAGGAACATTACACAAGGTAGACCAGAAGTAAGGCTCTAGTAGACATGGCATTACACCTGTTATAACAAGAACATTACACAAGATAGACCAGAAGTAAGGCTCTAGCAGACATGGCATTACACCTGTTATAACAGGAACATTACACAAGGTAGACCAGAAGTAAGGCTCTAGTAGACATGGCATTACACCTGTTATAACAGGAACATTACACAAGATAGACCAGAAGTAAGGCTCTAGTAGACATGGCATTACACCTGTTATAACAGGAACATTACACAAGGTAGACCAGAAGTAAGGCTCTAGTAGACATGGCATTACACCTGTTATAACAGGAACATTACACAAGGTAGACCAGAAGTAAGGCTCTAGTAGACATGGCATTACACCTGTTATAACAGGAACATTACACAAGATAGACCAGAAGTAAGGCTCTAGTAGACATGGCATTACACCTGTTATAACAGGAACATTACACAAGGTAGACCAGAAGTAAGGCTCTAGTAGACATGGCATTACACCTGTTATAACAGGAACATTACACAAGATAGACCAGAAGTAAGGCTCTAGTAGACATGGCATTACACCTGTTATAACAGGAACATTACACAAGGTAGACCAGAAGTAAGGCTCTAGTAGACATGGCATTACACCTGTTATAACAAGAACATTACACAAGATAGACCAGAAGTAAGGCTCTAGTAGACATGGCATTACACCTGTTATAACAGGAACATTACACAAGGTAGACCAGAAGTAAGGCTCTAGTAGACATGGCATTACACCTGTTATAACAGGAACATTACACAAGATAGACCAGAAGTAAGGCTCTAGTAGACATGGCATTACACCTGTTATAACAGGAACATTACACAAGGTAGACCAGAAATAAGGCTCTAGTAGACAAGATAACTGTTTATCTGTGAAGATTACACCTGTTATAACAGGAATACTACACAAGGTAGACCAGAAGTAAGGCTCTAGTAGACAAGGCATTACACCTGTTATAACAGGAACATTACACAAGGTAGACCAGAAGTAAGGCTCTAGCATACATGGCATTACACCTGTTATTACAGGAACATTACACAAGGTAGACCAGAAGTAAGGCTCTAGTAGACATGGCATTACACCTGTTATAACAGGAACATTACACAAGGTAGACCAGAAGTAAGGCTCTAGTAGACATGGCATTACACCTGTTATAACAGGAACATTACACAAGATAGACCAGAAGTAAGGCTCTAGTAGACATGGCATTACACCTGTTATAACAGGAACATTACACAAGGTAGACCAGAAGTAAGGCTCTAGTAGACATGGCATTACACCTGTTATAACAGGAACATTACACAAGATAGACCAGAAGTAAGGCTCTAGTAGACATGGCATTACACCTGTTATAACAGGAACATTACACAAGGTAGACCAGAAGTAAGGCTCTAGTAGACATGGCATTACACCTGTTATAACAAGAACATTACACAAGATAGACCAGAAGTAAGGCTCTAGTAGACATGGCATTACACCTGTTATAACAGGAACATTACACAAGGTAGACCAGAAGTAAGGCTCTAGTAGACATGGCATTACACCTGTTATAACAGGAACATTACACAAGATAGTCCAGAAGTAAGGCTCTAGTAGACATGGCATTACACCTGTTATAACAGGAACATTACACAAGGTAGACCAGAAGTAAGGCTCTAGTAGACATGGCATTACACCTGTTATAACAGGAACATTACACAAGGTAGACCAGAAGTAAGGCTCTAGTAGACATGGCATTACACCTGTTATAACAGGAACATTACACAAGATAGACCAGAAGTAAGGCTCTAGTAGACATGGCATTACACCTGTTATAACAGGAACATTACACAAGGTAGACCAGAAGTAAGGCTCTAGTAGACATGGCATTACACCTGTTATAACAGGAACATTACACAAGATAGACCAGAAGTAAGGCTCTAGTAGACATGGCATTACACCTGTTATAACAGGAACATTACACAAGGTAGACCAGAAGTAAGGCTCTAGTAGACATGGCATTACACCTGTTATAACAAGAACATTACACAAGATAGACCAGAAGTAAGGCTCTAGTAGACATGGCATTACACCTGTTATAACAGGAACATTACACAAGGTAGACCAGAAGTAAGGCTCTAGTAGACATGGCATTACACCTGTTATAACAGGAACATTACACAAGATAAACCAGATGTAAGGCTCTAGTAGACATGGCATTACACCTGTTATAACAGGAACATTACACAAGGTAGACCAGAAGTAAGGCTCTAGTAGACAAGATAACTGTTTATCTGTGAAGATTACACCTGTTATAACAGGAACATTACACAAGGTAGTCCAGAAGTAAGGCTCTAGTAGACATGGCATTACACCTGTTATAACAGGAACATTACACAAGGTAGACCAGAAGTAAGGCTCTAGTAGACATGGCATTACACCTGTTATAACAGGAACATTACACAAGGTAGACCAGAAGTAAGGCTCTAGTAGACCTGGCATTACACCTGTTATAACAGGAACATTACAGAAGATAGACCAGAAGTAAGGCTCTAGTAGACATGGCATTACACCTGTTATAACAGGAACATTACCCAAGATAGACCAGAAGTAAGGCTCTAGTAGACATGGCATTACACCTGTTATAACAGGAACATTACACAAGATAGACCAGAAGTAAGGCTCTAGTAGACATGGCATTACACCTGTTATAACAGGAACATTACACAAGGTAGACCAGAAGTAAGGCTCTAGTAGACATGGCATTACACCTGTTATAACAGGAACATTACACAAGGTAGACCAGAAGTAAGGCTCTAGTAGACATGGCATTACACCTGTTATAACAGGAACATTACACAAGGTAGACCAGAGGTAAGGCTCTAGTAGACATGGCATTACACCTGTTATAACAGGAACATTACACAAGGTAGACCAGAAGTAAGGCTCTGGTAGACATGGCATTACACCTGTTATAACCGGAACATTACACAAGGTAGACCAGAAGTAAGGCTCTAGTAGACATGGCATTACACCTGTTATAACAGGAACATTACACAAGGTAGACCAGAAGTAAGGCTCTAGTAGACATGGCATTACACCTGTTATAACAGGAACATTACACAAGGTAGACCAGAAGTAAGGCTCTAGTAGACATGGCATTCCACTTTCCTATCTATCAAGCAGTCACTGGTAAAACATGTGATTCCACTACGCTGAAATCGTTAAAAACATGCAGGACAAAATATAATCATTAGACAAGCTACATGTAACGAGACAAGTTCTCTCTATATTTGCCATCACATAACGTCCGACGTCTGCCAGCCATCACATAACGTTCGATGTCTGCCAGCCATCACATAACGTTCGACGTCTGCCATCGTCTGTCGTTTGGGATAATTTTACATTTCAATAAGTTGTATATATCTAAATGGACATACATTTGTGTTTCTGTGTTCGACTGAAACAAATTAACTCGTCAAAAGAACTAATTTCCGCAGGAACCTTAAGGTACATGTATATAAATAGAACATTGTTTCTCCGCTGAGGGGTACTACACTTCCGAAAGGGGCGTCTGTGGGGTGTGTGGGACGACTGGAAGACACAATTTGCACTTAGGACGGATATAAATACCAGGGGTCGATTTCCACAAAAGTCGTAAGTCTAAGATTAATCGTAAGTGTTATCGTAAGTGTGATTTCCAAGCTTTTGATTGGTTGAAATTCACACTTAGGACTGATCTTAGACTTACAACTTTTTGTGAAATCGACCACTGGTGTATCGATAATGTCACGTTCCTTGTATAAATCTACAGGCAGCAGTTTCTAATGAGTATATATTTATTATGAGTGGTCGCTGCTGGTCGTTTGAAGACAAAGTTACAAGATTCTATTCCTAAATATCTTTTTTTTCCTGTGGCAATCTTAAGTCCCTTATCCCAGTGCCGTCTTTCTACTTGCGCGATTTAATGTTTGCAAAATGTGTTCCCAGACATGAATATAGCTGAAATAGTGCTTAGTTGACGTTCAACAACAAACTTTTCACTTGTGGTTGAGTTTTCTACGAGAGAATAACCGATGAAACTGACCAAAATTATAAAGTTATAAAAACTCTCGGTATTTCTAATCAAAATGAAAATTTGCACTTGTCAGAACAAAAGTGGTTTTCATCAGTAAAGATACCCATATACGACAAAAGGTATTAAGATGTTCTGTTTAATATATGTCACAGTCTGCAAACATCTGTAGGTTAAATGTGTTGTCTGTATTGTAAACATACGATTTAAGGTTCAACAGGCAACTTTTGGTGTTAATCCTGTCAAGATGTTAATCCTGTCAAGATGTTGATGATGGTGGAGAATACTACATATTTAATACACTAACTGTTAGTGGGGGCCGTCGTGGACGTGATCGTATGGTAGTTGGATTTACAATTACCTATGCAATCAGTGCCTAGCACCACTGATGTTGTGAGTTCGAATCTCTATCAGGGCGAGGTGTACAACATTATGTGATAAAGTTTGTCAGTGACTTGCGGCTGGTCGTTGCTTTTTTCCGGGTCCTCTGGTTTCCTCCACCAATAAAACTGGCCACCATGATATAACTGAAATATTGTTGAAAGTGGCGTTCAACACCAGCAAACAAATAAATCAACTGGTTCTATGAAAATTTCGCCCGTTGTTCTCAAACTTGATTGACTTAGACAGTGTATAACTGTACAAATAGACCTGTTATGGTATATATTTAATGTCCACATATTATTATCCATTCTGTATATTACATTCCTAAAGCTCTTCCGTGTGTCATTTAAAACACATAAGATTTTTGTTCAATATTTTATGATTTAAAGATGATAAGAATTTGAATTATTTAAAATTGATTTATTTAATACCGAAAAACATATTTATATAGCCCTGTTTATTTTTAACTTCAGCTCTGATATTATCTGAGTGGAGGGCTTAAAATACTTTGCTAACCTAAAATAAACTAGACTTTATCATAAAACCTGCAATATGGCGTTATATGATAATCTACTAAATATCGTATTCACACCTAACGTAGGTATATACTACTAAATCGAAATTAATCTGGGTAATATATAACCTCTATTCATACGTTAATGTACACAAACTTGAAAGAATACAGAAATGTTATCGCTAAAATTAATTCCTCTGGGATTGCAATGTTTAAAAAGTGCACCACTGTCAAAAAAGGTAGCCAGAATTATGCATACAGGTAGACTAGCCTTTACCTTGTTAATATACCTGACTACTCTAATGTTTGATCTTAGGTCAACGAATTCTGTAATGACAGGTCTGTGGTGCACATCGATAATAGGCTTAAAACTGATTGGTAAACAATATTATATTGATACACTGTTACAAGATTGGTGTTATTAAGCTGAATCGTTATCGAATCGTGCTATATTCCAATGGTACATGTATATATAGTACTCTATTCCAATGGTACATGTATATATAGTACTCTATTCCAATGGTACATGTATATATAGTACTCTATTCCAATGGTACATGTATATATAGTACTCTATTCCAATGGTACATGTATATATAATACTCTATTCCAATGGTACATGTATATATAATACTCTATTCCAATGGTACATGTATATATAGTACTCTATTCCAATGGTACATGTATATATAATACTCTATTCCAATGGTACATGTATATATAATACTCTATTCCAATGGTACATGTACATATAATACTCTATTCCAATGGTACATGTATATATAGTACTCTATTCCAATGGTACATGTACATATAATACTCTATTCCAATGGTACATGTACATATAATACTCTATTCCAATGGTACATGTATATATAGTACTCTATTCCAATGGTACATGTACATATAATACTCTATTCCAATGGTACATGTATATATAATACTCTATTCCAATGGTACATGTATATATAATACTCTATTCCAATGGTACATGTATATATAGTACTCTGTTCCAATGGTACATGTATATATAGTACTCTATTCCAATGGTACATGTATATATAGTACTCTATTCCAATGGTACATGTATATATAGTACTCTATTCCAATGGTACATGTATATATAATACTCTATTCCAATGGTACATGTATATATAATACTCTATTCCAATGGTACATGTACATATAATACTCTATTCCAATGGTACATGTATATATAATACTCTATTCCAATGGTACATGTATATATAGTACTCTATTCCAATGGTACATGTATATATAGTACTCTATTCCAATGGTACATGTATATATAGTACTCTATTCCAATGGTACATGTACATATAGTACTCTATTCCAATGGTACATGTATATATAATACTCTATTCCAATGGTACATGTATATATAATACTCTATTCCAATGGTACATGTATATATAGTACTCTATTCCAATGGTACATGTACATATAATACTCTATTCCAATGGTACATGTATATATAGTACTCTATTCCAATGGTACATGTACATATAGTACTCTATTCCAATGGTACATGTATATATAATACTCTATTCCAATGGTACATGTATATATAATACTCTATTCCAATGGTACATGTATATATAATACTCTATTCCAATGGTACATGTATATATAGTACTCTATTCCAATGGTACATGTATATATAGTACTCTATTCCAATGGTACATGTACATATAGTACTCTATTCCAATGGTACATGTATATATAATACTCTATTCCAATGGTACATGTATATATAATACTCTATTCCAATGGTACATGTACATATAGTACTCTATTCCATCTAAATACGATCACTAATGTGATCCACACTATTTTTTTTATTAAAACCACGTAACACCGAACTGTATATATTCTAAATTTGAGAGCCTTAGTGAATCATAGAAAAGCATTTTTGAAATCATATTATTTATATAGAGTTAATATATTAAAATTGGGTTTATCATTCCAATAGAAACGTACATGTGTTGAAAAATCTATGCAAAAATAAATTATGAAGTTGGTCCTGCCATCTCTAAATGTCTTTTTCTTATTCTGTATCTTTATGTGTGCATTATTGTGTATGTTATTTATTGTGATATTTGTTCCTTATGCCATGTAACTTATGCCATGTAACTTGGTTTTTAAAGGAATAAAGAACCTGAATTTGATGTCGTTGACTAGTTTTTGTTACAAATAGAAAGTTGATTGAGAACTACGAGCATGGATATTCTTTGTGACTTCCATATACTTGTTCAGAAAACATTAGAATCGGATAAAGAATGAATATAGATTCAAGTAAGCACGATGAAAACGGTATTTAACATAATATATAGGAAATCAGAAGTAAGAAAACAAGGAAATTCTATCTCTGTGAAAAAAACGTTTTCCAGAAATTAAAAAAAAAAATTGAATTGCAGAAAAAGACTTTTTCACCGAAGTGCACAGTCACATTTCAGTAGATAATATTTTGTCCAGATAAAAATCACTTGGAATTATAATTTCTAGAATGCCACGAATTATGACTAGTCTTCTCAGTAAGTCTTTTTTCTTGTTTCATGAATATTCATATCTAGATATTCCTTGTGTGCTTCAAAGAAAATGTTCGATAACAATCATTTTATATAATGATTATTAGTTGTTTAATTTATTTTGTACAACTTGTTCAAACCTCCAGGCATGTTCGTGCAAAAAATAAAATAAAAATAGGCTTGACATCCTGGAATGCTCGTGACAATATACCCATATTTAGGTATAGTCTTCTAGCTTTTAGACCAATTGACAAATCTACAAAAAAGTCAAGTCATTAACATCCCACTAAAATGTTTAAATTCAAATAGGAGTGATACATTGTCTTCTCCCATCTTCTTGTGAAGTCAATTTTTTGGTGCACACGTGAACTAGAAAAGATAACTTTCACTTATAAAAGGTACAGGTAAAATTAACCTGCCAATCATGACAAAATTGTATATGATGTGATCAACGATTGGTAGTGAAAAGGCGACTGTAAGATCACCTGTTCAAAAAATTAAATCTCCAAAAACTGTTTAATGCTAAAGTACTATAAGTAAATTGACGTTAGAATTACGACAAAGTCAAAAATGATACGTTATATATCAAGATTTGGATTTTAATAGAATTGTTATAATATTTACAATATACAACTTATACTTAGTGATATATATTGGATGTAGATATAATTTATACTTATTCACGGTGTAATACATATTTGTATAGTGGCCATACTAATGGAGTATACTACATTATGTTTATGTAGAAATGATAATTAGAAGAAATGAAGAGACTACCTGGAGATTTATAGGTAATTATAATATTCTATTATCTCCCCTTTATATACTGTTCTAATGTATCCCCCCCCCCCCTTTTTCCACCTACCCGGGAATGTCTTCATGTTGTTTGAAGTTAACGTTTTAGTAATTTATGCAGGAATTTAATCATATCAACTTATTCTATGACATAATATTTTTGCAACACATTTTTTTTTTTTTTTAAATTCTCATTATATTTCGTGAGGTGAATGCCATCACGTCGTAAATATAACTCTGTATAGAAATAAACTACCTTATGAAGTTGAAAAGTTAGAATAATTATTTAAAGCAAGCATGATATCTTTTTGTTTATCCAGTGATGCGTCGGCAGAATTTGGAAGAAGAGCAAATATTGTCACATGCTTGAGTTTACTTAAAAGTGTTTCAAATTGATGCACATGGATGACTCGAATATTTGATGTTATCGCTGCTGTTTTAATCTATACGATACAATCTATGGATTTTACAGTAAATCAAGCCCCACTATAAATACTTAATGAAATGTAAATACCTCTGAAACGACCAAATTTCCTTTTAAACTTTAAGTGAAAATACAAAATACTAAAATAAAACTCAAAAGTGAGATACATAATACAAATTTTACAGGAAGTATGTCAGATTTATGACATTTTAGAGGAGGTATGCCAGCTTATGACATTTTAGAGGAGGTATGCCAGCTTATGAAAAGGTGAAAGAGTTGACTGTCAAATATTTCATCTAAATATACATGATAAAGCAAGAATATATATTTGAAGAATTTTTCTTTATAAATTTTATATAAATCAACATTTAACCCAAAACCCAAGAGTATAATGAAGAAACTGTAGTCCTAATCTATCTTGGCTTGTATGTTGGTAAACTATTGATCTTCTAATTTGACTGTCACTGCAAAACCATACCATATAAACATGTATATAGAATTTAATAAAAAAAAAATATACCTATATCTTAAATATTGATACCGACAATAGCATTAAAATGTCATGACTATGGTCCTTTTCAGCTAGTGATGGTTGATGAACAAAATAATCTTGCTGACATATGTTCGCTTTTAAGTACATGATATATTTTGGAATTTGAACACATATTAAATACATCAGACACCGGGATAACAAATTATAATGTGATACGGTCGAGTTTTACTCGTGTTGACGCCATAATATAATTTGAGACGAGGGTACGGGGCCCTCTGTGAGCATGTTTGTATGATTTCTAAGGTTGTGAAGTTGACTGGTGTTGACTCCATAATATTTATCAATTATGGAGTTTTTACGAGGTCCATATATAGCATATTGACAGAGTAAAAAGTCCTTAATTTATAATGTTTTTCAAAATTATTATTTAAATATTAAAATTTTGAAATTTTATGAAAATTGAAATTTTTGATTTTTTTTTTTTTAATATTTTGAAATCTTATGAAAATGTTGAAATTTTATGAAATTTTGAAATTCTTTGAAAATTTTTGAAATTTTATGAAATTTTATGAAAATTGAAATTTTATGAAAATTGAAATTTTTAAAATTTTGAAATCTTAGGAAAATTTGAAATCTTATGAACATTTTTGAATTTTTTTGAATTTTTTTGAATTTTATGAAATTTTTGAATACTGATGAATTAACAAATTTTCTGTTCGTCTGCTGAGGAACTGGCGCTTCTAAATTTAGTAACATAGCGTCAATATACGTAAAAATAGAAACATAGCGTCAATATACGTAAAAATGGAAACAAGAGGTCTGGTTTCTTCACAGTGGAAAAATACATTAAATGTTCTGTATATCACGTGACTGATTTAGCCAATGAAATTGTACGAACACCACACCATATGTAATATAATGTGATACGGGGGCCTCTGGTCATGTTTGTATGATTTCTAAGGTTGTGAAGTTGACTGGTGTTGACTCCATAATATAATGGGATACGGGGGCCTCTGGTCATGTTTGTATGATTTTATAAGGTTGTGAAGTTGACTGATGTTGACTCCATAATATAATGTGATACGGGAGCCTCGGTGGTCATGTTTGTATGATTTCTAAGGTTGTGAAGTTGACTGGTGTTGAATCCATAATGTAATGTGATACGGGAGCTTCGGTGGTCATGTATGTATAGTCTCTGATGTTGTGAGTTTGACTGGTGTTGACTCCATAATATAATGTGATACGGGAGCCTCGGTGGTCAGGTATGTATAATCTCTGATGTTGTGAGTTTGACAGGTGTTGACTCCATAATATAATGTGATACGGGAGCCTCAGTGGTCATGTATGTATAATCTCTGATGTTGTGAGTTTGACAGGTGTTGACTCCATAATGTAATGTGATACGGGAGCCTCGGTGGTTATGTTTGTATAATCTCTGATGTTGTGAGTTGGACAGGTGTTGACTCCATAATATAATGTGATACGGGAGCCTCAGTGGTCATGTTTGTATACTCTCTGATGTTGTGAATTTGACAGGTGTTGACTCCATAATATAATGTGATACGGGAGCCTCGGTGGTCATGTTTGTATAATCTCTGATGTTGTGAGTTTGACACGTGTTGACTCCATAATGTAATGTGATACGGGAGCCTCGGTGGTCATGTTTGTATGATTTCTAAGGTTGTGAAGTTGACTGGTGTTGACTCCATAATATAATGTGATACGGGAGCCTCGGTGGTCATGTATGTATAGTCTCTGATGTTGTGAGTTTGACAGGTGTTGACTCCATAATATAATGTGATACGGGAGCCTCGGTGGTCATGTATGTATAATCTCTGATGTTGTGAGTTTGACAGGTGTTGACTCCATAATATAATGTGATACGGGAGCCTCGGTGGTCATGTTTGTATAATCTCTGATGTTGTGAGTTTGACATGTGTTGACTCCATAATGTAATGTGATACGGGAGCCTCGGTGGTCATGTATGTATAATCTCTGATGTTGTGAGTTTGACAGGTGTTGACTCCATAATATAATGTGATACGGGAGCCTCGGTGGTCATATTTGTATAATCTCTGATGTTGTGAGTTTGACAGGTGTTGACTCCATAATATAATGTGATACGGGAGCCTCGGTGGTCATGTTTGTATAATCTCTGATGTTGTGAGTTTGACAGGTGTTGACTCCATAATATAATGTGATATGGGAGCCTCGGTGGTCATGTATGTATAATCTCTGATGTTGTGAGTTTGACAGGTGTTGACTCCATAATATAATGTGATACGGGAGCCTCGGTGGTCATGTTTGTATAATCTCTGATGTTGTGAGTTTGACAGGTGTTGACTCCATAATATAATGTGATACGGGAGCCTCGGTGGTCATGTTTGTATGATTTCTAAGGTTGTGAAGTTGACTGGTGTTGACTCCATAATATAATGTGATACGGGAGCCTCGGTGGTCATGTATGTATAATCTCTGATGTTGTGAGTTTGACAGGTGTTGACTCCATAATATAATGTGATACGGGAGCCTCGGTGGTCATGTTTGTATAATCTCTGATGTTGTGAGTTTGACAGGTGTTGACTCCATAATATAATGTGATACGGGAGCCTCGGTGGTCATGTTTGTATAATCTCTGATGTTGTGAGTTTGACAGGTGTTGACTCCATAATATAATGTGATATGGGAGCCTCGGTGGTCATGTATGTATAATCTCTGATGTTGTGAGTTTGACAGGTGTTGACTCCATAATATAATGTGATACGGGAGCCTCGGTGGTCATGTATGTATAATCTCTGATGTTGTGAGTTTGACAGGTGTTGACTCCATAATATAATGTGATACGGATGCCTCGGTGGTCATGTTTGTATAATCTCTGATGTTGTGAGTTTGACAGGTGTTGACTCCATAATATAATGTGATACGGGAGCCTCGGTGGTCATGTTTGTATGATTTCTAAGGTTGTGAAGTTGACTGGTGTTGACTACATAATATAATGTGATACGGGAGCCTCGGTGGTCATGTATGTATAGTCTCTGATGTTGTGAGTTTGACAGGTGTTGACTCCATAATGTAATGTGATACGGGAGCCTCGGTGGTCATGTTTGTATGATTTCTAAGGTTGTGAAGTTGACTGGTGTTGACTCCATAATATAATGTGATACGGGAGCCTCGGTGGTCATGTATGTATAATCTCTGATGTTGTGAGTTTGACAGGTGTTGACTCCATAATATAATGTGATACGGGAGCCTCGGTGGTCATGTTTGTATAATCTCTGATGTTGTGAGTTTGACAGGTGTTGACTCCATAATATAATGTGATACGGGAGCCTCGGTGGTCATGTTTGTATGATTTCTAAGGTTGTGAAGTTGACTGGTGTTGACTCCATAATATAATGTGATACGGGAGCCTCGGTGGTCATGTATGTATAGTCTTTGATGTTGTGAGTTTGACAGGTGTTGACTCCATAATATAATGTGATACGGGAGCCTCGGTGGTCATGTTTGTATGATTTCTAAGGTTTTGAAGTTGACTGGTGTTGACTCCATAATATAATGTGATACGGGAGCCTCGGTGGTCATGTATGTATAATCTCTGATGTTGTGAGTTTGACAGGTGTTGACTCCATAATATAATGTGATACGGGAGCCTCGGTGGTCATGTTTGTATAATCTCTGATGTTGTGAGTTTGGCAGGTGTTGACTCCATAATATAATGTGATACGGGAGCCTCGGTGGTCATGTTTGTATGATTTCTAAGGTTGTGAAGTTGACTGGTGTTAACTCCATAATATAATGTGATACGGGAGCCTCGGTGGTCAGGTATGTATAATCTCTGATGTTGTGAGTTTGACAGGTGTTGACTCCATAATATAATGTGATACGGGAGCCTCAGTGGTCATGTATGTATAATCTCTGATGTTGTGAGTTTGACAGGTGTTGACTCCATAATGTAATGTGATACGGGAGCCTCGGTGGTTATGTTTGTATAATCTCTGATGTTGTGAGTTCGACAGGTGTTGACTCCATAATATAATGTGATACGGGAGCCTCAGTGGTCATGTTTGTATACTCTCTGATGTTGTGAATTTGACAGGTGTTGACTCCATAATATAATGTGATACGGGAGCCTCGGTGGTCATGTTTGTATAATCTCTGATGTTGTGAGTTTGACACGTGTTGACTCCATAATGTAATGTGATACGGGAGCCTCGGTGGTCATGTTTGTATGATTTCTAAGGTTGTGAAGTTGACTGGTGTTGAATCCATAATATAATGTGATACGGGAGCCTCGGTGGTCATGTATGTATAGTCTCTGATGTTGTGAGTTTGACAGGTGTTGACTCCATAATATAATGTGATACGGGAGCCTCGGTGGTCATGTTTGTATACTCTCTGATGTTGTGAGTTTGACAGGTGTTGACTCCATAATATAATGTGATACGGGAGCCTCGGTGGTCATGTTTGTATAATCTCTGATGTTGTGAGTTTGACAGGTGTTGACTCCATAATATAATGTGATATGGGAGCCTCGGTGGTCATGTATGTATAATCTCTGATGTTGTGAGTTTGACAGGTGTTGACTCCATAATATAATGTGATACGGGAGCCTCGGTGGTCATGTTTGTATAATCTCTGATGTTGTGAGTTTGACAGGTGTTGACTCCATAATATAATGTGATACGGGAGCCTCGGTGGTCATGTTTGTATGATTTCTAAGGTTGTGAAGTTGACTGGTGTTGACTCCATAATATAATGTGATACGGGAGCCTCGGTGGTCATGTATGTATAGTCTTTGATGTTGTGAGTTTGACAGGTGTTGACTCCATAATATAATGTGATACGGGAGCCTCGGTGGTCATGTTTGTATGATTTCTACGTTTTGAAGTTGACTGGTGTTGACTCCATAATATAATGTGATACGGGAGCCTCGGTGGTCATGTATGTATAATCTCTGATGTTGTGAGTTTGACAGGTGTTGACTCCATAATATAATGTGATACGGGAGCCTCGGTGGTCATGTTTGTATAATCTCTGATGTTGTGAGTTTGGCAGGTGTTGACTCCATAATATAATGTGATACGGGAGCCTCGGTGGTCATGTTTGTATGATTTCTAAGGTTGTGAAGTTGACTGGTGTTAACTCCATAATATAATGTGATACGGGAGCCTCGGTGGTCAGGTATGTATAATCTCTGATGTTGTGAGTTTGACAGGTGTTGACTCCATAATATAATGTGATACGGGAGCCTCAGTGGTCATGTATGTATAATCTCTGATGTTGTGAGTTTGACAGGTGTTGACTCCATAATGTAATGTGATACGGGAGCCTCGGTGGTTATGTTTGTATAATCTCTGATGTTGTGAGTTGGACACGTGTTGACTCCATAATATAATGTGATACGGGAGCCTCAGTGGTCATGTTTGTATACTCTCTGATGTTGTGAATTTGACAGGTGTTGACTCCATAATATAATGTGATACGGGAGCCTCGGTGGTCATGTTTGTATAATCTCTGATGTTGTGAGTTTGACACGTGTTGACTCCATAATGTAATGTGATACGGGAGCCTCGGTGGTCATGTTTGTATGATTTCTAAGGTTGTGAAGTTGACTGGTGTTGAATCCATAATATAATGTGATACGGGAGCCTCGGTGGTCATGTATGTATAGTCTCTGATGTTGTGAGTTTGACAGGTGTTGACTCCATAATATAATGTGATACGGGAGCTTCGGTGGTCATGTTTGTATACTCTCTGATGTTGTGAGTTTGACAGGTGTTGACTCCATAATATAATGTGATACGGGAGCCTCGGTGGTCATGTTTGTATAATCTCTGATGTTGTGAGTTTGACAGGTGTTGACTCCATAATGTAATGTGATACGGGAGCCTCGGTGGTCATGTTTGTATGATTTCTAAGGTTGTGCAGTTGACTGGTGTTGAATCCATAATGTAATGTGATACGGGAGCCTCGGTGGTCATGTTTGTATGATTTCTAAGGTTGTGAAGTTGACTGGTGTTGACTCCATAATGTAATGTGATACGGGAGCCTCGGTGGTCATGTTTGTATAATCTCTGATGTTGTGAGTTTGACAGGTGTTGAATCCATAATATAATGTGATACGGGAGCCTCGGTGGTCATGTATGTATAATCTCTGATGTTGTGAGTTTGACAGGTGTTGACTCCATAATATAATGTGATACGGGAGCCTCGGTGGTCATGTTTGTATAATCTCTGATGTTGTGAGTTTGACATGTGTTGACTCCATAATGTAATGTGATACGGGAGCCTCGGTGGTCATGTATGTATAATCTCTGATGTTGTGAGTTTGACAGGTGTTGACTCCATAATATAATGTGATACGGGAGCCTCGGTGGTCATATTTGTATAATCTCTGATGTTGTGAGTTTGACAGGTGTTGACTCCATAATATAATGTGATACGGGAGCCTCGGTGGTCATGTTTGCATAATCTCTGATGTTGTGAGTTTGACAGGTGTTGACTCCATAATATAATGTGATATGGGAGCCTCGGTGGTCATGTATGTATAATCTCTGATGTTGTGAGTTTGACAGGTGTTGACTCCATAATATAATGTGATACGGGAGCCTCGGTGGTCATGTTTGTATAATCTCTGATGTTGTGAGTTTGACAGGTGTTGACTCCATAATATAATGTGATACGGGAGCCTCGGTGGTCATGTATGTATAATCTCTGATGTTGTGAGTTTGACAGGTGTTGACTCCATAATATAATGTGATACGGGAGCCTCGGTGGTCATGTTTGTATAATCTCTGATGTTGTGAGTTGGACAGGTGTTGACTCCATAATATAATGTGATACGGGAGCCTCGGTGGTCATGTTTGTATGATTTCTAAGGTTGTGAAGTTGACTGGTGTTGACTCCATAATATAATGTGATACGGGAGCCTCGGTGGTCATGTATGTATAATCTCTGATGTTGTGAGTTTGACAGGTGTTGACTCCATAATATAATGTGATACGGGAGCCTCGGTGGTCATGTTTGTATAATCTCTGATGTTGTGAGTTTGACAGGTGTTGACTCCATAATATAATGTGATACGGGAGCCTCGGTGGTCATGTTTGTATGATTTCTAAGGTTGTGAAGTTGACTGGTGTTGACTCCATAATATAATGTGATACGGGAGCCTCGGTGGTCATGTATGTATAGTCTCTGATGTTGTGAGTTTGACAGGTGTTGACTCCATAATATAATGTGATACGGGAGCCTCGGTGGTCATGTTTGTATAATCTCTGATGTTGTGAGTTTGACAGGTGTTGACTCCATAATATAATGTGATACGGGAGCCTCGGTGGTCATGTTTGTATAATCTCTGATGTTGTGAGTTTGACAGGTGTTGACTCCATAATATAATGTGATATGGGAGCCTCGGTGGTCATGTATGTATAATCTCTGATGTTGTGAGTTTGACAGGTGTTGACTCCATAATATAATGTGATACGGGAGCCTCGGTGGTCATGTATGTATAATCTCTGATGTTGTGAGTTTGACAGGTGTTGACTCCATAATATAATGTGATACGGGAGCCTCGGTGGTCATGTATGTATAATCTCTGATGTTGTGAGTTTGACAGGTGTTGACTCCATAATATAATGTGATACGGGAGCCTCGGTGGTCATGTTTGTATAATCTCTGATGTTGTGAGTTTGACAGGTGTTGACTCCATAATATAATGTGATACGGGAGCCTCGGTGGTCATGTTTGTATGATTTCTAAGGTTGTGAAGTTGACTTGTGTTGACTCCATAATATAATGTGATACGGGAGCCTCGGTGGTCATGTATGTATAATCTCTGATGTTGTGAGTTTGACAGGTGTTGACTCCATAATATAATGTGATACGGATGCCTCGGTGGTCATGTTTGTATAATCTCTGATGTTGTGAGTTTGACAGGTGTTGACTCCATAATATAATGTGATACGGGAGCCTCGGTGGTCATGTTTGTATGATTTCTAAGGTTGTGAAGTTTACTGGTGTTGACTCCATAATATAATTTGATACGGGAGCCTCGGTGGTCATGTATGTATAGTCTCTGATGTTGTGAGTTTGACAGGTGTTGACTCCATAATATAATGTGATACGGGAGCCTCGGTGGTCATGTATGTATAGTCTCTGATGTTGTGAGTTTGACAGGTGTTGACTCCATAATATAATGTGATACGGGAGCCTCGGTGGTCATGTTTGTATAATCTCTGATGTTGTGAGTTTGACAGGTGTTGACTCCATAATATAATGTGATACGGGAGCCTCGGTGGTCATGTTTGTATGATTCCTAAGGTTGTGAAGTTGACTGGTGTTGACTCCATAATATAATGTGATACGGTAGCCTCGGTGGTCATGTATGTATAGTCTTTGATGTTGTGAGTTTGACAGGTGTTGACTCCATAATATAATGTGATACGGGAGCCTCGGTGGTCATGTTTGTATGATTTCTAAGGTTGTGAAGTTGACTGGTGTTAACTCCATAATATAATGTGATACGGGAGCCTCGGTGGTCAGGTATGTATAATCTCTGATGTTGTGAGTTTGACAGGTGTTGACTCCATAATATAATGTGATACGGGAGCCTCAGTGGTCATGTATGTATAATCTCTGATGTTGTGAGTTTGACAGGTGTTGACTCCATAATGTAATGTGATACGGGAGCCTCGGTGGTTATGTTTGTATAATCTCTGATGTTGTGAGTTGGACAGGTGTTGACTCCATAATATAATGTGATACGGGAGCCTCAGTGGTCATGTTTGTATACTCTCTGATGTTGTGAATTTGACAGGTGTTGACTCCATAATATAATGTGATACGGGAGCCTCGGTGGTCATGTTTGTATAATCTCTGATGTTGTGAGTTTGACACGTGTTGACTCCATAATGTAATGTGATACGGGAGCCTCGGTGGTCATGTTTGTATGATTTCTAAGGTTGTGAAGTTGACTGGTGTTGAATCCATAATATAATGTGATACGGGAGCCTCGGTGGTCATGTTTGTATACTCTCTGATGTTGTGAGTTTGACAGGTGTTGACTCCATAATATAATGTGATACGGGAGCCTCGGTGGTCATGTTTGTATAATCTCTGATGTTGTGAGTTTGCCAGGTGTTGACTCCATAATGTAATGTGATACGGGAGCCTCGGTGGTCATGTTTGTATGATTTCTAAGGTTGTGCAGTTGACTGGTGTTGAATCCATAATATAATGTGATACGGGAGCCTCGGTGGTCATGTTTGTATGATTTCTAAGGTTGTGAAGTTGACTGGTGTTGACTCCATAATGTAATGTGATACGGGAGCCTCGGTGGTCATGTTTGTATAATCTCTGATGTTGTGAGTTTGACAGGTGTTGACTCCATAATATAATGTGATACGGGAGCCTCGGTGGTCATGTATGTATAATCTCTGATGTTGTGAGTTTGACAGGTGTTGACTCCATAATATAATGTGATACGGGAGCCTCGGTGGTCATGTTTGTATAATCTCTGATGTTGTGAGTTTGACATGTGTTGACTCCATAATGTAATGTGATACGGGAGCCTCGGTGGTCATGTATGTATAATCTCTGATGTTGTGAGTTTGACAGGTGTTGACTCCATAATATAATGTGATACGGGAGCTTCGGTGGTCATATTTGTATAATCTCTGATGTTGTGAGTTTGACAGGTGTTGACTCCATAATATAATGTGATACGGGAGCCTCGGTGGTCATGTTTGTATAATCTCTGATGTTGTGAGTTTGACAGGTGTTGACTCCATAATATAATGTGATATGGGAGCCTCGGTGGTCATGTATGTATAATCTCTGATGTTGTGAGTTTGACAGGTGTTGACTCCATAATATAATGTGATACGGGAGCCTCGGTGGTCATGTTTGTATAATCTCTGATGTTGTGAGTTTGACAGGTGTTGACTCCATAATATAATGTGATACGGGAGCCTCGGTGGTCATGTATGTATAATCTCTGATGTTGTGAGTTTGACAGGTGTTGACTCCATAATATAATGTGATACAGGAGCCTCGGTGGTCATGTTTGTATAATCTCTGATGTTGTGAGTTTGACAGGTGTTGACTCCATAATATAATGTGATACGGGAGCCTCGGTGGTCATGTTTGTATGATTTCTAAGGTTGTGAAGTTGACTGGTGTTGACTCCATAATATAATGTGATACGGGAGCCTCGGTGGTCATGTATGTATAGTCTCTGATGTTGTGAGTTTGACAGGTGTTGACTCCATAATATAATGTGATACGGGAGCCTCGGTGGTCATGTTTGTATAATCTCTGATGTTGTGAGTTTGACAGGTGTTGACTCCATAATATAATGTGATACGGGAGCCTCGGTGGTCATGTTTGTATAATCTCTGATGTTGTGAGTTTGACAGGTGTTGACTCCATAATATAATGTGATATGGGAGCTTCGGTGGTCATGTATGTATAATCTCTGATGTTGTGAGTTTGACAGGTGTTGACTCCATAATATAATGTGATACGGGAGCCTCGGTGGTCATGTATGTATAATCTCTGATGTTGTGAGTTTGACAGGTGTTGACTCCATAATATAATGTGATACGGGAGCCTCGGTGGTCATGTATGTATAATCTCTGATGTTGTGAGTTTGACAGGTGTTGACTCCATAATATAATGTGATACGGATGCCTCGGTGGTCATGTTTGTATAATCTCTGATGTTGTGAGTTTGACAGGTGTTGACTCCATAATATAATGTGATACGGGAGCCTCGGTGGTCATGTTTGTATGATTTCTAAGGTTGTGAAGTTGACTGGTGTTGACTCCATAATATAATGTGATACGGGAGCCTCGGTGGTCATGTATGTATAGTCTTTGATGTTGTGAGTTTGACAGGTGTTGACTCCATAATATAATGTGATACGGGAGCCTCGGTGGTCATGTTTGTATGATTTCTAAGGTTTTGAAGTTGACTGGTGTTGACTCCATAATATAATGTGATACGGGAGCCTCGGTGGTCATGTATGTATAATCTCTGATGTTGTGAGTTTGACAGGTGTTGACTCCATAATATAATGTGATACGGGAGCCTCGGTGGTCATGTTTGTATAATCTCTGATGTTGTGAGTTTGGCAGGTGTTGACTCCATAATATAATGTGATACGGGAGCCTCGGTGGTCATGTTTGTATGATTTCTAAGGTTGTGAAGTTGACTGGTGTTAACTCCATAATATAATGTGATACGGGAGCCTCGGTGGTCATGTATGTATAATCTCTGATGTTGTGAGTTTGACAGGTGTTGACTCCATAATATAATGTGATACGGGAGCCTCGGTGGTCATGTTTGTATAATCTCTGATGTTGTGAGTTGGACAGGTGTTGACTCCATAATATAATGTGATACGGGAGCCTCGGTGGTCATGTTTGTATGATTTCTAAGGTTGTGAAGTTGACTGGTGTTGACTCCATAATATAATGTGATACGGGAGCCTCGGTGGTCATGTATGTATAGTCTCTGATGTTGTGAGTTTGACAGGTGTTGACTCCATAATGTAATGTGATACGGGAGCCTCGGTGGTCATGTTTGTATGATTTCTAAGGTTGTGAAGTTGACTGGTGTTGACTCCATAATATAATGTGATACGGGAGCCTCGGTGGTCATGTATGTATAATCTCTGATGTTGTGAGTTTGACAGGTGTTGACACCATAATATAATGTGATACGGGACCCTCGGTGGTCATGTTTGTATAATCTCTGATGTTGTGATTTTGACAGGTGTTGACTCCATAATATAATGTGATACGGGAGCCTCGGTGGTCATGTTTGTATGATTTCTAAGGTTGTGAAGTTGACTGGTGTTGACTCCATAATATAATGTGATACGGGAGCCTCGGTGGTCATGTATGTATAGTCTCTGATGTTGTGAGTTTGACAGGTGTTGACTCCATAATGTAATGTGATACGGGAGCCTCGGTTGTCATGTTTGTATGATTTCTAAGGTTTTGAAGTTGACTGGTGTTGACTCCATAATATAATGTGATACGGGAGCCTCGGTGGTCATGTATGTATAATCTCTGATGTTGTGAGTTTGACAGGTGTTGACACCATAATATAATGTGATACGGGAGCCTCGGTGGTCATGTTTGTATAATCTCTGATGTTGTGAGTTTGACAGGTGTTGACTCCATAATATAATGTGATACGGGACCCTCAGTGGTCATGTATGTATAATCTCTGATGTTGTGAGTTTGACAGGTGTTGACTCCATAATGTAATGTGATACGGGATCCTCGGTGGTCATGTTTGTATGATTTCTAAGGTTGTGAAGTTGACTGGTGTTGACTCCATAATATAATGTGATACGGGAGCCTCGGTGGTCATGTATGTATAATCTCTGATGTTGTGAGTTTGACAGGTGTTGACTCCATAATATAATGTGATACGGGAGCCTCGGTGGTCATGTATGTATAATCTCTGATGATGTGAGTTTGACAGGTGTTGACTCCATAATATAATGTGATACGGGAGCCTCGGTGGACAGGTATGTATAATCTCTGATGTTGTGAGTTTGACAGGTGTTGACTCCATAATATAATGTGATACGGGAGCCTCGGTGGTCAGGTATGTATAATCTCTGATGCTGTGAAGTTGACTGGTGTTGACTCCATAATATAATGTGATACGGGAGCCTCGGTGGTCATGTATGTATAATCTCTGATGTTGTGAGTTTGACAGGTGTTGACTCCATAATATAATGTGATACGGGAGCCTCGGTGGTCATGTATGTATAATCTCTGATGATGTGAGTTTGACAGGTGTTGACTCCATAATATAATGTGATACGGGAGCCTCGGTGGACAGGTATGTATAATCTCTGATGTTGTGAGTTTGACAGGTGTTGACTCCATAATATAATGTGATACGGGAGCCTCGGTGGTCAGGTATGTATAATCTCTGATGTTGTGAGTTTGACAGGTGTTGACTCCATAATATAATGTGATACGGGAGCCTCGGTGGTCATGTTTGTATGATTTCTAAGGTTGTGAAGTTGACTGGTGTTGACTCCATAATATAATGTGATACGGGAGCCTCGGTGGTCATGCATGTATAATCTCTGATGTTGTGAGTTTGACAGGTGTTGACTCCATAATATAATGTGATACGGGAGCCTCGGTGGTTATGTATGTATAGTCTCTGATGTTGTGAGTTTGACAGGTGTTGACTCCATAATATAATGTGATACGGGAGCCTCGGTGGTCATGTATGTATAATCTCTGATGTTGTAAGTTTGACAGGTGTTGACTCCATAATATAATGTGATACGGGAGCCGCGGTGGTCATGTTTGTATAATCTCTGATGTTGTGAGTTTGACAGGTGTTGTCTCCATAATATAATGTGATACGGGAGCCTCGGTGGTCATGTTTGTATAATCTCTGATGTTGTGAGTTTGACAGGTGTTGACCCCGTAATATAATGTGATACGGGAGCCCCGGTGGTAATGTTTGTATAATCTCTGATGTTGTGAGTTTGACAGTTGTTGACCCCATAATATAATGTGATACGGGAGCCCCGGTGGTCATGTTTGTATAATCTCTGATGTTGTGAGTTTGACAGGTGTTGACTCCATAATATAATGTGATACGGGAGCCTCGGTGGTCATGTATGTATAATCTCTGATGTTGTGAGTTTGACAGGTGTTGACTCCATAATATAATGTGATACGGGAGCCTCGGTGGTCATGTTTGTATAATCTCTGATGTTGTGAGTTTGACAGGTGTTGACTCCATAATATAATGTGATATGGGAGCCTCGGTTGTCATGTTTGTATAATCTCTGATGTTGTGAGTTTGACAGGTGTTGACTCTTTGTGGTCACGTTGGTAGGATCTCTACGGTTGTGAGTTTACTCTATAATATAATGTGATACGGAAACCTTTGTGGTCATGTTGGTAGGATTTCTCAGGTTGTGATGTTTACTCCATAATATAATGTTATACGGAAACCTTTGTGGTCATGTTTTTGTAATGATTTCTAAGGTTGTGACTTTGAATCGTGTTGACTCCATAATGTAATGTAATACGGGGGCCTCAGTGGTCATGTTTGTATAATATAAGGTTGTGACTTTGACTGCCAGTTGATTCTATAATATATTTTGTCATAAAGTGTGTTGGTTATTTATCAAAAGTCTATATGTTTCTCTTGTAATACGCTTCCACCATAAAAATGACATAAATATATTGCTGAACTATGATTAAATATGGCGTTACATATTATGTATAAGGTATTTCGTTAGTTGTTAACGCTTTATATAGCCGGGGATAATCTACAATCATGATTGAATTCATGTCGTTTCGTGTTTTAAACATTTCCCCTTAATACTGTATTAACAAGCAATTTGATTGGTTCAAATATTTTGTTAAAACAATTACGTAATATTTGATTAAGTTTCACAATTGCAGTCGAAGTTCACATTTGCATTTTTCGACTTGGATGGTAGTATATTATACAAATATATTTAATTAACTGTTGTTACAATAACATGTGTTACTTGCCTTTCACTTTCTTGTTTCCACGTCTTGTTGGTACATTTTGGCTTCAAAGATTATAGTGTACGATATAACATATATTTTAAAGAATTCAGCAAGCTATTCAAGAAAATATTTAAGAATATGTTCCCACATATACCTAAGAGCGGAGTTTTGAAAACGGTTGCTTTTATTTCAAGGCCTGTGCATGAAATCATTTTGTCTGGGCCTTAAACCCTAATGTTAGCACCAATATCGATATGTGCAATCATCCATACCAGCATAAGCGTCATCATGTCTACCCTCCAGGGGGAGATAATCTTTCTCCTCTCCTCCCATCGTTCGTCACAAAACCTTCTTCGTACAACTAATCCTATATTTAAGTCGGATCTATTTAAAACTGTATATGCTTAAGCTAGCTTATTGTCATATTGTGGAGAGCATACATTTGTTTGCTTCATTAGACTTTTTGTGAAGGAGTCAGTGTCCTTCAAGACTTTCAGACTTGTATTGCATCAAGAATACGGGATGTTTCCCACATTGTGATTCAGAACTGTTTGCTTATTGTCATGTTTGTGTATGTATTTTACAATGTAGTGTATTGAAAAGGACATAACTTAATAGAAATCTGAATAAATTATTAATGAAGAAATTATTGTCATTTACAACTAAGAACGTCTCTTTAATAATTTAAAAAAAATAAAATATAATTTCTTCCTTAGTTTTAATTAAATTTCTATTAATTTACATACTAAGCATCCATCACTTGTATTGAGTGTAAATTGTACTACATGCTTCACATACTTGTGGAATAATTCTGACTGTTTTCTCTCTTAGCAGCAGCAAACTTAATCGTGATGTTTTAAATCTAATTATTTTATGACATTTTAATATTTTCATCTAGAACAAATTCAACATTTTGGAATCATCTTTCAAATAAATGTGTATTGCAATTATTGTTTCATAATATTGATACTGCAAATAATTTGTTCACAATGTATTTATGTGGCAAGAAAACTGTTATGACAAGTAATGAATGCTCGTCTATTATTCAACCTATTTTGAAAGCCTTTTGTCATAAATGTGACACAGTCTTCTTGGAGGGTGGCACTTGACAATTGTGTTTCATTATAAAAATAGATATGTAAAAGGTTGTGTTAGGTTTGGGCACATACAACTTGTTTAACCCCGCCACCTTTTATTGAAGTACCTGTACTAAACCAACAAAGTGAGTGGTTATGAATTTGTACGGTGCCTAGCCTGCAGTTTAATGGTAAACGCTACATCTTTGTCATTCTGATGTCAAATATGCACATTCCCGCATATCATATTTCATATATTCCAACAATATACAACAGAACATTCTTACACCCCAAATAAAGATATCACCTACCTTTGAAATAATTTCTTATTGGATTGTATCCGACATTAAACCATAGGCCGACATGTTGCGAAGCGGGTGCATTCTACGATGAAAAGCTTCATATGAAGCCAATATTTTCTATAACATTGATGTGCAAAAGTAATCGACAACATTTCACGGCATTTTATTACTATTTTTTTCTGCAATTTTTAGACCATTTTCAAGCCCAAATAGAAATACGTTTATCTTGTATTAGAATACATTGTAGATATAACAGTAATGTACGCGTCGCCAAGTAAAACTACACTTGAGACCGTCATATAACCGTCATATAATCAAATTGACATCGGTAACTCTTCAAATACAATTCAGTTATTTCTTAATTTTTAATGCCATATTGAATTTACTATTTCAAACAATTCGTCAAATTTAATATGAAAAATGTCCGCAGATGTCAATATATACTATACATAATTCCTGTTAATCTAGATATCTGAGAAAAAAACATGGTTAGATATAACCTTTTTCCAAAATAAAATAAACAAGTAAGAAAGACTCAGTTAGGTAAAAAGTACTTTATGGTGAGGATATGTACTTCATAAAATAACCCGAATATCAACTACAGTACACTACCATGAATCATCTTCTAAATGGGTTTCATACATAAACTAGTTCTGTTTGTTTTACACTATATATAATATTAAAAAATTAGTCAGAAGAACAGAGAAAATATCAGATTGTCCCCTTTACTGATAAAACTAGATTAAATTTAAGTTAAATTTAATACGTTAACTGATATGATTGAAAAACAACATATTTTGTATAGAAAGTGCACATAGAACATAGCAAATTTGTTCAGGTTAGTACTGCATTCATGATTTGTGCAATCGGTTGAAGGAAAATTACAGTTTACGCCATAATTATTTTGTTCGAATTCTGATATACCCTATATGCAAAGTAAACACATTCCGTGCATTTTGACTATCAACATTAAAAAGAGGTCATATTAACACAAGGATAGTAGTCTACCATTTAGTATTTAAACCGTTTAGAAAACATATTAATTATACTTGAACATATCTTCACCTCAAGATTAACTGATAACTGTAAACGTGCGAAAATACCGCACACTTAGTTACGGTCTTTTTAAAAATCCCTTCAAAAACTAGTCAACAAAGTTAAATTAAAAAAATGTTTGAACAGTTGAACAGTGTTCCTTATTATCTTTAGAAATCATTTGAGATTTCAAAACCTTCAAAAAATATTGAGCAAACATTGACAATGTTGTACTATTTCTCTTGAAACAATTACATTCGTTTCCGAGTAGTCCCGGTACTGACCCGGCATTTAGAAATTGTTATAATACATAATTATAGTCAAATTTTACGATTGGTTGATAGTAACAAAAATGATAACTTTTTATATAAGCAATTGAAATATAACATCAACGTAGTGTAAAATATTTTTCTGTTCCAGCAGAATGTGATATAACTGCAAATAACTCCCACAAAGAAAACGTATTGGAGCCAATCAAATTCTAAATGAATTATTCATGAGTATGTAGAGCATAGGGGGGTGATCAACTGTGTACTAACGATTATGATACAAGAGGACTTTTCTCATTTGCCTGTACACCCCGTATTCAACACATAACCATGCAAACTGAATGTATTTTACATTTTCTTGTCAATAATCCACAAAATCAAATTAAGTAAATCATCGTGCCTCTATCTAAGTTTAGGGTCGTCAAGTTGTAAATAGTATCTAGTGAGGCTGATAGTGCTGTGCTGGTTGGGTGTATACCTAGTGGCCGCTACGGTAGCCAGAGTGGACTATTGCTGAAGGTATGAACATGCAACTTGACAAATCTTTCGCCTATTCCTCTGACTTTCCTATATACACTTTTTTTTCTATCTTTCCTACTTTCTCTGTAATTCATACTTTTTCTTAAGGATTGTACACAATTATTTATTTAAATTAGTGCGCAACATCCCCCCCCTAACCCTCCTACCCCCCCCTACCCCCCCCCCCCCCCCCCCCCCCCCCCCCCCCCCCGTGCAATAATAGTCAATAGTGACGGTCAGCACGTACCATGTAGATGTAGATACTTGTGTACTTTCTCCAAACGAAGATAATCGTGTTAATTATCTCTATTTAAAACACCGCCATATCAAATTATGTTGAAGGCACATTTTTAAAGGTTTTATATTTATCAGCTACAGATGTTACAGATATAAGATATTAATTATAATTTTAAAACGTGGAATTTGATAGTATTTCTACATAAATTCAACACAGATATACTGAGGTTGACTTTGGTTATATGAGATGAAACCGTTTATAATGACATCATCACTGAATGTAAACCAGGGCGTTGTTTCAACGAACTCTTATAGTGCCAAGGATGGACACTTGACTGGGAATTTTATGTGTATCTGTTTAATATCAATTAAACTAGATTAAATTATATAATGGTTGCTACTTATATCTTATCACATATAAAGGTATCTCTATGTTATAGTGAAGGAAACAATGTAACGTCACATTGCTACTTTGTATTTAGATATATTTCTTATTCGTTGAAGCGCTGACAGAGTTTAGTTGCTTCCCATTTAAAACATGTAAAAAAAATAGCTAGCAAGAAATTCGTCCCCTCTAAAATCCAATTTTAAGAACTTGGGGATTGTTGATTATTTTTTCTTGACGTCGAGTATGAAGGTATATACACAAACTTCTGAGTCTGGTTGGTTTGGAATTGATTTAACATTATCATAAGAAAAACGAAACAATTACAAACTAAAGATATGATATATTTAATGATAAGCTATAGCTATGACATAGTTAATGATAGGATATAGTTCTGACATATTTAATGATAACATACAGCTATGACATATTTAATGATAACATACAGCTATGACATATCTAATGAAAACCTATAGCTATGACATATTTATACAATAATATTGTGTTGTCCATGTTACAGCAACATGTGTGTAAGGAGATGAATCAAGATATGATCAATACCAACCGGAAATGGATTCTAAATTCCGGCATAGAATGGACAATCGGAGTGAAGTACAGGAAATAGCCTTTTAATTTAAATAAAAAATAACTATCCAGTTTAAAAATAACGGAAAAAAAATTAGAAAGGAAACCGTACAGCTTCTTTACATGAAACGATTAATTTATTTAAGAAATGGACAATCGTTAGACCTTCTTGTTTCGCCCCTAAAGAACGATCGGCCCTAAAAAAAAGTCGTCCCCGATATATCTCGGCCCAAAAAATCTCCTTTGCAATAGAATTAACAGGGTAAGTCGAATTGAAGAACAAAGAAAATTAATCAAGAATAATGAAGAAAAGAACCTAAAACTACTATTTGTATTGTTTAAATGTATTATTTCAATCATCCCAAGGATTTACATGATTTAAATATTAGATAATGTGGATTTTACTTCGTTGGCACTACAGGTAGCACCTGTCTCATATTAGACGTTTGACTCATAATCATAGACTAGTAAAATACATGTACATGTATATGCGTAGATGCGATACTCGCCTGTAGGCTGTGCCTAATCCATATTATGCCGAAATATGTCCCAAGGTTCTTCTTCTTCCATTAAAGTGCAGGGCTGCAACAACAGCATCTTCACACTGAGTTTAAAACAACCATGCTTGCGCAAAGGAGAGACTATGAACAATTAAAAACAAGGTTAGCGGTGTTAGAATCTGACTGCCTGGATTTCCTTTTTGTCCAAGGCTGCTGCTGTGGCCTCTGGTAGTTGATTCCATAACCGGATTGTGGATGGAAAGAAGGACTCTTTGTGTACAGTTGTTCTACTGTATGGTAATATATATTTCTGCTGTTGTCCTCTTGTATCGGCACCTAGATAATGCATGAATGGTGGTGGTTCAATTGCTACGGGTCCGTTAATTATTCGGTACATCATAATCGCCTTGGTTCTCAAACGGCGTTGCTGGAGTGTGTCCCAATTCAGGTGGTTCAGCATTGTTGTAGCACTGCTGGTTGTGTTGTAGTTGCCAGTAGCAAACCTAGCTGCTCTCCGTTGGACTGATTCTAACTTGTTGATGCTACTCTGGGTATGAGGTGCCCAAACGGAACTGGCATATTCTAGTTGCGGTCGAACAAAGGTGGTGTAGCATTTAGTCCTGATATTTGCTGGACAGCTTGACAGATTTCGACGTAGGAAGGCTGTAGTGTTGTTTGCCTTTCTACATACGTTGTCAATATGGTTGTTCCATGACAAGTTCTGACTGATGGTAATACCCAGATATTTTCCTTTAGATGTTATGTTCAATTCCTTCCCATGGATGAAGTACGATGATGGTATGATATTACGCTTGGAGGTTATGCGTATAACTTCACATTTATCAGGATTGAAGTGCATCTGTCAGTCACGCTCCCAGTCTTGTAAGTTGTTTAGGTCGTCTTGAAGAGATGTTGTGTCTTCGTTGGTTTTGATGTGTCGGTATAGGAGACAATCATCAGCGAATAATCTTGCAGTGCTGTTTACTTTACTAGGAAGGTCATTGATGTATATCAAAAACAGCAGTGGGCCGAGGACCGTCCCTTGGGGTACTCCAGAGGTGACGGGTGCTGGATCAGATGCCACACCTTCTACGATCACCCTCTGGTACCTCCTGCTAGAAAGCTCTTAATCCAGTTCATAGTCGGTCCACGGACTCCGTAATGATGGAGTTTAGCTGCACGTCGTTTGTGAGACACCTTATCAAAGGCTTTAGAGAAGTTTAAAAGGATAGCATCGATCTGAGTGGAACTGTCAATGCCTGATGCCAGGTCTTGAATGGTGGTAATCGGCTGTGACTCGTACGAGCGTTTCTTACGGAAGCCATGTTGGTAGTCAGTCAGGATATTTTGATCTTCAAAAAACTTCATGAGATGACTATGAGTGATGTGCTCTATGACCTTGCAACATACGGAAGTTAATGAAACCGGTCGATAGTTTGCTGGTTTGCTTTTATCTCCCCGTTTAAAGATAGGTGATACTTTAGCCAATTTCAAGTCTTCAGGTGTTTGGCCTTGATTTAATGAGGCTTGGAATATGAAAGTTAAAGCTGGTGTAACTGGTGCTGCCATCTCTTTCATGAACTTAGTCGAGATCTCGTCTGGGCCTGTGGCTTTGTGTTGGTTTAGGCCATGTAGTAGTTTGTATACACCATTTTGGGTGACAGTAATCTGTGGTGCTTCATTATATTGGTTGGTTCCAAGGTCTGGGATGTTTGAGGTGTTATCAGTTGAGAACACTGATGAGAACTGTGAGTTCAGGAGTTTTTCTTTGGTCTTCGGATCACCATGTAAATTTCCATTCTCTTTCAGGGGGGCTATATCTGAGTTCTCACACTTTTTATTTTTGATGAAAGTAAAAAGTTTCTTGTTTCTCGAGTCCTGGTTAGAAGACATAATGCACGACCCGGAAGGGGAGTGCATTATGCCTTCTCACCTTGGGACATATTTCGGCATATAACATTGACAACACAATATTTTTGTTATTATTACTCTGAATGTCTTTGGTGATTTTAAAAAATAAAATTTGTCTAAAATGTATTGATAGTATAAAGATTGGCAAATCATATTCATTTAAATTCAAGAAATATTTAATTTCAACAATAACAATGAACTGTCAAATATTTAATTCCCAAACCTGGAACTGGCCATTGTTTTGACAGACGACAGCATCAACGTTAAAGAAAAGTGTATAATACATTGTAAATTGTACACTGTTAAAAGCGCTCAGGTGATCCCGTTTAGACCCCCGCCTATTTAAATGACGTACCATTGTTCTAAGCTCCACCCATCAGCATAGTAATGACTCCAACAATAGTACTATGCGAGTGCATAGTACAACGACGCTATTTATTCTTTATAAAACTATATTTCGATAATAGCATGTCAATTATAATGAACATTTCTTACATGAAGAGTAATAATTAATGATAACATACAGCTATGACACATTTAAGAAATAGTTACCGGTAGCCATATATTTATATTGTTTTTAGCACGGGTTGGCACTTTATGCCGGTAAAAACAATATAAATATATGGCTACCGGTAATTATTTCGATTCTAATAGGACATTTACGGAACATTTTCAAATCGAAGCAGCCTAGGTTATCCAGTGTTTTTGGTTGTTCCGTTAATTGACCCGACTGAAATGTTACAATAATATTCCGTTTTTTTCCAAAGATGTTTCAAATGACAACCGGAAAGGTGTTTCATGCCGATGACAAATATGTTTTGAGATTACTAAATGTTGTCATTTATGAACATCAATTCAAAAGAAAGGAAAAATACTGCAAATTTCACTTCGACAAGAAGGCGTATACGAAGCCAAAAAACGTCAGGATCTTTCATATGACGTCATGTTGTTTACGTGCCAAAATCGTCAACAACATTTCGCGGAATGTTAATTTGTGTGATTTTTAGGTCCAGGGATATGCAAGAAAACTATATGTTATTCGGGATTTTCGCAAGGGATGTGGGTTTATATTACCTGTCTGTTTTCTATATCGCCTGAGCCGATTTCCAATACACGAATGTTTAGTTATTTTGTGTATTGCATACTTATCATTGTGTACCTTTTACAAGGGAGTGTCATGGAACAGCCGCTTATAAAGCACAGACCATGTCTATCTATGACGTAATCGGTCATAGATAAATATTATTTTTACCACGGGTTTGGACTCAAAGCGTTTGAAGGACGTCATGTTAGAATTAATGATAACATACAGCTATGACATAATTAATGATAGGCTATAGCTATAACATAATTAATGATAGGCTATAGCTACGACATAGTTAATGATAGGTTATAGCTATGACATAGTTAATGATAGGCTATAGCTATGACATAGTTAATGATAGGTTATAGCTATGACATAGTTAATGATAGACTATAGCTATGACATAATTAATGATAGGCTATAGCTATGACATAGTTAATGATAGGCTATAGCTACGACATAGTTAATGATAGGCTATAGCTATGACATAGTTAATGATAGGCTATAGCAATGACATAATTAATGATAGGCTATAGCTATGACATAATTAATGATGGGCTATAGCTATGACATAATTAATAATAGGCTATAGCTATGACATAATTAATGATAGGCTATAGCTATGACATAATTAAGGATAGACTATAGCTATGACATAATTAATGATAGGCTATAGCTATGACATAGTTAATGATAGACTATAGCTATGACATAATTAATGATAGGTTATAGCTATGACATAGTTAATGATAGACTATAGCTATGACATAATTAATGATAGGCTATAGCTACGACATAATTAATGATAGGCTATAGCTATGACATAGTTAATGATAGACTATAGCTATGACATAATTAATGATAGGCTATAGCTATGACATAATTAATGATAGACTATAGCAATGACATAATTAATGATAGACTATAGCTATGACATAATTAATGATAGGCTATAGCTATGACATAATTAATGATAGGTTATAGCTATGACATAGTTAATGATAGACTATAGCTATGACATAATTAATGATAGGTTATAGCTATGACATAGTTAATGATAGACTATAGCTATGACATAATTAATGATAGGCTATAGCTACGACATAATTAATGATAGGCTATAGCTATGACATAGTTAATGATAAGCTATAGCTATGACATAGTTAATGATAGACTATAGCTACGACATAATTAATGATAGGCTATAGCTATGACATAATTAATGATAGACTATAGCTATGACATAGTTAATGATAGGCTATAGCTATGGCATAGTTAATGATAGGCTATAGCTACGACATAGTTAATGATATGCTATAGCTATGACATAGTTAATGATAGGCTATAGCTACGACATAGTTAATGATAGGCTATAGCTACGACATAATTAATGATAGACTATAGCTACGACATAGTTAATGATAGGCTATAGCTATGACATAGTTAATGATAGGCTATAGCTATGACATAGTTAATGATAGGCTATAGCTATGACATAGTTAATGATAGGCTATAGCTATGACATAGTTAATGATAGACTATAGCTATGACATAGTTAATGATAGGCTATAGTTATGACATAGTTAATGATAGGCTATAGCTACGACATAGTTAATGATAGGCTATAGCTATGACATAGTTAATGATAGACTATAGCTATGACATAGTTAATGATAGGCTATAGCTACGACATAGTTAATGATAGGCTATAGCTACGACATAATTAATGATAGGCTATAGCTATGACATAGTTAATGATAGACTATAGCTATGACATAATTAATGATAGGCTATAGCTACGACATAGTTAATGATAGACTATAGCTATGACATAATTAATGATAGACTATAGCTACGACATAATTAATGATAGGCTATAGCTATGACATAGTTAATGATAGGCTATAGCTACGACATAGTTAATGATAGGCTATAGCTACGACATAGTTAATGATAGGCTATAGCAATGACATATTTAAGTGTTTCTGATAATATTCCTGGGGGTAACGAACTATTTCCTTTATTATTTCTTTCTTTAGTATACTTCCAGTTTGCCAGTTTGGTGTGATTTATTGTCCAAATATTTTAAAAACCAACTGCGACATTAACTGTTGTTTGTAATTAACATAATCACAATGACATTGAAACATGAATCAAGTCTGACCTGTGACATTCCTTCCATTTAAAATTAACCCCCCGATTGTTTAATTATCAATTATTTAATGAATAGATATATTTATATGGCAAATTTACATTTAGTATTTAATCACAAGTAATGATTTATAATGGGACTGCATGTGAAGTGGAACAGTTCCAAAATAAAACATGAAAATCGTAGAATGAGGAAACATCAATACTCCTAACACATAAATACATGGCCGCTCAATAACCTGGTTTGGTACTGACACTTCAATAAAAAGTGGCGGGGTTAAGCTAGTTTTATGGGCCCCAGCTTATATACGATGCCTAATACGAAGGTAATTATATAATCACATAAACACCATATTTCATTACTTATTCATGTGATTTACGGGAGTATGTTATATAAAAAGTTCCTGTATGATGTGATTATAAGATGAAATGGTATAGACCGGTTTTAACTTATCTGTAATGATCAGATATTAAGATTTTAATACAGTACAAGTAGGGCATGTATTATTACTTATGTCTTACTCCCAGTATTAAAACTGTTTATTATAATTCTAAATCATTCTTGGGTAACTCTATAACGTAAGATAGGGATAATGTGTCACTCTACAGCATAATACAGGGACAATTATACAGAACTTCCGTGAAACAGAACGGAAACACGTTGAATTGTTTGAGGACATGTAGAAATGGTGAATACAAATGTACATTGAATTGTTTGAGGACATGTAGAAGTGGTGAATACAAATGTACATTGAATTGTTTGAGGACATGTAGAAGTGGTGAATACAAATGTACATTGAATTGTTTGAGGACATGTAGAAGTGGTGAATACAAATGTACATTGAATTGTTTGAGGACATGTAGAAGTGGTGAATACAAATGTACATTGAATTGTTTGAAGACATGTAGAAGTGGTGAATACAAATGTACATTGAATTGTTTGAGAACATGTAGAAGTGGTGAATACAAATGTACATTGAATTGTTTGAGGACATGTAGAAGTGGTGAATACACATGTACATTGAATTGTTTGAGGACATGTAGAAGTGGTGAATACAAATGTACATTCTCCACCATAAACGGAGGGATGTTTATTGTAGTATGCTTCAGTTACATATGCAGTGCCGGATTTACCATTGTGCTTAAGCACAGGGCCTCGTTGGCCAGGGGGGGGGGGGCATCTTCCTACCAAAAAAACATTTTTACGATGGATTTCCGCAGTGTTCATGTCTGACCTAATGTAGCGTAATATCTTAAATATTCGTAAGTTTCCTGAGCCTGTATGCCTGACTTCCTGTGTAGACCTACCGGGTCTACCTCCTTAAGGACCCAAGTAAGGGACACCATAACATAACTAGCACAGGGCCTCATTTGTCCTAAATCCGACACTGTGCATATGTACTGTACGGAACTGCTGATACAAGTTTATTGTAAAGAGCTTGTGTTGCCTGTTTATTGTAGCGAATTTCTGTTGTATTTTTATTGTAGCGAACTGCCGAAACATGTTTATTATAACGAGCTTGTGTTGGATGTTTATTGTAACGAGCTTGTGTTGGATGCTTACTGTAACGAGCTTGTGTTGGATGTTTATTGTATTGTTTTACATGTTTATTGTAGCGAATTTCTGTTGTATGTTTATTGTAACGAACTGCCGAAACATGTTTATTATAACGAGCTTGTGTTGGATGTTTATTGTATTCGTTTACATGTTTATTGTAAAGAATTTCTGTTGCATTTTGTATTTGTTGAATATAATATTTCTTGGTAGAATTATTCAGTTTATTGTATTGTTCTTTAAGAATGTTCATAAATTTATATCAAAATAAACATTTTTCTTGCAATTCAAAGACAGGTGTCATTAGAAAAAAACACAAGATTTATGTATATATGTTTTACACTCTAGCTATATAAGAAAGTGTTAATTTAAATGATCTTTATATATCACAGAAATGCCACTGAATCTGACAAAGGTTGCAAGTAAATTTATTATTTGAATACTTATTATATTCAATGCATCAGAACACGTATTTATGTACAAATATAGATATAGATATTTAAGTGCGATATTTATTACCTTTTAGATTATTAAATGTAAAACGTTTCAAATACTGGGTGTCATAAAATTGGAAACACATGTCGCATATTCGTTAGGATGCGCCCATTTATGCCACTTTAATTGATCAAAACAGCACCCAATTTATTATTTCTTAAAATTATTAACTCTTTTCAGTTCTGATATTTTCAATTTACTAATGACGTTTTCCAGAAAAAAACCCTTTGCATTCCAGAATGTAAATTAGCTTGTAATAAATACGACAGCTATGAAACTAAATCGTAAACAACTTATATGTACCCCGCGGGTAAGCTACCAGGATCACTTATTCTTCACACGTATTTAAATTTGACTTTAATTGAAAATTCATCAGTATAAAATATTGGAAAGATCTTAAATTCGGTACAATGTTCGTGTAACATATAATTATACGACGGGCAACAGGGTCGTTCACACCTGAACAATACAGGTTGTCCTTAACTGACCAAAAAGCTAATAGACGTATCGTTTAAATGTAAATATGTACGACAAACACCAACGATCGTCAAAATCAGGTTTCATAGAGCTAAGCAAACAAATTCTACTTCTACTAAATTTTAATGCAAACATTTGAATGACTCTGATCTACTATAACGAACCAATAATTTACAATGGATTATTTGCCAACCCTTTATAGATAACTCAGATTTTATGATACAAAGTACTTGTCACTCAATGTTAAAACAATTAAGATACCTGAACCTCTACTGAAAGTTGGCCTATATATTGATACTTGACCGTTATCAATTCTGTCGTAATGTTATAAGAACGTCTTACACAAAGCTGACACGGTCACCGTATACTACTAATGTTTACTAGCTGTTCAAATGAAAAGGTAAAGCATGATATAAATAAATAGTTATACAAACTACTTGTACTTTGATGTCTGTAGTATACTAAACAGCATTACCATACAAGTTCTGCACCAACCTTGGTCTATACTGAAATGAAACAACTTCAGTTAATTTACATTTTAAACACAGCGTAAAGTATGCAATATTAAATAGACAACCACGAGTAAGAACTATATTAAAACTGAGGGTTACTTGGTATTGGGGTAATAAAATGAGGTTAAATTGTGCTGTCTATCACACTGAACACTGCATTGGACATCAAAACAGAAATACTAATCTGACAATAAGGTACACTGTATATAGATATACATCAGTCATAAAATAATATCAATATCACGCAATTATTGATTTTTGATGATGTTAATATGATAAATATACTGTCCTTAAGGGTGTTATGGTAGATTATCACACGAAGAAAAAATTTTCACCCGAGACGAAGTCGAGGGTGATTATTTTTTTCTGAGTGTGATAAATATAGATTAATACATGTCCTTTTTCATATTGCTCTTGTTATCAGCACGAGACCTTGATATCGGCCCCGAGGGACGATATCAGTCGAGGGCTGATGACAAGGGCAATATGAAAAAGGCCATGTATTAATCTATTTATCACATATTTTGCCAGGGCCGATAACAAGTTATTGCCCTTCAGAAGATGGCAGATAACATGTTATTGCCCTCGTAAAATGTTATTGCCCCGGAGGCAAATAACACGCCGCAAATTATGCTTTTATTACGCATGCAAATTCGGCGTTATTTCAATAAAATATCAGATAATCTACCATAACACCCGCATCCATGGGCAGTATATATTTTATTATACTGAATGCGGTGTGATAATCTACCAGAAAAGCCGCATCCATGGGCAGTATATTTTTTTTTATACTGAATGCGTTATGATTTTTATGTTTATTTTGTTTGTTGTTACTACATTATTTGTGTGATTTTTTTGGTGTTTTTGCTAATTTGTTTTGGTAATAAAAAAGTCTTATCATAATACATGTAATAAACATCAAGATAAATAATATAAAAGCAAGAAGTGAAAAACAGTAGAAATTTAATAACAATGCATTTTTAACAGTAAATCTAAACCACTGAAAAAAATACTTTTTCAAATTTAATTGTTAATACTTCTCACCACAGAACGCTGCGTAGACTTACTGTCCTTTCTACGTAACAAGGATGAAATGTTGTCCTCATTTATGTCGGCAAATGCCATGTTTTTTAGGCTATCAGGAACTGTCCATTGTCGTCTGGTACAGTAATGGCAGAAGTAGTGTGACGAATCGGAAAACCTCGGCCGGAGCGGGTGTTAATTATTTCCGGTTCGGCAGTCTTCGGTCACAGCGGGTGTTAATTTCACACATTATCACATGTTGCTATGTATGGGTATGGGTGGGATTTACGTTGAAATTATAACATGTTGCTAAGTATGGATGGAGCATATAGAAATTATGGAAAATTAACGCATGCCGTCTGTCCAATAAAAATACTGGATTATTAAAGAAATTTACATAAAGTATAATAAAATAATTTAGCAACACAAGAAACAGTTTTCATAAAGGCCGCTATCAAAAGTCAATAATTGTTTTATCAAAAGAAAGTGTTGATAATATTTTTCAAAATTTTGGAAGTGTTTATATACTATACAAGCTGCATTTCCTGTTTTCATTATGTTGAACCACAGGTTCCCACATTTAAGCTAAAAGTCTTGGATAAAAGTGCCAACCTCAGATTATATCTTAAAACGGAATCCTATAGCGAGAAGATTAATCTCCAGAAAATGTAACCCTGTCGGATCACCAGGCGTTGCCTGAGATTGTTACAAGTTCGTGTTGTACTTTTGTATTTGTACTGCTATTGGCTTTGCATAGGGTTATAATATCACAATCTACCTTTGATACTCTACGTTCACGTCTGCGCACTGATTCTACTTTTCCATCTGCTCTTTCATTCTTTTATCAGTTTTGACTCAAATCACATTTCAAAAATCGTTCAGTATTAAATGCTCTTTCACAAAACACTTGATATTCATTTATTGTAATTTGATAATATTGTACTCGAAGCAGAAAATACGCGAAGGTTGCATGCCCTTATTTTGTGCCACAATAATTAAACATATAATATATGTGTCTCACAGTATCTTCTAGTATACCTATAGATAATACAAAGCTACTAATGTCACAAAGAATACACAATGTTTATACTTATAGGTGACATTTATATAGATACACCCTACACTAAGAAACCTCAGCACAGGACAGTTTTCAACAGTTTGTGTTATCAATGTAACGCGATCTATCACGTTACGTATTATTTAACAATTTAGAACGTACTTGTGAAAAAAGTATATATATGCACGTTTTGTATTTAACCTTGCTATGCCTGCCGATGTTAATCCGTACATAAATGCAAATTACTGGAATTTATATTGAAAACCGTTACGATTATTTAGGGTTAAATTTACTGGCATCTCCTTGTGTTCTGTTAAATAATATCCACAGATAATTAAGATTATCGTCCAGTTTAAAAGCCATATAAACAATAAAGGTATTTAGGTGTCAGTTTTATTAGCTTAACAATCATGAAATTGAGCATACTATTTCAATACCACCCTCAGATTTATTAACATAAAGAGGAGTTCTGAAGCACTGATGTTTCCTATTTACAGCATCTGACATATTGTTGTTATATAATTCATAGTGCTCCAATAATCTACCATGAAGGATTGTGTAATGACTTTTATCAAGCACAATTATGAACTTTGTCTTAACTATATTTCATGGGGACAAACATTAAATCATCTTGGGTCATGAGAGGTCGTGTTTTTGTGGTGTGTAAAGAACCAGATATGTGAACAAAATTGTATCATGGTACGCAACAAGGCCAAAAACTTCCAGACAATATTCATCATGCCCTCTAACATGGGGAAATTAATATGGTCGAGCTTAGGTATTCTGCGGCTCCTTATTTTTTATCAACATGGTGATTTATTGTCTGTAAGGTTATTCGTTCTAAGCGCCATGATTTTTGACGATACACCACCAACAATCAACTGTTATGGTATATCGCAAGGTAGGACAGTTTGGATTTGTGCACGGCTGGTTTCTGGGTGTAACCTTAACCAGTCTTGCTCATAGTCAAAATAATGGGAAGCTAAGTAAAAAGGAGGAATAAAACGAAAGGACCTAAACATGATAGCCAAAATCGTCCATGCTCACATATGCCTGAGGGAAGAGACCCTTAGTTTTAATATGTTTGTGTATTTAGTTTTGCTGAAATGTACTACAGTGTCAATAGTTGGCACCCACATGCTTTATGAATTCGCCATTTTAGTGATGAAGAGATGAACACTTTTTTTTAATAATAAACCCTTCCGGGCGACCAAAACAACAACTTCCGGGCGACCAAAGCCAACAAGACTATCGAATTTCGTTCTGTGCTCTTTGGAAATAACCTACTAGTATCCGGCATTCGGTAAATACATAACCAAATCAATATTATAAAATAATTCGAGTTTCCATTCAATGTTAAGACATACAATTTTTATTCCGACAGTGTGGTATTTTCTGTTTATAAATATTTACTAAGTATGGTCTAATGAAATCAGAATTGAACATACAAATTAAATGAAATGTTCTGAAGGCCAACTCGCGATTTATAAATAAACTGTATATCACAAGGTAGCCTGACCCATATTGAAGAGGATTAAGGGTGTCATATATATTCACATGTGTCATGATACAACAACATGGTTTAGATGAGTAGACTAATGCAGGTTAGACAGCTTAGTCGATAGTTGTACAGTGTTTTCTTGTATACAGGGGCGACGTGAACTATGAACAGTTTTCAGATCTACTAGTGTCGAATGGGTTTTGAAATGTTAAAACATGGGCAATTTCAATAAGCTTACTCTGCATAACGTATGTGTGGTATCTGGCTGTACTTCTGAGATGACAAATGGAAAATCAGACGACTTCGCGATAATGTTTTGGTTTAGTTAGAAATATTTCAAAATACAACAGAGTTCATCTCAACATATTGTATAGATCAATACATGTAATATATAGGTTACCTTCATATGACCGTATGCGCTGTGTAATTTTCTACGTTCAGAAATATGAACAAAACATCTAGCCATCGTATTTCCATACAGAAATATGAACAACACAGCTAGCCATCGTATTTCTATACAGCGTTCTTATCAGAAATATGAACAAAACAGCTAGCCATCGTATTTCTATACAGCGTTCTTATCAGAAATATGAACAAAACAGCTAGCCATCGTATTTCTATACAGCGTTCTTATCAGAAATATGAACAAAACAGCTAGCCATCGTATTTCTATACAACGTTCTTATCAGAAATATGAACAAAACAGCTAGCCATCGTATTTCTATACAGCGTTCTTATCAGAAATATGAACAGAACAGCTAGCCATCGTATTTCTATACAGGGTTCTTATCAGAAATATGAACAAAACAGCTAGCCATCGTATTTCTATACAGGGTTCTTATCAGAAATATGAACAAAACAGCTAGCCATCGTATTTCTATACAGCGTTCTTATCAGAAATATGAACAAAACAGCTAGCCATCGTATTTCTATACAGCGTTCTTATCAGAAATATGAACAAAACAGCTAGCCATGGTATTTCTATACAGGGTTCTTATCAGAAATATGAACAAAACAGCTAGCCATCGTATTTCTATACAGGGTTCTTATCAGAAATATGAACAAAACAGCTAACCATCGTATTTCTATACAGGATTCTTATCAGATATATGAACAAAGCAGCTAGCCATCGTATTTCTATACAGGGTTCTTATCAGAAATATGAACAAAACAGCTAGCCATCGTATTTCTATACAGGGTTCTTATCAGAAATATGAACAAAACAGATAGCCATCGTATTTCTATACAGCGTTCTTATCAGAAATATGAACAAAACAGCTAGCCATCGTATTTCTATACAGCGTTCTTATTTGATGTACTAGTATTTAGAAAGTCAACCATTAATTGAACATATTGATTTATTATGTGGGGGTTTAATAATAGTAGACTTATACAAAAACATACTGACACCTTATTATCTAAATACAGCATTGACTGATGCACATGGATACTATGGTATATCTCGTCAGCCTAAATACAACATTGACTGATACACATGGATACTATGGTATATCTTGTAAGCCTAAATACAGCATTGACTGATACACATGGATACTATGGTATATCTTGTAAGCCTAAATACAGCATTGACTGATACACATGGATACTATGGTATATCTTGTAAGCCTAAATACAGCATTGACTGATACACATGGATACTATGGTATATCTCGTAAGTCTAAATACAGCATTTACTGATACACATGGATACTATGGTATATCTTGTAAGCCTAAATACAGCATTGACTGATACACATGGATACTATAGTATATCTCGTAAGTCTAAATACAGCATTGACTGATACACATGGATACTATGGTATATCTCGTAAGTCTAAATACAGCATTGACTGATACACATGGATACTATGGTATATCTCGTAAGTCTAAATACAGCATTGACTGATACACATGGATACTATGGTATATCTCGTAAGCCTAAATACAGCATTGGCTGATACACATGGATACTATGGTATATCTCGTCAGCCTAAATACAGCATTGACTGATACACATGGATACTATGGTATATCTCGTCAGCCTAAATACAGCATTGACTGATGCACATGGATACTATGGTATATCTCGTAAGTCTTAATACAGCATTGACTGATGCACATGGATACTATGGTATATCTCGTAAGTCTAAATACAACATTGACTGATACACATGGATACTATGGTATATCTCGTCAGCCTAAATACAGCATTGACTGATGCACATGGATACTATGGTATATCTCGTAAGCCTAAATACAGCATTGACTGATGCACATGGATACTATGGTATATCTCGTCAGTCTAAATACAGCATTGACTGATGCACATGGATACTATGGTATATCTCGTAAGTCTAAATACAGCATTGACTGATACACATGGATACTATGGTATATCTCGTAAGTCTAAATACAGCATTGACTGATACACATGGATACTATGGCATATCTCGTCAGCCTAAATACAGCATTTACTGATACACATGGATACTATGGTATATTTCGTAAGTCTAAATACAACATTGACTGATACACATGGATACTATGGTATATCTCGTAAGCCAAAATACAGCATTGACTCATACACATGGATACTATGGTATATCTCGTAAGTCTAAATACAGCATTGACTGATACACATGGATACTATGGTATATCTCGTAAGTCTAAATACAGCATTGACTGATACACATGGATACTATGGTATATCTCGTCAGCCTAAATACAACATTGACTGATACACATGGATACTATGGTATATCTCGTCAGCCTAAATACAGCATTGACTGATACACATGGATACTATGGTATATCTCGTAAGTCTAAATACAGCATTGACTGATACACATGGATACTATGGTATATCTCGTAAGTCTAAATACAACATTGACTGATACACATGGATACTATGGTATATCACGTCAGCCTAAATACAGCATTGACTGATACACATGGATACTGTGGTATATCTCGTAAGTCTAAATACAGCATTGACTGATACACATGGATACTATGGTATATCTCGTAAGTCTAAATACAGCATTGACTGATACACATGGATACTATGGTATATCTCGTAAGCCTAAATACAGCATTGACTGATACACATGGATACTATGGTATATCTTGTCAGCCTAAATACAGCATTGACTGATACACATGGATACTATGGTATATCTCGTAAGCCTAAATACAGCATTGACTGATACACATGGATACTATGGTATATCTCGTCAGCCTAAATACAGTATTGACTGATACACATGGATACTATGGTATATCTCGTCAGCCTAAATACAGCATTGACTGATGCACATGGATACTATGGTATATCTCGTAAGTCTAAATACAGCATTGACTGATGCACATGGATACTATGGTATATCTCGTAAGTCTAAATACAACATTGACTGATACACATGGATACTATGGTATATCTCGTCAGCCTATATACAGCATTGACTGATGCACATGGATACTATGGTATATCTCGTCAGCGTAAATACAGCATTGACTGATGCACATGGATACTATGGTATATCTCGTCAGTCTAAATACAGCATTGACTGATACACATGGATACTATGGCATATCTCGTCAGCCTAAATACAGCATTGACTGATACACATGGATACTATGGTATATTTCGTAAGTCTAAATACAACATTGACTGATACACATGGATACTATGGCATATCTCGTCAGCCTAAATACAGCATTGACTGATACACATGGATACTATGGTATATCTCGTAAGTCTAAATACAGCATTGACTGATACACATGGATACTATGGTATATCTCGTAAGTCTAAATACAGCATTGACTGATACACATGGATACTATGGTATATCTCGTCAGCCTAAATACAACATTTACTGATACACATGGATACTATGGTATATCTCGTCAGCCTAAATACAGCATTGACTGATACACATGGATACTATGGTATATCTCGTAAGTCTAAATACAGCATTGACTGATACACATGGATACTATGGTATATCTCGTAAGTCTAAATACAACATTGACTGATACACATGGATACTATGGTATATCTCGTCAGCCTAAATACAGCATTGACTGATACACATGGATACTATGGTATATCTCGTCAGCCTAAATACAGCATTGACTGATACACATGGATACTATGGTATATCTCGTAAGTCTAAATACAGCATTGACTGATACACATGGATACTATGGTATATCTCGTAAGTCTAAATACAGCATTGACTGATACACATGGATACTATGGTATATCTCGTAAGTCTAAATACAGCATTGACTGATGCACATGGATACTATGGTATATCTCGTCAGCCTAAATACAGCATTGACTGATGCACATGGATACTATGGTATATCTCGTAAGTCTAAATACAGCATTGACTGATGCACATGGATACTATGGTATATCTCGTAAGTCTAAATACAACATTGACTGATACACATGGATACTATGGCATATCTCGTCAGCCTAAATACAGCATTGACTGATACACATGGATACTATGGTATATTTCGTAAGTCTAAATACAACATTGACTGATACACATGGATACTATGGTATATCTCGTCAGCCTAAATACAGCATTGACTGATACACATGGATACTATGGTATATCTCGTAAGTCTAAATACAGCATTGACTGATACACATGGATACTATGGTATATCTCGTAAGTCTAAATACAACATTGACTGCTACACATGGATACTATGGTATATCTCGTCAGCCTAAATACAGCATTGACTGATACACATGGATACTATGGTATATCTCGTCAGCCTAAATACAGCATTGACTGATACACATGGATACTATGGTATATCTCGTAAGTCTAAATACAGCATTGACTGATACACATGGATACTATGGTATATCTCGTAAGTCTAAATACAACATTGACTGATACAAATGGATACTATGGTATATCTCGTAAGTCTAAATACAGCATTGACTGATACACATGGATACTATGGTATATCTCGTAAGTCTAAATACAGCATTGACTGATGCACATGGATACTATGGTATATCTCGTAAGCCTAAATACAGCATTGACTGATACACATGGATACTATGGTATATCTTGTAAGCCTAAATACAGCATTGATTGATACACATGGATACTATGGTATATCTTGTAAGCCTAAATACAGCATTGACTGATACACATGGATACTATGGTATATCTCGTAAGTCTAAATACAGCATTGACTGATACACATGGATACTATGGTATATGTCGTAAGTCTAAATACAACATTGACTGATACACATGGATACTATGGTATATCTCGTCAGCCTAAATACAGCATTGACTGATACACATGGATACTATGGTATATCTCGTCAGCCTAAATACAGCATTGACTGATACACATGGATACTATGGTATATCTCGTAAGTCTAAATACAGCATTGACTGATACACATGGATACTATGGTATATCTCGTAAGTCTAAATACAACATTGACTGATACACATGGATACTATGGTATATCTCGTAAGTCTAAATACAGCATTGACTGATACACATGGATACTATGGTATATCTCGTAAGTCTAAATACAGTATTGACTGATACACATGGATACTATGGTATATCTCGTAAGTCTAAATACAGCATTGACTGATTCACATGGATACTATGGTATATCTCGTAAGCCTCAATACAGCATTGACTGATACACATGGATACTATGGTATATCTTGTAAGTCTAAATACAGCATTGACTGATACACATGGATACTATGGCATATCTCGTAAGTCTAAATACAGCATTGACTGATACACATGGATACTATGGTATATCTCGTAAGTCTAAATACAACATTGACTGATACACATGGATACTATGGTATATCTCGTCAGCCTAAATACAACATTGACTGATACACATGGATACTATGGTATATCTCGTCAGCCTAAATACAACATTGACTGATACACATGGATACTATGGTATATCTCGTCAGCCTAAATACAACATTGACTGATACACATGGATACTATGGTATATCTCGTATGTCTAAATACAGCATTGACTGATACACATGGATACTATGGTATATCTCGTAAGTCTAAATACAGCATTTACTGATACACATGGATACTATGGTATATCGTGTAAGTCTAAATACAGCATTGACTGATACACATGGATACTATGGTATATCTCGTAAGTCTAAATACAGCATTGACTGATGCACATGGATACTATGGTATATCTCGTAAGTCTAAATACAGCATTGACTGATACACATGGATACTATGGTATATCTCGTAAGCCTAAATACAGCATTGACTGATACACATGGATACTATGGTATATCTCGTCAGTCTAAATACAGCATTGACTGATACACATGGATACTATGGTATATCTCGTCAGCCTAAATACAACATTGACTGATACACATGGATACTATGGTATATCTCGTAAGTCTAAATACAGCATTGACTGATACACATGGATACTATGGTATATCTCGTAAGTCTAAATACAGCATTGACTGATACACATGGATACTATGGTATATCTCGTAAGTCTAAATACAGCATTGACTGATACACATGGATACTATGGTATATCTCGTAAGTCTAAATACAGCATTGACTGATACACATGGATACTATGGTATATCTCGTAAGTCTAAATACAGCATTGACTGATACACATGGATACTATGGTATATCTTGTAAGCCTAAATACAGCATTGACTGATACACATGGATACTATGGTATATCTCGTAAGTCTAAATACAGCATTGACTGATACACATGGATACTATGGTATATCTCGTAAGTCTAAATACAGTATTGACTGATACACATGGATACTATGGTATATCTCGTAAGTCTAAATACAGCATTGACTGATACACATGGATACTATGGTATATCTTGTAAGCCTAAATACAGCATTGACTGATACACATGGATACTATGGTATATCTTGTAAGCCTAAATACAGCATTGACTGATACACATGGATACTATGGTATATCTCGTCAGCCTAAATACAACATTGACTGATGCACATGGATACTATGGTATATCTCGTAAGTCTAAATACAGCATTGACTGATACACATGGATACTATGGTATATCTTGTAAGCCTAAATACAGCATTGACTGATACACATGGATACTATGGTATATCTTGTAAGCCTAAATACAGCATTGACTGATGCACATGGATACTATGGTATATCTCGTCAGCCTAAATACAGCATTGACTGATGCACATGGATACTATGGTATATCTCGTAAGTCTAAATACAGCATTGACTGATACACATGGATACTATGGTATATCTCGTCAGCCTAAATACAGCATTGACTGATGCACATGGATACTATGGTATATCTCGTAAGTCTAAATACAGCATTGACTGATGCACATGGATATTATGGTATATTTCGTAAGTCTAAATACAGCATTGACTGATACACATGGATACTATGGTATATCTCGTCAGCCTAAATACAACATTGACTGATACACATGGATACTATGGTATATCTCGTCAGTCTAAATACAGCATTAACTGATGCACATGGATAATATGGTATATCTCGTAAGTCTAAATACAGCATTGACTGATGCACATGGATACTATGGTATATCTCGTAAGTCTAAATACAACATTGACTGATGCACATGGATACTATGGTATATCTCGTCAGCCTAAATACAACATTGACTGATGCACATGGATACTATGGTATATCTCGTAAGTCTAAATACAGCATTGACTGATACACATGGATACTATGGTATATCTCGTCAGCCTAAATACAGCATTGACTGATGCACATGGATACTATGGTATATCTCGTAAGTCTAAATACAGCATTGACTGATACACATAGATACTATGGTATATCTCGTCAGCCTAAATACAACATTGACTGATACACGTGGATACTATGGTATATCTCGTCAGTCTAAATACAGCATTGACTGATACACATGGATACTATGGTATATCTCGTCAGCCTAAATACAACATTGACTGATACACATGGATACTATGGTATATCTCGTAAGTCTAAATACAACATTGACTGATATACATGGATACTATGGTATATCTAGTAAGTCTAAATACAACATTGACTGATACACATGGATACTATGGTATATCTCGGAAGTTTAAATACAACATTGACTGATACACATGGATACTATGGTATATCTCGTCAGCCTAAATACAGCATTGACTGATGCACATGGATACTATGGTATATCTCGTAAGTCTAAATACAGCATTGACTGATACACATGGATACTATGGTATATCTCGTCAGTCTAAATACAGCATTGACTGATACACATGGATACTATGGTATATCTCGTCAGCCTAAATACAACATTGACTGATACACATGGATACTATGGTATATCTCGTAAGTCTAAATACAGTATTGACTGATACACATGGATACTATGGTATATCTCGTAAGTCTAAATACAGTATTGACTGATACACATGGATACTATGGTATATCTCGTAAGTCTAAATACAACATTGACTGATACACATGGATACTATGGTATATCTCGTAAGTTAAAGAAAACGTAGATAGCAAATTTAGTGCGCACGATGCCAATATATTTCAAAGACAAATAAATTAAGTCTTTGGGGGCAAAGCTAAGCCAAAGAGCCTTTAAAGGATAGCCAAATCAGCTAATGTCACATATGCCTTAGGGAGGAGAACCTTAGTTTTATTAATAATTACATTATATAAGAACTGTAATTTCAATAAAAATATATCAATCATAATTTTAGATTAAATATGGTTTGATTTAATTGAAGTGAGTTGCTTCCTCAGGTTTGTCATAATGTTCAGATCGTAGTGTTTGTTGTAAGTTATATGTATGTACATTACGTGAAATTAATTAATTTTAATGTATTGCTGGATAATGATTTACTAGTACAATGTCCAAAATATGGCCACATTTAATTGGTAAATACACATATTCAGTTTATCGACATTGACGTAGTTTATTAGATATATTTATTTGAAATTTACAATTCCTAAATAATGTAATTTATCAAAACAAAGGTCAATACCCACACTCAGACACAGGTAATCTTAGCCCAGTTTGGCTATCCTATGTTTGACTTTCTTGCTCACAAAGACTTTAAATTATTTGGTTTTCCGTGCCTACTAAAGTAGATATCTTCGCTTTTATTGGTTTAATTTGGAAATGGGGATATACTTTCTAATCCAATCGTGGAATGATTTACCGGTATATAATACAAATCAATCTCACTAAACCAGCTATTGATGGTACCAAACATGCGTAGCTGATAATAAGAGATAACCTGTTATTAAATATGATAGTTAAATAAATGTTTTGGGGTATGGTAATTTATTAAAGATTTTTGGATATGATAGTTAAATACATGTTTGGAGAAACAAACTAACTAGCCGGAAACAAACGTTTAGTAGTACAATGTATAAGGGAGCTTCTTAGAGAAGGTGGACTCAATCCTAACATACAATGAATTTGATTGAATCCTCTTTCTAAATCTCCCTTAAAATATATCTGAATATTATAAAATGTATTTTTTGGGATAAGTAGGACAAGAAGAAAATAGTATAGCTGTTTTTATCAGTGATTATGACATTCTTACTGGGAGGTATGATATCCAAATCCATCGGAATCTAAAAGGTCAGACTATGTCAATTATACTTCTACTGTTAGAGACCACAGTGGCCCGGTTTTTATCATAATTGCCTTGTAGATTAATCTCTACAATACTATATTCTGTCAAGTCAGGTATATGATTTGTTACGTATTCTAACATGACCTCACTCTTTCCTTTTGTTAAAAAAAACCCAGAATTATTTCTTCGTATTATCTCATTAGACATGCGCCGATGAATGTGACTGACGTTTCCATTGGCAGCATAAATTGTGACCCGAATAATGCCGATAGAGGGCGCAGTATTATTCGAGTTACATAAATTGTGTGCGACATTTTCCGCAAGCGTATGTATAAATTACCGTCTTCTAATCAAAGTATACTACCGTATGTGTACTCTTAGACATATCAGAATCGAAATAAATCATGGAAGCCAAAATGTGTTTTGAGCTTTAACATGGATTGGCGGATATTAGTAAATTTTATCCCTCGCTTCTGGCTCGGGATAAAATACTAATATCCGCCAATCCATGTTAAAACTCAAAACACACTCTGGCTTCCATGATTTATTTCTTAAGTATCATGTTAGTAACATAGTCTTTTCTCTTTATTAATTTGTATTCTTTTGTGTTATTTGTGATGTTATTGTCTGTATCTATGTTGAGGAGAGCTACTAGTAACATCTTACTGTATGTAATCCTCATAAAATAAATAAAGAATTAAATTAAAAACATAGCATATAGTTTAATGATCAGCTTTACAAACATATATTGGGTCTATTGGTTCTGTTTATACCAGACGTATTCTGAAATTCTGCATAATTATTAATTCAAATAAACTCTGCCATATAATTAATTCAAATATTAGACTTTCAAGTCTAGATGTAGTAGCAAGTTCCAATAAACTGAAAATGTCATTGTAGCGGCAATACGAAGACACACTATATGTACAAGTATTATTGTACGATGTTGCATTTATTTGACGACCTATGATTGGATAAAATCATTCCTAAAAATAACGATAGAAAGGAAAGCCATATATGGAAATCTAGAGAATAAGATTAATACGCTTTACCTGGCCAGGAGAAAATTCCATTCATAAAAATAACGCGCAGTAACGAAATGATGCAGACGAAAAATTACAGAAGGTCAGTGGGCGGTGCTTAATTTTGTGTAGTGACCATTACGTCTTTAGCCTTAGAATTCCATTCATAAAAATAACGATGCAGACGATAGATAAACTTGCAGGTATTTGACCAGGCTCTTTATATATATGTGTGTGTATTTTGATTTAGCATAATTAAACACAACTGCAAGAAAGATGATGATTTATATGTTCTTCTAAAATAACGTGCAGTTACGAAACGATGGAGACGGAAAATTACAGAAGGTCAGTGGGCGGTGCTTAATTTTGTGTATTGACCATTACGTCTTTAGCCTTAGAACTTCCAAGAAAGTCCGTCAAACATAGTTCGTGGAAAAAACTTAGTTACTGTTTCAAGTTATAGATCAGCAACATCGTACAAAAATGTTATAAGCTCCCGTGACCGACTATGGTTATTTAGACGGCAAGTAAATAGTTGAAGGGTTCGCGCTGGAGCGCTCACCCTTCAACGATTTACTGACCATCTAAATAACGATAGACGGTCACTAGGGAGCTTATAACTTAAAATAGACATTTCACCGGTCACATTTTGATACTGGTTTTAATATTTGATTAACTGACAAACAATTGATGTAAACAAACAATCTATTTTGAAGTAAACAATTGCCTTGCGTGTGATTATGACTATCATTGATATGTGTAGCGTTTGGTAATGCGTTTGTTAAAAATATTAAATATAGGTATCAGTGAAATATAAGTTTCATATATTCGTCACATACCTTACAAATAACATGTAGTCAATTATGATTGTTTAACAAGGTCTATGATGCACACGATATTGCAAAACGATAACTATTGAATCACACGTATCAACGTTATCAGATCTACATCATCTCTACGTGGTGGTCCAATAAGAGTTTTTATCACTATCAGTTTTAAGCACGAAGAGGGGAACATGGTAGTTATTTACATTATTACAGGGGATTGATTTATATTGGTATTTACTTAATAAATCTAACACCAGATTAACAAATTAAATATAAGTATTGTACTAACAAGAAGACAAATCTAAGTATTGTACTAACAAGAAGTCAAATCTAAGTATTATACTAACAAGAAGTCAAATCTAAGTATTGTACTAACAAGAAGTCAGATCTAAGTATTGTACTAACAAGAAGTCAAATCTAAGTATTGTACTAACAAGAAGTCAAATCTAAGTATTGTACTAACAAGAAGTCAGATCTAAGTATTGTACTAACAAGAAGTCAAATCTAAGTATTATACTAACAAGAAGACAAATCTAAGTATTGTACTAACAAGAAGTCAAATCTAAGTATTATACTAACAAGAAGTCAAATCTAAGTATTGTACTAACAAGAAGTCAAATCTAAGTATTGTACTAACAAGAGGTCAAATCTAAATATTGTAATAACAAGAAGTCAAATCTAAGTATTGTACTAACAAGAAGTCAAACTAAGTATTGTACTAACAAGAAGTCAAATCTAAGTATTGTACTAACAAGAAGTCAGATCTAAGTATTGTACTAACAAGAAGTCAAATCTAAGTATTGTACTAACAAGAAGTCAGATCTAAATATTGTACTAACAAGAAGTCAGATCTAAATATTGTACTAAAAAGAAGTCAGATCTAAGTATTGGACTAACAAGAGGTCAAATCTAAGTATTGTACTAACAAGAAGTCAAATCTAAGTATTGTACTAACAAGAAGTCAAATCTAAGTATTGTACTAACAAGAAGTCAAATCTAAGTAGTGTACTAACAAGAGGTCAAATCTAAGTATTGTACTAACAAGAAGTCAAATCTAAGTATTATACTAACAAGAAGTCAAATCTAAGTATTGTACTAACAAGAAGTCAAATCTAAGTATTGTACTAACAAGAAGTCAAATCTAAGTATTGTACTAACACGAAGTCAAATCTAAGTATTGTACTAACAAGAGGTCAAATCTAAGTATTGTACTAACAAGAAGTCAAATCTAAGTATTGTACTAACAAGAAGTCAAATCTAAGTATTGCACTAACAAGAGGTCAAATCTAAGTAGTGTACTAACAAGAAGTCAAATCTAAGTATTGTACTAACAATAAGTCAGATCTAAGTATTGGACTAACAAGAGGTCAAATCTAAGTATTGGACTAACAAGAAGTCAAATCTAAGTATTGCAATAACAAGAAGTCAAATCTAAGTATTGGACTAACAAGAAGTCAGATCTAAGTATTGGACTAACAAGAAGTCAAATCTAAGTATTGTACTAACAAGAAGTCAGATCTAAGTATTGGACTAACAAGAAGTCAGATCTAAGTATTGGACTAACAAGAAGTCAGATCTAAGTATTGTAATAACAAGAGGTCAAATCTAAGTATTGTACTAACAAGAAGTCAGATCTAAGTATTGTACTAACAAGAAGTCAGATCTAAGTATTGGACTAACAAGAAGTCAAATCTAAGTATTGTACTAACAAGAGGTCAAATCTAAGTATTGTACTAACAAGAGGTCAAATCTAAGTATTGTACTAACAAGAAGTCAAATCTAAGTATTGTACTAACAAGAAGTCAAATCTAAGTATTGTACTAACAAGAAGTCAGATCTAAGCATTGGACTAATAAGAAGTCAGATCTAAGTATTGGACTAACAAGAAGTCAGATCTAAGTATTATACTAACAAGAGGTCAAATCTAAGTATTGGACTAACAAGAAGTCAAATCTAAGTATTGGACTAACAAGAAGTCAAATCTAAATATTGTACTAACAAGAAGTTAAATCTAAGTACTGTACTAACAAGAAGTCAGATCTACGTATTGTACTAACAAGAAGTCAAATCTAAATATTGTACTAACAAGAAGTTAAATCTAAGTACTGTACTAACAAGAAGTCAGATCTAAGTATTGTACTAACAAGAAGTCAAATCTAAACATTGTACTAACAAGAAGTCAAATCTAAATATTGTACTAACAAGAAGTCAAATCTAAGTATTGTACCAACAAGAAGTCAGATCTAAATATTGGACTAACAAGAAGTCAAATCGAAGTATCGTACTAACAAATCAAACATTGTTTTTATAGGTTGGTAAAATACGCTATGAACGGCAGTATAAATATATATACTATTTTAATATATTGTTTTTCTCTGAATATCCAGGAGAAATACTTGTCATGTTCCAGGAGAAATACTTGTCATGTTCCCACAATGCAATAACTTTTGAAACAATTGGTACGTGAAATATTTGTATAATCGGAGAAAGGTCGGGGGCATTAGTTCTAATTCCATATACCTCATCGTATTTACACCTCGCAATACTCGAATTAATATTTATGTTGTGTCTATGTTCTGGGCGTTTGTATGATTAAACTGTATTAGATATTAGATATAATACAACCATGTTAATACGATGGCTAATATTGATGGTTTTAATATGGTTAGTTTTGATGGAATTGTAAAGTGCACTCGTTTCGTCAATGTACACGGTCATATTTTGTCACCATTGCGTTATGTAAATAAGGAGGGCCTCCGAGGCGCATTTTTATTGTGGTTTAGTTATCATATTGTTATTCACGTTCGACATGCGTCTGACTCGAGATGTTACTTAGTTACAATTTTATGTTGTACTCTTTGCCAATAAGTATTTATAAACACGCTATTTCTATAAAGTACGTGTATCAGTAGTTTTTGATTTGTGTAGTTTGAGCACCTGTCAAAAGACATCAATTTTACGAAGGACAGAGACTGAATACTTAATATTTAATCTCCGAAAGATCTTGAAAACGTGCATGTTTTCTTTTATGGTCATTTGACAAATGTCATGAAAAAATATGTAACAAGTTAGTTTTGAAATGCTAAAACAACAGATTGACAAGTGAACACAGGGTCAAATTTGAACTGATAATGATTTATGTATTGGTGCGGTTGTACTGAAGTAGATTTATTATATATTCACGAATCAGTGTGACTTGTTGAAAGATTATTAGCATATTGCAGATCAAAGTAGTTTTCTGCAAATGAAATGTTACTGAAACTATGTTCACTGAATTACAACTTACAGTTATCTTGAAGTAATTAAAATATTTTATCATAAACTATAAACATAAAACGAAAAGGGAATACTTATGTTTTGAATAAATGGTTTTGCATAACTTTAATAAATATATGTTTTTTTGTTTCTTTGAGATACAATCTGGCAATATTCTGACGCCTACAGCTATTACAAGTAGATCAGAATGCGTAACTTTGTATTGTATATTAAACATTATTATATCATGTCTAAAGGAAAATCTTTATTTTGTTGCATTACAATTTACTACTATTTTTCTGAATTTTTGTGCTATTCCTGAAATGATAATAATCCACGTATATATTGAAAAATACAAGCCGCGTGTTATCTCGTTATCATGTCATGTGATCTCTTCTTGACCTTCTTTTGTTTTCTAAGCAAAGGACCTGGGAGAAAGTTTTATTTTTGTTAATAAATATTTCTGCCAGTATTTTTGTTAATAAATATTTCTGCCAGTATTTTGAAGAATGTGAAGCATGTTAAGATACATAATGTTCAAGAATATTTGATACTGCATTTCAAGCATACCAACAGATATAATGATAGCTTCTGTTTTCTGTTAGATCGTCATTGCCATTTACAACATTGTAATCTTTATTGTTATGTATTCTTAAATTGACGAGTTTGCAGGTTTTTGGCCTTAACCTATATACGTAAGTAGTAGATTACATAATATAACGCTGTCATACTTCCTGCTGCTTTGAGCTGTAATATAACCTCTGTAACGTAGGGAGTAATCGGTATCCTTAACATCATGTCTTAGTATCGTAATCAATGAAGGGGGTGGTAACAAATAACGACATAAATTATAACATCTCCCCCATTTGTCTTAAAAATATTTAATTATTTCCTCTCCTTTAAGGTATATATTCATTCTCTTATTGGCAAGTTGTAATATTTTAGTACTTCAATTATCTTTGTGTTCATATGCAACCGTTTTTAATTACGTTAGACGCGCCGTCGCTTATATAAACTGGCGATCTGTGCCCCCCGTTGTAAAGGGGCAGTTTCTTAATAATAATAATTATTATATATAGACATAGTTTTATGTTCATATTTAATCTTCAGACTTAAAAATATAATAATATATCTGGTGACAATATATGACATTCCAGGTATTACAGATAGATATATAATTATACATTAGAGCAAGACAGTACTTGAATAATGTTCGTTGTTAGCATTCAGTTATACACCAGGTCTATGAAAGCGTAGACATCTAATTTACTGCACACGACGTGTTTCTGGAATAACGTTCATCAGGTACTCTCAAAATCCAAAGAATGGAAAACCAAATTATTTAAAGTTTTGTGAACAATAAAACCAAAGGGTCCAACAAGATAGCCATAAACCCAAAGGGTCCAACAAGATAGCCATAAAACCAAAGGGTCTAACAAGATAGCCATAAAACCAAAGGGTCTAACAAGATAGCCATAAAACCAAAGGGTCTAACAAGATAGCCATAAAACCAAAGGGTCTAACAAGATAGCCATAAAACCAAAGGGTCCAACAAGATAGCCATAAAACCAAAGGGTCTAACAAGATAGCCATAAAACCAAAGGGTCTAACAAGATAGCCATAAAACCAAAGGGTCTAACAAGATAGCCATAAAACCAAAGGGTCCAACAAGATAGCCATAAAACCAAAGGGTCTAACAAGATAGCCATAAAACCAAAGGGTCTAACAAGATAGCCATAAACCCAAAGGGTCTAACAAGATAGCCATAAAACCAAAGGGTCTAACAAGATAGCCATAAAACCAAAGGGTCTAACAAGATAGCCATAAAACCAAAGGGTCTAACAAGATAGCCATAAAACCAAAGGGTCTAACAAGATAGCCATAAAACCAAAGGGTCTAACAAGATAGCCATAAAACCAAAGGGTCTAACAAGATAGCCATAAAACCAAAGGGTCTAACAAGATAGCCATAAACCCAAAGGGTCTAACAAGATAGCCATAAAACCAAAGGGTCTAACAAGATAGCCATAAAACCAAAGGGTCTAACAAGATAGCCATAAACCCAAAGGGTCTAACAAGATAGCCATAAAACCAAAGGGTCCAACAAGATAGCCATAAAACCAAAGGGTCCAACAAGATAGCCATAAAACCAAAGGGTCTAACAAGATAGCCATAAAACCAAAGGGTCTAACAAGATAGCCATAAAACCAAAGGGTCTAACAAGATAGCCATAAAACCAAAGGGTCCAACAAGATAGCCATAAAACCAAAGGGTCTAACAAGATAGCCATAAAACCAAAGGGTCTAACAAGATAGCCATAAAACCAAAGGGTCTAACAAGATAGCCATAAAACCAAAGGGTCTAACAAGATAGCCATAAAACCAAAGGGTCTAACAAGATAGCCATAAAACCAAAGGGTCTAACAAGATAGCCATAAAACCAAAGGGTCCAACAAGATAGCCATAAAACCAAAGGGTCTAACAAGATAGCCATAAAACCAAAGGGTCTAACAAGATAGCCATAAAACCAAAGGGTCTAACAAGATAGCCATAAAACCAAAGGGTCTAACAAGATAGCCATAAACCCAAAGGGTCTAACAAGATAGCCATAAAACCAAAGGGTCTAACAAGATAGCCATAAAACCAAAGGGTCTAACAAGATAGCCATAAACCCAAAGGGTCTAACAAGATAGCCATAAACCCAAAGGGTCTAACAAGATAGCCATAAAACCAAAGGGTCCAACAAGATAGCCATAAAACCAAAGGGTCCAACAAGATAGCCATAAACCCAAAGGGTCCAACAAGATAGCCATAAAACCAAAGGGTCCAACAAGATAGCCATAAAACCAAAGGGTCTAACAAGATAGCCATAAAACCAAAGGGTCTAACAAGATAGCCATAAAACCAAAGGGTCTAACAAGATAGCCATAAAACCAAAGGGTCTAACAAGATAGCCATAAAACCAAAGGGTCTAACAAGATAGCCAAAATCACTTAATGTCAACTACGCCTGAGGAGGAGAACTTCATTTGTGTTAATAATTACATTATTTAGGAACTGTTTCAGTACTAAATATATCTAACCATATCAGTGTTTATAGTAGGTATCAGGTTAGTGTTGGAGGAAACCGGTGTTTTGAGGAGAAAATCACTGTGTTGTCTGTTCTTCTTCGATTTACGGATTCTGATTACCCCTTTCGTATCTTCTCCAGTTCAGAGATCATTTGAATACATAAACTACACGTGTATAAATACAAAGTCAAATCAAAGCCAAAATACTTGTAACAAACAATCACATACCAAAACGAGACTTTGTACGAAATCAAATACAATTTTACTTCGGAAACATGCCTGCAAAAGCTATGAAATATCTGCACAGAGAAATCATCTCTTGATTCAATACACAATTTGAAACGATACTTGTGTACTTTTTTCTTTTGGCCATTACGTTGTCTGTCCTTTTTTGTTTTTTTTTACGATTTACGGATTCTGATTACCCCTTTGGTATCTTCAAATTCTTCTTTGATAGTATTGTCCGGTGGTATTTCCCGTCAAAATATCGTCAATACAACTCTACTGTCATCAACAGTACAACAAATAGTAATGTCGACAAAAAGCCATAACCTATATATGTTAAAGTTAATTTGCTAATTGTAGTTTTTTTTAGTTGTTCAACATATATTCGGATTTTTCTGTGAATTTGTGTCATTTTGTTAATTTTTGACAATTACGTATGTTACGTCAATGTTGACAAGTACAATAATATACATTTCTGTAAAAGTACTTACACAAATTAGAACAAACGGGTCAAGGTCATGGGTATCACAAATGTTGTTATACATCTATACCTTTATAAAATATCTTTATTACATGTATAAATATCTTAACACTGTTAAACCTTATGCTGGTAATTGTTGAAATATAAAGCCTGTAGGTGTGTTGATTTTGTGAGTTTTCTGACCTGTAAAAGTGTCAATTTTTTAGGTTTTCTGACCAGTTGAGGTGTTGATTTTGTACGCTTTCTGATCTGTAAATGTGTTGACTTCAAACTCGTAAAGGGGTAGATTTTGTAGGGGTGTCAATTTTCTAGGTTTTCCGACCAGTAGAGGTGTTGATTTTGTACGTTTTCTAACCAATAGATGCGGGTTTTTAAAGATTTTCTGTGTTCATTATTTTGTAGGTTTTCTGAGAGGTAGAGGTGTTCATTATATTGTAGGTTTTCTGAGAGGTAGAGGTGTTCATTATTTTGTAGGTTTTCTGAGAGATAGATGTGTTCATTATTTTGTAGGCCTTCTGAGAGGTAGATGTGTTCATTATTTTGTAGGTTTTCTGAGAGGTAGATATGTTCATTATTTTGTAGGTTTTCTGAGAGGTAGAGGTGTTCATTATTTTGTAGGTTTTCTGAGAGGTAGATGTGCTCATTATTTTGTAGGCTTTCTGAGAGGTAGATGTGTTCATTATTTTGTAGGCTTTCTGAGAGGTAGATGTGTTCATTATTTTGTAGGCTTTCTGAGAGATAGATGTGCTCATTATTTTGTAGGCTTTCCGAGAGGTAGATGTGTTCATTATTTTGTAGGCTTTCTGAGAGGTAGATGTGTTCATTATTTTGTAGGCTTTCTGAGTGGTAGATGTGTTCATTATTTTGTAGGCTTTCTGAGAGGTAGATGTGTTCATTATTTTGTAGGCTTTCTGAGTGGTAGATGTGTTCATTATTTTGTAGGCTTTCTGAGTGGTAGATGTGTTCATTATTTTGGTTTTCTACTCAGTAGATGTGCTCTTTAGTCCGTTTTTACGTAGTCACACTGTTTATTGTCTTCAACCAAAGTACAAGGCAACACTATATAGTCTGTCCTTCTTCGATTTACGGATTATGATTACCCCTTTGGTATCCTCAAGCTATTCGTCTATAAATTGCTACATAGAAACTTTCAATTTCTGAAACAAAATATTTGATCAGATGTCGCCTACCAACAATTGTCGTCATATATCTATGGCATTTTATATTAAATGAAATGTGAAGAAAGTCGATTAAGGAACGTACGAAAATTAAATTAAATAATTGGTGATGTTAATTTCTCGTATTCTTGTTTGATATATTGATACAAAATATTTATCATTAAGTTGCACTCAATATTGTCTAAATATATATGTTTGATGTGTTTATATATGGCTATGTTGTTTACATTAAACTTTCCGGTAATTCAATATCAAAAATATCGTTCTCTAAAAAAATGTAATTAACTTTGAAATCAATTGTTAAAAAATAAACGACTGTCACCTGGAATTGACACAATGAACCTATTATACACAGTAACTATTTAGTAAAATAGAAACACAACGAAAGGAACACATAGGTCAACAAACAGAAACACGTGGTAATATCAGATACATTACTGGTTTATTAAGACAGTTCAAGCTCATTCAACATATATGAAAGCATCTGTTGTCATCTTTGTACCCATAAATGGCCAACACCCAAAGAAATTTCCAAATAGTGTTCTATTTTTATCGGATCTAACAACATTGGTATACTGTATTTGTTATTTGACACGTATAGATTGATAGCATAACAGAACACGGGTAGCTTAGGCAGATTTTTCACAGCAATAAACATGCATATTGATAAGTTATTAGACTGTTACAAACACACCCATTACATATACACAACACAATATTGAAAAGCATTGTTATAACTGTCGTTGAGAGCGAAATATTACACAAGCAGATTAAAGCCCACCACATGTTATTGAAGGGCCTGTACCAAGACAAGAAAGTGAACGGTCATGTATTTGTGTTGATGGTATCCATTTTGCCACACCTTGACAGATTCTGTGAATGGAAAGTTGTTATCCCAAAATATGATTGTAATGTGTAATGAGATGGGCACAAGATCTTACGATTGACCCTAGGGACTGCTATTGTTTATCAAGCTGTATTATATGGTTAAACGTGGATTGTAGTAATCCTATGATAGACAATGGTAGTCGTATCAGACAATGGTAGTCGTATCAGTACTATTGGCATGATTTACCCATTGCGAAAAAGGAATTCTGTAGAAACAATGTACTGTAGCGACTACACAAAGAGGTTATTTTAGTATGACCATGAACTACAACTGAGGTTCATAATATAAATGAATTAGAGGATGTTATATTAATAACAAAGCATTGCTCATCTATATATAATATCAACAATTATCATTAATCCGGGGTGGACAATGTCAGAACTGTGGTGCATCAATCTGATATGTGGGGAGCAGGATTTGAGGAGCAAATAAATGTGATACAAGAACAGAGAATCTTAACAGTAGAAAATGTTCAATCGAGGCATTCTAAAGTAATACCTCACCAGGGGCGGATCCAGGATTTCAAGTTAAGGGGGGGGGGGGGGGCGCACCTAAAAAAAAATTGCCAGAGTGGAGGAAGGCGCGCAAATGTTTGGGGTATTTCGTGTGAAAAATCATATTTTTTTCCATTTTTAAGGCCCCTCCCCCCCTGCTCACGATATATATATTATTAAATTATTTTATTGTCTGACATTGTCCGATTTACGGCTTCTGATTGTATCAATACTTTTCTCAATACTGTAGTTTGTATCAGTAAGACGTATTTTAGTTGATAGTCTTCTACGATATATGAAGGTATCTTAATAATCTATAATGGTATAATCTAAGAGCAAAAAGTTGACATAAATGTTGAACTTGTATTCAGATATTAACGTTGCATTTGTTCGTGAATACAATGTATCCGTGATGTCATGATCGTCATGTTACCTAAAACAATGTTATTGACTGGATACAAAGATACATGTGTGATACAATAAAAAATGAATACCCGTAAGGCTAAAAAGGATATAGAAGACAATTGTTTATAAAATGGTTCGTTATCAAATTGGATCATTGTTATGCATATGTATTAAGGTTTACACCTATTGTATAAATCATACTAGAAATGTGTCGTTTTGTTGACAATTGACAGATAGTACACACGATGAATTGATTACCGTTCGTGCTTTTACATTCCTCAAGACATTTGACACTTTCAATATATAATCAACAATTTACCAAACTTCAACACTAAAATTAAAAATGAATTGAACACGAGTTGAAAGGTCAGAAATGTAATTGTAATGCAGTTCAGATTTCATTGATTATCTTACAGTAATGTCAGATGTGTTATTGGACACTATTATAATTATAAAGTACAAATTATCTCGACTGTCACATCAAACAATCAAACAAGTATGCAAGTCCAAGGTCGTTTGTGTAAACCTCAGTACAATGTTATAAACCATTCATACATTTTGTATACTGGGTGTGCACAATCACTTTATTTTAGAAAAGTGTTCTATAGATATATATATATAAATAAACGTCTAAAATGTTAGCACAACGATATCAAAAAAGATGTTAAAATGTAACAAAAATAACTATAAGTCTACAAAAGGACTATAATTATAATTAAATCGACGGATATTTCGCTTGACCGACAAGCATCATCAGCGTCTGTAATCTGATTTGAAAAATTGTCACGTGACCATCAGTTATCGTGACGTAAATTACTAAAAATCATAATCTTGAACTTTATACTTTATATTATTCAAGTATATTGCACACTAATTTATAAATATGAACAGAATCAGAAAATGTAATGATGAAGCTTACCAACTAGCTAAGGACCAGGCACTGGTTAAAAATTTTAAAAACAAAAGATTTAGGCCTTTTTGTTTATGCCTTCCGGGTGTAATTTTTGTAACTCGCGGATCCAAAAACTCTCTTTTTTCTGTCTTTGATTTTCTTTCCAACTTGGATTGTGGTCAATGATATACATTTTGGATCTGCCAAAGTCTTCCAATGAGTGCCCCGGCGACACAAAGTGTTGACTCACGGGGAAGAGCGTCTTTTTCGTAAGGTCACTTCTGTGTCCATTCATTTTTTTGTTGAATGGTTGGACACTTTCTCCTACGTATTGCGACCTGTTCATATTTATAAATTAGTGTGCAATATACTTGAATAATATAAAGTATAAAGTTCAAGATTATGATTTTTAGTAATTTACGTCACGATAACTGATGGTCACGTGACAATTTTTCAAATCAGATTACAGACGCTGATGATGCTTGTCGGTCAAGCGAAATATCCGTCGATTTAATTATAATTATAGTCTTTTTGTAGACTTATAGTTATTTTTTTTACATTTTAACATCTTTTTTTGATATCGTTGTGCTAACATTTTAGACGTTTTATTTATCATTTTTGTTTGTTTGCGCAGTATCGTTAACACTTGTTTCCGATCCGACATCTCGTAGGTTCATACGTTGGCTACTTTTTCAGACGTTTATATATATATATATATATATATATATATATATATATATATCATATTTGCATACAAATATATTTCCTTTTTATTGTGAAGATTAGATTACCAGAATTTGGTGTACCCTGTACCACGTGCATTTGAATCACCATTTTAACAATTTATGTAGTGTCATACTAAACCATCCTTTATACAAAGACCACATATATCAATATAGAGTTGTATAATATGGTTGTAACTACAGTTTACATGATACAATAAAGATGACGAGACAGTTTGTGTTGGCATAAATCAGTGACGAGACAGTTTGTGATGGCATAAATCAGTTTGTTGTAATGGTGTTCAATCTTCTACATAATACAGTTTCTAAATAGAGATTGTGTCACATGTATAACTCAGCATTAGTAATATGTTCAATCTTCTACATAATACAGTGTCTAAATAGAAATTGTGTCACATGTATAACTCAGCATTATTAATATGTTCAATCTTCTACATAATACAGTGTCTAAATAGAAATTGTATCACATGTATAACTCAGCATTAGTAATATGTTCAATCAATATTGCCGACAGTTCTACCAAACACCTTTAGTCCCCTCCGGGTGTCAAACGTAAACTAGTTGGTCAAACTGAATCCAATAACATCTTGTGACTAAAAATTCAGTACAATCTGGACACATCCCTATGGTAATGAGCTCTCAACGCCTCCTGTTGCTCTTCGTTTTACTTCTCTGTGTTATTTTGTTTTGCATCGTCCTATGTCCTGTAGCCAATGTTGACTGTGTCTTTGGATTGTCAATTTATGCTTGCCCTTCGGATTCCTCTAACGTTTATGCTATATCTATGGATTCTCGGTGGTCAATTAATCATCAACATATAATAGACCAGCACAGTTTCACTTTAAATAAAAAATACATTATAGTAGCAGAATCTGCAAATATTTACAAGTTAAATCAAATCATCCCCGAATAGAACATGTCCGTGGATCCATTGCTGAGTGGTCATAAATAATCAAGATATGTATGGTCATCGAGAAATACTAAATTATAACATGAATTGTGTAAGATACTGGAATATAATGTGACAGTAAACATATGCAATCAAAGGGAGGAACACAAGGATACAAACTCTTGTTGTAAATCAACATAAATTCTATGTAAAACAGTCTTTATATACAGTAGCGATAAATATATTATTAACATGAGAACGCTCGTTATTACGGCGTGTGTGATGTTCCATTTCTCCTGTAAGGATAGTTGGAGATCTGCAAAAAGGGTTAGCGTCTAACACGACAGTGTCTTGCTGCATTTTACTGGGGTTTGTGTTGCTGTATCGTTGTGTTTTCTGTGTAATGCTTTGTAGGTCGTTCTTTGTCCTTTTTCTTTTAGCCATTGCGTTGTCTGTCCTTCTTTGACGTACGGCTTCTGATTACCCTTTTGCTATGTTCAAACTCTTTTTAACGTCAGATCCATTCGTATGCATGAAATTGACAACTTCAGTAGCTAATAAGTATCATCATGGTCTCAATAATGTAATGTCGGATCGGTTGACACGAACATACCACTCTTCTTTGACTCATTATTAAAGCTTGTATCAGGTTCCATATCATATAAAATTACATAAGCATGGTAGGTTGAACTATGATAAGCAAATATTTTGTATCTTCAATAGCCATAGGTATATCATGTGAAACCCGTTAAGATGAGGCCCATTCCTGAACTCAATTATAGAAATAGATGAGACCTTATATGTATTAGGAAGCAACCATTGGTATGTGGACTGATCTCGATCAATATAAATACGGGAACAGGAAATTATAACTTCTTTAAAGTAATTTTATTGTCGTTTGAGATGGCAGTGTGAGTTACATATGTATTATAATAAGTCAAGCAGGCTTTCTGACATATAGAGAGAAATGCAATAATTCTGCCTTCATAAATAGAACAAAACTTATCAGATAACCGGGTTATTGTGCGCAAGACAGTAACTTTGGAACCAACACCACCGGATAACCAGAATGTCAGTTGTAACTTTGCATCCATTACAGGAAAGCTGAGCGTGTTATTATCTTACATATACACTTAGTACTATTTGGGACAAAACGTTTTTTAAAGCTGATTCATGACTTGAATAATAACGTAGTTCGTTATTATAAGTACAAACAAACTAAAAGAGTTTTACATCTTGAAAACATTCTCTACTAAAGGTAAACAGTTTCAAGATATACAACGTATGGATTAGTTTAATATATCCTCTATATTTGATGGATTTACCAGCCTCGTTACAAGGTAAAGTAGGTCAGTATATATGTTTGTGTGTTGTAGTAATCATTGTTTTAGAAGATATGCTGTCATTTATAAGACAATACACATGAATTATAGGTGACACCGTATTCCTTGTTCCGGTTATGTCAAACACACTTTTTGTTTTATCTTTTCAACTTGCTGTCTTTGACCTTTGATTTCAAATATAGAACATAGAATGAAATCAAATGTCTTAATAATATATTAATAATGTATACATATTACATATTTGGTAGTTTGAACACGACTTCAATTTGTAAATGTAGCTTTATTCGTACTAGTATTTCGAACGACGAAAGAGGTAGACATTTTATTAGCAGAAAATGCTTAGTCGACAGAAAACTAATCCTAATAATATATTTTTCGGACATGTGATCCAAGGTTATATATTGGAATTTGTACTTCAGTTTTGTGTTCCGGAGTATTTCATCCAGTGTCATATTTTGTTTTATACCGAGGCATGTACTCAATTGTTATGTTCCGGAACTTGTGTGTTCCAGTGTTATATTTGAGGTCATGTACTGTTTTATACCGAGGCATGTACTCAAGTGTTATGTTCCGGAGCTTGTGTGCTCCAGTGTTATATTTGGGGTCATGTACTGTTTAATACCGAGGCATGTACTCAAGTGTTATATTCCGGAGCTTGTGTGCTCCAGTATTATATTTGGGGTCATGCACTGTTTTATACGTGGGAATGTACTTGTGCTATGTTCCGGAGCTTGTGTACTCCAGTGTTATAATTTGGGGTCATGTACTGTTTTATACCGAGGCATGTACTCAAGTGTTATGTTCCGGAGCTTGTGTGCTCCAGTGTTATATTTGAGGTCATGTACTGTTTTATACGTGGGCATGTACTTGTGCTATGTATCGGAGCATTTGCTCCGGTGTCATATTTGAGGTTTTCATAATGGTCAAGTGTTATCTATCGATTGTGCCCCAGTGTTATATTTTGGGGTATGCACTCGTGCTACATGTATGTATCAGAGCCTGTGTTCTATTGTCATATTTGGTGAGTATATACTCAAATGTTATGCATCGAAACTTATACTCCTGTGTCATATTTAGGGTTTTATAATGGTCAAGTGTTATCTATCGAAGCTTGTGCTCCAGTGTTATATTTGGGGGTATGTACTGTTTTATAACGGTCAACTGATATGTACCGGAGTTTGTATTCCAGTGTTACATTTGGGGCCATTTACTGTTTTATACCGGGGCATGTACTCAAGTGTTATATATCGAAGCATGTGCCACAGTGCTATATTTGGTGGTGTGTACTGTCACATGTAGTCTAGTATTATATATGTGCCACAGTGCTATATTTGGTGGTATGTACTGTCACATGTAGTCTAGTATTATATATGTGCCACAGAGCTATATTTGGTGGTATGTACTGTCACATGTAGTCTAGTATTATATATGTGCCACAGAGCTATATTTGGTGGTATGTACTGTCACATGTAGTCTAGTATTATATATGTGCCACAGTGCTATATTTGGTGGTATGTACTGTCACATGTAGTCTAGTAATATATATGTGACACAGTGCTATATTTGGTGGTATGTACTGTCACATGTAGTCTAGTATTATATATGTGACACAGTGCTATATTTGGTGGTATGTACTGTCACATGTACTCTAGTATTATATATGTGACACAGTGCTATAGTTGGTGGTATGTACTGTCACATGTAGTCTAGTATTATATATGTGTCCACAGTGCTATATTTGGTGGTATGTACTGTCACATGTAGTCTAGTATTATATATGTGACACAGTGCTATATTTGGTGGTATGTACTGTCACATGTAGTCTAGTATTATATATGTGTCCACAGTGCTATATTTGGTGGTATGTACTGTCACATGTAGTCTAGTATTATATATGTACCACAGTGCTATATTTGGTGGTAGGTACTGTCACATGTAGTCTAGTATTATATATGTGCCACAGAGCTATATTTGGTGGTATGTACTTTCACATGTAGTCTAGTATTATATATGTGCCACATAGCTATATTTGGTGGTATGTACTGTCACATGTAGTCTAATATTATATATGTGCCACAGTGCTATATTTGGTGGTATGTACTGTCACATGTAGTCTAGTATTATATATGTGCCACAGTGTTATATTTGGTGGTATGTACTGTCACATGTAGTCTAGTATTATATATGTGCCACAGTGCTATATTTGGTGGTATGTACTGTCACATATAGTCTAGTATTATATATGTGCCACAGTGCTATATTTGGTGGTATGTACTGTCACATGTAGTCTAGTATTTTATATGTACCACAGTGCTATATTTGGTGGTATGTACTGTCACATGTAGTCTAGTATTATATATGTGACACAGTGCTATATTTGGTGGTATGTACTGTCACATGTATTCTAGTATTATATATGTGCCACAGTGCTATATTTGGTGGTATGTACTGTCACATGTAGTCTAGTATTATATATGTGCCACAGTGCTATATTTGGTGGTATGTACTGTCACATGTAGTCTAGTATTATATATGTGCCACAGTGCTATATTTGGTGGTGTGTACTGTCACATGTAGTCTAGTATTATATATGTGCCACAGTGCTATATTTGGTGGTATGTACTGTCACATGTAATCTAGTATTATATATGTGCCACAGTGCTATATTTGGTGGTATGTACTGTCACATGTAGTCTAGTATTATATATGTGCCACAGTGCTATATTTGGTGGTATGTACTGTCACGTGTAATCTAGTATTATATATGTGCCACAGTGCTATATTTGGTGGTATGTACTGTCACATGTAGTCTAGTATTATATATGTGACACAGTGCTATATTTGGTGGTATGTACTGTCACATATAGTCTAGTATTATATATGTGCCACAGTGCTATATTTGGTGGTATGTACTGTCACATGTAGTCTAGTATTATATATGTGCCACAGAGCTATATTTGGTGGTATGTACTGTCACATGTAGTCTAGTATTATATATGTGCCACAGAGCTATATTTGGTGGTATGTACTGTCACATGTAGTCTAGTATTATATATGTGCCACAGTGCTATATTTGGTAGTATGTACTGTCACATATAGTCTAGTATTATATATGTGCCACAGTGCTATATTTGGTGGTATGTACTGTCACATGTAATCTAGTATTATATATGTACCACAGAGCTATATTTGGTGGTATGTGCTGTCACATGTAGTCTAGTATTATATATGTGCCACAGTGCTATATTTGGTGGTATGTACTGTCACATGTAGTCTAGTATTATTTATGTGCCACAGTGCTATATTTGGTGGTATGTACTGACACATGTAGTCTAGTATTATATATGTGCCACAGAGCTATATTTGGTGGTATGTACTGTCACATGTAGTCTAGTATTATATATGTGCCACAGTGCTATATTTGGTGGTATGTACTGTCACGTGTAGTCTAGTATTATATATGTGCCACAGTGCTATATTTGGTGGTATGTACTGTCACATGTAGTCTAGTATTATATATGTGTCACAGTGCTATATTTGGTGGTATGTATTGTCACATGTAGTCTAGTATTATATATGTGCCACAGTGCTATATTTGGTGGTATGTACTGTCACATGTAGTCTAGTATTATATATGTGCCACAGTGCTATATTTGGTGGTATGTACTGTCACATGTAGTCTAGTATTATATATGTGCCACAGTGTTATATTTGGTGGTATGTACTGTCACATGTAGTCTAGTATTATATATGTGCCACAGTGCTATATTTAGTGGTATGTACTGTCACATGTACTCTAGTATTATATATATGCCACAGTGCTATATTTGGTGGTATGTACTGTCACATATAGTCTAGTATTATATATGTGCCACAGAGCTATATTTGGTGGTATGTACTGACACATATAGTCTAGTATTATATATATGCCACAGTGCTATATTTGGTGGTATGTACTGTCACATATAGTCTAGTATTATATATATGCCACAGTGCTATATTTGGTGGTATGTACTGTCACATATAGTCTAGTATTATATATATGCCACAGTGCTATATTTGGTGGTATGTACTGACACATGTAGTCTAGTATTATATATGTGCCACAGTGCTATATTGGTGGTATGTACTGTCACATGTAGTCTAGTATTATATATGTGACACAGTGCTATATTTGGTGGTATGTACTGTCACATGTAGTCTAGTATTATATATGTGCCACAGTGCTATATTTGGTGGTATGTACTGTCACATGTACTCTAGTATTATATATGTGCCACAGTGCTATATTTGGTGGTATGTACTGTCACATGTAGTCTAGTATTATATATGTGCCACAGTGCTATATTTAGTGGTATGTACTGTCACATGTACTCTAGTATTATATATATGCCACAGTGCTATATTTGGTGGTATGTACTGTCACATATAGTCTAGTATTATATATGTGCCACAGTGCTATATTTGGTGGTATGTACTGTCACATGTACTCTAGTATTATATATGTGCCACAGTGCTATATTTGGTGGTATGTACTGTCACATGTAGTCTAGTATTATATATGTGCCACAGTGCTATATTTAGTGGTATGTACTGTCACATGTACTCTAGTATTATATATATGCCACAGTGCTATATTTGGTGGTATGTACTGTCACATGTAGTCTAGTATTATATATGTGACACAGTGCTATATTTGGTGGTATGTACTGTCACATATAGTCTAGTATTATATATATGCCACAGTGCTATATTTGGTGGTATGTACTGTCACATGTAGTCTAGTATTATATATGTGCCACAGTGCTATATTTAGTGGTATGTACTGTCACATGTACTCTAGTATTATATATATGCCACAGTGCTATATTTGGTGGTATGTACTGTCACATATAGTCTAGTATTATATATGTGCCACAGTGCTATATTTGGTGGTATGTACTGTCACATGTACTCTAGTATTATATATGTGCCACAGTGCTATATTTGGTGGTATGTACTGTCACATGTAGTCTAGTATTATATATGTGCCACAGTGCTATATTTGGTGGTATGTACTGTCACATATAGTCTAGTATTATATATATGCCACAGTGCTATATTTGGTGGTATGTACTGTCACATGTAGTCTAGTATTATATATGTGCCACAGTGCTATATTTAGTGGTATGTACTGTCACATGTACTCTAGTATTATATATATGCCACAGTGCTATATTTGGTGGTATGTACTGTCACATATAGTCTAGTATTATATATGTGCCACAGTGCTATATTTGGTGGTATGTACTGTCACATGTACTCTAGTATTATATATGTGCCACAGTGCTATATTTGGTGGTATGCACTGTCACATGTAGTCTAGTATTATATATGTGCCACAGTGCTATATTTAGTGGTATGTACTGTCACATGTACTCTAGTATTATATATATGCCACAGTGCTATATTTGGTGGTATGTACTGTCACATATAGTCTAGTATTATATATGTGCCACAGTGCTATATTTGGTGGTATGTACTGTCACATGTACTCTAGTATTATATATGTGCCACAGTGCTATATTTGGTGGTATGTACTGTCACATATAGTCTAGTATTATATATGTGCCACAGTGCTATATTTGGTGGTATGTACTGTCACATGTACCCTAGTATTATATATATGCCACAGTGCTATATTTGGTGGTATGTACTGTCACATGTAGTCTAGTATTATATATGTGCCACAGTGCTATATTTGGTGGTATGTACTGTCACATGTAGTCTAGTGTTATATATGTGCCACAGTGCTATGTTTGGTGGTATGTACTGTCACATGTATTCTAGTATTATATATGTGCCACAGTACTATATTTGGTGGTATGTACTGTCACATGTAGTCTAGTATTATATATGTGCCACAGTGCTATGTTTGGTGGTATGTACTGTCACATGTATTCTAGTATTATATATGTGCCACAGTACTATATTTGGTGGTATGTACTGTCACATGTAGTCTAGTATTATATATGTGCCACAGTGTTATATTTAGTGGTATGTACTGTCACATGTAGTCTAGTATTACATATGTGCCACAGAGCTATATTTGGTGGTATGTACTTTCACATGTAGTCTAGTATTATATATGTGCCACAGTACTATATTTGGTGGTGTGTACTGTCACATGTACTCTAGTTTTATATATGTGCCACAGTGCTATGTTTGTATGTATGTACTGTCACATGTAGTCTAGTATTATATATGTGCCACAGTGCTATATTGGTGGTATGTACTGTCGCATGTAGTCTAGTATTATATATGTGCCACAGTGCTATATTTGGTGGTATGTACTGGCACATGTAGTCTAGTATTATATATGTGCCACAGTGCTATATTTGGTGGTATGTACTGTCACATGTAGTCTAGTATTATATATGTGCCACAGTGCTATATTTAGTGGTATGTACTGTCACATGTACTCTAGTATTATATATATGCCACAGTGCTATATTTGGTGGTATGTACTGTCACATGTAGTCTAGTATTATATATGTGACACAGTGCTATATTTGGTGGTATGTACTGTCACATATAGTCTAGTATTATATATATGCCACAGTGCTATATTTGGTGGTATGTACTGTCACATGTAGTCTAGTATTATATATGTGCCACAGTGCTATATTTAGTGGTATGTACTGTCACATGTACTCTAGTATTATATATATGCCACAGTGCTATATTTGGTGGTATGTACTGTCACATATAGTCTAGTATTATATATGTGCCACAGTGCTATATTTGGTGGTATGTACTGTCACATGTACTCTAGTATTATATATGTGCCACAGTGCTATATTTGGTGGTATGTACTGTCACATGTAGTCTAGTATTATATATGTGCCACAGTGCTATATTTGGTGGTATGTACTGTCACATATAGTCTAGTATTATATATATGCCACAGTGCTATATTTGGTGGTATGTACTGTCACATGTAGTCTAGTATTATATATGTGCCACAGTGCTATATTTAGTGGTATGTACTGTCACATGTACTCTAGTATTATATATATGCCACAGTGCTATATTTGGTGGTATGTACTGTCACATATAGTCTAGTATTATATATGTGCCACAGTGCTATATTTGGTGGTATGTACTGTCACATGTACTCTAGTATTATATATGTGCCACAGTGCTATATTTGGTGGTATGCACTGTCACATGTAGTCTAGTATTATATATGTGCCACAGTGCTATATTTAGTGGTATGTACTGTCACATGTACTCTAGTATTATATATATGCCACAGTGCTATATTTGGTGGTATGTACTGTCACATATAGTCTAGTATTATATATGTGCCACAGTGCTATATTTGGTGGTATGTACTGTCACATGTACTCTAGTATTATATATGTGCCACAGTGCTATATTTGGTGGTATGTACTGTCACATATAGTCTAGTATTATATATGTGCCACAGTGCTATATTTGGTGGTATGTACTGTCACATGTACCCTAGTATTATATATATGCCACAGTGCTATATTTGGTGGTATGTACTGTCACATGTAGTCTAGTATTATATATGTGCCACAGTGCTATATTTGGTGGTATGTACTGTCACATGTAGTCTAGTGTTATATATGTGCCACAGTGCTATGTTTGGTGGTATGTACTGTCACATGTATTCTAGTATTATATATGTGCCACAGTACTATATTTGGTGGTATGTACTGTCACATGTAGTCTAGTATTATATATGTGCCACAGTGCTATGTTTGGTGGTATGTACTGTCACATGTATTCTAGTATTATATATGTGCCACAGTACTATATTTGGTGGTATGTACTGTCACATGTAGTCTAGTATTATATATGTGCCACAGTGTTATATTTAGTGGTATGTACTGTCACATGTAGTCTAGTATTACATATGTGCCACAGAGCTATATTTGGTGGTATGTACTTTCACATGTAGTCTAGTATTATATATGTGCCACAGTACTATATTTGGTGGTGTGTACTGTCACATGTACTCTAGTTTTATATATGTGCCACAGTGCTATGTTTGTATGTATGTACTGTCACATGTAGTCTAGTATTATATATGTGCCACAGTGCTATATTGGTGGTATGTACTGTCGCATGTAGTCTAGTATTATATATGTGCCACAGTGCTATATTTGGTGGTATGTACTGGCACATGTAGTCTAGTATTATATATGTGCCACAGTGCTATATTTGGTGGTATGTACTGGCACATGTAGTCCAGTATTATATATGTGACACAGTGCTATGTTTGGTGGTATGTACTGTCACATGTAGTCTAGTATTATGTATGTGCCACAGTGCTATATTTAGTGGTATGTACTGTCACATGTAGTCTAGTATTATATATGTGTCACAGTGCTATATTTGGTGGTATGTACTGTCACATGTAGTCTAGTATTATATATGTGCCACAGAGCTATATTTGGTGGTATGTACTGTCACATGTAGTCTAGTATTATATATGTGCCACAGTGCTATATTTGGTCACATGTAATCTAGTATTATATATGTACCACAGAGCTATATTTGGTGGTATGTGCTGTCACATGTAGTCTAGTATTATATATGTGCCACAGTGCTATATTTGGTGGTATGTACTGTCACATGTAGTCTAGTATTATTTATGTGCCACAGTGCTATATTTGGTGGTATGTACTGACACATGTAGTCTAGTATTATATATGTGCTACAGAGCTATATTTGGTGGTATGTACTGTCACATGTAGTCTAGTATTATATATGTGCCACAGTGCTATATTTGGTGGTATGTACTGTCACGTGTAGTCTAGTATTATATATGTGCCACAGTGCTATATTTGGTGGTATGTACTGTCACATGTAGTCTAGTATTATATATGTGTCACAGTGCTATATTTGGTGGTATGTATTGTCACATGTAGTCTAATATTATATATGTGCCACAGTGCTATATTTGGTGGTATGTACTGTCACATGTAGTCTAGTATTATATATGTGCCACAGTGCTATATTTGGTGGTATGTACTGTCACATGTAGTCTAGTATTATATATGTGCCACAGTGTTATATTTGGTGGTATGTACTGTCACATGTAGTCTAGTATTATATATGTGCCACAGTGCTATATTTAGTGGTATGTACTGTCACATGTACTCTAGTATTATATATATGCCACAGTGCTATATTTGGTGGTATGTACTGTCACATGTAGTATAGTATTATATATGTGCCACAGTGCTATATTTGGTGGTATGTACTGTCACATGTAGTCTAGTGTTATATATGTGCCACAGTGCTATGTTTGGTGGTATGTACTGTCACCTGTATTCTAGTATTATATATGTGCCACAGTACTATATTTGGTGGTATGTACTGTCACATGTAGTCTAGTATTATATATGTGCCACAGTGCTATGTTTGGTGGTATGTACTGTCACATGTATTCTAGTATTATATATGTGCCACAGTACTATATTTGGTGGTATGTACTGTCACATGTAGTCTAGTATTATATATGTGCCACAGTGTTATATTTAGTGGTATGTACTGTCACATGTAGTCTAGTATTACATATGTGCCACAGAGCTATATTTGGTGATATGTACTTTCACATGTAGTCTAGTATTATATATGTGCCACAGTACTATATTTGGTGGTGTGTACTGTCACATGTAGTCTAGTTTTATATATGTGCCACAGTGCTATGTTTGTATGTATGTACTGTCACATGTAGTCTAGTATTATATATGTGCCACAGTGCTATATTGGTGGTATGTACTGTCACATGTAGTCTAGTATTATATATGTGCCACAGTGCTATATTTGGTGGTATGTACTGTCACATGTAGTCTAGTATTATATATGTGCCACAGTGCTATATTTGGTGGTATGTACTGGCACATGTAGTCCAGTATTATATATGTGACACAGTGCTATATTTGGTGGTATGTACTGTCACATGTAGTCTAGTATTATGTATGTGCCACAGTGCTATATTTGGTGGTATGTACTGTCACATGTAGTCTAGTATTATATATGTGCCACAGTGCTATATTTAGTGGTATGTACTGTCACATGTAGTCTAGTATTATATATGTGCCACAGTGCTATATTTGGTGGTATGTACTGGCACATGTAGTCCAGTATTATATATGTGACACAGTGCTATGTTTGGTGGTATGTACTGTCACATGTAGTCTAGTATTATGTATGTGCCACAGTGCTATATTTGGTGGTATGTACTGTCACATGTAGTCTAGTATTATATATGTGCCACAGTGCTATATTTAGTGGTATGTACTGTCACATGTAGTCTAGTATTATATATGTGACACAGTGCTATATTTGGTGGTATGTACTGTCACATGTAGTCTAGTATTATATATGTGACACAGTGCTATATTTGGTGGTATGTACTGTCACATGTAGTCTAGTATTATATATGTGACACAGTGCTATATTTGGTGGTATGTACTGTCACATGTAGTCTAGTATTATATATGTGCCACAGTGCTATATTTGGTGGTATGTACTGTCACATGTACTCTAGTATTATATATGTGACACAGTGGTATATTTGGTGGTATGTACTGTCACATGTAGTCTAGTATTATATATGTGACACAGTGCTATATTTGGTGGTATGTACTGTCACATGTAGTCTAGTATTATATATGTGACACAGTGCTATATTTGGTGGTATGTACTGTCACATGTAGTCTAGTATTATATATGTGCCACAGTGCTATATTTGGTGGTATGTACTGTAACATGTACTCTAGTATTATATATGTGACACAGTGCTATATTTGGTGGTATGTACTGTCACATGTAGTCTAGTATTATATATGTGACACAGTGCTATAGTTCGTGGTATGTACTGTCACATGTAGTCTAGTATTATATATGTGACACAGTGCTATTGTTCGTGGTATGTACTGTCACATGTAGTCTAGTATTATATATGTGACACAGTGCTATAGTTGGTGGTATGTACTGTCACATGTAGTCTAGTATTATATATGTGCCACAGTGCTATATTTGGTGGTATGTACTGGCACATGTAGTCCAGTATTATATATGTATCACAGAGCTATATTTGGTGGTATGTACTGTCACATGTAGTCTAGTATTATATATGTGACACAGTGCTATATTTGGTGGTATGTACTGTCACATGTAGTCTAGTATTATATATGTGCCACAGTGCTATATTTGGTGGTATGTACTGGCACATGTAGTCCAGTATTATATATGTGACACAGTGCTATATTTGGTGGTATGTACTGTCACATGTAGTCTAGTATTATATATGTGACACAGTGCTATATTTGGTGGTATGTACTGTCACATGTAGTCTAGTATTATATATATGACACAGTGCTATATTTGGTGGTATGTACTGTCACATGTAGTCTAGTATTATATATGTGCCACAGTGCTATATTTAGTGGTATGTACTGTCACATGTAGTCTAGTATTATATATGTGCCACAGTGCTATATTTGGTGGTATGTACTGGCACATGTAGTCCAGTATTATATATGTGACACAGTGCTATGTTTGGTGGTATGTACTGTCACATGTAGTCTAGTATTATGTATGTGCCACAGTGCTATATTTGGTGGTATGTACTGTCACATGTAGTCTAGTATTATATATGTGCCACAGTGCTATATTTAGTGGTATGTACTGTCACATGTAGTCTAGTATTATATATGTGACACAGTGCTATATTTGGTGGTATGTACTGTCACATGTAGTCTAGTATTATATATGTGACACAGTGCTATATTTGGTGGTATGTACTGTCACATGTAGTCTAGTATTATATATGTGACACAGTGCTATATTTGGTGGTATGTACTGTCACATGTAGTCTAGTATTATATATGTGCCACAGTGCTATATTTGGTGGTATGTACTGTCACATGTACTCTAGTATTATATATGTGACACAGTGGTATATTTGGTGGTATGTACTGTCACATGTAGTCTAGTATTATATATGTGACACAGTGCTATATTTGGTGGTATGTACTGTCACATGTAGTCTAGTATTATATATGTGACACAGTGCTATATTTGGTGGTATGTACTGTCACATGTAGTCTAGTATTATATATGTGCCACAGTGCTATATTTGGTGGTATGTACTGTAACATGTACTCTAGTATTATATATGTGACACAGTGCTATATTTGGTGGTATGTACTGTCACATGTAGTCTAGTATTATATATGTGACACAGTGCTATAGTTCGTGGTATGTACTGTCACATGTAGTCTAGTATTATATATGTGACACAGTGCTATTGTTCGTGGTATGTACTGTCACATGTAGTCTAGTATTATATATGTGACACAGTGCTATAGTTGGTGGTATGTACTGTCACATGTAGTCTAGTATTATATATGTGCCACAGTGCTATATTTGGTGGTATGTACTGGCACATGTAGTCCAGTATTATATATGTATCACAGTGCTATATTTGGTGGTATGTACTGTCACATGTAGTCTAGTATTATATATGTGCCACAGTGCTATATTTGGTGGTATGTACTGTCACATGTACTCTAGTATTATATATGTGACACAGTGGTATATTTGGTGGTATGTACTGTCACATGTAGTCTAGTATTATATATGTGACACAGTGCTATATTTGGTGGTATGTACTGTCACATGTAGTCTAGTATTATATATGTGACACAGTGCTATATTTGGTGGTATGTACTGTCACATGTAGTCTAGTATTATATATGTGCCACAGTGCTATATTTGGTGGTATGTACTGTAACATGTACTCTAGTATTATATATGTGACACAGTGCTATATTTGGTGGTATGTACTGTCACATGTAGTCTAGTATTATATATGTGACACAGTGCTATAGTTCGTGGTATGTACTGTCACATGTAGTCTAGTATTATATATGTGACACAGTGCTATTGTTCGTGGTATGTACTGTCACATGTAGTCTAGTATTATATATGTGACACAGTGCTATAGTTGGTGGTATGTACTGTCACATGTAGTCTAGTATTATATATGTGCCACAGTGCTATATTTGGTGGTATGTACTGGCACATGTAGTCCAGTATTATATATGTATCACAGAGCTATATTTGGTGGTATGTACTGTCACATGTAGTCTAGTATTATATATGTGACACAGTGCTATATTTGGTGGTATGTACTGTCACATGTAGTCTAGTATTATATATGTGACACAGTGCTATATTTGGTGGTATGTACTGTCACATGTAGTCTAGTTTTATAGATGTGCCACAGTGCTATATTTGTATGTATGTACTGTCACATGTAGTCTAGTATTATATATGTGCCACAGTGCTATATTTGGTGGTATGTACTGGCACATGTAGTCCAGTATTATATATGTGACACAGTGCTATATTTGGTGGTATGTACTGTCACATGTAATCTAGTATTATATATGTGCCACAGTGCTATATTTGGTGGTATGTACTGGCACATGTAGTCCAGTATTATATATGTGACACAGTGCTATGATTGGTGGTATGTACTGTCACATGTAGTCTAGTGTTATGTATGTGCCACAGTGCTATATTTGGTGGTATGTACTGTCACATGTAGTCTAGTATTATATATGTGCCACAGTGCTATATTTGGTGTTATGTACTGTCACATGTAGTCAAGTATTATATATGTGACACAGTGCTATATTTGGTGATATGTACTGTCACATGTAGTCTAGTATTATATATGTGACACAGTGCTATATTTGGTGGTATGTACTGTCACATGTAGTGTAGTATTATATATGTGTCACAGTGCTATATTTGGTGGTATGTACTGTCACATGTAGTCTAGTATTATATATGTGTCACAGTGCTATATTTGGTGGTATGTACTGTCACATGTTGTCTAGTATTATATATGTGACACAGTGCTATATTTGGTGGTATGTACTGTCACATGTAGTCTAGTATTATATATGTGACACAGTGCTATATTTGGTGGTATGTACTGTCACATGTACTCTAGTATTATATATGTGACACAGTGCTATATTTGGTGGTATGTACTGTCACATGTAGTCTAGTATTATATATGTGCCACAGTGCTATATTTGGTGGTATGTACTGTCACATGTAGTCTAGTATTATATATGTGACACAGTGCTATATTTGGTGGTATGTACTGTCACATGTAGTCTAGTATTATATATGTGACACAGTGCTATATTTGGTGGTATGTACTGTCACATGTAGTCTAGTATTATATATGTGCCACAGTGCTATATTTGGTGGTATGTACTGTAACATGTACTCTAGTATTATATATGTGACACAGTGCTATATTTGGTGGTATGTACTGTCACATGTAGTCTAGTATTATATATGTGACACAGTGCTATAGTTCGTGGTATGTACTGTCACATGTAGTCTAGTATTATATATGTGACACAGTGCTATTGTTCGTGGTATGTACTGTCACATGTAGTCTAGTATTATATATGTGACACAGTGCTATAGTTGGTGGTATGTACTGTCACATGTAGTCTAGTATTATATATGTGCCACAGTGCTATATTTGGTGGTATGTACTGGCACATGTAGTCCAGTATTATATATGTATCACAGAGCTATATTTGGTGGTATGTACTGTCACATGTAGTCTAGTATTATATATGTGCCACAGTGCTATATTTGGTGGTATGTACTGTCACATGTAGTCTAGTATTATATATGTGCCACAGTGCTATATTTGGTGGTATGTACTGGCACATGTAGTCCAGTATTATATATGTGACACAGTGCTATATTTGGTGGTATGTACTGTCACATGTAGTCTAGTATTATATATGTGACACAGTGCTATATTTGGTGGTATGTACTGTCACATGTAGTCTAGTATTATATATATGACACAGTGCTATATTTGGTGGTATGTACTGTCACATGTAGTCTAGTATTATATATGTGCCACAGTGCTATATTTAGTGGTATGTACTGTCACATGTAGTCTAGTATTATATATTTGCCACAGTGCTATATTTGGTGGTATGTACTGGCACATGTAGTCCAGTATTATATATGTGACACAGTGCTATGTTTGGTGGTATGTACTGTCACATGTAGTCTAGTATTATGTATGTGCCACAGTGCTATATTTGGTGGTATGTACTGTCACATGTAGTCTAGTATTATATATGTGCCACAGTGCTATATTTAGTGGTATGTACTGTCACATGTAGTCTAGTATTATATATGTGACACAGTGCTATATTTGGTGGTATGTACTGTCACATGTAGTCTAGTATTATATATGTGACACAGTGCTATATTTGGTGGTATGTACTGTCACATGTAGTCTAGTATTATATATGTGACACAGTGCTATATTTGGTGGTATGTACTGTCACATGTAGTCTAGTATTATATATGTGCCACAGTGCTATATTTGGTGGTATGTACTGTCACATGTACTCTAGTATTATATATGTGACACAGTGGTATATTTGGTGGTATGTACTGTCACATGTAGTCTAGTATTATATATGTGACACAGTGCTATATTTGGTGGTATGTACTGTCACATGTAGTCTAGTATTATATATGTGACACAGTGCTATATTTGGTGGTATGTACTGTCACATGTAGTCTAGTATTATATATGTGCCACAGTGCTATATTTGGTGGTATGTACTGTAACATGTACTCTAGTATTATATATGTGACACAGTGCTATATTTGGTGGTATGTACTGTCACATGTAGTCTAGTATTATATATGTGACACAGTGCTATAGTTCGTGGTATGTACTGTCACATGTAGTCTAGTATTATATATGTGACACAGTGCTATTGTTCGTGGTATGTACTGTCACATGTAGTCTAGTATTATATATGTGACACAGTGCTATAGTTGGTGGTATGTACTGTCACATGTAGTCTAGTATTATATATGTGCCACAGTGCTATATTTGGTGGTATGTACTGGCACATGTAGTCCAGTATTATATATGTATCACAGAGCTATATTTGGTGGTATGTACTGTCACATGTAGTCTAGTATTATATATGTGACACAGTGCTATATTTGGTGGTATGTACTGTCACATGTAGTCTAGTATTATATATGTGACACAGTGCTATATTTGGTGGTATGTACTGTCACATGTAGTCTAGTTTTATAGATGTGCCACAGTGCTATATTTGTATGTATGTACTGTCACATGTAGTCTAGTATTATATATGTGCCACAGTGCTATATTTGGTGGTATGTACTGGCACATGTAGTCCAGTATTATATATGTGACACAGTGCTATATTTGGTGGTATGTACTGTCACATGTAATCTAGTATTATATATGTGTCACAGTGCTATATTTGGTGGTATGTACTGGCACATGTAGTCCAGTATTATATATGTGACACAGTGCTATGATTGGTGGTATGTACTGTCACATGTAGTCTAGTGTTATGTATGTGCCACAGTGCTATATTTGGTGGTATGTACTGTCACATGTAGTCTAGTATTATATATGTGCCACAGTGCTATATTTGGTGTTATGTACTGTCACATGTAGTCAAGTATTATATATGTGACACAGTGCTATATTTGGTGATATGTACTGTCACATGTAGTCTAGTATTATATATGTGACACAGTGCTATATTTGGTGGTATGTACTGTCACATGTAGTGTAGTATTATATATGTGTCACAGTGCTATATTTGGTGGTATGTACTATCACATGTAGTCTAGTATTATATATGTGTCACAGTGCTATATTTGGTGGTATGTACTGTCACATGTTGTCTAGTATTATATATGTGACACAGTGCTATATTTGGTGGTATGTACTGTCACATGTAGTCTAGTATTATATATGTGACACAGTGCTATATTTGGTGGTATGTACTGTCACATGTACTCTAGTATTATATATGTGACACAGTGCTATATTTGGTGGTATGTACTGTCACATGTAGTCTAGTATTATATATGTGCCACAGTGCTATATTTGGTGGTATGTACTGTCACATGTACTCTAGTATTATATATGTGACACAGTGCTATATTTGGTGGTATGTACTGTCACATGTAGTCTAGTATTATATATGTGACACAGTGCTATAGTTCGTGGTATGTACTGTCACATGTAGTCTAGTATTATATATGTGACACAGTACTATTGTTCGTGGTATGTACTGTCACATGTAGTCTAGTATTATATATGTGACACAGTGCTATAGTTGGTGTTATGTACTGTCACATGTAGTCTAGTATTATATATGTGCCACAGTGCTATATTTGGTGGTGTGTACTGTCACATGTAGTCTAGTTTTATATATGTGCCACAGTACTATATTTGGTGGTATTTACTGTCACATGTAGTCTAGTATTATATATGTGCCACAGTGCTATATTTAGTGGTATGTACTGTCACATGTAGTCTAGTATTATATATGTGCCACAGAGCTATATTAGGTGGTATCTACTGTCACATGTAGTCTAGTATTATATATGTGCCACAGTGCTATATTTGGTGGTGTACTGTCACATGTAGTCTAGTTTTATATATGTGCCACAGTGCTATATTTGTATGTATGTACTGTCACATGTAGTCTAGTATTATATATGTGCCACAGTGCTATATTGGTGGTATGTACTGTCACATGTAGACTAGTATTATATATGTGCCACAGTGCTATATTTGGTGGTATGTACTGGCACATGTAGTCTAGTATTATATATGTGCCACAGTGCTATATTTGGTGGTATGTACTGGCACATATAGTCCAGTATTATATATGTGACACAGTGCTATGATTGGTGGTATGTACTGTCACATGTAGTCTAGTATTATGTATGTGCCACAGTGCTATATTTGGTGATATGTACTGTCACATGTAGTCTAGTATTATATATGTGCCACAGTGCTATATTTGGTGGTATGTACTGGCACATGTAGTCTAGTATTATATATGTGCCACAGTGCTATATTTGGTGGTATGTACTGGCACATATAGTCCAGTATTATATATGTGACACAGTGCTATATTTGGTGGTATGTACTGTCACATGTAGTCTAGTATTATATATGTGCCACAGTGCTATATTTGGTGGTATGTACTGTCACATGTAGTCTAGTATTATATATGTGACACAGTGCTATATTTGGTGATATGTACTGTCACATGTAGTCTAGTATTATATATGTGCCACAGTGCTATATTTGGTGGTATGTACTGGCACATGTAGTCCAGTATTATATATGTGACACAGTGCTGTATTTGGTGGTATGTACTGTCACATGTAGTCTAGTATTATATATGTGCCACAGTGCTATGTTTGGTGGTATGTACTGGCACATGTAGTCCAGTATTATATATGTGACACAGTGCTATATTTGGTGGTATGTACTGTCACATGTACTCTAGTATTATATATGTGACACATTGCTATATTTGGTGGTATGTACTGTCAAATGTAGTCTAGTATTATATATGTGCCACAGTGCTATATTTGGTGGTATGTACTGTCACATGTAGTCTAGTATTATATATGTGACACAGTGCTATAGTTGGTGGTATGTACTGTCACATGTAGTCTAGTATTATATATGTGTCACAGTGCTATATTTGGTGGTATGTACTGTCACATGTAGTCTAGTATTATATATGTGACACAGTGCTATATTTGGTGGTATGTACTGTCACATGTAGTCTAGTATTATATATGTGACACAGTGCTATAGTTCGTGGTATGTACTGTTACATGTAGTCTAGTATTATATATGTGACACAGTACTATTGTTCGTGGTATGTACTGTCACATGTAGTCTAGTATTATATATGTGACACAGTGCTATAGTTGGTGTTATGTACTGTCACATGTAGTCTAGTATTATATATGTGCCACAGTGCTATATGTGGTGGTGTGTACTGTCACATGTAGTCTAGTTTTATATATGTGCCACAGTGCTATATTTGTATGTATGTACTGTCACATGTAGTCTAGTATTATATATGTGCCACAGTGCTATATTGGTGGTATGTACTGTCACATGTAGTCTAGTATTATATATGTGCCACAGTGCTATATTTGGTGGTATGTACTGTCGCATGTAGTCTAGTATTATATATGTGCCACAGTGCTATATTTGGTGGTATGTACTGTCACATGTAGTATAGTATTATATATGTGCCACATATGTGCCACAGTGCTATATTTGGTGGTATGTACTGTCACATATAGTCTAGTATTATATATGTGCCACAGTCCTATATTTGGTGGTATGTACTGTCACATGTAGTCTAGTATTATATATGTGCCACAGTGCTATGTTTGGTGGTATGTACTCTCACATGTAGTCTAGTATTATATATGTGCCACAGAGCTATATTTGGTGGTATGTACTGTCACATGTATCTAGTGTTATATATGTGCCACAGTCCTATGAGTGGTGGTATGTACTGTCACATGTAGTTTAGTATTATATATGTGCCACAGTGCTATGTTTGGTGGTATGTACTGTCACATGTATTCTAGTATTATATATGTGCCACAGTACTATATTTGGTGGTATTTACTGTCACATGTAGTCTAGCATTATATATGTGCCACAGTGCTATATTTAGTGGTATGTACTGTCACATGTAGTCTAGTATTATATATGTGCCACAGAGCTATATTAGGTGGTATCTACTGTCACATGTAGTCTAGTATTATATATGTGCCACAGTGCTATATTTGGTGGTGTGTACTGTCACATGTAGTCTAGTTTTATATATGTGCCACAGTGCTATATTTGTATGTATGTACTGTCACATGTAGTCTAGTATTATATATGTGCCACAGTGCTATATTGGTGGTATGTACTGTCACATGTAGACTAGTATTATATATGTGCCACAGTGCTATATTTGGTGGTATGTACTGGCACATGTAGTCCAGTATTATATATGTGACACAGTGCTGTATTTGGTGGTATGTACTGTCACATGTAGTCTAGTATTATATATGTGCCACAGTGCTATATTTGGTGGTATGTACTGGCACATATAGTCCAGTATTATATATGTGACACAGTGCTATGATTGGTGGTATGTACTGTCACATGTAGTCTAGTATTATGTATGTGCCACAGTGCTATATTTGGTGGTATGTACTGCCACATGTAGTCTAGTATTATATATGTGCCACAGTGCTATATTTGGTGGTATGTACTGTCACATGTAGTCTAGTATTATATATGTGACACAGTGCTATATTTGGTGATATGTACTGTCACATGTAGTCTAGTATTATATATGTGCCACAGTGCTATATTTGGTGGTATGTACTGGCACATGTAGTCCAGTATTATATATGTGACACAGTGCTGTATTTGGTGGTATGTACTGTCACATGTAGTCTAGTATTGTATATATGCCACAGTGCTATATTTGGTGGTATGTACTGGCACATGTAGTCCAGTATTATATATGTGACACAGTGCTATGATTGGTGGTATGTACTGTCACATGTAGTCTAGTATTATGTATGTGCCACAGTGCTATATTTGATGGTATGTACTGCCACATGTAGTCTAGTATTATATATGTGCCACAGTGCTATATTTGGTGGTATGTACTGTCACATGTAGTCTAGTATTATATATGTGACACAGTGCTATATTTGGTGATATGTACTGTCACATGTAGTCTAGTATTATATATGTGACACAGTGCTATATTTGGTGGTATGTACTGTCACATGTAGTCTAGTATTATATATGTGCCACAGTGCTATATTTGGTGGTATGTACTGTCACATGTAGTCTAGTATTATATATGTGACACAGTGCTATGTTTGGTAATATGTACTGTCACATGTAGTCTAGTATTTTATATGTGACACAGTGCTATATTTGGTGGTATGTACTGTCACATGTAGTCTAGTATTATATATGTGACACAGTGCTATATTTGGTGGTATGTACTGTCACATGTAGTCTAGTATTATATATGTGACACAGTGCTATATTTGGTGGTATGTACTGTCACATGTAGTCTAGTATTATATATGTGACACAGTGCTATATTTGGTGGTATGTACTGTCACATGTAGTCTAGTATTATATATGTGACACAGTGCTATATTTGGTGGTATGTACTGTCACATGTAGTCTAGTATTATATATGTGCCACAGTGCTATATTTGGTGGTATGTACTGTCACATGTACTCTAGTATTATATATGTGACACAGTGCTATATTTGGTGGTATGTACTGTCACATGTAGTCTAGTATTATATATGTGTCACAGTGCTATATTTGGTGGTATGTACTGTCACATGTAGTCTAGTATTATATATGTGTCACAGTGCTATATTTGGTGGTATGTACTGTCACATGTAGTCTAGTATTATATATGTGTCACAGTGCTATATTTGGTGGTATGTACTGTCACATGTAGTCTAGTATTATATATGTGTCACAGTGCTATATTTGGTGGTATGTACTGTCACGTGTAGTCTAGTACTATATATGTGACACAGTGCTATATTTGGTGGTATGTACTGTCACATGTAGTCTAGTATTATATATGTGACACAGTGCTATATTTGGTGTATGTACTGTCACACGTAGTCTAGTATTGTATATGTGTCACAGTGCTATATTTGGTGGTATATACTGTCACATGTAGTCTAGTATTATATATGTGACACAGTGCTATATTTGGTGGTATGTACTGTCACATGTAGTCTAGTATTATATATGTGACACAGTGCTATATTTGGTGGTATGTACTGTCACATGTAGTCTAGTATTATATATGTGACACAGTGCTATATTTGGTGGTATGTACTGTCACGTGTAGTCTAGTATTATATATGTGCCACAGTGCTATATTTAGTGGTATGTACTGTCACATGTAGTCTAGTATTATATATGTGACACAGTGCTATATTTGGTGTATGTACCGTCACATGTAGTCTAGTATTATATATGTATCACAGAGATATATTTGGTGGTATGTACTGTCACAGGTAGTCTAGTATTATATATGTGTCACAGTGCTATATTTGGTGGTATGTACTGTCACATGTAGTCTAGTATTATATATGTGCCACAGTGCTATATTTGGTGGTATGTACTGCCACATGTAGTCTAGTATTATATATGTGACACAGTGCTATATTTGGTGGTATATACTGTCACATGTAGTCTAGTATTATATATGTGACACAGTGCTATATTTGGTGGTATGTACTGTCACATGTAGTCTAGTAATATATATGTGCCACAGTGCTATATTTGGTGGTATGTACTGTCACATGTAGTCTAGTATTATATATGTGTCACAGTGCTATATTTGGTGGTATGTACTGTCACATGTAGTCTAGTATTATATATGTGTCACAGTGCTATATTTGGTGGTATGTACTGTCACATGTACTCTAGTATTATATATGTGACACAGTGCTATATTTGGTGGTATGTACTGTCACATGTAGTCTAGTATTATATATGTGACACAGTGCTATATTTGGTGGTATGTACTGTCACATGTAGTCTAGTATTATGTATGTGACACAGTGCTATATTTGGTGGTATGTACTGTCACATGTAGTCTAGTATTATATATGTGCCACAGTGCTATATTTGGTGGTATGTACTGTCACATGTAGTCTAGTATTATATATGTGACACAGTGCTATATTTGGTGATATATACTGTCACATGTAGTCTAGTATTTTATATGTGACACAGTGCTATATTTGGTGGTATGTACTGTCACATGTAGTCTAGTATTATATATGTGACACAGTGCTATATTTGGTGGTATGTACTGTCACATGTAGTCTAGTATTATATATGTGACACAGTGCTATATTTGGTGGTATGTACTGTCACATGTAGTCTAGTATTATATATGTGCCACAGTGCTATATTTGGTGGTATGTACTGTCACATGTACTCTAGTATTATATATGTGACACAGTGCTATATTTGGTGGTATGTACTGTCACATGTAGTCTAGTATTATATATGTGTCACAGTGCTATATTTGGTGGTATGTACTGTCACATGTAATCTAGTATTATATATGTGTCACAGTGCTATATTTGGTGGTATGTACTGTCACATGTAGTCTAGTATTATATATGTGTCACAGTGCTATATTTGGTGGTATGTACTGTCACATGTAGTCTAGTATTATATATGTGACACAGTGCTATATTTGGTGTATGTACTGTCACACGTAGTCTAGTATTGTATATGTGTCACAGTGCTATATTTGGTGGTATGTACTGTCACATGTAGTCTAGTATTATATATGTGACACAGTGCTATATTTGGTGGTATGTACTGTCACGTGTAGTCTAGTATTATATATGTGACACAGTGCTATATTTGGTGGTATGTACTGTCACATGTAGTCTAGTATTATATATGTGACACAGTGCTATATTTGGTGTATGTACCGTCACATGTAGTCTAGTATTATATATGTATCACAGAGCTATATTTGGTGGTATGTACTGTCACATGTAGTCTAGTATTATATATGTGTCACAGTGCTATATTTGGTGATATGTACTGTCACATGTAGTCTAGTATTATATATGTGACACAGTGCTATATTTGGTGTATGTACCGTCACATGTAGTCTAGTATTATATATGTGTCACAGTGCTATATTTGGTGGTATGTACTGTCACATGTAGTCTAGTATTATATATGTGACACAGTGCTATATTTGGTGTATGTACCGTCACATGTAGTCTAGTATTATATATGTATCACAGAGCTATATTTGGTGGTATGTACTGTCACATGTAGTCTAGTATTATATATATGACACAGTGCTATATTTGGTGGTATGTACTGTCACATGTAGTCTAGTTTTATATATATGACACAGTGCTATATTTGGTGGTATGTACTGTCACATGTAGTCTAGTATTATATATATGACACAGTGCTATATTTGGTGGTATGTACTGTCACATGTAGTCTAGTATTATATATATGACACAGTGCTATAGTTAGTGGTATGTACTGTCACATGTAGTCTAGTATTATATATGTGTCCACAGTGCTATATTTGGTGGTATGTACTGTCACATGTAGTCTAGTATTATATATGTGCCACAGTGCTATATTTGGTGGTATGTACTGCCACATGTAGTCTAGTATTATATATGTGACACAGTGCTATATTTGGTGGTATATACTGTCACATGTAGTCTAGTATTATATATGTGACACAGTGCTATATTTGGTGTTATGTACTGTCACATGTAGTCTAGTAATATATATGTGCCACAGTGCTATATTTGGTGGTATGTACTGTCACATGTAGTCTAGTATTATATATGTGTCACAGTGCTATATTTGGTGGTATGTACTGTCACATGTAGTCTAGTATTATATATGTGTCACAGTGCTATATTTGGTGGTATGTACTGTCACATGTAGTCTAGTATTATATATGTGACACAGTGCTATATTTGGTGGTATGTACTGTCACATGTAGTCTAGTATTATATATGTGTCACAGTGCTATATTTGGTGGTATGTACTGTCACGTGTAGTCTAGTATTATATATGTGACACAGTGCTATATTTGGTGGTATGTACTGCCACATGTAGTCTAGTATTATATATGTGACACAGTGCTATATTTGGTGGTATATACTGTCACATGTAGTCTAGTATTATATATGTGACACAGTGCTATATTTGGTGGTATGTACTGTCACATGTAGTCTAGTAATATATATGTGCCACAGTGCTATATTTGGTGGTATGTACTGTCACATGTAGTCTAGTATTATATATGTGTCACAGTGCTATATTTGGTGGTATGTACTGTCAAATGTAGTCTAGTATGATATATGTGTCACAGTGCTATATTTGGTGGTATGTACTGTCACATGTACTCTAGTATTATATATGTGACACAGTGCTATATTTGGTGGTATGTACTGTCACATGTAGTCTAGTATTATATATGTGACACAGTGCTATATTTGGTGGTATGTACTGTCACATGTAGTCTAGTATTATGTATGTGCCACAGTGCTATATTTGGTGGTATGTACTGCCACATGTAGTCTAGTATTATATATGTGCCACAGTGCTATATTTGGTGGTATGTACTGTCACATGTAGTCTAGTATTATATATGTGACACAGTGCTATATTTGGTGATATGTACTGTCACATGTAGTCTAGTATTATATATGTGACACAGTGCTATATTTGGTGGTATGTACTGTCACATGTAGTCTAGTATTATATATGTGCCACAGTGCTATATTTGGTGGTATGTACTGTCACATGTAGTCTAGTATTATATATGTGACACAGTGCTATATTTGGTGATATGTACTGTCACATGTAGTCTAGTATTTTATATGTGACACAGTGCTATATTTGGTGGTATGTACTGTCACATGTAGTCTAGTATTATATATGTGACACAGTGCTATATTTGGTGGTATGTACTGTCACATGTAGTCTAGTATTATATATGTGACACAGTGCTATATTTGGTGGTATGTACTGTCACATGTAGTCTAGTATTATATATGTGACACAGTGCTATATTTGGTGGTATGTACTGTCACATGTAGTCTAGTATTATATATGTGACACAGTGCTATATTTGGTGGTATGTACTGTCACATGTAGTCTAGTATTATATATGTGCCACAGTGCTATATTTGGTGGTATGTACTGTCACATGTACTCTAGTATTATATATGTGACACAGTGCTATATTTGGTGGTATGTACTGTCACATGTAGTCTAGTATTATATATGTGTCACAGTGCTATATTTGGTGGTATGTACTGTCACATGTAGTCTAGTATTATATATGTGTCACAGTGCTATATTTGGTGGTATGTACTGTCACATGTAGTCTAGTATTATATATGTGTCACAGTGCTATATTTGGTGGTATGTACTGTCACGTGTAGTCTAGTATTATATATGTGACACAGTGCTATATTTGGTGGTATGTACTGTCACATGTAGTCTAGTATTATATATGTGACACAGTGCTATATTTGGTGTATGTACTGTCACACGTAGTCTAGTATTGTATATGTGTCACAGTGCTATATTTGGTGGTATATACTGTCACATGTAGTCTAGTATTATATATGTGACATAGTGCTATATTTGGTGGTATGTACTGTCACATGTAGTCTAGTATTATATATGTGACACAGTGCTATATTTGGTGGTATGTACTGTCACATGTAGTCTAGTATTATATATGTGACACAGTGCTATATTTGGTGGTATGTACTGTCACGTGTAGTCTAGTATTATATATGTGACACAGTGCTATATTTGGTGGTATGTACTGTCACATGTAGTCTAGTATTATATATGTGACACAGTGCTATATTTGGTGTATGTACCGTCACATGTAGTCTAGTATTATATATGTATCACAGAGCTATATTTGGTGGTATGTACTGTCACATGTAATCTAGTATTATATTTGTGTCACAGTGCTATATTTGGTGGTATGTACTGTCACATGTAGTCTAGTATTATATATATGACACAGTGCTATATTTGGTGGTATGTACTGTCACATGTAGTCTAGTATTATATATGTGCCACAGTGCTATATTTGGTGGTATGTACTGCCACATGTAGTCTAGTATTATATATGTGACACAGTGCTATATTTGGTGGTATGTACTGTCACATGTAGTCTAGTATTATATATATGACACAGTGCTATATTTGGTGGTATGTACTGTCACATGTAGTCTAGTATTATATATGTGACACAGTGCTATATTTGGTGGTATATACTGTCACATGTAGTCTAGTATTATATATGTGACACAGTGCTATATTTGGTGGTATGTACTGTCACATGTAGTCTAGTAATATATATGTGCCACAGTGCTATATTTGGTGGTATGTACTGTCACATGTAGTCTAGTATTATATATGTGTCACAGTGCTATATTTGGTGGTATGTACTGTCACATGTAGTCTAGTATTATATATGTGTCACAGTGCTATATTTGGTGGTATGTACTGTCACATGTAGTCTAGTATTATATATGTGACACAGTGCTATATTTGGTGGTATGTACTGTCACATGTAGTCTAGTATTATATATGTGTCACAGTGCTATATTTGGTGGTATGTACTGTCACATGTAGTCTAGTATTATCTGTGTGCCACAGTGCTATATTTGGTGGTATGTACTGTCACATGTAGTCTAGTATTATATATGTGACACAGTGCTATGTTTATTGGTATGTACTGTAACATGTAGTCTTGTATTATATAAGTGTCACAGTGCTATATTTGGTGGTATGTACTGTCACATGTAGTCTAGTATTATATATGTGTCACAGTGCTATATTTGGTGGTATGTACTTTCACATGTACTCTAGTATTATATATGTGACACAGTGCTATATTTGGTGGTGTGTACTGTCACATGTAGTCTAGTATTATGTACTGTCACATGTAGTCTAGTATTATATATGTGTCACAGTGCTATATTTGGTGGTATGTACTGTCACATGTAGTCTAGTATTGTATATGTGATACAGTGCTATTGTTGGTGGTATGTACTTTCACATGTCGTCTAGTAATATATATGTGACACAGTGCTATATGTGGTGATATGTACTGTCACATGTAGTCTAGTATTATATATGTGACACAGTGCTATATTTGGTGGTATGTACTGTCACATGTAGTCTAGTATTATATATGTGTCACAGTGCTATATTTGGTGGTATGTACTGTCAAATGTAGTCTAGTATGATATATGTGTCACAGTGCTATATTTGGTGGTATGTACTGTCACATGTACTCTAGTATTATATATGTGACACAGTGCTATATTTGGTGGTATGTACTGTCACATGTAGTCTAGTATTATATATGTGACACAGTGCTATATTTGGTGGTATGTACTGTCACATGTAGTCTAGTATTATGTATGTGCCACAGTGCTATATTTGGTGGTATGTACTGCCACATGTAGTCTAGTATTATATATGTGCCACAGTGCTATATTTGGTGGTATGTACTGTCACATGTAGTCTAGTATTATATATGTGACACAGTGCTATATTTGGTGATATGTACTGTCACATGTAGTCTAGTATTATATATGTGACACAGTGCTATATTTGGTGGTATGTACTGTCACATGTAGTCTAGTATTATATATGTGCCACAGTGCTATATTTGGTGGTATGTACTGTCACATGTAGTCTAGTATTATATATGTGACACAGTGCTATATTTGGTGATATGTACTGTCACATGTAGTCTAGTATTTTATATGTGACACAGTGCTATATTTGGTGGTATGTACTGTCACATGTAGTCTAGTATTATATATGTGACACAGTGCTATATTTGGTGGTATGTACTGTCACATGTAGTCTAGTATTATATATGTGACACAGTGCTATATTTGGTGGTATGTACTGTCACATGTAGTCTAGTATTATATATGTGACACAGTGCTATATTTGGTGGTATGTACTGTCACATGTAGTCTAGTATTATATATGTGACACAGTGCTATATTTGGTGGTATGTACTGTCACATGTAGTCTAGTATTATATATGTGCCACAGTGCTATATTTGGTGGTATGTACTGTCACATGTACTCTAGTATTATATATGTGACACAGTGCTATATTTGGTGGTATGTACTGTCACATGTAGTCTAGTATTATATATGTGTCACAGTGCTATATTTGGTGGTATGTACTGTCACATGTAGTCTAGTATTATATATGTGTCACAGTGCTATATTTGGTGGTATGTACTGTCACATGTAGTCTAGTATTATATATGTGTCACAGTGCTATATTTGGTGGTATGTACTGTCACGTGTAGTCTAGTATTATATATGTGACACAGTGCTATATTTGGTGGTATGTACTGTCACATGTAGTCTAGTATTATATATGTGACACAGTGCTATATTTGGTGTATGTACTGTCACACGTAGTCTAGTATTGTATATGTGTCACAGTGCTATATTTGGTGGTATATACTGTCACATGTAGTCTAGTATTATATATGTGACATAGTGCTATATTTGGTGGTATGTACTGTCACATGTAGTCTAGTATTATATATGTGACACAGTGCTATATTTGGTGGTATGTACTGTCACATGTAGTCTAGTATTATATATGTGACACAGTGCTATATTTGGTGGTATGTACTGTCACGTGTAGTCTAGTATTATATATGTGACACAGTGCTATATTTGGTGGTATGTACTGTCACATGTAGTCTAGTATTATATATGTGACACAGTGCTATATTTGGTGTATGTACCGTCACATGTAGTCTAGTATTATATATGTATCACAGAGCTATATTTGGTGGTATGTACTGTCACATGTAATCTAGTATTATATTTGTGTCACAGTGCTATATTTGGTGGTATGTACTGTCACATGTAGTCTAGTATTATATATATGACACAGTGCTATATTTGGTGGTATGTACTGTCACATGTAGTCTAGTATTATATATGTGCCACAGTGCTATATTTGGTGGTATGTACTGCCACATGTAGTCTAGTATTATATATGTGACACAGTGCTATATTTGGTGGTATGTACTGTCACATGTAGTCTAGTATTATATATATGACACAGTGCTATATTTGGTGGTATGTACTGTCACATGTAGTCTAGTATTATATATGTGACACAGTGCTATATTTGGTGGTATGTACTGTCACATGTAGTCTAGTATTATATATGTGTCACAGTGCTATATTTGGTGGTATGTACTGTCACATGTAGTCTAGTATTATCTGTGTGCCACAGTGCTATATTTGGTGGTATGTACTGTCACATGTAGTCTAGTATTATATATGTGACACAGTGCTATGTTTATTGGTATGTACTGTAACATGTAGTCTTGTATTATATAAGTGTCACAGTGCTATATTTGGTGGTATGTACTGTCACATGTAGTCTAGTATTATATATGTGTCACAGTGCTATATTTGGTGGTATGTACTTTCACATGTACTCTAGTATTATATATGTGACACAGTGCTATATTTGGTGGTGTGTACTGTCACATGTAGTCTAGTATTATGTACTGTCACATGTAGTCTAGTATTATATATGTGTCACAGTGCTATATTTGGTGGTATGTACTGTCACATGTAGTCTAGTATTGTATATGTGATACAGTGCTATTGTTGGTGGTATGTACTTTCACATGTCGTCTAGTAATATATATGTGACACAGTGCTATATGTGGTGATATGTACTGTCACATGTAGTCTAGTATTATATATGTGACACAGTGCTATATTTGGTGGTATGTACTGTCACATGTAGTCTAGTATTATATATGTGACACAGTGCTATATTTGGTGGTATGTACTGTCACATGTAGTCTAGTAATATATATGTGCCACAGTGCTATATTTGGTGGTATGTACTGTCACATGTAGACTAGTATTATATATGTGTCACAGTGCTATATTTGGTGGTATGTACTGTCACATGTAGTCTAGTATTATATATGTGTCACAGTGCTATATTTGGTGGTATGTACTGTCACATGTACTCTAGTATTATATATGTGACACAGTGCTATATTTGGTGGTATGTACTGTCACATGTAGTCTAGTATTATATATGTGACACAGTGCTATATTTGGTGGTATGTACTGTCACATGTAGTCTAGTATTATATATGTGTCACAGTGCTATATTTGGTGGTATGTACTGTCACATGTAGTCTAGTATTATATGTGTGCCACAGTGCTATATTTGGTGGTATGTACTGTCACATGTAGTCTAGTATTATATATGTGACACAGTGCTATGTTTGGTGGTATGTACTGTCACATGTAGTCTAGTATTATATATGTGACACAGTTCTATATTTTGTGGTATGTACTGTCACATGTAGTCTAGTATTATATAAGTGTCACAGTGCTATATTTGGTGGTATGTACTGTCACATGTAGTCTAGTATTATATATGTGTCACAGTGCTATATTTGGTGGTATGTACTTTCACATGTACTCTAGTATTATATATGTGACACAGTGCTATATTTGGTGGTGTGTACTGTCACATGTAGTCTAGTATTATATATGTGACACAGTGCTATATTTGGTGGTATGTACTGTCACATGTAGTCTAGAATTATATATGTGTCACAGTGCTATATTTGGTGGTATGTACTGTCACATGTAGTCTAGTATTATATATGTGTCCACAGTGCTATATTTGGTGGTATGTACTGTCACATGTACTCTAGTATTATATATGTGTCACAGTGCTATATTTGGTGGTATGTACTGTCACATGTAGTCTAGTATTATATATGTGTCACAGTGCTATATTTGGTGGTATGTACTTTCACATGTACTCTAGTATTATATATGTGACACAGTGCTATATTTGGTGGTGTGTACTGTCACATGTAGTCTAGTATTATATATGTGACACAGTGCTATATTTGGTGGTATGTACTGTCACATGTAGTCTAGTATTATATATGTGACACAGTGCTATATTTGGTGGTATGTACTGTCACATGTAGTCTAGTATTATATATGTGCCACAGTGCTATATTTGGTGGTATGTACTGTCACATGTAGTCTAGTAATATATATATGACACAGTGCTATATGTGGTGGTATGTACTGTCACATGTAGTCTAGTATTATATATGTGACACAGTGCTATATTTGGTGGTATGTACTGTCACATGTAGTCTAGTATTATATATATGCCACAGTGCTATATTTGGTGGTATGTACTGTCACTTGTAGTCTAGTATTATATATGTGACACAGTGCTATATTTGGTGGTATGTACTGTCACATGTAGTCTAGTATTATATATGTGCCACAGTGCTATATTTGGTGGTATGTACTGTTACATGTAGTCTAGTATTATATATGTGCCACAGTGCTATATTTGGTGGTATGTACTGTCACATGTAGTCTAGTATTATATATGTGCCACAGTGCTATATTTGGTGGTATGTACTGTCACATGTAGTCTAGTATTATATATGTGGCACAGTGCTATATTTGGTGGTATGTACTGTCACATGTAGTCTAGTGTTATATATGTGTCACAGTGCTATATTTGGTGGTATGTACTGTCACATGTAGTCTAGTATTATATATGTGACACAGTGCTATATTTGGTAGTATGTACTGTCACATGTACTCTAGTATTATATATGTGCCACAGTGCTATATTTGGTTGTATGTACTGTCACATGTAGTCTAGTATTATATGTGTGCCACAGTGCTATATTTGGTGGTATGTACTGTCACATGTAGTCTAGTATTATATATGTGACACAGTGCTATGTTTGGTGGTATGTACTGTCACATGTAGTCTAGTATTATATAAGTGTCACAGTGCTATATTTGGTGGTATGTACTGTCACATGTAGTCTAGTATTATATATGTGTCACAGTGCTATATTTGGTGGTATGTACTTTCACATGTACTCTAGTATTATATATGTGACACAGTGCTATATTTGGTGGTGTGTACTGTCACATGTAGTCTAGTATTATATATGTGACACAGTGCTATATTTGGTGGTATGTACTGTCACATGTAGTCTAATATTATATATGTGACACAGTGCTATATTTGGTGGTGTGTACTGTCACATGTAGTCTAGTATTATATAAGTGTCACAGTGCTATATTTGGTGGTATGTACTTTCACATGTACTCTAGTATTATATATGTGACACAGTGCTATATTTGGTGGTGTGTACTGTCACATGTAGTCTAGTATTATATATGTGACACAGTGCTATATTTGGTGGTATGTACTGTCACATGTAGTCTAATATTATATATGTGACACAGTGCTATATTTGGTGGTATGTACTGTCACATGTAGTCTAGTATTATATAAGTGTCACAGTGCTATATTTGGTGGTATGTACTGTCACATGTAGTCTAGTATTATATATGTGTCACAGTGCTATATTTGGTGGTATGTACTTTCACATGTACTCTAGTATTATATATGTGACACAGTGCTATATTTGGTGGTGTGTACTGTCACATGTAGTCTAGTATTATATATGTGCCACATAGCTATATTTGGTGGTATGTACTGTCACATGTAGTCTAATATTATATATGTGACACAGTGCTATATTTGGTGGTATGTACTGTCACATGTAGTCTAGTATTATATATGTGACACAGTGCTATATTTGGTGGTATGTACTGTCACATGTAGTCTAGTATTATATAAGTGTCACAGTGCTATATTTGGTGGTATGTACTGTCAAATGTAGTCTAGTATTATATATGTGACACAGTGCTATATTTGGTGGTATGTACTGTCACATGTAGTCTAGTATTATATATGTGACACAGTGCTATATTTGGTGGTATGTACTGTCACATGTAGTCTAGTATTATATATGTGACACAGTGCTATATTTGGTGGTATGTACTGTCAAATGTAGTCTAGTATTATATATGTGACACACTGCTATATGTGGTGGTATGTACTGTCACATGTAGTCTAGTATTATATATGTGACACAGTGCTATATTTGGTGGTATGTACTGTCACATGTAGTCTAGTATTATATATGTGCCACAGTGCTATATTTGGTGGTATGTACTGTCACATGTAGTCTAGTGTTATATATGTGTCACAGTGCTATATTTGGTGGTATGTACTGTCACATGTAGTCTAGTATTATATATGTGACACAGTGCTATATTTGGTAGTATGTACTGTCACATGTACTCTAGTATTATATATGTGCCACAGTGCTATATTTGGTGGTATGTACTGTCACATGTAGTCTAGTATTATATATGTGCCACAGTGCTATATTTGGTGGTATGTACTGTCACATGTAGTCTAGTATTATATATGTGCCACAGTGCTATATTTGGTGGTATGTACTGTCACATGTAGTCTAGTATTATATATGTGTCCACAGTGCTATATTTGGTGGTATGTACTGTCACATGTAGTCTAGTATTATATATGTGACACAGTGCTATAGTTGGTGGTATGTACTGTCACATGTAGTCTAGTATTATATATATGCCACAGTGCTATATTTGGTGGTATGTACTGTCACATGTAGTCTAGTATTATATATGTGTCCACAGTGCTATATTTGGTGGTATGTACTGTCACATGTAGTCTAGTGTTATATATGTGTCACAGTGCTATATTTGGTGGTATGTACTGTCACATGTAGTCTAGTATTATATATGTGACACAGTGCTATATTTTGTGGTATGTACTGTCACATGTAGTCTAGTATTATATATGTGACACAGTGCTATAGTTGGTGGTATGTACTGTCACATGTAGTCTAGTATTATATATGTGCCACAGTGCTATATTTGGTGGTATGTACTGTCACATGTAGTCTAGTATTATATATGTGCCACAGTGCTATATTTGGTGGTATGCACTGTTACATGTAGTCTAGTATTATATATGTGACACAGTGCTATAGTTCGTAGTATGTACTGTCACATGTAGTCTAGTATTATATATATGACACAGTGCTATATTTGGTGGTATGTACTGTCACATATAGTCTAGTATTATATATGTGACACAGTGCTATAGTTGGTGGTATGCACTGTCACATGTAGTCTAGTATTATATATGTGACACAGTGCTATATTTGGTGGTATGTACTGTCACATGTAGTCTAGTATTATATATGTGACACAGTGCTATAGTTGGTGGTATGTACTGTCACATGTAGTCTAGTATTATATATGTGACACAGTGCTACATTTGGTGGTATGTACTGTCACATGTAGTTTAGTATTATATATGTGACACAGTGCTATAGTTGGTGGTATGTACTGTCACATGTAGTCTAGTATTATATATGTGACACACTGCTATATTTGGTGGTATGTACTGTCACATGTAGTCTAGTATTATATATGTGACACAGTGCTATAGTTGGTGGTATGTACTGTCACATGTAGTCTAGTATTATATATGTGTCCACAGTGCTATATTTGGTGGTATGTACTGTCACATGTAGTCTAGTATTATATATGTGCCACAGTGCTATATTTGGTGGTATGTACTGTCACATGTAGTCTAGTGTTATATATGTGTCACAGTGCTATATTTGGTGGTATGTACTGTCACATGTAGTCTAGTATTATATATGTGACACAGTGCTATATTTGGTGGTATGTACTGTCACATGTAGTCTAGTATTATATATGTGCCACAGTGCTATATTTGGTGATGTGTACTGTCACATGTAGTCTAGTAATATATATGTGTCCACAGTGCTATATTTGGTGGTATGTACTGTCACATGTAGTCTAGTATTATATATGTGACACAGTGCTATAGTTGGTGGTATGTACTGTCACATGTAGCCTAGTATTATATATGTGCCACAGTGCTATATTTGGTGGTATGTACTGTCACATGTAGTATAGTATTTTATATGTGACACAGTGCTATAGTTCGTGGTATGTACTGTCACATGTAGTCTAGTATTATATATGTGACACAGTGCTATATTTGGTGGTATGTACTGTCACATGTAGTCTAGTATTATATATGTGACACAGTGCTATAGTTGGTGGTATGTACTGTCACATGTAGTCTAGTATTATATATGTGACACAGTGCTATATTTGGTGGTATGTACTGTCACATGTAGTCTAGTATTATATATGTGACACAGTGCTATATTTGGTGGTATGTACTGTCACATGTAGTCTAGTGTTATATATGTGTCACAGTGCTATATTTGGTGGTATGTACTGTCACATGTAGTCTAGTATTATATATGTGACACAGTGATATATTTTGTGGTATGTACTGTCACATGTAGTATAGTATTATATATGTGACACAGTGCTATAGTTGGTGGTATGTACTGTCACATGTAGTCTAGTATTATATATGTGCCACAGTGCTATATTTGGTGGTATGTACTGTCACATGTAGTCTAGTATTATATATGTGCCACAGTGCTATATTTGGTGGTATGCACTGTTACATGTAGTCTAGTATTATATATGTGACACAGTGCTATAGTTCGTAGTATGTACTGTCACATGTAGTCTAGTATTATATATATGACACAGTGCTATATTTGGTGGTATGTACTGTCACATATAGTCTAGTATTATATATGTGACACAGTGCTATAGTTGGTGGTATGCACTGTCACATGTAGTCTAGTATTATATATGTGACACAGTGCTATATTTGGTGGTATGTACTGTCACATGTAGTCTAGTATTATATATGTGACACAGTGCTATAGTTGGTGGTATGTACTGTCACATGTAGTCTAGTATTATATATGTGACACAGCGCTATATTTGGTGGTATGTACTGTCACATGTAGTCTAGTATTATATATGTGCCACAGTGCTATATTTGGTGGTATGTACTGTCACATGTAGTCTAGTGTTATATATGTGTCACAGTGCTATATTTGGTGGTATGTACTGTCACATGTAGTCTAGTATTATATATGTGACACAGTGCTATATTTGGTGGTATGTACTGTCACATGTAGTCTAGTATTATATATGTGCCACAGTGCTATATTTGGTGATGTGTACTGTCACATGTAGTCTAGTAATATATATGTGTCCACAGTGCTATATTTGGTGGTATGTACTGTCACATGTAGTCTAGTATTATATATGTGACACAGTGCTATAGTTGGTGGTATGTACTGTCACATGTAGCCTAGTATTATATATGTGCCACAGTGCTATATTTGGTGGTATGTACTGTCACATGTAGTATAGTATTTTATATGTGACACAGTGCTATGGTTCGTGGTATGTACTGTCACATGTAGTCTAGTATTATATATGTGACACAGTGCTATATTTGGTGGTATGTACTGTCACATGTAGTCTAGTATTATATATGTGACACAGAGCTATATTTGGTGGTATGTACTGTCACATGTAGTCTAGTATTATATATGTGACACAGTGCTATATTTGGTGGTATGTACTGTCACATGTAGTCTAGTATTATATATGTGACACAGTGCTATATTTGGTGGTATGTACTGTCACATGTAGTCTAGTATTATATATGTGACACAGTGCTATATTTGGTGGTATGTACTGTCACATGTAGTCTAGTGTTATATATGAGACACAGTGCTATAGTTGGTGGTATGTACTGTCACATGTAGTCTAGTATTATATATGTGCCACAGTGCTATATTTGGTGGTATGTACTGTCACATGTAGTCTAGTGTTATATATGTGTCACAGTGCTATATTTGATGGTATGTACTGTCACATGTAGTCTAGTATTATATATGTGACACAGTGCTATATTTGGTGGTATGTACTGTCACATGTAGTCTAGTATTATATATGTGCCACAGTGCTATATTTGGTGGTATGTACTGTCACATGTAGTCTAGTATTATATATGTGCCACAGTGCTATATTTGGTGGTATGTACTGTCACATGTAGTCTAGTATTATATATGTGCCACAGTGCTATATTTGGTGGTATGTACTGTCAAATGTAGTCTAGTATTATATATGTGTCCACAGTGCTATATTTGGTGGTATGTACTGTCACATGTAGTCTAGTATTATATATGTGACACATTGCTATAGTTGGTGGTATGTACTGTCACATGTAGCCTAGTATTATATATGTGCCACAGTGCTATATTTGGTGGTATGTACTGTCACATGTAGTATAGTATTATATATGTGACACAGTGCTATAGTTCGTGGTATGTACTGTCACATGTAGTCTAGTATTATATATGTGACACAGTGCTATATTTGGTGGTATGTACTGTCACATGTAGTCTAGTATTATATATGTGACACAGTGCTATAGTTGGTGGTATGTACTTTCACATGTAGTCTAGTATTATATATGTGACACAGTGCTATAGTTCGTGGTATGTACTGTCACATGTAGTTTAGTATTATATATGTGACACAGTGCTATATTTGGTGGTATGTACTGTCACATGTAGTCTAGTATTATATATGTGCCACAGTGCTATATTTGGTGGTATGTACTGTCACATGTAGTCTAGTATTATATATGTGCCACAGTGCTATATTTGGTGGTATGTACTGTCACATGTAGTCTAGTATTATATATGTGACACAGTGCTATATTTGGTGATATGTACTGTCACATGTAGTCTAGTATTATATATGTGACACAGTGCTATATTTGGTGGTATGTACTGTCACATGTAGTCTAGTAATATATATGTGCCACAGTGCTATATTTGGTGGTATGTACTGTCACATGTAATCTAGTATTATATATGTGTCACAGTGCTATATTTGGTGGTATGTACTGTCACATGTAGTCTAGTATTATATATGTGTCACCGTGCTATATTTGGTGGTATGTACTGTCACATGTACTCTATTATTATATATGTGACACAGTGCTATAGTTGGTGGTATGTACTGTCACATGTAGTCTAGTATTATATATGTGACACAGTGCTATATTTGGTGGTATGTACTGTCACATGTAGTCTAGTATTATATATGTGTCACCGTGCTATATTTGGTGGTATGTACTGTCACATGTAGTCTAGTATTATATATGTGTCACAGTGCTATATTTGGTGGTATGTACTGTCACATGTAGTCTAGTATTATATATGTGTCACCGTGCTATATTTGGTGGTATGTACTGTCACATGTACTCTAGTATTATATATGTGACACAGTGCTATAGTTGGTGGTATGTACTGTCACATGTAGTCTAGTATTATATATGTGACACAGTGCTATATTTGGTGGTATGTACTGTCACATGTAGTCTAGTATTATATATGTGACAGAGTGCTATAGTTAGTGGTATGTACTGTCACATGTAGTCTAGTATTATATATGTGACACAGTGCTATATTTGGTGGTATGTACTGTCACATGTAGTCTAGTATTATATATGTGCCACAGTGCTATAGTTGGTGGTATGTACTGTCACATGTAGTCTAGTATTATATATGTGCCACAGTGCTATATTTGGTGGTATGTACTGTCACATGTAGTCTAGTGTTATATATGTGTCACAGTGCTATATTTGGTGGTATGTACTGTCACATGTAGTCTAGTATTATATATGTGACACAGTGCTATATTTGGTGGTATGTACTGTCACATGTAGTCTAGTATTATATATGTGCCACAGTGCTATATTTGGTGGTATGTACTGTCACATGTAGTCTAGTATTATATATGTGCCACACTGCTATATTTGGTGGTATGTACTGTCACATGTAGTCTAGTATTATATATGTGCCACAGTGCTATATTTGGTGGTATGTACTGTCACATGTACTCTAGTATTATATATGTGCCACAGTGCTATATTTGGTGGTGTGTACTGTCACATGTAGTCTAGTATTATATATGTGACACAGTGCTATATTTGGTGGTATGTACTGTCACATGTAGTCTAGTATTATATATGTGACACAGTGCTATATTTGTTAGTATGTACTGTCACATGTACTCTAGTATTATATATGTGCCACAGTGCTATATTTGGTGGTATGTACTGTCACATGTAGTCTAGTATTATATATGTGCCACAGTGCTATATTTTGTGGTATGTACTGTCACATGTAGTCTAGTATTATATATGTGCCACAGTGCTATATTTGGTGGTATGTGCTGTCACATGTAGTCTAGTATTATATATGTGACACAGTGCTATATTTGGTGGTATGTACTGTAACATGTACTCTAGTATTATATATGTGCCACAGTGCTATATTTGGTGGTATGTACTGTCACATGTAGTCTACTATTATATATGTGTCCACAGTGCTATATTTGGTGGTATGTACTGTCACATGTAGTCTAGTATTATATATGTGACACAGTGCTATAGTTGGTGGTATGTACTGTCACATGTAGTCTAGTATTATATATGTGACACAGTGCTATATTTGGTGGTATGTACTATCACATGTAGTCTAGTATTATATATGTGCCACAGTGCTATATTTGGTGGTATGTACTGTCACATGTAGTCTAGTATTATATATGTGCCACAGTGCTATATTTGGTGGTATGTACTGTTACATGTAGTCTAGTATTATATATGTGCCACAGTGCTATATTTGGTGGTATGTACTGTCACATGTAGTCTAGTATTATATATGTGCCACAGTGCTATATTTGGTGGTATGTACTGTCACATGTAGTCTAGTATTATATATGTGACACAGTGCTATAGTTGGTGGTATGTACTGTCACATGTAGTCTAGTATTATATATGTGACACACTGCTATAGTTCGTGGTATGTACTGTCACATGTAGTCTAGTAATATATATGTGACACAGTGCTATAGTTGGTGGTATGTACTGTCACATGTAGTCTAGTATTATATATGTGCCACAGTGCTATATTTGGTGGTGTGTACTGTCACATGTAGTCTAATATTATATATGTGCCACAGTGCTATATTTGGTGGTATGTATTGTCACATGTAGTCTAGTATTATATATGTGCCACAGTGCTATAGTTGGTGGTATGTACTGTCACATGTAGTCTAGTATTATATATGTGACACAGTGCTATAGTTGGTGGTATGTACTGTCACATGTAGTCTAGTATTATATATGTGCCACAGTGCTATATTTGGTGGTGTGTACTGTCACATGTAGTCTAATATTATATATGTGCCACAGTGCTATATTTGGTGGTATGTATTGTCACATGTAGTCTAGTATTTTATATGTGACACAGTGCTATAGTTGGTGGTATGTACTGTCACATGTAGTCTAGTATTATATATGTGACACAGTGCTATATTTGGTGGTGTGTACTGTCACATGTAGTCTAGTATTATATATGTGCCACAGTGCTATATTTGGTGGTATGTACTGTCACATGTACTCTAGTATTATATATGTGACACAGTGCTATAGTTGGTGGTATGTACTGTCGCATGTAGTCTAGTATTATATATGTGATACAGTGCTATATTTGGTGGTGTGTACTGTCACATGTAGTCTAGTATTATATATGTGACACAGTGCTATATTTGGTGGTATGTACTGTCACATGTACTCTAGTATTATATATGTGACACAGTGCTATATTTGGTGGTATGTACTGTCACATGTAGCCTAGTATTATATATGTGCCACAGTGCTATATTTGGTGGTATGTACTGTCACATGTAGTCTAGTATTATATATGTGACACAGTGCTATAGTTCGTGGTATGTACCGTCACATGTAGTCTAGTATTATATATGTGACACAGTGCTATATTTGGTGGTATGTACTGTCACATGTAGTCTAGTATTACATATGTGCCACAGTGCTATATTTGGTGGTATGTACTGCCACATGTAGTCTAGTATTATATATGTGACACAGTGCTATAGTTGGTGGTATGTACTGTCACATGTAGTCTAGTATTATATATGTGTCCACAGTGCTATATTTGGTGGTATGTACTGTCACATGTAGTCTAGTATTATATATGTGACACAGTGCTATATTTGGTGGTATGTACTGTCACATATAGTCTAGTATTATATATGTGACACAGTGCTATAGTTGGTGGTATGTACTGTCACATGTAGTCTAGTATTATATATGTGACACAGTGCTATATTTGGTGGTATGTACTGTCACATGTAGTCTAGTATTATAGATGTGACACAGTACTATATTTGGTGGTATGTACTTTCACATGTACTCTAGTATTATATATGTGCAACAGTGCTATATTTGGTGGTATGTACTGTCACATGTAGTCTAGTATTATATATGTGACACAGTGCTATATTTGGTGGTATGTACTGTCACATGTAGTCTAGTATTATATATGTGACACAGTGCTATTTTTGGTGGTATGTACTGTCACATGTAGTCTAGTATTATATATGTGACACAGTGCTATATTTGGTGGTATGTACTGTCACATGTAGTCTAGTATTATATATGTGACACAGTGCTATATTTGGTGGTATGTACTGTCACATGTAGTCTAGTATTATATATGTGACACAGTGCTATATTTGGTGGTATGTACTGTCACATGTTCTCTAGTATTATATATGTGCCACAGTGCTATATTTGGTGGTATGTACTGTCACATGTAGTCTAGTATTATATATGTGTCCACAGTGCTATATTTGGTGGTATGTACTGTCACATGTAGTCTAGTATTATATATGTAACACTGTGCTATATTTGGTGGTATGTACTGTCACATGTAGTCTAGTATTATATATGTGCCACAGTGCTATATTTGGTGGTATGTACTGTCACATGTAGTCTAGTATTATATATGTGCCACAGTGCTATATTTGGTGGTATGTACTGTCACATGTAGTCTAGTATTATATATGTGACACAGTGCTATAGTTCGTGCTATGTACTGTCACATGTAGTCTAGTATTATATATGTGACACAGTGCTATATTTGGTGGTATGTACTGTCACATGTAGTCTAGTATTATATATGTGACACAGTGCTATAGTTGGTGGTATGTACTGTCACATGTAATCTAGTATTATATATGTGACACAGTGCTATATTTGGTGGTATGTACTGTCACATGTAGTCTAGTATTATATATGTGTCACAGTGTTATATTTGGTGGTATGTACTGTCACATGTAGTCTAGTATTATATATGTGACACAGTGCTATATTTGGTGGTATGTACTGTCACATGTAGTCTAGTATTATATATGTGACACAGTGCTATAGTTGGTGGTATGTACTGTCACATGTAGTCTAGTATTATATATGTGACACAGTGCTATATTTGGTGGTATGTACTGTCACATGTAGTCTAGTATTATAGATGTGACACAGTACTATATTTGGTGGTATGTACTGTCACATGTACTCTAGTATTATATATGTGCCACAGTGCTATATTTGGTGGTATGTACTGTCACATGTAGTCTAGTATTATATATGTGACACAGTGCTATATTTGGTGGTATGTACTGTCACATGTAGTCTAGTATTATATATGTGACACAGTGCTATATTTGGTGGTATGTACTGTCACATGTAGTCTAGTATTATATATGTGACACAGTGCTATATTTGGTGGTATGTACTGTCACATGTAGTCTAGTATTATATATGTGACACAGTGCTATATTTGGTGGTATGTACTGTCACATGTAGTCTAGTATTATATATGTGACACAGTGCTATATTTGGTGGTATGTACTGTCACATGTACTCTAGTATTATATATGTGCCACAGTGCTATATTTGGTGGTATGTACTGTCACATGTAGTCTAGTATTATATATGTGTCCACAGTGCTATATTTGGTGGTATGTACTGTCACATGTAGTCTAGTATTATATATGTAACACTGTGCTATATTTGGTGGTATGTACTGTCACATGTAGTCTAGTATCATATATGTGCCACAGTGCTATATTTGGTGGTATGTACTGTCACATGTAGTCTAGTATTATATATGTGCCACAGTGCTATATTTGGTGGTATGTACTGTCACATGTAGTCTAGTATTATATATGTGACACAGTGATATAGTTGGTGGTATGTACTATCACATGTAGTCTAGTATTATATATGTGTCACAGTGCTATATTTGGTGGTATGTACTGTCACATGTAGTCTAGTATTATATATGTGTCACAGTGCTATATTTGGTGGTATGTACTGTCACATGTAGTCTAGTATTATATATGTGACACAGTGCTATATTTGGTGGTGTGTACTGTCACATGTAGTCTAGTATTATATATGTGACACAGTGCTATATTTGGTGGTATGTACTGTCACATGTAGTCTAGTATTATATATGTGACACAGTGCTATAGTTGGTGGTATGTACTGTCACATGTAGTCCAGTATTATATATGTGCCACAGTGCTATATTTGGTGGTATGTACTGTCACATGTAGTCTAGTATTATATATGTGACACAGTGCTATATTTGGTGGTATGTACTGTCACATGTAGTCTAGTATTATATATGTGACACAGTGCTATATTTGGTGGTGTGTACTGTCACATGTAGTCTAGTATTATATATGTGACACAGTGCTATATTTGGTGGTATGTACTGTCACATGTAGTCTAGTATTATATATGTGACACAGTGCTATAGTTGGTGGTATGTACTGTCACATGTAATCTAGTATTATATATGTGACACAGTGCTATAGTTGGTGGTATGTACTATTACATGTAGTCTAGTATTATATATGTGACACAGTGCTATAGTTGGTGGTATGTACTGTCACATGTAGTCTAGTATTATATATGTGACACAGTGCTATATTTGGTGGTATGTACTGTCACATGTACTCTAGTGTTATATATGTGCCACAGTGCTATATTTGGTGGTATGTACTGTCACATGTAGTCTAGTATTATATATGTGACACAGTGCTATATTTGGTGGTATGTACTGTCACATGTAGTCTAGTATTATATATGTGACACAGTGCTATATTTGGTGGTATGTACTGTCACATGTAGTCTAGTATTATATATGTGACACAGTGCTATAGTTGGTGGTATGTACTGTCACATGTAGTCTAGTATTATATATGTGACACAGTGCTATATTTGGTGGTATGTTCTGTCACATGTAGTCTAGTATTATATATGTGACACAGTGCTATATTTGGTGGTATGTACTGTCACATGTAGTCTAGTATTATATATGTGCCACAGTGCTATATTTGGTGGTATGTACTGTCACATGTAGTCTAGTATTATATATGTGACACAGTGCTATATTTGGTGGTATGTACTCTCACATGTAGTCTAGTATTATATATGTGATACAGTGCTATATTTGGTGGTATGTACTGTCACATGTAGTCTAGTATTATATATGTGACACGGTGCTATATTTGGTGGTATGTACTGTCACATGTAGTCTAGTATTATTTATGTGACACAGTGCTATATTTGGTGGTATGTACTGTCACATGTAGTCTAGTATTATATATGTGACACAGTACTATGTTTGGTGGTATGTACTGTCACATGTACTCTAGTGATATATATGTGCCACAGTGCTATGTTTGGTGGTATGCACTGTCACATGTAGTCTAGTATTATATATGTGCCACAGTGCTATATTTGATGGTATGCACAGTCACATGTAGTCTAGTATTATATATGTGCCACAGTGCTATATTTGGTGGTATGTACTGTCACATGTAGTCTAGTATTATATATGTGACACGGTGCTATATTTGGTGGTATGTACTGTCACATGTAGTCTAGTATTATATATGTGACACAGTGCTATATTTGGTGGTATGTACTGTCACATGTAGTCTAGTATTATATATGTGACACAGTGCTATATTTGGTGGTATGTACTGTCACATGTACTCTAGTATTATATATGTGCCACAGTGCTATATTTGGTGGTATGTACTGTCACATGTATTCTAGTATTATATATGTGTCCACAGTGCTATATTTGGTGGTATGTACTGTCACATGTAGTCTAGTATTATATATGTAACACTGTGCTATATTTGGTGGTATGTACTGTCACATGTAGTCTAGTATTATATATGTGCCACAGTGCTATATTTGGTGGTATGTACTGTCACATGTAGTCTAGTATTATATATGTGCCACAGTGCTATATTTGGTGGTATGTACTGTCACATGTAGTCTAGTATTATATATGTGACACAGTGCTATAGTTCGTGCTATGTACTGTCACATGTAGTCTAGTATTATATATGTGACACAGTGCTATATTTGGTGGTATGTTCTGTCACATGTAGTCTAGTATTATATATGTGACACAGTGCTATATTTGGTGGTATGTACTGTCACATGTAGTCTAATATTATATATGTGACACAGTTCTATATTTTGTGGTATGTACTGTCACATGTAGTCTAGTATTATATATATGACACAGTGCTATAGTTGGTGGTATGTACTGTCACATGTAGTCTAGTATTATATATGTGACACAGTGCTATATTTGGTGGTATGTACTGTCACATGTAGTCTAGTATTATATATGTGACACAGTGCTATAGTTGGTGGTATGTACTGTCACATGTAGTCTAGTATTATATATGTGTCCACAGTGCTATATTTGGTGGTATGTACTGTCACATGTAGTCTAGTATTATATATGTGACACAGTGCTATATTTGGTGGTATGTACTGTCACATGTAGTCTAGTATTATATATGTGACACAGTGCTATAGTTGGTGGTATGTACTGTCACATGTAGTCTAGTATTATATATGTGCCACAGTGCTATATTTGGTGGTATGTACTGTCACATGTAGTCTAGTATTATATATGTGCCACACTGCTATATTTGGTGGTATGTACTGTCACATGTAGTGTAGTATTATATATGTGCCACAGTGCTATAGTTGGTTGTATGTACTGTCACATGTAGTCTAGTATTATATATGTGACACAGTGCTATATTTGGTGGTATGTACTGTCACATGTAGTCTAGTATTATATATGTGACACAGTGCTATATTTGGTGGTATGTACTGTCACATGTAGTCTAGTATTATATATGTGACACAGTGCTATATTTGGTGGTATGTACTGTCACATGTAGTCTAGTATTATATATGTGACACAGTGCTATATTTGGTGGTATGTACTGTCACATGTAGTCTAGTATTATATATGTGTCCACAGTGCTATATTTGGTGGTATGTACTGTCACATGTAGTCTAGTATTATATATGTAACACTGTGCTATATTTGGTGGTATGTACTGTCACATGTAGTCTAGTATTATATATGTGCCACAGTGCTATATTTGGTGGTATGTACTGTCACATGTAGTCTAGTATTATATATGTGCCACAGTGCTATATTTGGTGGTATGTACTGTCACATGTAGTCTAGTATTATATATGTGACACAGTGCTATAGTTCGTGCTATGTACTGTCACATGTAGTCTAGTATTATATATGTGACACAGTGCTATATTTGGTGGTATGTACTGTCACATGTAGTCTAGTATTATATATTGGACACAGTGCTATATTTGGTGGTGTGTACTGTCACATGTAGTCTAGTATTATATATGTGACACAGTGCTATAGTAGGTGGTATGTACTGTCACATGTAGTCTAGTATTATATATGTGACACAGTGCTATATTTGGTGGTATGTACTGTCACATGTAGTCTAGTATTATATATGTGACACAGTGCTATAGTTGGTGGTATGTACTGTCACATGTAGTCTAGTATTATATATGTGACACAGTGCTATATTTGGTGGTATGTACTGTCACATGTAGTCTAGTATTATATATGTGACACAGTGCTATATTTGGTGGTGTGTACTGTCACATGTAGTCTAGTATTATATATGTGACACAGTGCTATATTTGGTGGTATGTACTGTCACATGTAGTCTAGTATTATATATGTGACACAGTGCTATTGTTGGTGGTATGTACTGTCACATGTAGTCTAGTATTATATATGTGACACAGTGCTATATTTGGTGGTATGTACTGTCACATGTAGTCTAGTATTATATATGTGACACAGTGCTATATTTGGTGGTGTGTACTGTCACATGTAGTCTAGTATTATATATGTGACACAGTGCTATATTTGGTGGTATGTACTGTCACATGTAGTCTAGTATTATATATGTGACACAGTGCTATATTTGGTGGTATGTACTATCACATGTAGTCTAGTATTATATATGTGACACAGTGCTATAGTTGGTGGTATGTACTGTCACATGTAGTCTAGTATTATATATGTGCCACAGAGCTATATTTGGTGGTATGTACTGTCACATGTAATCTAGTATTATATATGTGCCACAGTGCTATATTTGGTGGTATGTACTGTCACATGTAGTCTAGTATTATATATGTGACACAGTGCTATATTTGGTGGTATGTACTCTCACATGTAGTCTAGTATTATATATGTGATACAGTGCTATATTTGGTGGTATGTACTGTCACATGTAGTCTAGTATTATATATGTGACACGGTGCTATATTTGGTGGTATGTACTGTCACATGTAGTCTAGTATTATTTATGTGACACAGTGCTATATTTGGTGGTATGTACTGTCATATGTAGTCTAGTATTATATATGTGACACAGTACTATATTTGGTGGTATGTACTGTCACATGTACTCTAGTGATATATATGTGCCACAGTGATATGTTTGGTGGTATGCACTGTCACATGTAGTCTAGTATTATATATGTGCCACAGTGCTATATTTGGTGGTATGTACTGTCACATGTAGTCTAGTATTATATATGTGACACAGTGCTATATTTGGTGGTATGTACTGTCACATGTAGTCTAGTATTATATATGTGACACAGTGCTATATTTGGTGGTATGTACTGTCACATGTAGTCTAGTATTATATATGTGTCCACAGTGCTATATTTGGTGGTATGTACTGTCACATGTAGTCTAGTATTATATATGTAACACTGTGCTATATTTGGTGGTATGTACTTTCACATGTAGTCTAGTATTATATATGTGCCACAGTGCTATATTTGGTGGTATGTACTGTCACATGTAGTCTAGTATTATATATGTGCCACAGTGCTATATTTGGTGGTATGTACTGTCACATGTAGTCTAGTATTATATATGTGACACAGTGCTATAGTTCGTGCTATGTACTGTCACATGTAGTCTAGTATTATATATGTGACACAGTGCTATATTTGGTGGTATGTACTGTCACATGTAGTCTAGTATTATATATTGGACACAGTGCTATATTTGGTGGTGTGTACTGTCACATGTAGTCTAGTATTATATATGTGACACAGTGCTATAGTTGGTGGTATGTACTGTCACATGTAGTCTAGTATTATATATGTTCCACAGTGCTATATTTGGTGGTATGTACTGTCACATGTAGTCTAGTATTATATATGTGACACAGTGCTATAGTTGGTGGTATGTACTGTCACATGTAGTCTAGTATTATATATGTGACACAGTGCTATATTTGGTGGTATGTACTGTCACATGTAGTCTAGTATTATATATGTGACACAGTGCTATATTTGGTGGTGTGTACTGTCACATGTAGTCTAGTATTATATATGTGACACAGTGCTATATTTGGTGGTGTGTACTGTCACATGTAGTCTAGTATTATATATGTGACACAGTGCTATATTTGGTGGTATGTACTGTCACATGTAGTCTAGTATTATATATGTGACACAGTGCTATATTTGGTGGTATGTACTATCACATGTAGTCTAGTATTATATATGTGTCACAGTGCTATATTTGGTGGTATGTACTGTCACATGTAGTCTAGTATTATATATGTGACACAGTGCTATATTTGGTGGTATGTACTGTCACATGTAGTCTAGTATTATATATGTGACACAGTGCTATATTTGGTGGTATGTACTATCACATGTAGTCTAGTATTATATATGTGTCACAGTGCTATATTTGGTGGTATGTACTGTCACATGTAGTCTAGTATTATATATGTGACACAGTGCTATAGTTGGTGGTATGTACTGTCACATGTAGTCTAGTATTATATATGTGCCACAGAGCTATATTTGGTGGTATGTACTGTCACATGTAATCTAGTATTATATATGTGCCACAGTGCTATATTTGGTGGTATGTACTGTCACATGTAGTCTAGTATTATATATGTGACACAGTGCTATATTTGGTGGTATGTACTCTCACATGTAGTCTAGTATTATATATGTGATACAGTGCTATATTTGGTGGTATGTACTGTCACATGTAGTCTAGTATTATATATGTGACACGGTGCTATATTTGGTGGTATGTACTGTCACATGTAGTCTAGTATTATTTATGTGACACAGTGCTATATTTGGTGGTATGTACTGTCACATGTAGTCTAGTATTATATATGTGACACAGTGCTATATTTGGTGGTATGTACTGTCACATGTAGTCTAGTATTATATATGTGACACAGTGCTATATTTGGTGGTATGTACTGTCACATGTAGTCTAGTATTATATATGTGACACAGTACTATATTTGGTGGTATGTACTGTCACATGTACTCTAGTGATATATATGTGCCACAGTGCTATGTTTGGTGGTATGCACTGTCACATGTAGTCTAGTATTATATATGTGCCACAGTGCTATATTTGATGGTATGTACAGTCACATGTAGTCTAGTATTATATATGTGCCACAGTGCTATATTTGGTGGTATGTACTATCACATGTAGTCTAGTATTATATATGTGACACAGTGCTATATTTGGTGGTATGTACTGTCAGGTGTAGTCTAGTGTTATATATGTGTCACAGTGCTATATTTGGTGGTATGTACTGTCACATGTAGTCTAGTATTATATATGTGACACGGTGCTATATTTGGTGGTATGTACTGTCACATGTAGTCTAGTATTATATATGTGACACAGTGCTATATTTGGTGGTATGTACTGTCACATGTAGTCTAGTATTATATATGTGACACAGTGCTATATTTGGTGGTATGTACTGTCACATGTACTCTAGTATTATATATGTGCCACAGTGCTATATTTGGTGGTATGTACTGTCACATGTAGTCTAGTATTATATATGTGCCACAGTGCTATATTTGGTGGTATGTACTGTCACATGTAGTCTAGTATTATATATGTGTCCACAGTGCTATATTTGGTGGTATGTACTGTCACATGTAGTCTAGTATTATATATGTAACACTGTGCTATATTTGGTGGTATGTACTGTCACATGTAGTCTAGTATTATATATGTGCCACAGTGCTATATTTGGTGGTATGTACTGTCACATGTAGTCTAGTATTATATATGTGCCACAGTGCTATATTTGGTGGTATGTACTGTCACATGTAGTCTAGTATTATATATGTGACACAGTGCTATAGTTCGTGCTATGTACTGTCACATGTAGTCTAGTATTATATATGTGACACAGTGCTATATTTGGTGGTATGTTCTGTCACATGTAGTCTAGTATTATATATGTGACACAGTGCTATAGTTCGTGCTATGTACTGTCACATGTAGTCTAGTATTATATATGTGACACAGTGCTATATTTGGTGGTATGTACTGTCACATGTAGTCTAGTATTATATATTGGACACAGTGCTATTGTTGGTGGTATGTACTGTCACATGTAGTCTAGTATTATATATGTGACACAGTGCTATAGTTGGTGGTATGTACTGTCATATGTAGTCTAGTATTATATATGTGACACAGTGCTATATTTGGTGGTATGTACTATCACATGTAGTCTAGTATTATATATGTGACACAGTGCTATAGTTGGTGGTATGTACTGTCACATGTAGTCTAGTATTATATATGTGACACACTGCTATAGTTCGTGGTATGTACTGTCACATGTAGTCTAGTAATATATATGTGACACAGTGCTATAGTTGGTGGTATGTACTGTCACATGTAGTCTAGTATTATATATGTGACACAGTGCTATATTTGGTGGTATGTACTGTCACATGTAGTCTAGTATTATATATGTGACACAGTGCTATAGTTGGTGGTATGTACTGTCACATGTAGTCTAGTATTATATATGTGCCACAGTGCTATATTTGGTGGTATGTACTGTCACATGTAGTCTAGTATTATATATGTGACACAGTGCTATATTTGGTGGTATGTACTGTCACATGTAGTCTAGTATTATATATGTGACACAGTGCTATAGTTGGTGGTATGTACTGTCACATGTAGTCTAGTATTATATATGTGCCACAGTGCTATATTTAGTGGTATGTACTGTCACATGTACTCTAGTATTATATATGTGCCACAGTGCTATATTTGGTGGTATGTACTGTCACATGTAGTCTAGTATTATATATGTGCCACAGTGCTATATTTGGTGGTATGTACTGTCACATGTAGCCTAGTATTATATATGTGACACAGTGCTATATTTGGTGGTATGTACTCTCACATGTAGTCTAGTATTATATATGTGATACAGTGCTATATTTGGTGGTATATACTGTCACATGTAGTCTAGTATTATATATGTGACACAGTGCTATATTTGGTGGTATGTACTGTCACATGTAGTCTAGTATTATTTATGTGACACAGTGCTATATTTGGTGGTATGTACTGTCACATGTAGTCTAGTATTATATATGTGACACAGTACTATATTTGGTGGTATGTACTGTCACATGTACTCTAGTGATATATATGTGCCACAGTGCTATGTTTGGTGGTATGCACTGTCACATGTAGTCTAGTATTATATATGTGCCACAGTGCTATATTTGATGGTATGTACAGTCACATGTAGTCTAGTATTATATATGTGCCACAGTGCTATATTTGGTGGTATGTACTGTCACATGTAGTCTAGTATTATATATGTGACACAGTGCTATATTTGGTGGTATGTACTGTCAGGTGTAGTCTAGTGTTATATATGTGTCACAGTGCTATATTTTGTGGTATGTACTGTCACATGTAGTCTAGTATTATATATGTGACACAGTGCTATATTTGGTGGTATGTACTGTCACATGTAGTCTAGTATTATATATGTGCCACAGTGCTATATTTGGTGGTATGTACTGTCACATGTAGTCTAGTATTATATATGTGCCACAGTGCTATATTTGGTGGTATGTACTGTCACATGTAGTCTAGTATTATATATGTGACACAGTGCTATAGTTCGTGCTATGTACTGTCACATGTAGTCTAGTATTATATATGTGACACAGTGCTATATTTGGTGGTATGTTCTGTCACATGTAGTCTAGTATTATATATGTGACACAGTGCTATATTTGGTGGTATGTACTGTCACATGTAGTCTAGTATTATATATGTGACACAGTTCTATATTTTGTGGTATGTACTGTCACATGTAGTCTAGTATTATATATGTGACACAGTGCTATAGTTGGTGGTATGTACTGTCACATGTAGTCTAGTATTATATATGTGACACAGTGCTATATTTGGTGGTATGTACTGTCACATGTAGTCTAGTATTATATATGTGACACAGTGCTATATTTGGTGGTATGTACTGTCACATGTAGTCTAGTATTATATATGTGACACAGTGCTATATTTGGTGGTATGTACTGTCACATGTAGTCTAGTATTATATATGTGACACAGTTCTATATTTTGTGGTATGTACTGTCACATGTAGTCTAGTATTATATATGTGACACAGTGCTATAGTTGGTGGTATGTACTGTCACATGTAGTCTAGTATTATATATGTGCCACAGTGCTATATTTGGTGGTATGTACTGTCACATGTAGTCTAGTATTATATATGTGCCACAGTGCTATATTTGGTGGTATGTACTGTCACATGTACTCTAGTATTATATATGTGACACAGTGCTATATTTGGTGGTATGTACTGTCACATGTAGTCTAGTATTATATATGTGACACAGTGCTATATTTGGTGGTATGTACTGTCACATGTAGTCTAGTATTATATATGTGACACAGTGCTATATTTGGTGGTATGTACTGTCACATGTAGTCTAGTATTATATATGTGACACAGTGCTATATTTGGTGGTATGTACTGTCACATGTAGTCTAGTATTATATATGTGACACAGTGCTATATTTGGTGGTATGTACTGTCACATGTAATCTAGTATTATATATGTGACACAGTGCTATATTTGGTGGTATGCACTGTCACATGTACTCTAGTATTATATATGTGACACAGTGCTATATTTGGTGGTATGTACTGGCACATGTAGTCTAGTGTTATATATGTGACACAGTGCTATATTTGGTGGTATGTACTGTCACATGTAGTCTAGTATTATATATGTGTCAACATTATATGTAAATCTTCTTCTTAATGTTGATAGCGCATTCATATAAAACATACCAGTGTAAAATTGTCTTTTTGAATATTTAATCTTCATATCTTTATATAAACTTGGGGAAAACAGAATCAACAAAGCTCTTTTAAAATGTTTCTTAAATTAATTTGTTTTAATTGCAGCGTGTTCTTTGAAATTCAAGACATTAAATTTTGAAAAAGAAGATGGTGTACAAAGACATTATTTAATGACTTTTCAAAAATAAGTTAACTTTTTGTTTGTGCTTTTTATTGAAAATGTCTCTTTATATGTATTCTTATAATGTTTAGTTTGGAATGACACAGAAATGAGCTCTGTAAATGTATAGTGTGAAATAACGCTTAACACAATCATAAAATGTATCTATAAATTTAGATATTTAAAGTCTAACTATTAAGACTACAGGATATGATTTTGTGAATAAGAAAATGTCGAAGATACCAAATGGGTTATCAGATGCCGTAAATCGAATAAGGACAGACAATAAAATGGTCAAAGAAAAAGCACCAAAGGCCAATCAATAATCTACAAAACATTGCACAGAAAACTAAAAATTGAGCAACACGAACCCCCACTAAATCCGAGGAAGAACTGAGGTGCTCCAGATGTATGAATGTGTATGTACCATGAACATTCCCTCTAATAACCAAGGACCCAGGTGGCTCAATGAGTTAGATAATTGTAGGGGGTCCAGGTGGCTCAATCAGTTAGATAATTGTAGGGGGTCCACGTGGCTCAATCAGTTAGATAATTGGATTACCTAACAACTCGTACAAGCATATCACCAATACGGCGTGGGTTCGCGCCCGGCTTTGTGAATAACAAAAAAGGGCGCACTCGACTCGCAGCCGCAAGTGATAAAGTTTGCCAGTTTCTTGCCCATGGTCGGTAGTTCTGTCCGGGTACTCCGGCTTCTTTCACCACTAAAACTGGTCGCCATGATATAGCTGAAATATTGCTGAAAGTGGCGTTAAACACAATAAATCAAATAAAATCCCTCAAATAACCAACACCACCAGATGTAAAGAGAGAAACTATATACTGTCCGTATGTGTCGACAACATATAGTAGACAATGGATGGAGTAATCCGTACTGTCCGTATGTGTCGACTATATATAGTAGACAATGGACGGAGTAGCTCGTACTGTCCGTATGTGTCGACAACATATAGTAGACAATGGATGGAGTAATCCGTACTGTCCGTATGTGTCGACTATATATAGTAGACAATGGACGGAGTAGCTCGTACTGTCCGTATGTGTCGACAACATATAGTAGGCAATGGACGGAGTAGCTCGTACTGTCCGTATTAGCTGCGGAACCGTAGCCCTTTATGGCCCTTTTTTTCATTTTTTTTTGGCGGACCATAGGGCTACGGATTTTGAGAGATGACTCTAACAGCAAAACACGTGTTCGGTTTGCTTACATGAAAAACTTGAAAATGTTGAATGAGAGTCCACCTCAGTTGGAATAATCATAAAAGAAAATAACATTTCTGGTTAATATATGTAAAATATTTCCCTCTAGGTTGAATAAATATTTTATTTCAGATAAAAAATCGCCGTGCAAAACCTCCGGTAAAACGTAAACAAACCGAACACGTGTTTTGCTGTTAGAGTCATCTCTCAAAAGACATGTGACCTCAAAGCGAGAATACCACAAAGACAAGATGGCGGGACTAAGTAGGTGAAATCAGTTAATATCGAAACATTTCATATTATAATCAGCTAGAAATGAATAATAATAAGTAAGTAAATATGAAAAGCGATATATAAATATGTAACGAAACGAGTTATCCACATGACTCCACTCTCACAAAGCGTTTTGTTGTGAAAATTACTGTTGAAAGGTGCGACGAATTGTTGGCGCAGTTCCGCAAATTTTTGATAGGGTGAAATCCGTAGCCCTATGGTCCACCAAAAAAAAAAGAAAAAAAAAGGACCATAAAGGGCTACGGTTCCGCAGTTATGTCCGTATGTGTCGACTATATATAGTAGACGATGGATGGAGTAGTCCGTACTGTCCGTATGTGTCGACTATATATAGTAGACGATGGATGGAGTAGTCCGTACTGTCCGTATGTGTCGACTATATATAGTAGACGATGGATGGAGTAGTCCGTACTGTCCGTGTGTGTCGACTATATATAGTAGACGATGGATGGAGTAGCTCGTGCTGTCCGTATGTGTCGACTATATATAGTAGACGATGGATGGAGTAGTCTGTACTGTCCGTATGTGTCGACCATCCTACAGGAAGTAACTGTCATTGAATAAAAACGTTTGTGGAAGATTGGGTGAGACACACATAGAATACACAATATGTTTATTCAAAATGGTAAACAATTGATACAAACTACGTACGTGTATATTGTTTACATTAAAGTTTGATACAAAACACCGGAAACATGTCTAAAACCAGTTGATGTCAAGAAACCTCCTCATTGGTCAACCACTTCATGATGCAAGGCAAACAATTAAGTTAACTTTTAAATATTCTTTGTTTTTACTTTGATCATATAGGTGACTTAGCATGTAATGTATATTTTCAGATTTTAATTAAAATACATAATATACAGGTCAACATCTAGAATTGTATAAAAATGGTTGTTCATTTCTAATTCATATGTTTTATTCATTAATATGCATACATAACATACCAAAAGAAGTGCATGAATTGGTCTTGCTTACTGATGCAAGTAACTTCATTATAAAAACACATTTGCACTAAAATCAAGGTAAACATTAAGTTGTTAATTTAGAGTCTGAACACGTCGACAGGTATACCAGTATCTGATAGTGGAATTTAGACGTTTAAATAACTTCATGTAAGAAACCACGACTGGAATCTCCACACTTTCATTATAACTTCAATTTTAAATTCCTTTTCATATCACTAGAAAAATAATACTGTAAAGATGTCATGTCTGTTACATTCCTTGTTTAAATAATAAAGTCATAAAGAGCGTGATCTTCTTTTTCTATTGCCATCTTAACTTAAATATTTGTAAACATAAAACCAATAAATACTAAGTTAAAACCGATTTATATACATTATATTTAAAGTCTAATTTTACTGCTTTTTTGATCGTATATTCTAATATGTTACGAATATTATCTATATATATATAGATTTTCCTTACGAGACAAGGTAACACTACGACTATTGAAGCTCCTTTTAAAGGGAGTGGATGTAGTCGAGTGGTCTAGGGCGCTGGACGTAAGGCTAAGCGAATGGTGCTGCAGTGTATCAATGGTGTGGGTTCAAATCCCGTCGAGGGAAGAACAAAAATTTGACAGCTCTAAAATCTAATTCTAACACTGTTTGGTTTAATTTTCAGACGTATATATATATATATATATATGTTCCAGACCAAATCCGTATTTGGACCATACCCGTATGGTCCGGACCAAATCCGTATACTCATATGGTCCGACCATACGCGTATGGTCTGACCTTTAATTTAGAACGTAACGGTACCGATTTGATTGATTAACGTCCCTTATTGTATGATTTACTCTTCAAATGACCCCTCGTATGAACTTGGATTAAATAAACTTGAACTTTATTCAGTACTTGGTATAGTAAACTGTCGTTTCTCAAAATGTCTTGGGAAGACAAATTTAATACATACTCACATAAAATAACCGAAAAGACTGCCACATGATTGATTTCTGACGAAAAAGCGGAAAGAATAAAAAACGTGTTACAGACTCAGGTGTTTAATACAAAAAATACTACAAAAAATTCGAGGTTCCGCAAATATGTGAAAGAGAGAACTTATTACATGCCCTTTACTTGGAGTAGAAGGTGAACTGTGTGTACCAGCAAAAGAGGTTGATTTATCTTAATATAATGTTTTTTGTCAATTGATCCCGCATCCCCTTCCCTCACATATTCCAAACACCAAAAACAATGATAAAAGTTACCCAAGAAAACTACGCCTACAAATTTAAGCCCGCCCATATCCCCGGCTCGTATTGTCTTTTTCTCAATGAATTCTACATGATTATGATAGCTAATTGCGCATACTATCGCAAAAAGAAGTTGAACAATTTTAATTCTGAATGAATGAATTTTATTTCTCATAAACTAAATACATAATTACAGAGATTATAGCACAAATATAAAACAATGAAACAAATGTGAACAATATGAAACTATACAGTATAGGAATTTAACCAGGAGGTACTTTAGTCAGTTACTATTTTAATAAATCTACAAAGTTTTTCTAAAGTTGTCACGTTTTCTGAACTAAATAAGTTATACATTACCTGAGCTCACTGGATGATGTAATGGTATAATTTTCTTGCAAATATTTGATATGACAAGTTGTTGTAGAAAGAGTGAAAGGGTCACGAAATTAAAAACATATATTCTTAATTTGTGTAGAAGTGATACAAGGGAATGTATTATAAAGTGATGGGTATCAAGTTATTAAGGCCTTAACACATGCCCCTGACTACTGTATTTACTGTAGTATACTCTATTAATCACTGTCAGACCAAATTTCTTTGAAATATTAAGACCTAGATATTTGATGTACAATTAAGTAAATATCTGCACAGTATTACATTCTAGTTAATGACTTCAATTTTTAATCAGTAAGTTATAACATTATTATTATATTTGTACATACAAGTTTATAGATAAACTTATAAATGGACAGTATTTAATTCGTTTTTGTTTTGATTTCCCACTTAATAACATAATTTACAGTGTTAGATTTCCCTGTATAGGTGTATAGGTGTACCTCCCCTGTAGGACTACAGAATTTGCTACAGTGTTAGATAGCCCTGTATTCATGTACCGCCCCTGTTGGACTACATAATTTGTTAAAAATTATATATTTATTGTAAATGTTTACTTCCTAAAGTGAGTTTTACCACACGTGGTTAGAAATTGTTCGTTTGACTTTTCATTGTACGAAATAAAAATAAAAATTTTCTATTCTTTTCAATAATCTGGTGTAATATTTCATGTGTAAACATCCTTATGAAGTCACAAGCAAACAAGATGCAAGAAGGTATTTTAAAAATTTCAGATAGCGCAAAATCAGCTGTTTTTTTAAAAACGTAGTCATTTACACAAGCAGGTTATTAAAGGGTTTGATTATGCGAGGTTTCTTAAGTATAAAATTATTGCCGCTCATACTTGCGTGAAATACTTGTGACACGGATTATTACAAGAAGACGTTCAGTTATAATTTGTCACTACAGATGACATGTAATTTTGAAGGAGTACAGCGATGGTCTATTCTACATAATTGTTTTCATTCTACATGCGTGATAATTAAAACGTGATTATATATTTTTGATTTAGAAAGGAATACAAATATATTGTCTTATAAAGGGTTGTGTTTGGATTAAGATACATTAATTAGTGTCAGCAACCGATTGACAAAACAAAATTGAGAGAGAAAAAATATTGGAATTAATTATTAATTCATAATGTGTATACATAAAACTGTGAATTTGTAGTGAAAGGAATTAACATAATTGTATATTTATGGAGACATTGGTTAAACCGGCTTTCTAATATCACCAATGAAGTTCTAAATACAAACTTCTAAGCCACAGTTTTGTTTTCAAGAAAATTTAATTCAAGTGTTGCTTCTGTAATAAAATGATAAATGCGAAAATCAAAAAATTATCTAAATGTGTGGTTATTGATCAGGTAATTATTTATTTTATTGGATTTTCTCATATTTTATTGCATTTTCTCATACATTGTATATCATTTATAAACAGTAGGATTGTACATGATCTGTATAGACACTTCACATAATTATACCGTCACATATTACTAATTTAAAATAAAGATTAGACGTTTAATCTAATTTTAGAAATGGACTTTTCTTCAAAGTAATTATCAAGTCAGTGTCTATCGCTTTCTACTAAAACACAGGAATTAATTAGATTTTTCCGTAAATTTTAAACCGGAGCTTATTTCTTGTTGAGCATATATATTTGTTTTAAATTTTATGGCACTTGAAATTGAATTTTTAAAGAATGAAGGTATTTGAAGTACTTGAAAAAATGCTATTTGAAATATAGACATATTTGAAGGGAAAATATGTGCATGTATGTTTGATTTGTTACAACGTTAATACATCAAAATACAAGTACACTTTTGTGAAACATATGATGTAATGAGATTCATCAATCAACGCTAAATGACAATGTCTAATTGATTTTGGCAGTTGCCGGTTTCACATAGGTCTCGTGTATGGAAAGGGAGACAACTCGTATTAATTCGTATACATTATTTGTAATACGATAATCCTTATAAGATGATATAATCTTGTCTTATGAATGACATTTTAAATAATTTAATAATAATCTAATAACCAGACAGATATTCGGGCATAATTTTCACTTAAAATGTCTGCTAGAGGATTTAAAGTGAAAGACAATCGAAAAATTAGAGTGCACCTAATACTATAAAATACCATTTATTATTTGGTCATCAAAGTATTAAATTATTAAGCCATTACTGGAAGACATAATCTATTAAGTCAAAGGAATGAGATGGGTCTAGCTTTAAGAGAATAAACAAGTTAAAACACTGCTATTTAAAAAGCACTAGTAATCATATATTAAATTAAAAAGGGAAAGTCTATGTTTTTTTTTATCATATTAATTCAGGTTTTTTGGTGAGTAACTACTTTATAATTTTAACTGTCAAAATTTTCTGTAAACACTTTAAACTGAGACAAAAATTGCAAATTTATAAGTATTACAGGATAACTGTAGTTATATCTGAGTTGTATCTGTGATATTTACCTTGTGTTATGTGAAGTTTTATCTGTGATATTTACCTTGTGTTATGTGAAATAGATTTGTGTTCAAGATCTTCTTATTAACTACATGTATATGTAAATGTATATTTAACTTAATTCCTTGAGTTTTCCAACAGACATACTATCTGTATTAACACATTAGTCTATGTAGTTAAATTTCGTTTGTATATCATTAACTTTCTGGTAGAAATGCCTCCAATAGAGGCCATGTGTACAAACACACCATACCTAACAATTTCCTTAAAAATAAGCAATACAATATGATCGAACGGGAACTTTGTACATGATTTAGACTAGTTTTAATATATTCACTATCACGGAATAATAAAAACGTTGATGGTAGGCATGTGGTAATGGTGTTTATATTAAATATTTTTAACGTTTATAAGAATGTGTACTTTAGCTAAACCTTTCTTTAGGGTTACATGTGAATTTATAAAAGAAGAGACGGCAATTTTATTTAAAAGCTATCTATAACACCCTACGTAGTATAAAGAATTTGTAAATTTCATTTTACTTTTTGATACAAAACATATAATAGAATTATGTTGCATTGGGAATCCGTGTTAACTTTTTATAAGTATACACGATGTACTGTGTCAATACTAACAGACATGAAGAACTATTTGCTAACCATTAAAATCTAACTTTGTACGTCTAAAGATCACATGAAATGTAAGTTATCCTGTCTTTAAATATATACATGTAATTATTACTTATACGTTATGTAATACACAGATATTAATTCATTATTAGAAGGTCAATGAGAATATTTCACATAATTTAAGATCACAGATTTTATATCAAATTTAAAACGTATATTTAAAGCTTAAGCGATTCATCTCCTTTAATTGATTTTCTTTTCATATTTAAAATTGAGACATGGCATTGAAGAGTGGTATCGTATTCCAACTATTTGTACACATTTCGATCATAGGTTCCCCGCCTTTGTAAACATCGTGGCTTAGAAAACGTAACCAAAATAACAAGCACAACGATTTATATTTTTGATTTGGTATGATACTTGAAATGAAATAAAAATGCCGATCTAAAGTCCCATTAGCCGATTTAGATCTAATGTTTGCCCGCCTGTACGAATTTTTAGAACACAAAACCGCATACAAACGAGAAAGTGCAGCGTAACTATCTTGTGAGTAAGAATGTGCAGGAAACCTTATGAGAAAATACTATCTAAGACGTCATGTCTTAAATACTTAAATGATTCGTCAATATTGAAGTTTATTTACGCCTATTTTTGCCATCACGATGTACATTATATATCTTGACACCGGTAATTTCTAATTAGATGTCGTTAATCAATTTAAATCTTCAACACTATAAAACATATTTAATATTGACAGGTGCTATATTTATGATTTGTTGTTATATATCAGAAGTAAGTAATAATTATAATGTACATCCTGACAGAAGAACATTAGTATTATAAGGAGATACTCGTTATTTATGGATTTAAATTTAACAAGATTTTATTTTCAAGTATAAACGAGGTACGTTACTGTTTAAAATTGTTATCGCTATAAACAGATATTAGAATATTGAGGTTTTATAGCGTGTCGAACGGTGACGGACAGTTTCTTAAAATAGGTTCATTATAAGTGAACCTTGATATTATAGTAATACTAAAGTTATATTTTTAAAATGATATACAGTCGTTTCAAATGAATGCGGTTAAATAGAATTTATGACTAACCTCTTAAACTATACTTATAACTCGATCAAGTGTTTTCCTGAAAAGTTAAGTAGTCTCTTATCCCTAAGATATAATACTGTTATAACCAGTTGTATTTACCAGTAATTGTGTAACGTTGATGGTGAAACATGAATGAAAATCAGAGACTGCACTTACAATAGAAAACCAGTAATTTGTGGTAAATGTCTCAATATAGACTACATTTCATAAATATCTTTTATCAGCTGTATGAGTTAATGATTTGCGGGGGATGAAATAGTTGATACGGCTATTAGGGGAAACAAGCCACCTTTCAAGGCGTGTTTTAGTTTATATAAAGTGTGTCTTTGACCACTTGTTTTCCTTCATTTTTATGTCTGTGCATACATTTTGTAAATTTATCGATGAATTGTCTATCCCAAATTAATGTACTAAAACACTATATATTCTTCAAATTTATATTTCACTTATTGATATCTTTCAGCATCAAGAATTATTGTGTCTGAGAGAAGTTTATAAACTGCGTGGGATTCCTGGTGCCCTTGTGACCCATCCGGATATCTTATAAAAGTCAGATGTAACCAACAGTTGAAATGATATTTCCCATCAGACTGTTCATATATGATGAAAGTATTTGGAAATATATAGAAGGAATAATACGGAGTTTACCATGCATTCGACTGTAGTGGTACAAGTAAATGTCCGGTAGCACGGAAGTTTTACAACTTAAGGAATATCTTTATAGTGATTTTTGTATAAGTGTAAATTACAAAAATAAAACAAACAACCAGTAAGAAGACAGAGTAACCATATAGACAATGAAGTTTCTCACCAAGCTGACGTTTCCTCGGTTTGGAGGAGACTGATATGGTTTCATTGTTATTTCTGCAAGGCGAAAAGACGAAAAGTTACCGTACAAATGTTCGTGAAATGTGTTCTTCGTCAACATTATTAAAGGTGAGATATATATATTTTACTGATATTTACTTGTTTAGTCATTTTGTAGTATACTATTTAAAAAACCAACAAATTGAATCTGTCTAATGTAAGCATTCTTTTATTAATATCTCTACTGATAAACTCCACGATTTTAATTTGTCGTCTCGAAACTGAAGAATGTCCGACTTATCAAAAATATCGTTATTTTAACGGAATCTCAGAAAATTCACAAATGTCCGTATATATAAGCAGATTTTCTAGTAGTATTTCCCTAGTATATTTGTATAGCATTGCAACAAAGCTGATATTCACGTGTGACAGTGTCTTCAAAACTTTTTAAACATTTGTTAGAAAACATCACTCTTATAAAAAAAACATTGCACCGGTGTAAACTTGAATGATTTATTATTTCTTATACACTAATTATATAAATGTATAAAGGAATCAACCACACCTATTAATTATTGTCTATATATGTATTGTCCCTGTCAACTATAACACTATGTCTCTATCAATACATTTTGTTTTGTTACAAACCCTCACTTGCACGCCTATCATGAACGCTAATCATAGATCTTCTTTTATATGCACATATCTTTTCTACGTTTTCTCCGGTATATTAACATTTAGGATGGTTTTTTTCTTTGAATCAACTGGACAGGGGCCATCGTGGTAGTTGGATTTATATCCACTTACATACCAGTATACAATAAATGTCTGTCGCCACTAAAGTTGTGATTTCGATTCCCGTACATCGCGAGGTGCACTCGAAACAACGTTAAGTTCTAGTTTGTTACTGACTTTTTGCAGGATGGTTGTGTTCTCCGGGTCTATGCCGTCTTCAAAAATAAAAGTGAGCATAAAAATAAACCGAAATATTGTTAAAAGTGGCGTTAAACAGCTATATCACAAAATTGATACAATCACTTCCTAATGTTATGCGTCCGATTCCCGACCGTACCTTTTTTGTTTTGCTGTTGTGTTTGTTAGTGATTTGCTGCAGGTCCACGGAGAAATCCGGACATTCTGGTTTCTTCTACCAATAAAATTGACCGCCACAATATAATTGGAATACTAGTATATTTGAAAGTCGCATTAAACACCCTTGGCCTTCAACAGTATTTCCTTTTATCAACACGAGAATCCAAATTAATCTTCGAGATCTATACAGGTTTAGAAGGCTAATGTTCCCCTTATTCTCCTGTATGCACTTGCACGTTGCACCTGTAAGGAGACGTTTGAGTATTTATACTTTATCATTTTGAATTTGTTTAAAGGGGGTTGGAGTGGGAAATGAATGTACATACAACTGGACATTTCAGTAATACTATTTGTTAGGGTGGTATCTGGTCCGAAAGATTAGAAATTTTGGTAATAAATGTACCCCGTTCAAATATATCCCTTATCCCACAGGCACTTATTTCATTCAAAAAATATATGCCCCCTCTTCCTTACTTCAAGGTAAACATCTACCAGTTTCCCCTTCCCCACTTCGCCTCAATATTTTTTGCTTATTTGTGATCCTTTCGCTGACCCAATTATATCATTACACTCCCGAGATATTTCTCTTTTCGACTGCCACATTTAAATATATCTACCGGGCCCCCCTAAGACGAAGTGGACAAGAATAGTCAGCGAGCGTGGCTTAGTGAAAATGTAAGTCATTGAAACAGATACAACCACTTCCGGTCCGGTTTAAATTGATTTAGAAAATTTAAGAAAAGGTGCTTTAAAAATCAAATGTCAGTAATTTGGAGTTGAACATATCTTTATAATCTGCGGTAGGTATATTTAAATGTGGCAGTCGAAAAGAGAAATATCTCGGGAGTGTAACGATATAATTGGGTCAGCGAAAGAATCACAAATAAGCGAAAAATATTGAGGCGAAGTGGGGAAGGGGAAAAGGGTAGATGTTTACCTTGAAGTAAGGAAGAGGAGGGGGCATATATCTTTTAAATGAAACAAGTGCCTGTGCCTTATCCACTATGTTACAAGTGATATTACCATTATATATTAACAAAATACAAAGTCTAAATAAGTCTTTAGCGTGCTTAATGCAATTTCATCGATTGTACAGACAGATGAAATGCACCGATGAGGATAGACCACCAACGCATTTTATGTAAACAAATCAACAACGCAAACAAAATTAAATCAATCTAATTTTCTCCAATTCATTTTCTTCTGTTCAATGTAATAAACAAGTTGTCAGAAATGCAAACGTTGCAGAGAATCAGATCTTGGTGTAATGGACGTTTGATTTGTTAGTACAGATAATAAAAATGAGGATCAAATTCCTTGTAGGTTTTAAGTAATAAAAACATACATTATTTCTCCCATTCTAAACCTGTTAAGACCACGAGACTACTGTTAAAACTTTACAGCTGCACAATAAAACTTAGTTATTTAATAACTATTAAATATTTGGCTCGTGCAAGACTAAGACACTTAATTACTGTCCAAAAACCCTAGCCCAAATCAATGAATCGAAAACATTTAATTGTATTCTTCAACAAATTAAAACGATAGCAAAATAGGAAGACGAAAATATACTTAATGACAGCTAATGTCTGAATTTTATACATGGGGTTTAATTTCATTATTTCAACATTATATTTGATATCAAATACGTAAATTTGCATCACAATCTCATTTCATGTCGACATATAGAAGTTGACACATAAATAATACAAATTACCCTACAAAAGTACACACTCGCACAATTTACCCTACAAAAGTACACACTCGCACAATTTACCCTACAAAAGTACACACTCGCACAATTTACTCTACAAAGTACACACTCGCACACTTTACCCTACAAAAGTACACACTCGCACAATTTACCCTACAAAAGTACACACTCGTACAATTTACCCTACAAAGTACACACTCGCACAATTTACCCTACAAAAGTACACACTCGCACAATTTACCCTACAAAAGTACACACTCGCACAATTTACCCTACAAAAGTACACACTCGCACAATTTACCCTACAAAAGTACACACTCGCACAATTTACCCTACAAAGTACACACTCGCACAATTTACCCTACAAAAGTACACACTCGCACAATTTATCCTACAAAAGAACACACTCGCACAATTTACCCTACAAAAGTACACACTCGCACAATTTACCCTACAAAGTACACACTCGCACAATTTACCCTACAAAAGTACACACTCGCACAATTTACCCTACAAAGTACACACTCGCACAATTTACCCTACAGCACAATTTACCCTACAAAAGAACACACTCGCACAATTTACCCTACAAAGTACACACTCGCACAATTTACCCTACAAAAGTACACACTCGCACAATTTACCCTACAAAGTACACACTCGCACAATTTACCCTACAAAAGTACACACTCGCACAATTTACCCCACAAAAGTACACACTCGCACAATTTACCCTACAAAGTACACACTCGCACAATTTACCCTACAAAAGTACACACTCGCACAATTTACCCGACAAAAGTACACACTCGCACAATTTACCCTACAAAGTACACACTCGCACAATTTACCCTACAAAAGTACACACTCGCACAATTTACCCTACAAAAGTACACACTCGCACAATTTACCCTACAAAGTACACACTCGCACAATTTACCCTACAAAAGTACACACTCGTACAATTTACCCTACAAAGTACACACTCGCACAATTTACCCTACAAAAGTACACACTCGCACAATTTACCCTACAAAAGTACACACTCGCACAATTTACCCTACAAAGTACACACTCGCACAATTTACCCTACAAAAGTACACACTCGCACAATTTACCCTACAAAAGTACACACTCGCACAATTTACCCTACAAAGTACACACTCGCACAATTTACCCTACAAAGTACACACTCGCACAATTTACCCTACAAAAGTACACACTCGCACAATTTACCCTACAAAAGTACACACTCGCACAATTTACCCTACAAAGTACACACTCGCACAATTTACCCTACAAAAGTACACACTCGCACAATTTACCCTACAAAAGTACACACTCGCACAATTTACCCTACAAAGTACACACTCGCACTATTTCGTTAAATAAAATACATGGCGGCAAAACACTAAACTAGATCTATAATTTTGACTTCGTCACGTGATCCAGGAAAAAATCGAGTTGTTTTAAGTGAAATCGAAACTCTGATAGTAGTGGATGAGTAAAATGGATGTTAAAATCATACTATTTGACGAATATGCTTTCAGCCGTTAAAATATTCCAAGCACGACGTTAAACACCATTCAATCAATAATTTGCATTCAATTTGATTTAAGTCAGACAAATAATAATTGCACAATTCGAAGCAATGTGCACTTTTTATTTTTAAACCCAGGCAAAAAGACATGATTTTTACGTAAACGTTTTTTTGTACAAGAACTCAAACGAGTACATGCAATGTAATTGACAATATTTTCGGTTTGCTTAGTTTTACAAACCACTGATGTTAGCTAGTTTTATGGAAGTACTGTGGCTGTATATACAATATATGTGCATTGTCGGAACATATAACATTTAAATGTACGAGCTTTTAAAACAAGTAGAAAAGTAAGAATATGTTGAGCTTTTCTAACATATTTCAAAGCGATTGTGTTTTTTTAAATTTTTACTGAAAATGTAGGTACAATGTATGTTGTATTTGTCTTGCAATGTCAAAAAGGCAAAAACAACCGGCAAATTTTATTTAAAGAACAGGAACAGTCTTTATATGATGTCCTCTATCACGTCGCTCTTATATTGTTACCGTTACTTACCGTTCACTCTGCACCAATCGGGTACCAGAAAAGCTTTATAAGGTTCAAGACTAAACAACACTGAAGTTTATTTAAGCCCTTTTTAGTACTTAAAACCACACGATTGCAGGATCAAAGAAATTATATGTTTAACATGTTAAAATCCGAACTGTAAATACCACAAACTTTATTTAACGTGCAAATTTGAAACTTCAGTTTTATTCGACTTTGGACAAAATCTATTCATCTTTGATGTCATTAAGTCCACACAGCAATGCTTATTGAAAATTATATTTATCTATATGTTTAAAAATCGTATGACAAATAATGTGGGGAATAATTGTTAACTAAACGTTACATTAATGAGCTTTTGTGTATACTTTTTTCTTTATTGGGAAAGTAAAATGTATTTTCATCTTTTTATTATTTGTATAATAGATAAGTATAGTATTTCACTTTAAAGAAGCATGTAATTTTGATAAGGAGGTATGCAGAAAATTGACCCAACCTTTATTTTCCTCATAATGGTTAAATAAAGTCTAAAATTAAACATGTAAGAAAAGTTGATCATTGTTGTTTATTTACGGCAGAATCGTACTTATAAAATTAATTCAGAGTTATATGTGATTGTCTGTGTCTTTGTTTGCTCAAGCCTGAGATTAAAATAACCCAATACTTATAAAGTATAACCCATTTGGCTATTGATCACGACGAAGCTTGCTAACGATGAGAAATTTGGAGGAAACTTGACGCTGACCAAAAGACGGCGTCCTTGTACAACTTATGATTCATCCACAGTCTTACTCATACGTCTGATCAATATAGTTATAATATAAGTGTCAAATACAATCACATCTTGACAAATGTTTGATGAGTAAATTGGAATTATTATGTTATAGTGTATATCAACTTAATGATTCTATCAAACAGATCCTAATAGAACGCCAGACTTAGTATACGCCATAGATAACTGTTCCCACCGGGTTCATAGTCAAGAAAAAACAGTGACACAAAACTGTTTTACTGTTAATAAATTTACCCCGGAGATGATTATCTGTATATACTATATAGTTATTGATAAATATCACAAGATCAAATGAAATATCAAATACGTGATTATTCCATATTTAGCATGGAATGTTGTTATATCATTTGTTCATTTCCCCCTCAATCTCAGGTCTGGTATGCAGTCATTTAATTACTTATTTCTGCACGAGATTGATTAAAATGCCAGCCATTATGTAAAGTGTCATAATCAGTGTCTTTTATTTTTTTTATTTTTTGGTAATTGAAAACCTCGTTACAAACACCCACTACACCATCATTGTTAAGATATACAAGTAGAGAGAGTACTTGAAAAGACAAACGTTTAATACGATAACAGCCACTGACTCAACCCTTCATTCACTTTCTGATTGAATCATAATCCAATTACAATACACGTTTCGTCTTTAATGTTAGAAGTGCTTTATAACTATAAATACGATGTAACTTTGTCACTCGTGTAAAGTCAAATACTTAATTATTATTTTTTTTAAATCACCCCTCCACCAGTTACGGCGTATAACGAATGCAATATCATAATAGAATGAATAATAATAATAATAATAAAACTAACACTTTAGATTTTCTTGAATTGGTAACAGAACATTCATCTTAATTTGTGGTCAAATGGTGGCTAGAGAAACAACATTCCCCAAAATACTCGTAGCATGATATTCTAGCGATAATGGTTCACTAGAATTAAGTCACCAAAAGGCCGACTGTTGTCTTTATGCAGTATAAATGAATCCTCATGAAAATAAAATCTAAATAAGGAGACGGACATATCTACAAACAAATCATATACAACGTTGTGACAGGCAGAACAGGAGGATTCGAACTCCTGACATAAATTAACTATATCTGCAGTTAATGATATGTATAAATGCTGTTTTCTGCATAAAATGATGACATTGTAATAACGTGTTTTCATTTTCTAATTTCAGATCAAGGGAACCAAAGAGCTTGCTTATTTCGTATTGTTTTTCGTAATGTTAACAAGCTCATCGTTCGCAGCTCCTAATCGACCGTACTCGATTATCGATCATCGTAAAGAAATTCGCTTTCATAGCCAACCTTGCAAACCAGTGGACCCTGAACATTTACGATATCGCATGGGTAATTATTATGATTCATCAAGGATGGCATTAGACAAAAAAAATATAAACCATAATTCATTTGACGAACGATCGATTGGAAATAAATTTGACAATAAAAATGACGACGATAGTGACGATTATCCGAATGATATGCCATATTTTGATTCAGAATTCAATGAAGACGAACTGGAGGAGTTATCGAATTCCGAACATACAAGTGCTGGAGAGGGTATTAAAGACGATGAAGGCTCTAAGCCGGATCAAAACTCTATTAAATATATGCGTAGAAAAAAGCGAAAAACAAACGCTAACTTTTCTAGAGATGACAATGATATAGACAAAATAAAATCATCAAGTAGAAATTCAGACGAAAAACCTCAGAAGAGATTATTTAGTGACTTAAAAAAGTTTATTAGAAAGTCTAAAAAAGGCAAAAAGGTAAAAAAATTACCATGGACTTGTAAAATGAAACAATACTGGGATCGGACTGATGATGGTTATTATCCGCCATTCCTTTATACAGGATCATGCCAAAGTTCAAAAAAGTGTTTTTATAACTTATATGACTGTATACCAAAAAAATATGGTGTCAAAATTTTAAAACGGGAACCAAATAGGTGCAATCCAGTGCCGTTATTAGGTAATACCACAACGTACGAAGAAGTCTGGAGCTTTGTGAATGTTGACACAACAGTGGCGTGTGAATGTGGCATCGGCAAAAGTCGGAAGTTACGTCACAGAAATAGAGGACGACCGTGATGACACATTCCATTGATGAAATGTTAACACTTGAGGTCCACGTGTCCACCACGTCAGATGGTCTAGTGAAATCCACGGGGAATTAAACGAAATGATTTAGATGGATCAAAGTTTAATTTTTATTTTTATAAGCATAACAAGTGCAATGTATTTCCCTAGCGTTACTGTTGTCATACTTTATTTCATTATTTACTGCCAAAAATGTCAAGACATTCCGTAAATGTTCTGTGACAAATGAAAATACATTGCGTTCAGAAATCCAAAATCCACTGAGATTGGGTTAAATATGTGATCGTGTGTTCAGCAAATACAATTTGTTATTTATACATTTAAGCTTTGCGGGTAAACTGGACCATATATCATTATAATACATCCGGTTCGGTCGACCGGAAGTTCATTAAACGTTTGATATACGTCATGTCAATAAACCGACAGCGGCAGTTTGCTGAATACATAAGCCATTCCTGTTATAGTTTGTTAATTAGTAATATGTTTCATTATGAATGCACCATTGGTGCTGAGAAAGGATTCAAGGCCAGCGAAGGAACTTCTGTTTCTCGAAGTATTTATCCATATGTGTGAATGAGAGTATGTTTGCTGACGGATGCTTGACTTTGTTAATACTTATTTAAATTATTGTTGTATATTTCTACAAAACATAAAATACATTTATAAAACCATAGCTTATGTTTAAATTTATTTTATTTAAAGCGTACCAAAGTATAATTTAAATCATGGTTTCTGAAAGGTAAAGAAACTGATTCCATAACAAAGGTGTTTAAAAACAAATAATGACTCCACTTGTATAATCATATTATATTTCTAAACTAACACATTATCCTTTTCGTCTGTTCATTTGATTAAGAAAGTAATCTTCAGAACTGTCTACAATTTTCCTTTGGAATATGACGTCATTGGTAGTTTACTTATTACGTGTAGCTGAAATAAAGCTACAGTTAAAAGTACACCTTACGTAATACAACCTTCAAGCTGCCTTCAATGTCAATGTAACATGTCATTGGTTTGTGTCGGATATGTCCAGCACAAATTAGTTATTTAAAAGAAGAAAAAATGTAACCTTGTGAAAAATTCATTTACGGAAAAAATCCGAAAACAAACAAAATATATATTATATACAATACCTTACTAGAGTTAGGGTTATGGTGTTTAACGCCAATTCAAAAATATTTAAGCTATATCGAGGCGGTCACTTTTATTGGTGGAGGAAACCGGAGTACCCGGAGAAAACCATCGACCTGCCACAAGTAACTGACCAACTTTATCACATAATGTTGTATCGAATACACCTCACTATGAGCGGGATTCGAACGCAAACCTTAGTGGTGATATGCACTGTTTGCATAGGTAGTTGTAAATCAAGCTACGATACAATCACGACCATGACGGTCCCTACCAACCAGGAGAACTGTTGTCTGTTGATCCAACCGAAACAAATGTATGTTCTGACGTATAATTTGATAAACATTGGAATAAAAGATCATCTGCATTATCCACGAAGACAAATTATAATAATAAGGAGAATTCAAAAAATGTAATACATCCGAACATTATAAAAAAACACATTTCAACACTAGAAGACCAAACGAACTATGTGCAAAATTGTCAGCCAAAAGTGATGGGCTTTTTCGATGAATTTCATTTGAAAACAAAAGACACTGAACAAACCGACGTCACGAGATGAGAGAAAGCAACTGCTTACCTTTCACGAGCACATGGGTTTATCCCCACCCCCAGTTTTTGGTGGGGTCTGTGATGCTCAGATGGGTTAACCCCCAGTTTTTGGTGGGGTCTGTGACATGGGTTTACCCCCAGTTTTTGGTGGGGACTGTGATGCTCAGATGGGTTTACCCCCAGTTTTTGGTGGGGTCTGTGATGCTCACATGGGTCTACCCCCAGTTTTCGGTGGGGTCTGTGACATGGGTTTACCCCCAGGTTTTGGTGGGGTCTGTGATGCTCACATGGGTTTACCCCCATGTTTTGGTGGGGTCTGTGACATGGGTTTACCCCCAGTTTTTGGTGGGGTCTGTGATGCTCACATGGGTTTACCCCCAGTGTTTGGTGGGGTCTGTGACATGGGTTTACCCCCAGTTTTTGGTGGGGTCTGTGATGCTCATCTTTTCAGTTTTCTGTGTTGTGTTTGTCCTCGTCCTGTGTCTTGTGTCCTCAATGTCGCCAGTGTCTCTGGATTCTCCATTCTTGATTGCGTCATCGATTTTCTCTAACGTTTATCTAAACAGTGATGATCAACAATTTCATTCACCTATAGCAACAAAACGGAAATGCAGTGCTCATCTAACATTACTGAACACAAGTCCATTACCTAGCTTGGGAACAAATGTGGCGGGATAAAACCGGTTAATAGGATCGCAACATACCCCCTATTGATAACTAGATTTCCAACGACAATATAGATATAAACAAACAACTAAATACTTGCGCAGATTCGCTTCCACTCAAAACGACAACATACAATATTAAAAGTGAATATAAACATAAAAAGTTATCTCATTGAGATTTGGATGTCGGAGCTATTTTGGCTATCATTCCTCCCAAAAATGAACCCGACAGCCAAATCTCGACGGGATTATAAACAGCACAATAGTTATGAAGGACGCAGGTCTTCCGGAAGAGAAAACAGTTCCTGCTCCACTAATGTCACCCGTCGTATCACTCTTGTTACAGCGATATGTCATGCATGAGAAATGGACTGATTGTGATTACGACAAACTGAACATATTCATGGTCATTTGTGATACTGTGTAATTGTTAACCAATGTATTGTTGCGACCTTAAAACTTTCGAAGTGATGAATTCAAATTAACCATAAGAACACTTGCTTCAGTAGCTGCCTTGTTAGCAGCAACCCTTTATCAAGGAAATCATGACAGGAACCACAAGCTCTGGAATGGCGTTGACATTTAATTATATCTTTATATAAAATATAAAGAAAATATATTAAAACTAAATATATAAATTGAATATAGAAAAGAAAATTGATTGATATATTTTGTTTTTTCGAAATGCACATATTTTCTCATTTGTTTCTTACTACGAGCTGTCCATTTACTTGATTGTGTGTCTCAGTGTAATGTTGGATAGTCTCTCGTGTTTATTTACATCCATATCATTTGCTATGAATTCTATCTCGGCCAAGATAATGACTCTAAGACAGTTTTCTTACAGCTAATTAAAATGACATATGGTACTCTTTTACTCAACTATTTCTGAAACCAAAAAAACCCCATCATTATTCACGTTTCTACGTACATATGACCTTGCATGACAATTTAAGTACAAGAACCTTATTCTGGAAAGTGAATTTCCCAGATCTGATTAAAAACTGATGGGCTTTAATTCGATTTGAGATTTAGGACAAATGCACAACAATCAGTTTTCCTACAATTACTGTGTTCTACTGGGTTGATACATGTTCGGCAGTAATATTACATGAAAGTTCATAGAAATTGTATTTAAAATGATGCAATACGAATATTTCACTAATATACAAATAAAAATGTAGTGACTTTACACAATACTACATAAAGGAACTACAGCGTTAATAGAGAGGTGCTCAATTTATTTTTTCACGAGCTTTGATGCAGTCGATATCTGTTCCAATTTAATTTTCTGGGCATACATTTATAATTCTATCACCGAAAATATTGAGTGAGTGATTGTAGTTTAACGGCAGGGCGAGAACAAATTACAATTGGACGAGATGATGATGATGTCCACTTTGTACTAGACCAATATGCTTCTAAAACACTGAAAAAACAGTCCATGGGTAGACATGTAGCTCCACTTGGACACAGTATCCTGATTCTGAGCCAAGCAGTCTTTGTACTTACCCCTCAACTGAGAAGCCGAAAATACAAATTTTATAATCTTTGATGTGACCTGACTGAAACTCAAACACACGATCTACCATACTTGATGGGAGCACGCTAGCAATTTGAATATTAATAGTCGATATACAAAATGTATATACAAGTTTCTTTCAGGAGATATAATAAAAAGCTTCCTTGTACACACTTCTGTTGTTTTTGTATTATTATATATAATTGTATCTATTGTATAGACAACACTTTCTCGACCAATGGAATCATTGTTGACGATAACTACGAAAGTACAAATGACCAGTAAACAAACATTCACAGGACTCTACAGAACAAAAACATTTTAGATGGGTTCGTGTAACTCGATCTTTAGTTTTATGTGTATGTTTTGTAGATTGTTGTTTGTCCTTTTTCGTTTGGTCATTGTGTTGTCTGTTCTTCTTCGAGTTACAGATTCTGATTACCCATTTGGTATTTTCAAACTCTTCTTCCTTATACTTTAAATGTGATGAGCTTCATTTATGAAATAAAATCCATCAAATACATATGACAACAGTATTTTATTTACAAAAGTCTCAAATAATACATTAAGCTATCCATTATATATAAAAGAAATATATATATATATTGAAAGGTGTATTTGAATTACAAATATTTAAAATAAGAAATTTGATGTCGTTTTTGTGGGGGGGTTTTGTAAGGAAAAAAAGAAATTATTGTCAGTAAATAGGTTTTGTAAAGTAAACACATTTTTATCGTATAACACCATTGCGATTAGCGAAAATGTAGGATGTCTAAAGTGAAATCAGGAAATATACAACTCATTGCATGATAAATTTTCTATCATGTCTAGTTACTTCAAAATACTCTTTTGTTAAGTTCAGAACATTATATAAAATAGTACATTTGAAAGATCGAACAAAAAGAAGGGCTAGTAACAACGATCGTATGGTTCTTGTTTTCATTTTATTATTTGAGAGATTTAATAGATAGGTTTATGTAATTAATATATAATAAATAGAGAAAACCGAAGTGGCAATAAAGAATGGACAATCCAGAGACAAGACACAGAACGAAAGATGAGCATTAAATAACATTAAACATAAGCTCTAACGAGCTGCTTACCAACATTACACGTTGACATACATATACACATAGACATATACATTATATATATAAACTAGAGTTAGCATGATGATAATAGAACAATGAGCACATATAAAACCAAAGCACTAGCTATTAAAATTGAAGCGAGTTCATACATGCTTAAAATAAATACAATGTAAATATATTGTTTGATGTTTGTTTGATGGTGCTTAACGCCACTTTCAACAATATTTCAGTTATATCGTGGCGGTCAGTTTTGTTGGTGGAGGAAACCGGAGGACACGGAGAAAACCACCGACCTGTCGCAAGTCACTGACAAACTTTATCACATAATGTTGTACTCCTCGCCTGAGCGGGAGTCGAACCCACAGCATCAGCGGTGAAAGGCACTAATTGCATTGGTAGTTGTAAATCGAACTACCATACGATCACGGCCACGACGGCCCCTCAATGTAAATATAAAATAACCATGTTCATGCACACACATTGCAGTGACATGAGCTGCATTTCCATGAATTATTTAAATTTTTGAATTGGTTAAATGATGTTTGAAGTCGAAAATAGTTTGGCAGCTCGTTCCAAAGTTTAGAAGCGAAAAATCTGAAAGATCTGGGTTCATACCTTGTAGTTCTAACGTGAAGGTACTTCTGCCAAACTTTAATATCTAAAAGAATAATTTGTATGTTATATTTTTATCTAGTGATGTAAATATGAGGGACTTTATTTATTATTCTGTACACCTCAATAGCCACTGTTCTTATATTGAGAGATGGCAGTTTTGATTTACTATTGTGGTCTTTATAAATAAATCTTACCTTCCTGTCATTTTTCAATTTTATTGCTGTTGCTGTCACTGCTTTAAAAGGGGGCCGTAGCTATAATCCGACAGTCCGATAGTCCGACAGTCCGATAGTCAGTCCGATAGTCCGACAGTTCGATAATCCGACGGTTCGATAGTCCGACAAATGCTTTAAACTGATGAAAGTTTTGAAAAATAATTTGGCCAAAAATTATATATTCGTAATTTGAGGATATGGGCCATTCATTTTTATACGCCCGTCAAAATACGGGCTTATTATGGTATACCGCTGTTCGTCCGTCCGTCCACGCCTCGTACGATAACATCCCTCACTTGTTCCCCCTTTTACTGATAGGTCACGTCGTGACATACATTGTATTGATAAAAAGGGGAGCAAGTGAGAGGTGTGATTTTAGACAGCTTAGAAAACGCCAGTTTTCATATGGTATATACAATTAATTGGTTTAAAAAATGCAGCATATTAATTACTGTTCTCACGCTGGGCAACTGACCTTTAATTGTCACAAATAGGACCAACTTGTCGTCGGAAGAGACAGAAAAACAAGTTCCCGTGTTAAGTCGTTGCCCATGTTGACCCATCCCAGAGTCTCCTCTTTCTGATTTTTTGTTTACAAACTTTTCTCATCCTGAATATGAATGAATGAATGAATGAATGAATGAATGAATGAATGAATGAATGAATGAATGAATGAATGAATGAATGAATGAATGAATGAATCAATCAATCAATCAATCAATAAATCAATCAATCAATCAATCAATCAATCAATCAATCAATCAATCAATCAATCAATCAATCAATCAATCAATCAATCAATCAATCAATCAATCAATCAATCAATCAATCAATCAATCAATCAATCAATCAATCAATCAATCAATCAATCAATCAATCAATCAATCAATCAATCAATCAATTCGCACACATTATTGTATCCAGCTCTATTGATGTGTCGACATTTCTTTTTAATATAAATATTCCATGATAAAGGGCGGGGGACACTGGTACGCTCTTCTTTTTGTCTTTTCCTTTTTTTTGTGTATTTCTTTTTTTTGTTTTCATTTATTTCATCTTCCTTTTCAATAGTGACTTTTCTTGGCTGGACTCGGCTACACGCTACTTGAATAAAGCCTGAAGTAGTCGCTACTAAAAAAATATACGGGATACTTACACTACCGGTTCATCACGACTGGATCCAGGTTTTTATGGAGTCTGTGTTGTTCATATATGTGTTTTTTTTAGTTCTTGTGTAGCCCTGCCAATTGTTTGTCCGTATATGATATCGTGTTTCCGATGTTCTGGACCTTTCTTTGGTGAGTAAACGGTTCGGTTTCTGGCCTCATATTACACATGTTAAAGTGTAAACTTTCAAAGAAATAAAGCATTTGTCGGACTATCGGACTGCCGGACTATCGGACCGTCGGACTATCGGGCTGTCGGACTATCGGACTGTCGGATTATAGGTCGGACCCCCTTTAAAAGTGCCATGATAGTGGGCAAAAACTAAAATTAGAAAGAATGAAAGAGTGATAGATAGTTAATTGTCCTAGTCTGTTTAAGTATTTATCTGACCTTTTAAGTACATTTGTTTGCTTTTTAGCAGATATTTGAGATGTGATCATTAAATTTTAATTCAAAATGAATCATGAGAGGGGCCGCGTGGTCGTGATCATAGGGTAGTTGGATTTACAACTACATATGCAATTAGTGCCTATCACCACTAATGTTGTGAGCTCGAATCTCGAACAGGGCGAGGTGTACAACATTATGTGATAAAGTTTGTTAGTGACTTGCGACAGGACAGTGGTGTTCTCCGGTTTCCTCCAGTAATAAAACTGACCGCCACGATATAATTGAAATATTGTTGAAAGTAGCGTAAAGCACCATCAAACAAACAAACAAACCAAATAGTTTTACTTTTTTCACAGTTAATTTTATTTCCAGATCAGCTAAAAGCTATGTTTTTATTCATGATTTTTACCTACTGCCTAAGCTGGAATTTGGAGTTTCTTTCATTTGATTATTTTCAAACCAATTTATTACGGCTAAATTATCTTTTTCTATTGATTTTATAACATCTTCGAGATTTGAATCGGCTTTAGAGAGAGGGTTATCATCAACATTATATAGTTGCATGCAGGGGCGGATCCAGGATTTTAAGTTAGGGGGGGGGCGCACTTAAAAAAATTGAGCCGAGCGGAGGGAGGCGTGAACATTTTTGGGGGTATTTCGTGTGAAAAATCACGATTTTACGCCAAAAATTCATATTTTTTCCAATTGCGGAGGGAGGCACGAAAGTTTTTGGGGGTATTTCGTGTGAAAAATTACGATTTTACGCCAAAAAATCTTTTTTTTTTTTCAATTTTAGGTGGGGGGGGGGGGGGCGCTAAGTGCGCCCCCCCTGGATCCGCCCCTGACATGGTGTGGTATCTGCAGTAAAAAAAAATATCATTTAAAAATATGCTAAACAATACCGGACCGAGAATAGAACCCCGGGGAACGCCTTTATATATATATTTCCCAGTTACTTATGGCTGTACCAACGTTCACACAGTTTTCTATTGGAGAGGTACTTTTCTATTAAGTTTATTCATTTATTTATTGATTGGTGTTTAACGCCAATTGTAGCAATATTTCATCTATATCGGGTTTTTTAATGTTTTATGTTAAGTTAGACACCTAGAAGATTTGATTTGATTTTTGGTGTTTTAACGCCACTTTCAGCAATACTTAAGCTATATCATGGCGACCAGTTTTAGTGGTGGAAGAAGCCGGCGTACCCGGAGAGAACCACCGACCATGGGCAAGCAACTCATAGCCAGAAATGATAGGTGATTTGCTTATTTGCATATTCAAAATGGCGGCTCAAAGATAATTTGGATTTTAACATATAGTTGAACGGGAAACTTTCTGTTAGCTTGGGCCGGACAAATTGCCGGGATAGAAAATTAAACTATGCACTGGTTTGAACAATATCTCAAAATATTACAGCTGTGCCATGAAAACTCAAGGTTCCCACCCAGTTTCAAATTTTGAAGCGTAAGCACCATTCAAAAGCATTGAGAAGAAGTGAAAAAATGCATCCTGCACGGCTTTCAAGACCTTAAAGAACTTTTCTTGCAATCCCCGTTCTAGTTGCCGGGACAAATTCGGTCAGTTCCGGTAACACTGTTGGGGAATCTTTCTTCGATAAATATTTTGCTGAAAAATTAAAGGTTCCCACGATAATTTAAAAGAGGGCTTCACAAGTTTTTTTTTACCTTTCTAGTAGAGATTCAATAGGGGTTCATGCAAAAATATCTACTATTTCGTAAAACTGCTTCTGCTAGACATAGCATTATTTGAGTAAGCACCGCATTCCATTGTAAATGTAAATAAACAATTAAAAAAAGGCTCCACAAGGGTATTTTTTTTATTTCGACAAAACAACAGAAGAAGTAACTATAATACAATTGGTAACAATACTGCCGATATATAAAGTTAAAAAAATTTAACAATATATATACTAAACGATTTCAATGACATACTAATACTTATGTGGGGCAGAAATTGAAAAAAAATGCACAAAAAAAAGGGGGGGGGGGGGGCAGTGCATTAAATATATTTTCGATCTTTTACACACATCATCGGATTCCTAATAAACATATGATGACAATTAATTTTGATACGATCACAAATAATTATGAAGTTATTTATGTGATCAAAACTGTGATGAAATATCATTTAAAAAAAATAGATACGAGTTTTCATCAGCCTCTTCCAAATATGGTTCAACGTTTATTTGCTGACGTCATAAATGACGCGATTTGGTTTATGAATATTCATGAGCAAAATCACCCATGATTTCTGGCTATGTGGTAATCTTTATCGGTTGCGAGTCGAGTGCACCCTTTTTTGTAATTTGGGCGAACCCACGCCGTATTGAGCCACCCGAGCCCTCGACACCTAGAAGACCATTAGAAATAAAACATTTGATTTAGAACCTCCAATACATCTTTCATGCAAATATGCTTTTATTGAATTTGTCTTAATTTTAGTTTCCTTTTGTGCACAGTTTTTCTGAATTCTTTATTTATAAAAAGTGCAGGTATGTGGGCATGGTTTCCTAGTCTTCAGAAGAGCATGTTTATTTACCGTTTTCATAAATTCTTGTACAAATTTAGAGTACATTATGTTCACATCATCATGTTCTAATACATTATCAAAAGTCAGTATCATTAAAATCAGAAATAAAATGTTCTTGGTCAAAGGTTTTAAAGCTTCTGTAGGTTTATAACTCTTTCTTATTTGTTGGTACATTACCCTTTATCTGTATAGATATTACATTGTGTACATCACTAAGTGTCCAGTTAACATTTCTTGTATTCATACAGTAGTTTGGTAAAACATGTATGTTCATGAACCATATTTATAAGATCAAAAATATCACACATTTCTTTGAGGGGAGTATAGTTTTCTTCCACCAACATATCATAATTTAAATCACCCAATACTTGATGGTTGTTTTATCAAATGTTTTAATGAAATCTTTATTAAACTCAGTCTTAAATAAGGATGGTGGTCTATATAAACCTGATATTAGCCATTTTCTCTTATCAATACTCAGTTCAATGTATATTGATTCAACGTTTTGGAATTCAAAATTCACTTTTGTGTCACAAGCTAGGTCTGACCTGGTATACTCTATCAAGCCTCCTTCGTGCAGTGTCCTGTCTGCTCACCATGAAAATAAAAGCCATTTACTCTAAATTGTGTGTCTGTGAAAGTCTCATCTATTTTTGTTTCAGCTAGAAATAACGCATCAACTATATTTGATGTTAATAGTTCCTGAACCATGCAAAATTTGCATCTTAAATTGCATATGTTTAAGTATGCACATAAGAACTGAGTTGGGTGCTTACACCTAAGTGTTTTCAGATCTTCAAAAATGTCTCCTTCGTCGTCACTGATCACGTTGTCTTTGTTTACACCGGAAGTTTTTAATGTATCACAGGAGAGATAATCTGAATCTATCAATGCCACTTTCAGTGATTGATGTTTCAAAGAATGATTCAGTAAAGTCGGGAAGAGTAAATTTGCGGCAATACCAGCTATGAGATAACTCGCCGAGTATAATATATTGTTTGAGTTGCATGTCGATACATTTAATATGATTCCATAATAAACATTCTTCACAGTATATGCCTTTTGGTGTTTTCTTCACCTGTTTTGAACAAACCCCGTATATGGGAATTTTATTGGTCCAGGGGTAGAAGCTATATCTCCGCTAATAATCAGGAGAGTTATTCCTTGGTGGAAAGTATTACGACTTCTGTGAATTTGTTTTTTGTTTTTTAAGGTCACCATTGCGTAATCTTCTTTGGTCTCGCCAGAGAGTATTGTTTTGAGAGCAAAGTCACATTTCTGCAAGTATTTTTCATCAAAGCTTGCATAATATCCTAAGTCTGATGTTTTGATGTTGCAAATATTAAATATCTCAAGTTTTTTCGGGTTAAGTCTTAATGTAATTGTGATAACTAACACAGCTCACATCAGTCCTCCATGTCCGGTCGTCATATTTACCCATCGTTTACTTGTTTTATGGGCCTAAGCTTCTCTTAGTGCAAAATAAGTTTGTAAGTTATTTAACTGACAACATTCAGTTTTCCTGGATTGATAGATAAAGACCGGGTGTCAAATTCTCAACTTTTTATATATGTGTATAAAGTCGTGATAAACAGACTTTATGATAATTCACAGCAGTTATCACTAATGAATCAGTAGAAGCTTACTTAGAATGACGGCCTATTTCAATATCGTATCTGTTTTAGCTTTCTAAGCTTTACTTAGAATGACGGCCTATTTCAATATCGTATCTGTTTTAGCTTTCTAAGCTTTACTTAGAATGACGGCTTATTTCAATATCGTATCTGTTTTAGCTTTCTAAGCTTTACTTAGAATGACGGCCTATTGCAATATCGTATCTATTTTAGCTTTCTAAGCTTTTCTTAGAATGACGACCTATTTCAATATCGTATCTGTTTTAGCTTTCTAAGCTTTACTTAGAATGACGGCCTATTTCAATATCGTATCTGTTTTAGCTTTCTAAGCTTTACTTAGAATGACGGCCTATTTCAATATCGTATCTGTTTTAGCTTTCTAAGCTTTACTTAGAATGACGGCCTATTTCAATATCGTATCTGTTTTAACTTTCTAGGCTTTACTTAGAATGATGACCTATTTCAATATCGTATCTGTTTTAGCTTTCTAAGCTTTACTTAGAATGACGGCCTATTTCAATATCGTATCTGTTTTAGCTTTCTAGGCTTTACTTAGAATGACGGCCTATTTCAATATCGTATCTGTTGTAGTTCATGCTGTCTAAGCTTTACTTCATTTTTCCCAGTATAATCTTTGTTGCCCGGTTTGTGTTGTATCTGGCTGTTTCTTGGTAGTGTTCTCTCACATGTATAATTGTACTCAGCCGATTTTGGCTCTCCTGTTTAGGACCTTTGGTTTACATGCTAACAAAGCCCTTTAAATTATTTGACTTTCCAGTCTTTCGACTATGAGCGTATACGATGATGGTTATTCTAGAAACGCGTTGTGAGTTTAATAACAAATGTACCTACATGTCAGTAGATAAACATCAGAGAAAACCACAGAGGCAATCAAGAATGGAAAACCCAGAGACTCTGGCGACATTGGGCACAAAAGACACAAGACGTAGAGAAGCAATACATATAAAAGACACAAGACAGAAGACTAAAAAGATGAGCGACACGGATCACACCGGAGCAAACCGGAAGTGAACCCAGGTACACGCGACGGGAAAGCAGTAAAGTTTAAATGTACATTGTATTCAATCTTATATTTGAAACAATGATAAAGAGGCAAATTTCGTAATGGTGGGTCTAATTGAATGGTTAATGTCCCCAACTAAAATCCTGTCAGTAATGTAAATGATGTTATAGTTTTATTGACATATTTTCTTTATTTTTAAGGTTTTAGACATAAATGTATCTTTCTGCTGCAATGAGTTACCATTTTGTAAATATGTTATAAAACCAATACAATAATCACTCATTACATGCAAAATGTATTGTTTTCATTGGTCAATCGTTTCAATATTTAAGTCTCTGGTGTTCGCTATATACTATATATCTATGCGAGTCCCGATGCATTTATCCAATGCTTTGTACTTTTCAACCCATCAACCGACATTCTATCCAATAAAATCCAGACAACTGACAGTTAATTATTCCAAAGCTGATATGGCGAACAACATTGTGTCTGGAATATCATGCAACCTTTATCAGTATACTTGATAATTATAAACATTTATAGTACTGGTAGTCTCGGCATTCAGTGTTAGATTGAAAAAATAACACCCCAGAAAATCATTCCGAACAAAATTCATTAGCAAGTTTTATTTCAACTACAAATGCGAATTAATCTTTAATTGAACTTTGTTTGGTTTATTTCACATTTCAAAGTCATGTCAAAGTGCAAGCACTAATTTCGGAATAAACATTTTTGATTTAGACTGAAATTGTAAATTTTAAGTTTAAAAAAAACTTAGATATCAAATTTAGTGTGCACGACTCGTTTCTGGAATAATTTTCACCTGGTACGCTCAAAATCGAATGATTGGAAAGCCAACATATTTAAAAGTATTTGGGAGTAATAAAACAAAAGTGCATAGAAAGGATAGCCAAACTCGGCTAAGGTCACACATGCCGTATGAAGTTTTAATTATAATCATATTATTTAAGAGCTGCACATTTCAATACTAAATATATCTAATAAACCATGTCAATTGATTAAAACACTGAGTACTGGGCGGATGATACCCCCGGAGACTGATAGTCCACCAGTAGTGGTTTCAACCCAGTGATAGTCATAACAACGTAGATATCCTATGGACACATTCCCACTCCTTAAAATGTACGTTCGCTTTGTCAAAGTAAGACATTTAGATATTTGTCAAAGTAACACACAGCTGCAAATCTTATTTTTAAAAAGTAAACCTGTTGCAACCTGTTGATAAAATTGCAATATAAAAATGAATTACAAACATATACATATACTTTGTGACCATGCAGCATTCATCGTATGACTCTATTTATTGTATAAAATAATTATCAATTAAAATTGGTACATATGAACCAGTTTCCTCCTTTGTCGAGAGGTGAAGATCAAGGTAATAAGCTGAATGTTGAATTGCGGAAATATCATTTACCTGATGAAGGTTAGTCCAGAAACGGGCGAAATATCATTTACCTGATGAAGGTTAGTCCAGAAAGGGGCGGAAATATCATTTACCTGATGAAGGTTAGTCCAGAAACGGGCGGAAATATCATTTACCTGATGAAGGTTAGTCCAGAAACGGGCGGAAATATCATTTACCTGATGAAGGTTAGTCCAGAAACGGGCGGAAATATCATTTACCTGATGAAGGTTAGTCCAGAAACGGGCGGAAATATCATTTACCTGATGAAGGTTAGTCCAGAAACGGGCGGAAATATCATTTACCTGATGAAGGTTAGTCCAGAAACGGGCGGAAATATCATTTACCTGAAGAAGGTTAGTCTAGAAACGGGCGGACATATCATTTACCTGATGAAGGTTAGTCCAGAAACGGGCGGACATATCATTTACCTGATGAAGGTTAGTCCAGAAAGGGGCGGAAATATTATTTACTTGATGAAGTTTAGTCCAGAAACGGGCGGAAATACAATTTATCTGATGGAGGTTAGTCCAGAAACGGGCGGAAATATCATTTACCTGATGAAGGTTAGTCCAGAAAAGGGCGGAACTATCATTTACCTGATGAAGATTAGTCCAGAAACGGGCGGAAATATCATTTACCTGATGAAGGTTAGTCCAGAAACGGGCAGAAATATCATTTACCTGATGAAGGTTAGTCCAGAAACGGGCGGAAATATCATTTACCTGATGAAGGTTAGTCCAGAAACGGGCGGACATATCATTTACCTGATGAAGGTTAGTCCAGAAACGGGCGGACATATCATTTACCTGATGAAGGTTAGTCCAGAAATGGACGGAAATATCATTTACCTGATGATGGTTAGTCCAGAAACGGGCGGATATATCATTTACCTGATGAAGGTTAGTCCAGAAACGGGCGGACATATCATTTACCTGATGAAGATTAGTCCAGAAACGGACGGAAATATCATTTACCTGATGAAGGTTAGTCCAGAAAAGTGCGGAACTATCATTTACCTGATGAAGATTAGTCCAGAAACTGGCGGAAATATCATTTACCTGATGAAGGTTAGTCCAGAAACGGGCGGAAATATCATTTACCTGATGAAGGTTAGTCCAGAAACGGGCGGAAATATCATTTACCTGATGAAGGTTAGTCCAGAAACGGGCGGACATATCATTTACCTGATGAAGGTTAGTCCAGAAACGGGCGAACATATCATTTACCTGATGAAGATTAGTCCAGAAATGGACGGAAATATCATTTACCTTATGATGGTTAGTCCAGAAACGGGCGGAAATATCATTTACCTGATGAAGGTTAGTCCAGAAACGGGCGGAAATATCATTTACCTGATGAAGGTTAGTCCAGAAACGGGCGGAAATATCATTTACCTGATGAAGGTTAGTCCAGAAACGGGCGGACATATCATTTACCTGATGAAGGTTAGTCCAGAAACAGGCGGAAATATCATTTACCTGATGAAGGTTAGTCCAGAAACGGGCGGAAATATCATTTACCTGATGAAGGTTAGTCCAGAATTGGGCGGAAATATCATTTACCTGATGAAGGTTAGTCCAGAAACGGGCGGAAATATCATTTATCTGATGAAGGTTAGTCCAGAAACGGGCGGACATATTATTTATCTGATGAATGTTAGTCCAGAAACGGACGGAAATATCATTTACCTGATGAAGGTTAGTCCAGAAACGGGCAGAAATATCATTCACCTGATGAAGGTTAGTCCAGAAACGGGCGGAAATATCATTTACCTGATGAAGGTTAGTCCAGAAACAGGCGGAAATATCATTTACCTGAAGAAGGTTAGTCCAGAAGGGGGCGGACATATCATTTACCTGATGAAGGTTAGTCCAGAAACGGGCGGACATATCATTTACCTGATGAAGGTTAGTCCAGAAACGGACGAAAATATCATTTACTTGATGAAGGTTAGTCCAGAAACGGGCAAACATATCATTTACCTGATGAAGATTAGTCCAGAAACGGACGGAAATATCATTTACCTGATGAAGGTTAGTCCAGAAACGGGCGGACATATCATTTACCTGATGCAGGTTAGTCCAGAAACGGGCGGAAATATCATTTACCTGATGAAGGTTAGTCCAGAAACGGGCGGAAATATCATTTACCTGAAGAAGGTTAGTCCAGAAACGGGCGGAAATATCATTTACCTGATGAAGGTTAGTCCAGAAACGGGCGGACATATCATTTACCTGATGAAGGTTAGTCCAGAAACGGGCGGAAATATCATTTACCTGAAGAAGGTTAGTCCAGAAACGGGCGGAAATATCATTTACCTGATGAAGGTTAGTCCAGAAACGTGAGGACATATCATTTACCAGATGAAGGTTAGCACAGAAATGGACGGAAATATCATTTACCTCATGAAGGTTAGTCCAGAAACGGGCAGAAATATCATTTACCTCATGATGGTTAGTCCAGAAACGGGCGGAAATATCATTTACTTGATGAAGGTTAATCCATAAACGGGCGGTAATATCATTTACCTGATGCAGGTTAGTCCAGAAACGGGCGGAAATATTATTTACCTGAAGAAGGTTAGACCAGAAACGAGTCGAAATATCATTTACCTGATGAATGTTAGTCCAGAAACGGGCGGAAATATCATTTACCTGATGAAGGTTAGTCCAGAAACGGGCGGAAATATCATTTATCTGATGAATGTTAGTCCAGAAACGGGCGGACATATCATTTACCTGATGAAGGTTAGTTCAGAAACTGGCCGACGTATCATTTACCTGATGAAGGTTAGTCCAGAAACGGGCGGAAATATCATTTACCTGATGAAGGTTAATCCAGAAACGGGCGGAAATATCATTTACCTGATGAAAGTTAGTCCAGAAACGGGCGGAAATATCATTTACCTGATGAAGGTTAGTCCAGAAACGGGCGGAAATATCATTTACCTAATGAAGGTTAGTCCAGAAACAGGCGGAAATATCATTTACCTGATGAAGGTTAGTCCAGAAACGGGCGGAAATATCATTTACCTGATGAAGGTTAGTTCAGAAACGGGCGGAAATATCATTTACCTGATGAAGTTTAATCCAGAAACGGGCGGAAATATCATTTACCTGATGAAGGTTAGTCCAGAAACGGGCGGAAATATCATTTACCTGAGGAAGGTTAGTCCAGAAACGGGCGGAAATATCATTTACCTGATGAAGGTTAGTCCAGAAACGGGCGGACATATCATTTACCTGATGAAGGTTAGTCTAGAAACGGGCGGAAATATCATTTACCTGATGAAGGTTAGTCCAGAAAGGGGCGGAACTATTATTTACCTGATGAAATTTATTCCAGAAATGGGCGAAATATCATTTAACTGATGAAGGTTAGTCCAGAAACGGGAGGAACTATCATTTACCTGATGAAGGTTAGTCCAGAAACGGGCGCAAATATCATTTACCTGATGAAGGTTAGTCCAGAAACGGGCGGACATATCATTTACCTGATGAAGGTTAGTCTAGAAACGGACGGAAATATCATTTACCTGATGAAGGTTAGTCCAGAAAAGGTTAGCCCAGAAACGGACGGAAATATCATTTTCCTGATGAAAGTTAGTCCAGAAATGGGCGGAAATATCATTTACCTGATGAAGGTTAGTCCAGAAACGGGCGGAAATATCATTTACCTGATGAAGGTTAGTCCAGACACGGGCGGAAATATCATTTACCTGATGAAGATTAGTCCAGAAACGGGCGGTAATATCATTTACCTGATGCAGGTTAGTCCAAAAACGGGCGGAAATATCATTTAGCTGATGGAGGTTAGTCCAGAAACGGGCGGAAATATCATTTACCCGATGAAGGTTAGTCCAGAAACAGGCGAAAATATCATTTACCTGATGAAGGTTAGTCCAGAAACGGGCGGATATATCATTTACCTGATGACGGTTAGTCCAGTAACGGGCGGACATATCATTTACCGGATGAAGGTTAGTCCAGAAACGGGCGGAAATATCATTTATCTGATGAAGGTTAGTCCAGAAACGGGCGGAAATATCATTTACCTGATGAAGGTTAGTCCAGAAACGGGCGGAAATATCATTTACCTGATGAAGGTTAGTCCAGAAACGGGCGGAAATATCATTTACCTGATGAAGGTTAGTCCAGAAACGGGCGGAAATATCATTTACCTGATGAAGGTTAGTCCACAAACGGGCGGAAATATCATTTACCTGATGAAGTTTAATCCAGAAACGGGCGGAAATATCATTTATCTGATGAAGGTTACTCTAGAAACGGGCGGACATTTCATTTACCTGATGGTGGTTAATCCAGAAACAGGCGGACATATCATTTACCTGATGAAGGTTAGTCCAGAAACGGGCGGAAATATCATTTACCTGATGAAGGTTAGTCCAGAAACGGGCGGAAATATCATTTTCCTGCTGAAGGTTAGTCCAGAAACGGGCGGAAATATCATTTACCTGATGAAGGTTAGTCCAGAAACGGGCAGAAATATCATTTACCTGATGATGGTTAGTCCAGAAACGGGCGGAACTATCATTTAATTGATGAAGGTTAATCCAGAAACGGGCGGTAATATCATTTACCTGATGCAGGTTAGTCCAGAAACGGGCGGAAATATTATTTACCTGATGAAGGTTAGACCAGAAACGAGTGGAAATATCATTTACCTGATGAATGTTAGTCCAGAAACTGGCGGAAATATCATTTACCTGATTAAGGTTAGTCCAGAAACGGGCGGAAATATCATTTACCTGATAAATGTTAGTCCAGAAACGGGCGGACATATCATTTACCTGATGAAGGTTAGTCCAGAAACGGGCGGACATATCATTTACCTGATGAAGGTTAGTCCAGAAACGGACGGAAATATCATTTAACTGATGAAGGTTAGTCCAGAAAAGGACGAAATATCATTTACCTGATGAAGGTTAGTCCAGAAACAGGCGGAAATATCATTTACCTGATGAAGGTTAGTCCAGAAATGGGCGGACATATCATTTACCTGATGAAGGTTTGTCCAGAAACGGGCGGACATATCATTTACCTGATGAAGGTTAGTCCAGAAACGGGCGGAAATATCATTTATCTGATGAAGGTTAGTCCAGAAACGGGCGGAAATATCATTTACCTGATGAAGGTTAGTCCAGAAACGGGCGGAAATATCATTTTCCTGCTGAAGGTTAGTCCAGAAACGGGCGGAAATATCATTTACCTGATGAAGGTTAGTCCAGAAACGGGCAGAAATATCATTTACCTGATGATGGTTAGTCCAGAAACGGGCGGAACTATCATTTAATTGATGAAGGTTAATCCAGAAACGGGCGGTAATATCATTTACCTGATGCAGGTTAGTCCAGAAACGGGCGGAAATATTATTTACCTGATGAAGGTTAGACCAGAAACGAGTGGAAATATCATTTACCTGATGAATGTTAGTCCAGAAACTGGCGGAAATATCATTTACCTGATTAAGGTTAGTCCAGAAACGGGCGGAAATATCATTTACCTGATAAATGTTAGTCCAGAAACGGGCGGACATATCATTTACCTGATGAAGGTTAGTCCAGAAACGGGCGGACATATCATTTACCTGATGAAGGTTAGTCCAGAAACGGACGGAAATATCATTTAACTGATGAAGGTTAGTCCAGAAAAGGACGAAATATCATTTACCTGATGAAGGTTAGTCCAGAAACAGGCGGAAATATCATTTACCTGATGAAGGTTAGTCCAGAAATGGGCGGACATATCATTTACCTGATGAAGGTTTGTCCAGAAACGGGCGGACATATCATTTACCTGATGAAGGTTAGTCCAGAAACGGGCGGAAATATCATTTATCTGATGAAGGTTAGTCCAGAAACGGGCGGAAATATCATTTACCTGATGAAGGTTAGTCCAGAAACGGGCGGAAATATCATTTACCTGATGAAGGTTAGTCCAGAAACGGGCGGAAATATCATTTACCTGATGAAGGTTAGTCCAGAAACGGGCGGAAATATGATTTACCTGATGAAGGTTAGTCCACAAACGGGCGGAAATATCATTTACCTGATGAAGGTTAATCCAGAAACGGGCGGAAATATCATTTATCTGATGAAGGTTACTCTAGAAACGGGCGGACATTTCATTTACCTGATGGTGGTTAATCCAGAAACAGGCGGACATATCATTTACCTGATGAAGGTTAGTCCAGAAACGGGCGGAAATATCATTTACCTGATGAAGGTTAGTCCAGAAACGGGCGGAAATATCATTTTCCTGCTGAAGGTTAGTCCAGAAACGGGCGGAAATATCATTTACCTGATGAAGGTTAGTCCAGAAACGGGCAGAAATATCATTTACCTGATGATGGTTAGTCCAGAAACGGGCGGAACTATCATTTAATTGATGAAGGTTAATCCAGAAATGGGCGGTAATATCATTTACCTGATGCAGGTTAGTCCAGAAACGGGCGGAAATATTATTTACCTGATGAAGGTTAGACCAGAAACGAGTGGAAATATCATTTACCTGATGAATGTTAGTCCAGAAACTGGCGGAAATATCATTTACCTGATTAAGGTTAGTCCAGAAACGGGCGGAAATATCATTTACCTGATAAATGTTAGTTCAGAAACGGGCGGACATATCATTTACCTGATGAAGGTTAGTCCAGAAAAGGACGAAATATCATTTACCTGATGAAGGTTAGTCCAGAAACAGGCGGAAATATCATTTACCTGATGAAGGTTAGTCCAGAAATGGGCGGACATATCATTTACCTGATGAAGGTTTGTCCAGAAACGGGCGGACATATCATTTACCTGATGAAGGTTAGTCCAGAAACGGGCGCGAAATATCATTTACCTGATGAAGATTAGTCCAGAAACGGGCGGAAATATCATTTACCTGATTAAATTTAATCCAGAAACGGACGGAAATATCATTTACCTGATGAAGGTTAGTCCAGAAACGGGCGGAAATATCATTTACCTGATGAAGGTTAGTCCAGAAACGGGCAGAAATATCATTCACCTGATGAAGGTTAGTCCAGAAACGGGCGGAAATATCATTTACCTGATGAAGGTTAGTCCAGAAACGGGCACACATATTATTTACCTGATGAAGTTTAGTCCAGAAACTGGCGGAAATATCATTTACCTGATGAAGGTTAGTCCAGAAACGGGCCGAAATATCATTTACCTGATGAATGTTAGTCCAGAAACGGACGAAATATCAGTTACCTGATGAAGGTTAGTCCAGAAACGGGCGGTACTATCATTTACCTGATGCAGGTTAGTCCAGAAACGGGCGGAAATATCATTTACCTGATGAAGGTTAGTCCAGAAACGGGCGGAAATATCATTTACCTGATGAAGGTTAGTCCAGAAACGGGTGGAAATATCATTTACCTGATGAAGGTTAGTCCAGAAACGGGCGGAAATATCATTTACCTCATGATGGTTAGTCCAGAAACGGGCGGACATATCATTTACCTGATGAAGGTTAGTGCAGAAACAGGCGGACATATCATTTACCAGATGAAGGTTAGTCCAGAAACGGGCGGAAATATCATTTACCTGATGAAGGTTAGTCCAGAAACGGGCGGAAATATCATTTACCTAATGAAGGTTAGTCCAGAAACTGGCGGAACTATCATTTACCTGATGAACATTAGTCCATAAACGGGCGGAAATATCATTTTCCTGCTGAAGGTTAGTCCAGAAACGGGCGGAAATATCATTTACCTGATGAAGGTTAGTCCAGAAACGGGCAGAAATATCATTTACCTGATGATGGTTAGTCCAGAAACGGGCGGAACTATCATTTAATTGATGAAGGTTAATCCAGAAACGGGCGGTAATATCATTTACCTGATGCAGGTTAGTCCAGAAACGGGCGGAAATATTATTTACCTGATGAAGGTTAGTCCAGAAACGAGTGGAAATATCATTTACCTGATGAATGTTAGTCCAGAAATGGGCGGAAATATCATTTACCTGATAAAGGTTAGTCCAGAAACGGGCGGAAATATCATTTACCTGATGAAGGTTAGTCCAGAAACGTGCGGACATATCATTTACCTGATGAAGGTTAGTCCAGAAACGGACCGAAATATCATTTACCTGATGAAGGTTAGTCCAGAAACGGACGGAAATATCATTTACCTGATGAAGGTTAGTCCAGAAATGGGCAGAAATATCATTTACCTGATGAAGGTTAGTCCAGAAACGGGCGGACATATCATTTACCTGATGAAGGTTAGTCCAGAAACGGGCGGAAATATCATTTACCTGATGAAGGTTAGTCCAGAAACGGGCGGAAATATCATTTACCTGATGAAGTTTAATCCAGAAACGGGCGGAAATATCATTTACCTGATGAAGGTTAGTCCAGAAACGGGCGGAAATATCATTTACCTGATGAAGGTTAGTCCAGAAACGGCCGGAAATATCATTTACCTAATTAAGGTTAGTCCAGAAACAGGCGGAAATATCATTTACCTGATGAAGGTTAGTCCAGAAACGGGCGGAAATATCATTTACCTGATGAAGTTTAGTCCAGAAACGGGCGGAAATATCATTTACCTGATGAAGGTTAGTCCAGAAACGGGCGGACATATCATTTACCTGATGAAGATTAGTCCAGAAACGGGCGGAAATATCATTTACCTGATTAAATTTAATCCAGAAACGGACGGAAATATCATTTACCTGATGAAGGTTAGTCCAGAAACGGGCGGAAATATCATTTACCTGATGAAGGTTAGTCCAGAAACGGGCAGAAATATCATTCACCTGATGAAGGTTAGTCCAGAAACGGGCGGAAATATCATTTACCTGATGAAGGTTAGTCCAGAAACGGGCACACATATTATTTACCTGATGAAGTTTAGTCCAGAAACTGGCGGAAATATCATTTACCTGATGAAGGTTAGTCCAGAAACGGGCCGAAATATCATTTACCTGATGAATGTTAGTCCAGAAACGGACGAAATATCAGTTACCTGATGAAGGTTAGTCCAGAAACGGGCGGTACTATCATTTACCTGATGCAGGTTAGTCCAGAAACGGGCGGAAATATCATTTACCTGATGAAGGTTAGTCCAGAAACGGGCGGAAATATCATTTACCTGATGAAGGTTAGTCCAGAAACGGGCGGAAATATCATTTACCTGATGAAGGTTAGTCCAGAAACGGGCGGAAATATCATTTACCTCATGATGGTTAGTCCAGAAACGGGCGGACATATCATTTACCTGATGAAGGTTAGTGCAGAAACAGGCGGACATATCATTTACCAGATGAAGGTTAGTCCAGAAACGGGCGGAAATATCATTTACCTGATGAAGGTTAGTCCAGAAACTGGCGGAAATATCATTTACCTGATGAAGGTTAGTCCAGAAACTGGCGGAACTATCATTTACCTGATGAACATTAGTCCATAAACGGGCGGAAATATCATTTTCCTGCTGAAGGTTAGTCCAGAAACGGGCGGAAATATCATTTACCTGATGAAGGTTAGTTCAGAAACGGGCAGAAATATCATTTACCTGATGATGGTTAGTCCAGAAACGGGCGGAACTATCATTTAATTGATGAAGGTTAATCCAGAAACGGGCGGTAATATCATTTACCTGATGCAGGTTAGTCCAGAAACGGGCGGAAATATTATTTACCTGATGAAGGTTAGTCCAGAAACGAGTGGAAATATCATTTACCTGATGAAGGTTAGTCCAGAAACGGGCGGAAATATCATTTACCTGATTAAGGTTAGTCCAGAAACGGGCGGAAATATCATTTACCTGATGAAGGTTAGTCCAGAAACGTGCGAACATATCATTTACCTGATGAAGGTTAGTCCAGAAACGGACGGAAATATCATTTACCTGATGAAGGTTAGTCCAGAAACGGACGGAAATATCATTTACCTGATGAAGGTTAGTCCAGAAATGGGCAGAAATATCATTTACCTGATGAAGGTTAGTCCAGAAACGGGCGGACATATCATTTACCTGATGAATGTTAGTCCAGAAACGGGCGGACATATCATTTACCTGATGAAGGTTAGTCCAAAAACGGGCGGAAATATCATTTACCTGATGAAGGTTAGTCCAGAAACGGGCGGAAATATCATTTACCTGATGAAGTTTAATCCAGAAACGGGCGGAAATATCATTTACCTGATGAAGGTTAGTCCAGAAACGGGCGGAAATATCATTTACCTGATGAAGGTTAGTCCAGAAACGGCCGGAAATATCATTTACCTAATTAAGGTTAGTCCAGAAACAGGCGGAAATATCATTTACCTGATGAAGGTTAGTCCAGAAACGGGCGGAAATATCATTTACCTGATGAAGGTTAGTCCAGAAACGGGCGGAAATATCATTTACCTGATGAAGTTTAATCCAGAAACGGGCGGAAATATCATTTACCTGATGAAGGTTAGTCCAGAAACGGGCGGAAATATCATTTACCTGATGAAGGTTAGTCCAGAAACGGCCGGAAATATCATTTACCTAATTAAGGTTAGTCCAGAAACAGGCGGAAATATCATTTACCTGATGAAGGTTAGTCCAGAAACGGGCGGAAATATCATTTACCTGATGAAGTTTAGTCCAGAAACGGGCGGAAATATCATTTACCTGATGAAGGTTAGTCCAGAAACGGGCGGACATATCATTTACCTGATGAAGATTAGTCCAGAAACGGGCGGAAATATCATTTACCTGATTAAATTTAATCCAGAAACGGACGGAAATATCATTTACCTGATGAAGGTTAGTCCAGAAACGGGCGGAAATATCATTTACCTGATGAAGGTTAGTCCAGAAACGGGCAGAAATATCATTCACCTGATGAAGGTTAGTCCAGAAACGGGCGGAAATATCATTTACCTGATGAAGGTTAGTCCAGAAACGGGCACACATATTATTTACCTGATGAAGTTTAGTCCAGAAACTGGCGGAAATATCATTTACCTGATGAAGGTTAGTCCAGAAACGGGCCGAAATATCATTTACCTGATGAATGTTAGTCCAGAAACGGACGAAATATCAGTTACCTGATGAAGGTTAGTCCAGAAACGGGCGGTACTATCATTTACCTGATGCAGGTTAGTCCAGAAACGGGCGGAAATATCATTTACCTGATGAAGGTTAGTCCAGAAACGGGCGGAAATATCATTTACCTGATGAAGGTTAGTCCAGAAACGGGCGGAAATATCATTTACCTGATGAAGGTTAGTCCAGAAACGGGCGGAAATATCATTTACCTCATGATGGTTAGTCCAGAAACGGGCGGACATATCATTTACCTGATGAAGGTTAGTGCAGAAACAGGCGGACATATCATTTACCAGATGAAGGTTAGTCCAGAAACGGGCGGAAATATCATTTACCTGATGAAGGTTAGTCCAGAAACTGGCGGAAATATCATTTACCTGATGAAGGTTAGTCCAGAAACTGGCGGAACTATCATTTACCTGATGAACATTAGTCCATAAACGGGCGGAAATATCATTTTCCTGCTGAAGGTTAGTCCAGAAACGGGCGGAAATATCATTTACCTGATGAAGGTTAGTTCAGAAACGGGCAGAAATATCATTTACCTGATGATGGTTAGTCCAGAAACGGGCGGAACTATCATTTAATTGATGAAGGTTAATCCAGAAACGGGCGGTAATATCATTTACCTGATGCAGGTTAGTCCAGAAACGGGCGGAAATATTATTTACCTGATGAAGGTTAGTCCAGAAACGAGTGGAAATATCATTTACCTGATGAAGGTTAGTCCAGAAACGGGCGGAAATATCATTTACCTGATTAAGGTTAGTCCAGAAACGGGCGGAAATATCATTTACCTGATGAAGGTTAGTCCAGAAACGTGCGAACATATCATTTACCTGATGAAGGTTAGTCCAGAAACGGACGGAAATATCATTTACCTGATGAAGGTTAGTCCAGAAACGGACGGAAATATCATTTACCTGATGAAGGTTAGTCCAGAAATGGGCAGAAATATCATTTACCTGATGAAGGTTAGTCCAGAAACGGGCGGACATATCATTTACCTGATGAATGTTAGTCCAGAAACGGGCGGACATATCATTTACCTGATGAAGGTTAGTCCAAAAACGGGCGGAAATATCATTTACCTGATGAAGGTTAGTCCAGAAACGGGCGGAAATATCATTTACCTGATGAAGTTTAATCCAGAAACGGGCGGAAATATCATTTACCTGATGAAGGTTAGTCCAGAAACGGGCGGAAATATCATTTACCTGATGAAGGTTAGTCCAGAAACGGCCGGAAATATCATTTACCTAATTAAGGTTAGTCCAGAAACAGGCGGAAATATCATTTACCTGATGAAGGTTAGTCCAGAAACGGGCGGAAATATCATTTACCTGATGAAGTTTAGTCCAGAAACGGGCGGAAATATCATTTACCTGATGAAGGTTAGTCCAGAAACGGGCGGACATATCATTTACCTGATGAAGGTTAGTCCAGAAGGGGGCGGAAATATTATTTACCTGATGAAGTTTAGTCCAGAAACGGGCGAAATGTCATTTACCTTATGAAGGTTAGTCCAGAAACGGGCGGAAATATCATTTACCTGATGAAGATTAGTCCAGAAACGTGGGGAAATATCATTTACCTGATGATGGTTAGTCCAGAAACGGGCGAACATATCATTTACCTGATGAAGGTTAGTCCAGAAACGGACGGAAATATCATTTACCTGATGATGGTTAGTCCAGAAACGGGCGGAAATATCATTTACCTGATGAAGGTTAGTCCAGAAACGGGCGGAAATATCATTTACCTGATGAAGGTTATTCCAGAAATGGTCTGAAATATCATTTACCTGATGAAGGTTAGTCCAGAAACGGGCGAAATATCATTTACCTGATGAAGGTTAATCCAGAAACGGGCTGACATATCATTTATTTGATGAAGGTTACGCCAGAAACGGGCGGACATATCATTTACCTGATGAAGGTTAGTCCAGAAACGGACGGAAATATCATTTACCTGATGAAGGTTAGTTCAGAAACGGGCAGAAATATCATTTACCTGATGAAGGTTAGTCCAGAAACGGGCGGAAATATCATTTACCTGATGAAGGTTAGTCCAGAAACGGGCGGACATATCATTTACCTGATGAAGGTTAGTCCAGAAGCGGGCGGAAATATCATTTTCCTGATAAAGGTTAGTCCAGAAACAGGCGGAAATAACATTTACCTGATGAAGGTTAGTCCAGAAACAGGCGGAAATATCATTTACCTGATGAAGGTTAGTCCAGAAACGGGCGGAAATATCATTTACCTGATGAAGGTTAGTCTAGAAACGGCCGTAAATATCATTTACCTGATGAAGGTTAGTCCAGAAACGGGCGGAAATATCATTTACCTGATGAAGGTTAGTCCAGAAACAGGCGGAAATATCATTTACCTGATGAAGGTTAGTCCAGAAACGGGCGGACATATCATTTACCTGATGAAGGTTAGTCCAGAAATAGGCGGAAATATCATTTACCTGATGAAGTTTAGTCCAGAAACGGGCGGAAATATCATTTACCTGATGAAGGTTAGTCCAGAAACGGGCGGAAATATCATTTACCTGATGAAGGTTAGTACAGAAACGGGCGGAAATATCGTTTACCTGATGGAGGTTAGTCCAGAAACAGGCGGAAATATCATATACCTGATGAAGGTTAGTCCAGAAACGGCAAAATATCATTTACTTGATGAATGTTAGTCCAGAAACGGGCGGAAATATCATTTACCTGATGAAGGTTAGTCCAGAAACGGACGGAAAAATCATTTGCCTGATGAAGGTTAGTCCAGAAACAGGCGGAAATATCATTTACCTGATGAAGGTTAATCCAGAAACGGGCGGAAATATCATTTCCCTGATGAAGGTTAGTCCAGAAACGGGCGGAAATATCATTTACCTGATGAAGGTTAGTCCAGAAACGGGCTGAAATATCATTTATCTGATGAAGTTAGTTCAGAAACGGGCGGAAATATCATTTACCTGATGAAGGTTAGTCCAGAAACGGGCGGAAATATCATTTACCTAATGAAGGTTAGTCCAGAAACAGGAGGAAATATCATTTACCTGATGAAGGTTAGTCCAGAAACGGGCGGAAATATCATTTACCTGATGAAGGTTAGTCCAGAAACGGGTGGAACTATCATTTACCTGATGAAGGTTAATCCAGAAACGGGTGGAAATATCATTTACCTGTTGAAGGTTAGTCCAGAAATGGGCGGAAATATCATTTACCTGATGAAAGTTAGTCCAGAAACGGGCGGAAATATCATTTACCTGATGAAGGTTAGTCCAGAAACGGACGGAAATATCATTTACCTGATGAAGATTAGTCCAGAAACGGGCAGAAATATCATTCACCTGATAAAGGTTAGTCAAGAAACGGCGGAAATATCATTTACCTGATGAAGGTTAGTCCAGAAACCGGCTCAAATATCATTTACCTGATGAAGGTTAGTCCAGAAACGGACGGAAATATCATTTACCTGATGAAGATTAGTCCAGAAACGGGCGGAAATATCATTTACCTGATGAAGGTTAGTCCGGAAATGGGCGGAAATATCATTTACCTGATGAAGGTTAGTCCAGAAACTGGCGGAAATATCATTTACCTGATGAAGGTTAGTCCAGAAACGGGCGGAAATATCATTTACCTGATGAATATTAGTCCAGAAACTGGCTGAAATATCATTTACCTGATGAAGATTTGTCCAGAAACGGGCCGAAATATCATTTACCTGATGAAGGTTAGTCCAGAAATGGACGAAAATATCATTTACCTGATGAAGGTTAATCCAGAAACTGGCGGACATATCATTTACCTGATGAAGGTTAGTCCAGAAACGGGCGGACATATCATTTACCTGATGAAGGTTAGTCCAGAAACGGCCGGAAATATCATTTACCTGATGAAGTTTAATCCAGAAACGGGCGGAAATATCGTTTACCTGATGAAGGTTAGTCCAGAAACAGGCGGAAATATCATTTAACTGATGAATGTTAGTCCAGAAGGGGGCGGAAAAATTATTTACCTAATGAAGTTTAGTCCAGAAACGGGCGAAATATCATTTACCTTATGAAGGTTAGTCCAGAAACGGGCGGAAATATCATTTACCTGATGAAGGTTAGTCCAGAAACGTGGGGAAATATCATTTACCTGATGATGGTTAGTCTAGAAACGGGCGAAATATCATTTACCTGATGAAGGTTAGTCCAGAAATGGGCGGAAATATCATTTAGCTGATGACGGTTAGTCCAGAAACGGGCGGAAATATCATTTACCTGATGAAGGTTAGTCCAGAAACGGGCGGAAATATCATTTACCTGATGAAGGTTATTCCAGAAATGGTCTGAAATATCATTTACCTGATGAAGGTTAGTCCAGAAACGGGCGAAATATCATTTACCTGATGAAGGTTAATCCAGAAACGGGCTGACATATCATTTATTTGATGAAGGTTACGCCAGAAACGGGCGGACATATCATTTACCTGATGAAGGTTAGTCCAGAAACGGACGGAAATATCATTTACCTGATGAAGGTTAGTTCAGAAACGGGCAGAAATATCATTTACCTGATGAAGGTTAGTCCAGAAACGGGCGGAAATATCATTTACCTGATGAAGGTTAGTCCAGAAACGGGTGGAAATATCATTTACCTGATGAAGGTTTGTCCAGAAACGGGCGGAAATATCATTTACCTGATGAAGGTTAGTCCAGAAACGGGCGGACATATCATTTACCTGATGAAGGTTAGTCCAGAAGCGGGCGGAAATATCATTTTCCTGATAAAGGTTAGTCCAGAAACAGGCGGAAATATCATTTACCTGATGAAGGTTAGTCCAGAAACAGGCGGAAATATCATTTACCTGATGAAGGTTAGTCCAGAAACGGGCGGAAATATCATTTACCTGATGAAGGTTAGTCTAGAAACGGCCGTAAATATCATTTACCTGATGAAGGTTAGTCCAGAAACGGGCGGAAATATCATTTACCTGATGAAGCTTAGTCCAGAAACAGGCGGAAATATCATTTACCTGATGAAGGTTAGTCCAGAAACGGGCGGACATATCATTTACCTGATGAAGGTTAGTCCAGAAATAGGCGGAAATATCATTTACCTGATGAAGTTTAGTCCAGAAACGGGCGGAAATATCATTTACCTGATGAAGGTTAGTCCAGAAACGGGCGGAAATATCATTTACCTGATGAAGGTTAGTACAGAAACGGGCGGAAATATCGTTTACCTGATGGAGGTTAGTCCAGAAACAGGCGGAAATATCATATACCTGATGAAGGTTAGTCCAGAAACGGCAAAATATCATTTACTTGATGAATGTTAGTCCAGAAACGGGCGGAAATATCATTTATCTGATGAAGGTTAGTCCAGAAACGGGCGGAAATATCATTTACCTGATGAAGGTTAGTCCAGAAACGGACGGAAAAATCATTTGCCTGATGAAGGTTAGTCCAGAAACAGGCGGAAATATCATTTACCTGATGAAGGTTAATCCAGAAACGGGCGGAAATATCATTTCCCTGATGAAGGTTAGTCCAGAAACGGGCGGAAATATCATTTACCTGATGAAGGTTAGTCCAGAAACGGGCTGAAATATCATTTATCTGATGAAGTTAGTTCAGAAACGGGCGGAAATATCATTTACCTGATGAAGGTTAGTCCAGAAACGGGCGGAAATATCATTTACCTAATGAAGGTTAGTCCAGAAACAGGAGGAAATATCATTTACCTGATGAAGGTTAGTCCAGAAACGGGCGGAAATATCATTTACCTGATGAAGGTTAGTCCAGAAACGGGTGGAACTATCATTTACCTGATGAAGGTTAATCCAGAAACGGGTGGAAATATCATTTACCTGTTGAAGGTTAGTCCAGAAATGGGCGGAAATATCATTTACCTGATGAAAGTTAGTCCAGAAACGGGCGGAAATATCATTTACCTGATGAAGGTTAGTCCAGAAACGGGCGGAAATATCATTTACCTGATGAAGGTTAGTCCAGAAACGGACGGAAATATCATTTACCTGATGAAGATTAGTCCAGAAACGGGCAGAAATATCATTCACCTGATAAAGGTTAGTCAAGAAACGGCGGAAATATCATTTACCTGATGAAGGTTAGTCCAGAAACCGGCTCAAATATCATTTACCTGATGAAGGTTAGTCCAGAGACGGGTGAAAATATCATTTACCTGATGAAGGTTAGTCCTGAAACAGGCGGAAATATCAATTACCTGATGAAAGTTAGTCCAGAAACGGACGGAAATATCATTTACCTGATGAAGATTAGTCCAGAAACGGGCGGAAATATCATTTACCTGATGAAGGTTAGTCCGGAAATGGGCGGAAATATCATTTACCTGATGAAGGTTAGTCCAGAAACTGGCGGAAATATCATTTACCTGATGAAGGTTAGTCCAGAAACGGGCGGAAATATCATTTACCTGATGAATATTAGTCCAGAAACTGGCTGAAATATCATTTACCTGATGAAGATTTGTCCAGAAACGGGCCGAAATATCATTTACCTGATGAAGGTTAGTCCAGAAATGGACGAAAATATCATTTACCTGATGAAGGTTAATCCAGAAACTGGCGGACATATCATTTACCTGATGAAGGTTAGTCCAGAAACGGGCGGACATATCATTTACCTGATGAAGGTTAGTCCAGAAACGGCCGGAAATATCATTTACCTGATGAAGTTTAATCCAGAAACGGGCGGAAATATCGTTTACCTGATGAAGGTTAGTCCAGAAACAGGCGGAAATATCATTTAACTGATGAATGTTAGTCCAGAAGGGGGCGGAAATATTATTTACCTAATGAAGTTTAGTCCAGAAACGGGCGGAAATATCATTTACCTGATGAAGGTTAGTCCAGAAACGTGGGGAAATATCATTTACCTGATGATGGTTAGTCTAGAAACGGGCGAAATATCATTTACCTGATGAAGGTTAGTCCAGAAACGGGCGGACATATCATTTACCTGATGAAGGTTAGTCCAGAAACGGACGGAAATATCATTTACCTGATGATGGTTAGTCCAGAAACGGGCGGAAATATAATTTACCTGATGAAGGTTAGTCCAGAAAATGGCGAAATATCATTTACTTGTTGAATGTTAGTCCAGAAACGGGCGGAAATATCATTTATCTGATGAAGGTTAGTCCAGAAACGGGCGGAAATATCATTTACCTGAAGAAAGTTAGTCCAGAAATGGGCGGAAATATCTTTTACCTAATGAAGGTTAGTCCAGAAACGGGCGGAAATATCATTTACCTGATGAAGGTTAGTCCAGAAACGGGCGGAAATATCATTTACCTGATGAAGGTTAGTCCAGAAACTGGCGGAAATATCATTTACCTGATGAAGGTTAGTCCAGAAACGGGCGGAAATATCATTTACCTGATGAAGGTTAGTCCAGAAATGGGCTGAAATATCATTTACCTGATGAAGGTTAGTCCAGAAACGGGCGAAATATCATTTACCTGATGAAGGTTAATCCAGAAACGGGCGAACATATCATTTATCTGATGAAGGTTACTCCAGAAACGGGCAGACATATCATTTACCTGATGAAGGTTAGTCCAGAAACGGACGGAAATATCATTTACCTGATGAAGGTTAGTCCAGAAACGGGCAGAAATATCATTTACCTGATGAAGGTTAGTCCAGAAACGGGCGGAAATATCATTTACCTGATGAAGGTTAGTCCAGAAACGGGCGGAAATATCATTTACTTGATGATGGTTACTCCAGAAAAGGGTGGAAATATCATTTACCTGATGAAGGTTTGTCCAGAAACGGGCGGAAATATCATTTACCTGATGAAGGTTTGTCCAGAAACGGGCGGACATATCATTTACCTGATGAAGGTTAGTCCAGAAGCGGGCGGAAATATCATTTTCCTGATAAAGGTTAGTCCAGAAACAGGCGGAAATATCATTTACCTGATGAAGGTTAGTCCGGAAACAGGCGGAAATATCATTTACCTGATGAAGGTTAGTCCAGAAACAGGCGGAAATATCATTTACCTGATGAAGGTTAGTCTAGAAACGGCCGTAAATATCATTTACCTGATGAAGGTTAGTCCAGAAACGGGCGGACATATCATTTACCTGATGAAGGTTAGTCCAGAAACAGGCGGAAATATCATTTACCTGATGAACGTTAGTCCAGAAACGGGCGGAAATATCATTTACCTGATGAAGGTTATTCCAGAAACGGGCGGAAATATCATTTACCTGATGAAGGTTAGTCCAGAAACGGGCGGAAATATCGTTTACCTGATGAAGGTTAGTTCAGAAACAGGCGAAATATAATTTACCTGATGAAGGTTAGTCCAGAAAATGGCGAAATATCATTTACCTGATGAATGTTAGTCCAGAAACGGGCGGAAATATCATTTATCTGATGCAGGTTAGTCCAAAAACGGGCGGAAATATCATTTACCTGATGAAGGTTAGTCCAGAAACGGACGGAAATATCATTTGCCTGATGAAGGTTAGTCCAGAAACAGGCGGAAATATCATTTACCTGATGAAGGTTAATCCAGAAACGGGCGGAAATATCATTTCCCTGATGAAGGTTAGTCCAGAAACGGGCCGAAATATCATTTACCTGATGAAGGTTAGTCCAGAAACGGGCGGAAATATCATTTATCTGATGAAGTTAGTCCAGAAACGGGCGAACATATCATTTACCTGATGAAGGTTAGTCCATAAACGGGCGGAAATATCATTTACCTGATGAAGGTTAGTCCAGAAACGGGTGGAACTATCATTTACCTGATGAAGGTTAATCCAGAAACGGGTGGAAATATCATTTACCTGATGAAGGTTAGTCCAGAAACGGGCGGAAATATCATTTACCTGATGAAGGTTAGTCCAGAAACGGGCGGAAATATCATTTACCTAATGAAGGTTAGTCCAGAAACGGACGGAAATATCATTTACCTGATGAAGATTAGTCCAGAAACGGGCAGAAATATCATTCACCTGATAAAGGTTAGTCAAGAAACGGCGGAAATATCATTTACCTGATGAAGGTTAGTCCAGAAACCGGCTCAAATATCATATACCTGATGAAGGTTAGTCCAGAGACGGGTGAAAAATATCATTTACTTGATGAAGGTTAGTCCTGAAACGGGCGGAAATATCAATTACCTGATGAAGGTTAGTCCAGAAACGGACGGAAATATCATTTACCTGATGAAGGTTAGTCCAGAAATGGGCGGAAATATCATTTACCTGATGAAGGTTAGTCCAGAAACTGGCGAAATATCATTTACCTGATGAAGGTTAGTCTAGAAACGGGCGGAAATATCATTTACCTGATGAATGTTAGTCCAGAAACGGGCGGAAATATCATTTACCTGATGAAGATTTGTCCAGAAACGGTCCGAAATATCATTTACCTGATGAAGGTTAGTCCAGAAACGGGCGGAAATATCATTTACCTGATGAAGGTTAGTCCAGAAATGGGCGGACATATCATTTACCTGATGAAGGTTAGTCCAGAAACGGGCGGAAATATCATTTATCTGTTGAAGTTAGTCCAGAAACGGGCGAAAATATCATTTACCTGATGAAGGTTAGTCCAGAAACGGGCGGAAATATCATTTACCTGATGAAGGTTAGTCCAGAAACGGGTGGAACTATCATTTACCTGATGAAGGTTAATCCAGAAACGGGTGGAAATATCATTTACCTGATGAAGGTTTGTCCAGAAACGGGCGGAAATATCATTTACCTGATGAAGGTTAGTCCAGAAGCGGGCGGATATATCATTTACCTGATGTAGGTTAGTCTAGAAACGGGCGGAAATATCATTTACCTAATGAAGGTTAGTCCAGAAACGGACGGAAATATCATTTACCTGATGAAGGTTAGTCCAGAAACGGGCGGAAATATCATTTACGTAATGAAGGTTAGTCCAGAAACGGACGGAAATATCATTTACCTGATGAAGATTAGTCCAGAAACGGGCAGAAATATCATTCACCTGATAAAGGTTTGTCAAGAAACGGCGGAAATATCATTTACCTGATGAAAGTTAGTCCAGAAACCGGCTCAAATATGATATACCTGATGAAGGTTAGTCCAGAAACGGACGGAAATATCATTTACCTGATGAAGGTTAGTCCAGAAAGGGGTGAAAATATCATTTACCTGATGAAGGTTAGTCCTGAAACGGGCGGAAATATCAATTACCTGATGAAGGTTAGTCCAGAAACGGACGGAAATATCATTTACCTGATGAACATTAGTCCAGAAACGGGCGGAAATATCATTTACCTGATGAAGGTTAGTCCAGAAATGGGCGGAAATATCATTTACCTGATGAAGGTTAGTCCAGAAACTGGCGAAATATCATTTACCTGATGAAGGTTAGTCTAGAAACGGGCGGAAATATCATTTACCTGATGAATGTTAGTCCAGAAACGGGCGGAAATATCATTTACCTGATGAAGATTTGTCCAGAAACGGGCAGAAATATCATTTACCTGATGAAGGTTAGCCCAGAAACGGGCGGAAATATCATTTACCTGATGAAGGTTAGTCCAGAAATGGGCGGACATATCATTTACCTGATGAAGGTTAGTCCAGAAACGGGCGGAAATATCATTTACCTGATGAAAGTTGTCCAGAAACGGGCGGAAATATCATTTACCTGATGAAGGTGAGTCCAGAAACGGGCGGAAATATCATTTACCTGATGAAGGTTAGTCCAGAAACGGGCGAAATATCATTTACCTGATGAAGGTTAGTCCAGAAACGAGCAGAAATATCATTTACCTGATGAAGGTTAGTCCAGAAACGGGCGGAAATATCATTTACCTGATGAAGATTAGTCCAGAAACTGGCGGAAATATCATTTACCTGATGAAGATTTGTCCAGAAACGGGATGAAATATCATTTACCTGATGATGGTTAGTCCAGAAACGGGCGAAATATCATTTACCTGATGAAGGTTAGTCCAGAAATGGGCGGACATATCATTTACCTGATGAAGGTTAGTCCAGAAACGGGCGGACATATCATTTACCTGATGAAGGTTAGTCCAGAAACGGGCGGAAATATCATTTACCTGATGAAGGTGAGTCCAGAAACGGGCTGAAATATCATTTACCTGATGAAGGTGAGTCCAGAAACTGGCGGAAATATCATTTACCTGATGAAGGTTAGTCCAGAAACGGGCGAAATATCATTTACCTGATGAAGGTTAGTCCAAAAACGAGCAGAAATATCATTTACCTGATGAAGGTTAGTCCAGAAACGGGCGGAAATATCATTTACCTGATGAAGGTTAGTCCAGAAACAGGCGGAAATATCATTTACCTGATGAAGGTTAGTCCAGAAACGGGCGGAAATATCATTTACCTGATGAAGGTTAATCCAGAAACGGGCGAAAATATCATTTACCTGATGAAGGTTATTCCAGAAATGGGCTGAAATATCATTCACCTGATGAATGTTAGTCCAGAAACGGGCGGATATATCTTTTACCTGATGAAGGATAGTCCAGAAACGGGCGGAAATATCATTTACCTGATGAAGGTTAGTCCAGAAACGGGCGGAAATATCATTTACCTGATGAAGGTGAGTCCAGAAACGGGCGAAAATATCATTTACCTGATGAAGGTTAGTCCAGAAGCGGGCGGAAACATCATTTTCCTGATGAAGGTTAGTCCAGAAACAGGCGGAAATATCATTTACCTGATGAAGGTTAGTCCAGAAACGGGCGGAAATATCATTTACCTGATGAAGGTTAGTCTAGAAACGGGCGGAAATATCATTTACCTGATGAAGGTTAGTCCAGAGACGGGTGAAAATATCATTTACCTGATGAAGGTTAGTCCTGAAACGGGCGAAAATATCATTTACCTGGTGAAGGTTAGTCAAGAAACGGGCGGACATATCATTTACCTGATGAAGATTAGTCCAGAAACGGGCGAAATATCATTTACCTGATGAAGGTTAGTCCAGAAATGGGCGGAAATATCATTTACCTGAGGACTGTTAGTCCAGAAACTGGCGGAAATATCATTTACCTGATGAAGGTTAGTCCAGAAACGGGCGGAAATATCATTTACCTGATGAAGATTAGTCCAGAAACGGGCCGAAATATCATTTACCTGATGAAGGTTAGTCCAGAAACGGGCGGAAATATCATTTTCCTGATGAAGGTTAGTCCAGATATGGGCGAACATATCATTTACCTGATGAAGATTAGCCCAGAAACGGGCGGAAATATCATTTACCTGATGAAGGCTAGTCCAGAAACGTGCGGAAATATCATTTACCTGATGAAGGTTAGTCCAGATATGGGCGGACATATCATTTACCTGATGAAGGTTAGTCCAGAAACGGGCGGAAATATCATTTACCTGATGAAGGTTAGTCCAGAAACGGGCCGAAATATCATTTACCTGATGAAGGTTAGTCCAGAAACAGGCGGAAATATCATTTACCTGATGAAGGTTGTCCAGAAACGGGCGGAAATATCATTTCCTTGATGAAGGTTAGTCCAGAAACGGGCCGAAATATCATTTACCTGATGAAGGTTAGTCCAGAAACGGGCGGAAATATCATTTATCTGTTGAAGTTAGTCCAGAAACGGGCGAAAATATCATTTACCTGATGAAGGTTAGTCCAGAAACGGGCGGAAATATCATTTACCTGATGAAGGTTAGTCCAGAAACGGGTGGAACTATCATTTACCTGATGAAGGTTAATCCAGAAACGGGTGGAAATATCATTTACCTGATGAAGGTTAGTCCAGAAACGGGCGGAAATATCATTTACCTGATGAAGGTTAGTCCAGAAGCGGGCGGATATATCATTTACCTGATGAAGGTTAGTCTAGAAACGGGCGGAAATATCATTTACCTAATGAAGGTTAGTCCAGAAACGGACGGAAATATCATTTACCTGATGAAGGTTAGTCCAGAAACGGGCGGAAATATCATTTACCTAATGAAGGTTAGTCCAGAAACGGACGGAAATATCATTTACCTGATGAAGATTAGTCCAGAAACGGGCAGAAATATCATTCACCTGATAAAGGTTTGTCAAGAAACGGCGGAAATATCATTTACCTGATGAAAGTTAGTCCAGAAACCGGCTCAAATATGATATACCTGATGAAGGTTAGTCCAGAAACGGACGGAAATATCATTTACCTGATGAAGGTTAGTCCAGAAACGGGTGAAAATATCATTTACCTGATGAAGGTTAGTCCTGAAACGGGCGGAAATATCAATTACCTGATGAAGGTTAGTCCAGAAACGGACGGAAATATCATTTACCTGATGAACATTAGTCCAGAAACGGGCGGAAATATCATTTACCTGATGAAGGTTAGTCCAGAAATGGGCGGAAATATCATTTACCTGATGAAGGTTAGTCCAGAAACTGGCGAAATATCATTTACCTGATGAAGGTTAGTCTAGAAACGGGCGGAAATATCATTTACCTGATGAATGTTAGTCCAGAAACGGGCGGAAATATCATTTACCTGATGAAGATTTGTCCAGAAACGGGCAGAAATATCATTTACCTGATGAAGGTTAGTCCAGAAACGGGCGGAAATATCATTTACCTGATGAAGGTTAGTCCAGAAATGGGCGGACATATCATTTACCTGATGAAGGTTATTCCAGAAACGGGCGGAAATATCATTTACCTGATGAAAGTTGTCCAGAAACGGGCGGAAATATCATTTACCTGATGAAGGTGAGTCCAGAAACGGGCGGAAATATCATTTACCTGATGAAGGTTAGTCCAGAAACGGGCGAAATATCATTTACCTGATGAAGGTTAGTCCAGAAACGAGCAGAAATATCATTTACCTGATGAAGGTTAGTCCAGAAACGGGCGGAAATATCATTTACCTGATGAAGATTAGTCCAGAAACTGGCGGAAATATCATTTACCTGATGAAGATTTGTCCAGAAACGGGATGAAATATCATTTACCTGATGATGGTTAGTCCAGAAACGGGCGAAATATCATTTACCTGATGAAGGTTAGTCCAGAAATGGGCGGACATATCATTTACCTGATGAAGGTTAGTCCAGAAACTGGCGGAAATATCATTTACCTGATGAAGGTTAGTCCAGAAACGGGCGAAATATCATTTACCTGATGAAGGTTAGTCCAAAAACGAGCAGAAATATCATTTACCTGATGAAGGTTAGTCCAGAAACGGGCGGAAATATCATTTACCTGATGAAGGTTAGTCCAGAAACAGGCGGAAATATCATTTACCTGATGAAGGTTAGTCCAGAAACGGGCGGAAATATCATTTACCTGATGAAGGTTAATCCAGAAACGGGCGAAAATATCATTTACCTGATGAAGGTTATTCCAGAAATGGGCTGAAATATCATTCACCTGATGAATGTTAGTCAAGAAACGGGCGGAAATATCATTTACCTGATGAAGGATAGTCCAGAAACGGGCGGAAATATCATTTACCTGATGAAGGTTAGTCCAGAAACGGGCGGAAATATCATTTACCTGATGAAGGTTAGTCCAGAAACGGGCGAAAATATCATTTACCTGATGAAGGTTAGTCCAGAAGCGGGCGGAAACATCATTTTCCTGATGAAGGTTAGTCCAGAAACAGGCGGAAATATCATTTACCTGATGAAGGTTAGTCCAGAAACGGGCGGAAATATCATTTACCTGATGAAGGTTAGTCTAGAAACGGGCGGAAATATCATTTACCTGATGAAGGTGAGTCCAGAGACGGGTGAAAATATCATTTACCTGATGAAGATTAGTCCTGAAACGGGCGAAAATATCATTTACCTGGTGAAGGTTAGTCCAGAAACGGGCGGACATATCATTTACCTGATGAAGATTAGTCCAGAAACGGGCGAAATATCATTTACCTGATGAAGGTTAGTCCAGAAATGGGCGGAAATATCATTTACCTGAGGACTGTTAGTCCAGAAACTGGCGGAAATATCATTTACCTGATGAAGGTTAGTCCAGAAACGGGCGGAAATATCATTTACCTGATGAAGATTAGTCCAGAAACGGGCCGAAATATCATTTACCTGATGAAGGTTAGTCCAGAAACGGGCGGAAATATCATTTTCCTGATGAAGGTTAGTCCAGATATGGGCGAACATATCATTTACCTGATGAAGATTAGCCCAGAAACGGGCGGAAATATCATTTACCTGATGAAGGCTAGTCCAGAAACGTGCGGAAATATCATTTACCTGATGAAGGTTAGTCCAGATATGGGCGGACATATCATTTACCTGATGAAGGTTAGTCCAGAAACGGGCGGAAATATCATTTACCTGATGAAGGTTAGTCCAGAAACGGGCCGAAATATCATTTACCTGATGAAGGTTAGTCCAGAAACGGGCGGAAATATCATTTACCTGATGAAGGTTAGTCCAGAAACGGGCGAAATATCATCTACCTGATGAAGGTTAGGCCAGAAACGGGCGGAAATATCATTTACCTGATGAAGGTTAGTCCAGAAACGGGTGGAAATATCATTTAGCTGATGAAGGTTAATCCAGAAACGGGCGGAAATATCATTTACCTGATGAATGTTTGTCCAGAAACGGGCAGAAATATCATTTACCTGATGAAGGTTAGTCCAGAAACGGGTGGAAATATCATTTACCTGATGAAGGTTAGTCCAGAAACGGGCGGAAATATCATTTACCTGATGAAGGTTAGTCCAGAAACGGGCGGAAATATCATTTACCTTATGAAGGTTAGTCCAGAAACGGGCGGAAATATCATTTACCTGATGAAGGTTAGTCCAGAAATGGGCTGAAATATCATTTACCTGATGAAGGTTAATCCAGAAACGGGCGGACATATCATTTATCTGATGAAGGTTACTCCAGAAACGGGGGACATATTATTTACCTGATGAAGGTTAGTCCAGAAACGGACGGAAATATCATTTTCCTGATGAAGGTTAGTCCAGAAACGGGCAGAAATATCATTTACCTGATGAAGGTTAGTCCAGAAACGGGCGGAAATATCATTTACCTGATGAAGGTTAGTCCAGAAACGGGCAGAAATATCATTTACTTGATGAAGGTTACTCCAGAAACGGGTGGAAATATCATTTACCTGATGAAGATTTGTCCAGAAACGGGCGGAAATATCATTTTCCTGATAAAGGTTAGTCCAGAAACAGGCGGAAATATCATTTACCCGATGAAGGTTAGTCCAGAAACAGGCGGAAATATCATTTACCTGATGAAGGTTAGTCCAGAAACGGGCGGAAATATCATTTACCTGATGAAGGTTAGTCCAGAAACGGGCGGAAATATCATTTCCCTGATGAAGGTTAGTCCAGAAACGGGCGGAAATATCATTTACCTGATGAAGGTTAGTCCAGAAACGGGCGGAAATATCGTTTACCTGATGAAGGTTAGTCCAGAAACAGGCGCAAATATAATTTACCTGATGAAGGTTAGTCCAGAAAATGGCGAAATATCATTTACTTGATGAATGTTAGTCCAGAAACGGGCGGAAATATCATTTATCTGATGAAGGTTAGTCCAGAAACTGGCCGAAATATCATTTACCTGATGAAGGTTAGTCCAGAAACGGGCGGAAATATCATTTACCTGATGAAGATTAGTCCAGAAACGGGCCGAAATATCATTTACCTGATGAAGGTTAGTCCAGAAACGGGCGGAAATATCATTTTCCTGATGAAGGTTAGTCCAGATATGGGCGAACATATCATTTACCTGATGAAGACTAGCCCAGAAACGGGCGGAAATATCATTTACCTGATGAAGGCTAGTCCAGAAACGTGCGGAAATATCATTTACCTGATGAAGGTTAGTCCAGATATGGGCGGACATATCATTTACCTGATGAAGGTTAGTCCAGAAACGGGCGGAAATATCATTTACCTGATGAAGGTTAGTCAAGAAACGGGCCGAAATATCATTTACCTGATGAAGGTTAGTCCAGAAACGGGCGGAAATATCATTTACCTGATGAAGGTTAGTCCAGAAACGGGCGAAATATCATCTACTTGATGAAGGTTAGGCCAGAAACGGGCGGAAATATCATTTACCTGATGATGGTTTGTCCAGAAACGGGCAGAAATATAATTTACCTGATGAAGGTTAGTCCAGAAACAAGCGGAAATATCATTTACCTGATGAAGGTTAGTCCAGAAACGGGCGGAAATATCATTTACCTGATGAAGGTTAGTCCAGAAACGGGCGGAAATATCATTTATCTGATGAAGTTAGTCAAAAAACGGGCGGAAATATCATTTACCTGATGAAGGTTAGTCCAGAAACGGGCGGAAATATCATTTACCTGATGAAGGTTAGTCCAGAAACGGGTGGAAATATCATTTAGCTGATGAAGGTTAATCCAGAAACGGGCGGAAATATCATTTACCTGATGAATGTTTGTCCAGAAACGGGCAGAAATATCATTTACCTGATGAAGGTTAGTCCAGAAACGGGTGGAAATATCATTTACCTGATGAAGGTTAGTCCAGAAACGGGCGGAAATATCATTTACCTGATGAAGGTTAGTCCAGAAACGGGCGGAAATATCATTTACCTGATGAAGGTTAGTCCAGAAACGGGCGGAAATATCATTTACCTGATGAAGGTTAGTCCAGAAATGGGCTGAAATATCATTTACCTGATGAAGGTTAATCCAGAAACGGGCGGACATATCATTTATCTGATGAAGGTTACTCCAGAAACGGGCGGACATCATTTACCTGATGAAGGTTAGTCCAGAAACGGACGGAAATATCATTTTCCTGATGAAGGTTAGTCCAGAAACGGGCAGAAATATCATTTACCTGATGAAGGTTAGTCCAGAAACGGGCGGAAATATCATTTACCTGATGAAGGTTAGTCCAGAAACGGGCAGAAATATCATTTACTTGATGAAGGTTACTCCAGAAACGGGTGGACATATCATTTACCTGATGAAGATTTGTCCAGAAACGGGCGGAAATATCATTTACCTGATGAAGATTTGTCCAGAAACGGGCGGAAATATCGTTTACCTGATGAAGGTTAGTCCAGAAACGGGCGGACATATCATTTACCTGATGAAGGTTAGTCCAGAAGCGGGCGGAAATATCATTTTCCTGATAAAGGTTAGTCCAGAAACAGGCGGAAATATCATTTACCCGATGAAGGTTAGTCCAGAAACAGGCGGAAATATCATTTACCTGATGAAGGTTAGTCCAGAAACGGGCGGAAATATCATTTACCTGATGAAGGTTAGTCCAGAAACGGGCGGAAATATCATTTCCCTGATGAAGGTTAGTCCAGAAACGGGCGGAAATATCATTTACCTGATGAAGGTTAGTCCAGAAACGGGCGGAAATATCGTTTACCTGATGAAGGTTAGTCCAGAAACAGGCGCAAATATAATTTACCTGATGAAGGTTAGTCCAGAAAATGGCGAAATATCATTTACTTGATGAATGTTAGTCCAGAAACGGGCGGAAATATCATTTATCTGATGAAGGTTAGTCCAGAAACGGGCCGAAATATCATTTACCTGATGAAGGTTAGTCCAGAAACGGGCGGAAATATCATTTTCCTGATGAAGGTTAGTCCAGATATGGGCGAACATATCATTTACCTGATGAAGATTAGCCCAGAAACGGGCGGAAATATCATTTACCTGATGAAGGCTAGTCCAGAAACGTGCGGAAATATCATTTACCTGATGAAGGTTAGTCCAGATATGGGCGGACATATCATTTACCTGATGAAGGTTAGTCCAGAAACGGGCGGAAATATCATTTACCTGATGAAGGTTAGTCAAGAAACGGGCCGAAATATCATTTACCTGATGAAGGTTAGTCCAGAAACGGGCGGAAATATCATTTACCTGATGAAGGTTAGTCCAGAAACGGGCGAAATATCATCTACCTGATGAAGGTTAGGCCAGAAACGGGCGGAAATATCATTTACCTGATGATGGTTTGTCCAGAAACGGGCAGAAATATAATTTACCTGATGAAGGTTAGTCCAGAAACAAGCGGAAATATCATTTACCTGATGAAGGTTAGTCCAGAAACGGGCGGAAATATCATTTACCTGATGAAGGTTAGTCCAGAAACGGGCGGAAATATCATTTATCTGATGAAGTTAGTCCAAAAACGGGCGGAAATATCATTTACCTGATGAAGGTTAGTCCAGAAACGGGCGGAAATATCATTTACCTGATGAAGGTTAGTCCAGAAACGGGTGGAAATATCATTTAGCTGATGAAGGTTAATCCAGAAACGGGCGGAAATATCATTTACCTGATGAATGTTTGTCCAGAAACGGGCAGAAATATCATTTACCTGATGAAGGTTAGTCCAGAAACGGGTGGAAATATCATTTACCTGATGAAGGTTAGTCCAGAAACGGGCGGAAATATCATTTACCTGATGAAGGTTAGTCCAGAAACGGGCGGAAATATCATTTACCTGATGAAGGTTAGTCCAGAAACGGGCGGAAATATCATTTACCTGATGAAGGTTAGTCCAGAAATGGGCTGAAATATCATTTACCTGATGAAGGTTAATCCAGAAACGGGCGGACATATCATTTATCTGATGAAGGTTACTCCAGAAACGGGCGGACATATCATTTACCTGATGAAGGTTAGTCCAGAAACGGACGGAAATATCATTTTCCTGATGAAGGTTAGTCCAGAAACGGGCAGAAATATCATTTACCTGATGAAGGTTAGTCCAGAAACGGGCAGAAATATCATTTACCTGATGAAGGTTAGTCCAGAAACGGGCGGAAATATCATTTACCTGATGAAGGTTAGTCCAGAAACGGGCAGAAATATCATTTACTTGATGAAGGTTACTCCAGAAACGGGTGGACATATCATTTACCTGATGAAGATTTGTCCAGAAACGGGCGGAAATATCATTTACCTGATGAAGATTTGTCCAGAAACGGGCGGAAATATCGTTTACCTGATGAAGGTTAGTCCAGAAACGGGCGGACATATCATTTACCTGATGAAGGTTAGTCCAGAAGCGGGCGGAAATATCATTTTCCTGATAAAGGTTAGTCCAGAAACAGGCGGAAATATCATTTACCCGATGAAGGTTAGTCCAGAAACAGGCCGAAATATCATTTACCTGATGAAGGTTAGTCCAGAAACGGGCGGAAATATCATTTACCTGATGAAGGTTAGTCCAGAAACGGGCGGAAATATCATTTCCCTGATGAAGGTTAGTCCAGAAACGGGCGGAAATATCATTTACCTGATGAAGGTTAGTCCAGAAACGGGCGGAAATATCGTTTACCTGATGAAGGTTAGTCCAGAAACAGGCGCAAATATAATTTACCTGATGAAGGTTAGTCCAGAAAATGGCGAAATATCATTTACTTGATGAATGTTAGTCCAGAAACGGGCGGAAATATCATTTATCTGATGAAGGTTAGTCCAGAAACGGGCCGAAATATCATTTACCTGATGAAGGTTAGTCCAGAAACGGGCGGAAATATCATATACCTGATGAAGATTAGTCCAGAAACGGGCCGAAATATCATTTACCTGATGAAGGTTAATCCAGAAACGGGCGGAAATATCATTTTCCTGATGAAGGTTAGTCCAGATATGGGCGAACATATCATTTACCTGATGAAGATTAGCCCAGAAACGGGCGGAAATATCATTTACCTGATGAAGGCTAGTCCAGAAACGTGCGGAAATATCATTTACCTGATGAAGGTTAGTCCAGATATGGGCGGACATATCATTTACCTGATGAAGGTTAGTCCAGAAACGGGCGGAAATATCATTTACCTGATGAAGGTTAGTCCAGAAACGGGTGGAAATATCATTTAGCTGATGAAGGTTAATCCAGAAACGGGCGGAAATATCACTTACCTGATGAATGTTTGTCCAGAAACGGGCAGAAATATCATTTACCTGATGAAGATTAGTCCAGAAACGGGTGGAAATATCATTTACCTGATGAAGGTTAGTCCAGAAACGGGCGGAAATATCATTTACCTGATGAAGGTTAGTCCAGAAACGGGCCGAAATATCATTTACCTGATGAAGGTTAGTCCAGAAACGGGCGGAAATATCATTTACCTGATGAAGGTTAGTCCAGAAACGGGTTGAAATATCATTTACCTGATGAAGGTTAGTCCAGAAACGGGCGGAAATATCATTTACCTGATGAAGGTTAGTCCAGAAACGGGCGGAAATATCATTTACCTGATGAAGGTTAGTCCAGAAACGGGCGGAAATATCATTTACCTGATGAAGGTTAGTCCAGAAATGGGCTGAAATATCATTTACCTGATGAAGGTTAATCCAGAAACGGGCGGACATATCATTTATCTGATGAAGGTTACTCCAGAAACGGGCGGACATATCATTTACCTGATGAAGGTTAGTCCAGAAACGGACGGAAATATCATTTTCCTGATGAAGGTTAGTCCAGAAACGGGCAGAAATATCATTTACCTGATGAAGGTTAGTCCAGAAACGGGCAGAAATATCATTTACCTGATGAAGGTTAGTCCAGAAACGGGCGGAAATATCATTTACCTGATGAAGGTTAGTCCAGAAACGGGCAGAAATATCATTTACTTGATGAAGGTTACTCCAGAAATGGGTGGACATATCATTTACCTGATGAAGATTTGTCCAGAAACGGGCGGAAATATCATTTACCTGATGAAGATTTGTCCAGAAACGGGCGGAAATATCGTTTACCTGATGAAGGTTAGTCCAGAAACGGGCGGACATATCATTTACCTGATGAAGGTTAGTCCAGAAGCGGGCGGAAATATCATTTTCCTGATAAAGGTTAGTCCAGAAACAGGCGGAAATATCATTTACCCGATGAAGGTTAGTCCAGAAACAGGCGGAAATATCATTTACCTGATGAAGGTTAGTCCAGAAACGGGCGGAAATATCATTTACCTGATGAAGGTTAGTCCAGAAACGGGCGGAAATATCATTTCCCTGATGAAGGTTAGTCCAGAAACGGGCGGAAATATCATTTACCTGATGAAGGTTAGTCCAGAAACGGGCGGAAATATCGTTTACCTGATGAAGGTTAGTCCAGAAACAGGCGCAAATATAATTTACCTGATGAAGGTTAGTCCAGAAAATGGCGAAATATCATTTACTTGATGAATGTTAGTCCAGAAAATGGCGAAATATCATTTACTTGATGAATGTTAGTCCAGAAACGGGCGGAAATATCATTTATCTGATGAAGGTTAGTCCAGAAACGGGCCGAAATATCATTTACCTGATGAAGGTTAGTCCAGAAACGGGCGGAAATATCATATACCTGATGAAGATTAGTCCAGAAACGGGCCGAAATATCATTTACCTGATGAAGGTTAATCCAGAAACGGGCGGAAATATCATTTTCCTGATGAAGGTTAGTCCAGATATGGGCGAACATATCATTTACCTGATGAAGATTAGCCCAGAAACGGGCGGAAATATCATTTACCTGATGAAGGTTAGTCCAGAAACGTGCGGAAATATCATTTACCTGATGAAGGTTAGTCCAGATATGGGCGGACATATCATTTACCTGATGAAGGTTAGTCCAGAAACGGGCGGAAATATCATTTACCTGATGAAGGTTAGTCCAGAAACGGGTGGAAATATCAT